>JANZLQ010000092.1:41272660-41297843 GCA_026212715.1 Elanus axillaris
GGGGGGAAATCTTCCTCGACATTTCACATCCAGAGTTGTTGGGTACAGCCCTGACTTGTGGACTCAGCTTTGCTTTGCTTCTGTTTTAGCTGTTTCTCTGCTACCTTTTCAGCAGATTTCTTATTACACTGCACTGGATTGCTATATTTTTAACCAGAAATAAACTAAGGATTAGAGCATGTGCCAGTTAAATTCAGTTCTTTTCCTTACATGGTCTTATTCCTTCCTGTTGCAGTTTTTCTTCCTCTTTTTCTTCCTTTCCCTTTTCAGGCAGAGGGCTATGGGTGGACAGGGTAAATGATAAGGAAGGCAGCAAGACCCCAGTAGCTTTTTAATTTCATTTTCCACAGTAACTGTCCGTCGTCTTTGTACCTTTTCCTTTTTTTTTTCTTCTGTTTTTTCCTTTTGGGTCCTTAGTTGTCTTTTTTACTCTTGAATGCTTGCTGCATACTTGAAACGAACCAAATAATGCCATATTGTGATTGCAGCCCTAGGAACTCATCCATGTGTTTTGTAATCCTGGTTGCAACTCTTTGTAAAGACTCTCGAGGATGTTTTTGTACATTCAAGTGCATGACACAAAGGTCCCGCCAGAAGCAGCTTAAACAGTTACATGCAAACACAGATATTTAGATATACATAAGACAGCACAAAAATGCCTCTTGTTATCCATCAAATAAAAGTCCTATTGATATCACGACTAGCTTTTTCACACTGGTGACCGACTAGTTATTCCTGTTCTTGCCCATGTACAAACACAAATGCAACTCCGACTTTTCATCTCTTTGTTCCGTGGGATAAAAACCTCAGTCGAGCTGAGGTTTGTTCAGTATGAAAGATAGCCGAAGACTAATATTCACTGGCTCCCAAACCACGTGTTTGAAAATAATGATTCCTTTATTAATCACAGGGAGCCGAGCAATTTGTCTTAGCTCTGGGCTTTTCACATTTGCCCAAGGCCAGAAATAGTCTTGAGAAGTAGCCCAGAGAGAGAGGTAATTCAGTATATTTCCCTGTCTTATGAGCCCTGGATTCATGCATATCTACCTAAAGCACATTAAAATGTCTATCATCATGGCATATAAATCTGTGTAAATTGTCCATACCTGCTGTTTTATGTCCACAGTGACAGATGCATGTGAAGACCTGAAGGTTTATGTCATTTTTTTTTAGGCTGTGATGGCATTATATTCCTACAGCAGAACAAGCAGCACCTGAAACACAAGGAGGGGTTGGGGCTCAAGGAACCAGCCCACCTCCTGCCATCGCGGCAAAGCCATTGGGAAAAGGGGACCCGTCCCTCCCCGGGGACACCCAGGTCCTCCGGCCAGCCCCACCTGTGTGAGCGATGGGCTGGTTTGACGCCACATCTTTGGAGAAGGCAAGAAGGAAGGAATACGAAAAATCCTCCACCTGCTCGTGCCACGTCAGCTTCTCACCAGCCCATCTGGCGTCTGGTTTGCTTGTACCCGAGACCTAGATTCTCCGAGAGCGTTGGGACTCTCCAGGGCCTGATCTTTCACAGATACTGAGCTGTTGCAGCACTTATTTACCTTGTGTGGAGTTATGAAGTACCGCTGGAAAAAAAAAAAAAATCCAGACTGCAACAGAAGGGGAGGGGCGAGAGAAGAAATAATGTCATATCCATAATGAAGGTCTTAATTGAAACCCAAGGACTAATTACATGTCCTGACAGGCTTTGCCAAGTTAAGGGAGGATGGAAAAGCCAAGTTAAGGGAGGAAGTAGGAATTTTTTTAAACTGTCATAGGGTGAGGTTGGCTTCAGAGATTTGTGCTAAAGCAGAACAGAGCAGAGGCCGGACTGGATCTCCTGCCCGTGCTGCACAGCTTTGCTGAGCGTGGGTAAATTGTTTGCACAGAATATGGGCCGTGCAGGATCTTGACATGGTGGCAAGTA
The DNA here is from genome assembly GCA_026212715.1 of Elanus axillaris. NCBI lineage: Eukaryota > Metazoa > Chordata > Aves > Accipitriformes > Accipitridae > Elanus > Elanus axillaris. Next base: position 41,274,579 of record JANZLQ010000092.1, read on the forward strand.
TTCCTGGCATAGGGAAACCGGTTAACTCCTCGCACAGGCCCTAAATGAACTGCATCGCTTGTGTTGTTCCCCATCACTGACCTTCACAGCCAGGCTCCTTGACCAGCTCTGGACTGAAGACATCCTTGAGCACAGCCAGCACTGGATAATGTGCCTCCGAGTAACAGATCCACCAGAATTATGCTTCCCTCAGAGGCATTTCAAGCTCTTGAGTTCCTTTTATTGGTCTGTTTCAACTAATATTAGCCCACAGGCACTTAGCTTCAGCACTACCACCAACCTGTTTTTCCCACGTATGCATAATCAACTCATTACCGTGCCAGCCGAGAGAGTTGCAACAGGCAATGAACCCCCATGGCTACTAATCAGTGCCCGAAGGTCTGAATATGTAACTCGGATACATCGTGAGCTGTGTCCCTTCACTCGAGGCATCTCAGAGGTCGTGCTCCATAACGTTAAAGGAAATTTCGCTTTCTAGAAGTTGAGAGATGGCAAGTGTTGCCCAAAAGCTTTTGTTGGATGGATGGCTTAGAAACGCTGCAGCGGGTTGTGCGTTCCCCATCTAGAGGTGTCTAGATGCGTTTAGAGAGACTCACGTTCATGCACAGGTGTTACTTGCTCAACTACACTGCTACCTAGTAGACTCGCAATCCTTACCATCTGCCTGTTTCCTTTTATCCCCAATTTGGGTACACTGTTAACAGCATTGATAGCCTACCAAGGTTCAGGCTCTCTTACAGGCTCATTTGTTCTAACATCCAACAACATCCAACCTCTTCCCTCCTCCATAAGAGCAGCCTCCCCCACCCCAGCAGCGCTGTGTTTTGCTCTCAGGTGTTGAGTCTTGTTGGAAGGGAATGATGCAAGAACTACTCCTGCAAGCAGTAGGAGCGCTGCTCCCCAGCCCCTCCAACGTGGAGCATGTTTCAAAGCTCTCTTCTTGCTCGTCTGTAATGTTAAGTCACTGTGGGTTAGTGATGAAGGATGCTGCAGCTGTTGAGCCAGCAGCTGTTTCCCAGCAGAAGCTGAAGCATTTGATACACTCCCATTCCCACTCCCCCATCCTTCAGAGACCTACATTTGTAAGAACATGTGTGCCTTTAGCCTTTCTGTCTTGCTGACAGACACAACGTGCTCAGGGCCGTTTAGTACTGGTTGCACCCACCCATGGTATTGCTGGAGCAAGAAAGCAGAAGTTTTGCCAATACAAAACAGACGATGAATGAACCCATATTCTCTCCGAGACGAATGAGGAAGGATGAGATCAGCCCAGCGCGTGCAGAGGACGACAAACCTGACGAACAAGCGATTTGCCAGCAGTAGAGTTTAGCACTGGTTTATCTCCCTAAGCCACCACAGCAGGTAGGCAGCACCGTGAGGAGACCAGCAACTCAGCATGACTGAACCAAGTCTTCGTTATTAGCAAAATCCCATGAGCAGAGATGCTAGGGCCGGTCTTTCCATCTACAAACAGCATTTATCTTTGGGTCAACCCAATTACCCCGATTGCTCTCTGATAAACTCCACAGCAAGTCACAAGCTTCCATGCTCGTCACACTACAATACACACGCCGATGTGGGGGAGAAACAATCCCATGTGTTACAAGCTAAGCTTGAGTTAGACGTGAAACCACTAACCTTCTGCTGCGGCGTTCTTTTGTGCAACCCCTCAAGTCAAATGTACTTCAGCTGGCTCTCTCCTTTACTCGCTTTTTCCCTTCCTAGCTGTGCATGTAGACATAATTGAAAAATCCAATTTCACTGTGTTACTTACAGTGCAATTACAGTGTGTGTGTGGCCCAAAGAAAGGGGATTACTGAATACATTTTCCTCAAGGAATCAGTTAAAAAAAAAAAAGTTACTTTCAGCCTTGTCTTTCAGCTGAAAACAACCCCAACAGCTTGATTCTTTCCAGATATAATAATAAACTGAGGTCTCTTTCTCCTCTGTAAATGTTTATACAGTCATCCCTTTACAGTGAGATGGGCAAAAGCAATGGTGTGACGGATGCCAAAAGAATAATTGAATTTTATCTGGGCGTACATACATTAACAAAAGGACAAGCTGTTCTTTGTACATGTCAGATAGGAATAACTACCCTTATGACCGACACTGCTTGGAATTTCTCAGTTCCTAGGTTCCCACCAAGTTCTAGCCCTGGCCCTTCTCTTGGGTATCATTTTAGGCAAGGCACTTCACTGATGTGTGTCTGCCTGCGAAATACTTACCTTCCTCTTTAAGGTACTTTTGGACCCAGTGCAAGAAAAATGACCAGAGATCTGATCCAGCAACCCTGAACAAGCTTCAGTGGGCTTTCAGCCAATGCTCAGAGAAGCAAGGTACCATTACAGTTTCACATCAAAGCATCACAGGTCTCATTTCTTAAGACCATGGCAGAGCCCATCACATTCAGACCTCCGCTGCAGGCACTTAATGTAGTAGTAGTAATCAGCCATCCCTGCTTGGGTTTCCACCACAGAGAACTTTTAACTTTTCTCAGAGGTTTCATTTGCTCAACCAACACATGACAGCTTCCAAGGCTTCCACAGTTACACCAGCAAGAGATGGGCCAGGGTGTCCAGACAGATCTTTGGTTGTTGCTGGCTGTAGGGTTCAATAGAGTGCTGCATTTGTCTTGTTCATTCTGCTGAGCAGTGGCTGCAGATGCAGCAGAATTAATTTCTGTCTCAAGTCCAACGGCTGCAAATGCTCCAGTGAGAACGGACGCTGTGTGCGTTTCAGTCCCCACGCAGGCTGTTCCAATTACTGTGCTACAGCCTTATTTTGTCAGAGCTGACAACTAAGCCTCAATTTTCAGGCCAGGACAGTTTGCCATGGCAGCAGCCGCTCATCATGCAACCTAAGGATGGCCACCAGAGCCTCCTGAACCAAGCCAGATGATCAGCCACAGCCTATGCTGGCTCACCCAAAACCCCAGCTCTTGGGGGAACTGAACTAAGCTAAATGCCCAGGTCAGCCCAGCCTCCCAGCAGAGCGATGACAGCCCTGGGAAGCCATCATCTCCCCTGCAACCCACCTCCAAAGCCTCCTCTCCCTCAGCTCTGCGAGGCAGGCGGCGTGCTCCCCGTGGGAGGCCACAGGAACACGCTGCTGTACCGCTCGCAGGAGCAAGACAGTTGGCCCATCCTGACTCACAGGTTCCTTGGAAGCGTGTTTCTTCCAGTCTATGCCTTCTCCAGTCATACCTAACTTAGCACAGAGCACAATTAGGACTACGTTCCAGAGCCCTTGAGGAAAAGGTGAAAGGAAAAACGTCGTATTGTTGTTGCAAACGCTCCAGCTCATCTGATGCACCTAGCTCCCTCAACCAACAAGTCTCTCTAGCAGAGAAGGAGGAGGGAGAATCTTTTCCTGCAGCTGCAGCAGCACTGTACAAAACTATCCTTCATCCTTGGCACTGCTGCAACCTGGCTTCAGCTGCGGGAAAAAAATTCCTTCAGGGTGTATATCTGTAATTGAAAAGGCAAAAAATGATAAAGTACATCTGGCAAAAAGGGTGTTTCCCCTGTCTGGTTTGGCCTTTGGAATGGAGTACTGTGCAGAGATGCTGTGATTTTAAAACCACTACTTTTCAAGCTATAAATAAATAAATAAATAAAATAAATTAAAAATCTGCAAATGCAACTCAGTGGCAGATTCCCCAAAACACTGCACAAAAAGCCTCAGATGTCACACACACACACACAGGATCAAATGTCAACAAGACCAAGGTATTGTAAACTAACCCAAGTGACAGGACAAGAGGGCAATCGATGCTATTAGCTAAGCAAGCACTATGGATTCTTTCCTATTGATAACAATACATGGTTTGTTTTCACCTCTCGCCTGTTACTTTGCATGGAAGGTACCTCCCTATCAAACCTGTTTTTATCTTGACAATTAAATCACATTGGTAGTCTGCTCTATTTAATCTTTATTACATTCTAATTAGCCTTGCAGAACTTAGCACTGCTCTCCTGAGAGCTGGTTCCCTGGTGATGCCCCTGCCAAAACAATACCCATGGCACCCTGAATTTCTCTGCACAAGGACAGCCAGTGCCTTCTGGTGTCAACTCAAGTCGTCATTTGTTTGTTGCAACAGACACACTTGTATCCCATCTGTTGTCCCTATGGACCACAGCACTGCTCTGCTGGAAAGAAAGCGATGCCTTGAGGAAAGGGGCTGAGTCAGGAAGCAGGGGCAAAAAAAAAAAAAGCCTTTGAGAGTGTCAGCCCACTCCCCCCGTCCTCAACACGTCATCAGGTCTCAGGTATGACATTTCACTGGTCATAAAGAGTTCACTTCTAGGATAACTGCTTTCTTGGCCAACATGTGAGAAACTGAACAGGGAGATTCCACAAGCAAAGGCAAAACCTGCTACAGCTAACATTAAAAAGGAAGAGACTCCTACTGTTATACACATCAGGGGTTACAGTGGCTCTCAAACAGCTAAGTTATGAGAGGATTTCCAGGTTTCTCCAGGCAGTGCAGCCACATCTCAGGGCGGCTCATGCATCTTACAACCACTACCTGCATATTTCACAGCAGGAACAACGATCCCTCTTCCACAGCAGGAGAAGAAGAAGTAGAAAAGCTAGGATGGGTTTGATAGAGAAAACCAAGATAATGCAATGAAATAAATTTATTGTAGAAACACTTGGAGACATGTTCTGGCCCCAGTCAGGGCAGGCAATTTGGGACTAGCAAACCATTGTGACGTGCAGTTTGTATTGACAGACTCAAAACAACTTTTGAACAAAAATACGACAGTATCGTATAGGCCAGTCTCAGCAGACCAAGTGTTTGGACAGCAATCCTGTTCCTCAAGACCCTCCCACTACCTCCAGGGGAATAACAAGTAGGCATATTGAGACTGGTCAGCCCAGAAGCGCTCACAGAGTAGGCAAAAGCTGGAATGCCAGGATGCATTCTGGACACGCTGACTGCCTGGCACGTCAGACTGAGCTCAGTGGGGCTAACCACTGCTCCCAGCATGTCTCTTCACTCGCAGAACAGCCTCAACAACACCTAGACTGAATCTTCGTAGAAAGTCTTTGCCATGGCGTGTGCCACTTTTACCACCTTCTTCTCCTTGGCATCTGGGCCCATGTTGCTGCGGGCTAGTTTAATCCAATATTGCTCCGTCCTGGACAGATAGTCTGCATGCTTCTCATCAGGCTGAACAGATGGGTGTTGCTCCTCTCCTAGTACACAATGGGAGGAAGACAGAAAGAGAGGTCACAAGCAGCTAATGAAGGCAATCTGCTCTTCCATGCGTCAACTCGGCCAAGACTACTCTTCAGCTAGTGTGTTTACATGTAATAGCCTAAAAACTTATCAGTAACTCTGAGAGCAGTGTAGTATGAAAACCTTCCTTTTGCTGGAAAACTCACCTGGATGCCAGTGAGGCCTTCCAGGCTGGCAGCAATACCAGCAGGTATTTTACTAAAACCCACTTTATATTAGCATGAAGACAACATTCATCTTAATCGTTACCTTCTTCATCTTCACTCTCCTCTTCAGAGCTCTCCTCTTCCTCTTCCCCTCCCTCTGCACCTTCCCTATCATCATCCTCTTCATCCGACTCCGACTCCTCCAGCCATTCTTGTGCTTCTTTGATGAGAAAGAAAATAGAAGAAATAAATAACAAGCTGTTTCCCACTCCTACACCCAGCACTGTCATGGAGGATGCCAGGGCAAGGTCAGACAGATGTGCTCCTTAAGAGCCCTACTGTATTCATTGCCCTCGCAGATTCACCCACTGTACAGGGCCTGGCTCTGACGGGGAACAGTGGGCAGTGGGAAGAGATGAAATAGAGTCAGGGAGAAGCGCACAGCACAGAAGAGCTGTGGAAGAAAAGCTGGTTAGTGCCCATGCTGACGAGTCACGTCTCCTCCCTAGCACTTCACAGTTCCATGATCATGAGCAAGACTCCTTCCTTTCCACCCTTTGCCCATTATGCACATGCAGACGGTGAGCTTCCAGGGCAGGGGCACCCTTTTTCATGTCTCTTTACAGTGCCTAGCACATGACCTGGGCTGAATCACTTAGCCACTACCGTAAGAGATATGTTGCTCTAAGATAGACCCACATTTTCTTTCAATAAAGAGTACAAAATCCATCAAAGCCATCTTCACTGAGGTCTCTCGGGTAAGGCTTTCTGCAACACTGCTGAACACTTATGTAATGACCATGTAGCCAGGAATTCAGGAACTGACTTCTATGCTTGCCACAGACCTTGACCTAGCCTTCCCAGCTTGGGAACAGCCCAGCAGGGTATTTGGAGTACACAGTAAACATACCACACATTTAAGGTACAAAGAGATAACCCTAACTAATGCCCACGTGCTTTGCAGTACCCAAGACCCTCACTGCCCTGAGAGGGTGAGGACAAGCAAGAGCATACATCCCTGTCCTCTGCTGAGTGGACAAGCATGGCACAGCAGGACTTCGCAGGCCAGGACTTGCCACCAGTGAACAAAGATGCTCCATTTACCTGTCTTGGTTTTCAAAGTAGACAGACCAGAGCTCACTCTCTACAGTGATCACAAAGCTCTGGATCAGACAGGTTTCTGCAGCAGTGATCGTAAGACACTGCGTATCACATACTCCCAAGCTTTTTCCTGTCCAGGAAAAAACACTACTTGAAGACTCATCACCACCCCTTGAGGAAGCTCCATAGTTGTTGGGTTTTTTTTTTCCCTGGTGTACTGTTGCTACACTAACGTCAGAGAGATCGATCCCACCATTAGAGCTTACTTGGATCCATCTCCACTAGCACCTTCCATTCTTCCATCTTGTGTAGGTCGATGCTGTAGAGGTCACTGAGGGTGAACTGGCGATCACCCACCTCAAACATTCCCCCATACACATAGAGAACCCCATGCTTCACTGCCAACATGGCATTTGAACGTGGGCATGGCTCCACTTGCTGGCCTAAGGCTCCATCTTCCTCCTCCTCCTCTTCTGATTCAGACCTCTCCTTCTCTTCTGCAGGTCCAGAGATCACCTGCTTGATTGTCATGACAGTCCCATCTTCTGCCACCACCTCTTTGACTATCTCCACTGGGCCTTGTGGAGATTGCTTCTCCATCTCCTCATCTCCAGCACCCTCTGCCTCAGCTTGTCTGCCACGTCTTCGCTTCCTCTTCTCTGATTTTGGTCCCTGTTAACAGGAGCAAGGAACAGAAGGAGAATGCATGTGAATTGTGTGCACCTAATAGCATGTCAGCAGTTAATACAAATACTGTGGATGCTGCTGGGAGGGAGGGGGGAAGACTTCAATTATTATTCATTACAATTGTTAAGTCTCAAGTGATAGGTGCAACCTCCCACTCAGCATGAACTTCTACCAGCCATAAAACAAGGAGCAATGAAACTCCTGGGGAACCCATGGTGCGGAGTTGCCTCTATTAATGGCAGGATGTGCTGAAGAGACAGAAAACAGCTCTTTTGCTCTCCTTGCAGGTGCACGCGAACACACACACACGCACAGAGTCCACTAGTCTGTGACAGGAACAAGAGAAAATAACCCACCATTTTGTGAAATCAAAACAATTGCTGGGTGCTAAATTACAGTGCATTACCAGGAAGCACTCCAGGTCTTCGAAGTACTCTTTGAACGGGCTGGAAAACAGTCAGCTAGAAAGGCAGAAGCAAACATCCGACTGCGTGTTTGCCTGTTGTTGTGTGATTGACTTCTTTTTGAGAACAAAGCCAGAAACAGTGGGGGTGGAAAGAAGGAAGTTCAACCAGATCATTTCCACCTCACCTCCCCCTTGAGAGTGGTTCAAACAAAATCAAAGATCTGAGCTGAGGGCCACATTTCTGAAGTTCTTATGAGCTAAGGTTAATATTTCATCTATTCTAGTAGCTCATCAACACTGGGGAAAAGAGGGAGGTTTTTTGATCCCAATGCAACACAAGATATTTTCACAGTAGCTTTTACTGAACTATCTCATGTCAGAACTAAACATCTGACCTGGAGCTGGCCACCGTAACTATGTTTTCATGCTGCTTTATTTCATTTTGCAGTACAGAACAGTGGGGCACATGCAGCCTGACTTCTAGACGAGGGGGATTGCCTCCTGAACCACTCTCGCTTTGTGCCCAACCATCAGGGCTCAGAGGCTTCCTCTCTCCCCAGAAGGGTGACAGTCTGCATCACGCTGTGGAAGCAGGGCATGGCGAGCACAGGGAGCTATGTGGCAGGAAAGGAGAAGGGCAGCATGAAGTTAAGAGAATTCAGTTGGTATGGTAGCAAAAACCTGCTAGAGTTGCACATCCCCAGCTTCATTTCTACAGCCTCACCCCCTCTTCACTATCAGCGAGTCACAGATCAAGACAGCAGCCACACCTGGTGGCTCAGCTTCTGGAGCACCCTGAGTTATTAGAAATAGAGGCTTGCTCCACACTGCGAGAAAGCTCTATGAGGCCAAAAAAGGCCCAAAGGACATGTGTCGGATGATCAGGGAGAATTAACTCAATATATATGTCATTTTTAAAATGAAACCTTTAGCTGCCCAGGAAACCAGCGGTTTTTCCCGATGTCATAGAAATAAATATCGTTGAAGAAGTCTCCTTCAATGCTCTCTTCCTCTTCTTCATCATGCACGCCTCCAAACAGAAGGGAGCGGTTATTGGGACCAATTGCCACGGAGAAGCCAGACCTGGGAGTGGGTTTCACTCCGGATGGGTTGAGCCGACTCCATGCCCACTTGTCTGGTAATAGATAAAAGCAAATACGAACATCAGCAAAGGAGAATCCTGATTGTTTCCATGTCTTCCAAGGCCTTTCAGTACTCCAACAAGTAACTCAACGATCTATTTTGGACATTCTCAGAGTTGCATAGTGCGCCTTCAACAACAGTGTTAATCAGAACCACCTGCATTTCCACTTCAATCACACAGCTAATCTGCACATCCCTTCTTACACTTAGAAAGCCATTGTGTCTTCAATAAAAGTAAATGTGGAGAGCTATCTTCAGGGTGTGCTTTCTGGGGCAGGGAGCCTCTTGAAAGGTATATACACCTTTACAGGAGGGAGGAGTTCAAACCAGAATTGATTATAGCCTTTGAGTACCAAGGAAAAGTGCCTCAGTTATCCCATGGAGCCCACCCTACACCAATTCTCTCCGCAGGTCCCTTCTACTGCAGTACCTTATCTCCCAAGTTGCACCACTGCCTTAACCCCAAGAATAAGTACTGTTAATTGTAAGGAGACCCAACCACACTTTAAAAAAGGGCTGAAGCAGCAGGAGAAGGCTTGCGCTCTAAACCCTCCACTTTTGCTCCAATCCTTCTACTTTGGATTTAGAGTGAATCCCTAAAATGCAGGCTAGGAGAAGCATACGCGTTGGCTAGGCACTGTGTTTCCGAAGGAACCACAATTTCAAGAAGATAAACTATAAATAGGACATAATGCAAGCAGTGTCTGGAATGCAGACAATATATGTGGCCAACCCCCTCCCCAAATCCCAGTTTAAGATGGTCAGGTTTAAAGAAATCCGTCACAATTTTAACATTTTAGAAGTTCAGCTCAAAGAAGATTGTCCCATTCCCTGAGCCAAGGACAAAATACATTCTCTCCTAAGCAAAGTGATGGAATTCCTATTTCTGGGGACATTCACAGATAAAACAACCAACCAACAAAAAAATCTCTCTTGATAATATCCCTGCACTACATAATCTCATGAGATCACACCCCAGTCTTCTCTCTTAAGAATCTATAACTGAGCCACTGCTACCAGAGTTTGTCAAAACAGGAATTTTCAGTATGTAGAATTCTGAAATCCCAAAGATTTTTTGTTGTGAAACAGAAAATCAATGATCAAAATGTCCCAGAGAACAGGAATTTCAAAATGTTGTTTTAATTCCCTCCCACACAAAAACCAAAAAAATTCCTAAAATAACTTTTCTTGTAGTTTTTCCTGAAGCTGTCTGTGCAGGCCAGAGCTTTTCACAAAGTTATGCAGGGAAGCTGGAGACCCTCCACTCCATCTCAGACTATTCCAAGACCAACTGGGAGGTGTCAAGATAAACAATGCTGTGAGCTAGAAGTGATTCTCTGACAGAAAGTATACCCTGACCTTTCTCCAGAGCTCTGCCAGTTCCTCGCAGAAGTTTCTCTACAAGCTCTGATCCCCCAGTGTTTCACTGCATCAGAGCTACCATTTACATGAGCTCTGAAATCAAGTCACCTGAAGCTAAGAACCATGACTCCTTACAGCCTTCGGCTAACCAGCAAGCTTTGCTCAGCAAAGCAGGCACAGCCTCATCTTTTCAGGCTGTAAAATGGAGTGTGAAAAGGGGACAGAACCACTGTGCGGCACTCAGTCTGCTGCGGCAACAAGTGCAACAAGCACCTGCTTCCCATTTCCCTTCGCAGTGAGGAATTCTGCCTGCATGTGTCATGGCCCATCTTCCTTCTCCAACACACATAAACAAAAAAGAACATAATTCCTCCAATATACCCCAGCAACTGCTGTTTCCTTCATCCTAGCCCCTTTCTTATTAAGCTAGAGTCACAGCATACAAATGCACTTAGCTACTCCTGGGAAGAAGAAATATTTAAATCAACTCATCTGCTGTGTTTAGCCCCAAAGCAAACACATAGTGTTTTTCATTAAAAAGGAAATTTTGTTCTAGGCTTAGAGTTTTTTGGTCTGTTATTCAAAGGAAGAGAGGATTTGCATTCACAGTCCTGCAGCATCACTTCCAGCACAGCCCTCCTAGCTGCAGCAGTAGCTTACCCTCCTCCTTGCCTGCACCTTCAGTCTTCAGCAGGAACATATCTGTATGCAGGGTGCCTTTGTCAACATCCTTCTTAATCCTCTGCAGAGAAGGGAAAGACAGGGATGCTCCGTGAAACAGTTTCAGTGGCCTAAAACATAGGAGGTCCACCTTTTCAAGGCCTAGAAAGCCACCCATGCCAGAACGGCCGTATGTGCCATTCTGAACTCACTGCCCCACAGATAACCCTAATCACAGCCTAAATCTGCACATTCCCATGCTGAAAATGCAAACACTGTGACTGAGCAAGAAGCAGCCACACAGGTAGTCATGCTGTGGCTCCGGAGCATCAGGCAGGTCACAACCATAGTGTTCAAAGCCGGGTTACTTCCTATGATGAGCAACAACCAACTTCTGCCTGTGACAACCAGGCAGGGCTCTCCAGGCTGCAACACAGATCCTGGGACTTGTGGCCCTATGAAGACTACAGGAGTCAGTTTAAGGACAGCAGTTTTAGCACCCAGAGAAGAGAAATAAATTGTCACAAGGGATTAAAACTGATTGTTTTGTGGAGGGAAGGAGGGAACCAAAGAAACAGGAGACCCAAAGTCCTGCCTTTTACTCTGCCACAGACAGTATCAGGTACTCTCAAGGGACTAATTTAACATCTGTGCCCCTACTTCTCTAGCTGTAAAAGAGAGCAGATACCCATTCCACCCAAGTGGCACATGACAACTTTCCACAGGGCTTGCAAGGCCCACTGGGATTCTGCCCTTGAACGTTGAGCAGAAGCTCAGAGCGTCTGGGCTGTATCATCTGTGAGGCCCAAGTTTAAGTACAGACCTGTGACTAGCACACAGACTTTCAGTCCCTGCCACCCCCTCCATCCCACTACAAGAGAAACTGAGGTGACAGCTCGCTCTCTGCACCACAGCCTGACTGCAGCTGTCATTTTTAGCATTCAGGTCCCCACAGAGCCTTGGGCAACAGTTTTTTTCTCATAAACAGAAACAGAACAGAAGCCCCACTTCCACCCCTACTAAAGGCAACAGCAAGACACCAGCAAGAGCAGGATCAAGCCTCAGTTGCGTCAATTAAATGTATAATTTTAAACGCGATTTTCCCTTGCTCTTTCGCTGTAAGTCCCTGTACTCCAGTGCTCATAGCGACATGCAGCATTTGAAAGCAGCACTATGCAATACCATTGTAGGAGGTCTTTTAATAATGTTATTATCCACCCAGCCTTCATGCAGAGCTCCCACTTCCTGGTAATTCCCTTCCTCCTGGGGGTGATGGCACTGCTATGCTATGTAACTGCTTCCAGGATGCAGGCAGTGGATCCCAGCAGAAGCTGGGAGGGTTGGGTCCAGTCCTCAGGAAGATGAGCAGGGCTTGGATAGACCCAAGAGCACAGCAGCATGGTGCTGTCCTCCTCTTGCTGCATGTCTGTACCCAACCCTGTGCCTTGCACTTGACAGGTTTTGTTACTGCAGGGTAGTATGGTGTGTTGTTATTGCATGGCCCGACATCCAATTCATAGGAATGGTATTCCACTCTCAGAAAGGCAGAAGGGAGGAAAGTGTGTTCGAGGCATTGCACAACAACGCTCTAACTCAGATGATGCTGAGAAGCCCCAGGGAAGGTGGACAATGAAGTGCCGGGGGAAACAGGAGAACTCTGCTTGCAGTACAGCAAAAAGGAAGCTTCAGTTAACTTAAGGACCAGGGTTTGCCTGTAGGGCTGCCTTGGGAAATTTGTTAGCTTGGGGCTGTGGCTCACGTGTCTTCTTGCTCACCACATGCACCTAAGCATGCCCATTAGTGAACTGAAAGACACACACTATTCAAGACAGTATGTCTACACTGGAGAGATCCTCTTCTGTGCAACCACTTCGACGAAGTCAACAACTGCACTATTCTACCTACTGTCCTTGAGCAACAGAACATCAGGCACACAAGGGACAGGAAGCCTGTAGGAACAAACATCAATGACCATCCTATTTTCTGAATTAGGGGTTATACAGTGATAACTCTTTCAGCCACTGCCAGTTCTCCAGCACATGGAAAACAAGCAAGACAAGTTTTTGCATCGGTGAGTGGTTCTGAGGCATAGCTAGAGAAGCTCTGGTGTTGGAGACGTGGTTGGAGGGGCTGAGAGCTGCCCACTTTGAACAGACCCTTGAGAGAGAGCTGTCAGGGCAGGAAGGGAAAGAAACACTTTCTAGGAAAGGTGCTGTTAAGTACTGAGTACACCAATTCATAGCTTGGTGGTGCATGTTTTGTGGCATCAACAGCAGTAGCTCTCAAGTTCAGAGGGCTGTGAGTCACTGTGCCAAGCAAGGGCCATCCTCTGGCAATGTCACACTTCACTGTCTCTGTCACAGAGGTCTAGAGCAGCAGAAGTCACCAACGAGCTGCAGGCTGCGGACAGCTGAGCTATAGCAGCCTTTTTAGTCTGTCCCTCACCTTAATCAAACACCCCTCCACGCCTCACCTGAGCAAAGAGCTGTCAGGGATGGATGGGCAGAGGAGGGAGGGAGACAGGTCGGAGCCTTCGCACCTTAAAGCATGAAGCGCACCCCAGTGACTGCAAAGTGGCTGTCTGCTAACAGTAACAGAAATGGTGGTTATTTCCTCCTCGGTCCCAGGCAGGCTGCAGTTTGTTCTTAAATGCTAGGCAGAGCACACATTCGTATGTGCAGGGGACACACAGGCTGAAGTGTGCAGGAGCACAGTAAGGTGTGCACTGCCTGCACAAAAGGAGGGGAAACTGCAAATAATGAAAGAGCACTTGGCTCCACTATCATACAAGCTGCGCAGAATAACTGCATTCTCCTGAAAACCACATGGCTCCCTGTAGTAAACACGCTGCGTATGCAACATGACAAAGCTTCTTGGGCTGAGAAAACCCCAATGAGGTGGAGTGGGAGTTAGTTATTTGTTGTCAAAGAGATGCCTGTTTTCCCCAACTCACACTGGCTCAAAAGCAGACACTTCACCAGCAAGCAGTACACTGCTACCGGAGAGATCAATCCCCTCGCACCTAGGACAGCTGCTTGCCCAGAGCAAATCGCTCCGTCAGTCACAATAAGCTCCTGTTCCCTTCACTGTCCTTCTTGCCTTGAAGTTCCAGGTGTTTGCTTTCAAGCACAAAACTGGCTTGGATATCCACAGCCTACTGTTTGCACATACAGGTACTTTAGCAAGTTAGAAGAGCTCTACAAGCATTAGCTAAAAAATCCTAGCTCCACTGACAGACAGCAAGACACCTGTTTATCCCTCTTCAAAGAGTAAGGAAACTGAGGCATGGCGAGTTGTCCTTGAGAAGAAGGGGAATCAGGATCCTCTGTGTATAACGTGCTAAACATGTCTGATAAAAAGATACCAACAGTGGCAAAATACATCCAATTAGCAGAAGCCCTTAGCAAGCAGAACTACAGAGGGAACCAGTCCCACCAGACCTTGCAATTCAGGCAAACACTTCAGTCCTGCCACAAGCAATCTCCCCGCAGAATCCAATTCAGCTTTGCAAAGCTTGCCACCAAAAAAAACCCACCCCAAACCAAACAATGCCTGCCCCACATGCATACTAGTCTCCTTTGGCATCCAAAAGCCTTGCACACATGTAACGACAGCCCTCCCATGGCTTGTAGGCTGCTTGCACCTGCAAGGTAGAGCAGTGTTAGCCTCCAACACCTCCTGGCTGCATTTGCCGCGCCAGTCAGGCACAGTGCGCTCACGTTGCCTAGCAATAGAGAGGTCTCATCGCTTTATACAGCCAAAAATGCAGCTTGCTGCAGCAAGCCCCATCCCCAGCATGAGAAACGGGCGAGGACATCTTTAGGATCAGCAGGAGAGCAAGTCTGAGCTCCTTGCGGGATTCTGAGGTACATTTTAGGCCGAGCTGACAATACCCACAACATCCCCATCTGTAAGGGATCGTAGAAGTTTCCTTTATAATTTCTAGGCTGAAAATGAAACAGATGAACAGAGGGACACCATTGTGCTAAGAATCGTTCATTATAAATATCAGGCATGCTCCTGTCAATCTGTGCACCAACATCCAAGTTAGTCACACTCAGGGTTGTAAAGCTCCTTTTTCACCTGCATCCTTGTTTACCACTTGGGCAGCAAAATCTAGTGGCTGGCAAAGGCACGTCTGGGTACCAAGGTTCTTGTCCTGGCTCTATATACAAGTACTGGAGTGCCTTAAGACAAGTCACTTGATCTTTTCTGCCTCTATTTCTCCAGCCATGAAACAGACTTTCCTATTCAGGTCACGTGAAGGGAATTCAGAAACACAGCCTGGACTGACAGACATCACTGAAAACTGACCCTCCACGCTCAGTTCTGCGTGCAAGTCTAGAAAATCAAAGCAGGGACCAAATCTCTCTGCTTCTGCCTTCCCAGCTCATGGCGCCTGCTGACCAAACTGACGACGAGCAGATCGATCACTCGATAAGGGGAACAGCCCTGGCTGCAAGCTGATAGTGTTGCTCAGGCTTTATGGAGCCCCAACAGTCAGCTGGGTACAAAGATGCCTACAATTCCACCCATAACCATGAAACTCCTGGGCTTGCATCTCTTTTTGCCCTAGGCAATGTGCATTACACCACGCCACACAGCTATTTTGGTACAGTACTTCAAAGCAGATTTACAAGGCCTAAGGGGACCACAGGATATAACGCATCAGAACTGCCCATAGCAAGAAAGGATCCTTGCTACATCACAATTCTCCTCCAGCAATATGACAGCCATATCATGCCAATACTAAAACAGAGGAGCTATTATGATTTCCACTCCTCTTCCCTCTAAACCAGTTCACACCATATACATGCTTGGTAGCGGCTCTGGCCTCAGGAGGCCTCCACACAGACCTGCACCTTTTTTACAGCACATGTGCAATGTAGTCCTGCCTCTTACTAGAAAAGTCTCTACATGACTTGGTGAATGGCACTGTGCTTGGACACTCAACTGGTTTCCTATGCAAAAATGTCTTCATAGCACTCCTGAACGTAGCATCTGCCTCTCTAATTGGAGACAAGGAATAGGTCTTCTCCTGTGCCTGCCCAGCTCCAATTAAGTACTGTTTCCTCCACCGTCTACCTCTTATTTCCCCCAAGAGTACCCTAGCCAACGACTCTAGGGGGAGTACACAAGCCAAACACATTTTCTTCACTTTGCAGTAAACCCAGAGAGACTCAGCTCCACAACCTGCTATAAGCAAAGATGTAACAAGAATTAAATAGCCAGACATCACTGAAGTCGTGTTTCTCCTAGAGGGGCTAAATCTTGCTAAATTAAATTTTCAGGAGCATGCTACAAGTTTGTTGTCTCCACCTCTCAAGAAAGCTGCAGAGAAAATTCTGTCCAGTGCTTTGGTCAGTTTGTAGCTTGGCTGCACCATTTCCGCCTGAAAGTTCACTTGTGCTACAGAATACACAGCCAAAGTATCTGTTAGGAATGGCACATCAGAGAGAAGCAGGCTTAACTCTCTGTATTACACGCCAAGTAGATTCATAACAGGAGTGGTTGTTTTAATCGAAAAGCTGTTCTCCAAGCTGGAGAGGAACTGCACCCAGCTCTTACCCTTGCTCAGTGCCCTGCACAAAGGCTGAGGGCAGCTTTGCATTCCTCCATCCCTTTTACTTCATTTTTATTAGCTCAGAACATCCCAGAGCAGTGCAACAGAGCGACCCTTAGGAAGTGGAATAGAACCAACCGTAAACATGCATCAACTTTTATATTTCCATGGGGCTCAGTGTGCACTTGAAACTCAGCTGCTTTCAGTAGCCATGAGAGATCCACATCTAGCATAGCATGCAGGGTCATGCTTCCTTCCCACCCTCAAAAGTGAGGAAACAGGACAGAGAAAGGAAGAGGACAAAGCCCTTTTGCGTAGAAAATGCCCCTATATTGTTACTGCCATTTAATCAAATGCACATCTGACGAGATAGAGCCCCAAGCACAGGCCATGAGGAGGCACAGATTCTTCTAAATATATAGACAGACTATCTTCTCTCCCCTTTCCCTGCTTTTCTTCTTTGTTCATTTATTCACATCAGAAGAACAACGTGTCCTCCTCCCCCAGCAACGCACTGCTGGAAGCGATGCCTTTCCACTGAGACAGTAGCAGCAGGATCCGGGTCTTCTGTCTGCATTCGCAACATTAAAAGCTTTTGCAGGAGCCTTTTGCTCAATGAAATATTTACTTCCTCCCGCCCAGCATGGAGACAGGGATACTTGGTCAATGAGGACATATGGTCTAAAGGGCTATCCAGTATAAATTACCATGATTAACAAAGCAAGAAGCAGAGCAGAGGAAGCCTGGTGCTCATCAAAAGTCATCTTTGGCTTATTGAGTTTGCTAACTATTGCTGCTCCCTTAACCCTTTCACTGATGCAAGAAAACACAAGCCTCCTGGCAACTGCTGCTTTTAACCTACAAGTGCTGGAACATGGATGAGTACTACCTGAGAATGCTTTAAGTTGGCAGTAACCACCGCTGTTGACAAAAAATGTCATTTCTCCCAATTGCTTATTCCTGCCTCTGTGGTATCATCTCCTTATACTGGATCAGATTAGCAGAGAAAATACAAAATTCATTTTAACCAAGATAAGCTCCTTGATCAGCGCACAAATCCATGAAGAAAGGCACAATTAGAAGACAAGATGCCTCTTTTGGTAGTAGTAGTGGTTTGCAGCAGCCTGACCCATCCTGTGCACAAGCAATCCCAGAGCACAACTTCATATTCATTTCAAGCTGGCATAACCACAGGCTAACATACACCCTTGTTACCAGTGTTTTTTGGACATCTGGAAGCTGCCTGACATGCAGAAATATCGTCAATCAGAGCAGCGGGCAGTTATGTGATGAGATCACCAAATCTTGCACAGGAGACAAGACTTGCAAAACTGAACAGAGGGAAGTAGCAGAACAGAGATCTCGGGTTTGCTCTCCCAAGCGCTGAGCCCTTTGCTCCCTCCAAGCAGCCAAAACACAGGACTACACAGCCAACACAGGTCAAGCCCATTGCACTGGTCCCACTTAAGCAACTTGAATTTGTCACGTTTTAGTTTTTACTTTATCCTCTTAGTTTTTCCATCAACTATTCTGCTTAGGAAATACTGCACTGGCTTACCACAAAGTCTCTCCTACCTGTTTGGAGTAGCCTCCATAGATGATTACGCTGCCCTCAGGAGTGGTTGCCATTTGACAGCCAGATCTTGGAGCAGGCCCAATCCCCGATGGAGCCAGCTTGTTCCAGGTGAAACGGTCCAAGTTGAAGGCATACACATCATTGTAATAGATGTAATCTCTAGGGAGAGCAAATCGGCACACCACAGGTTTTTGTAATGGTCACCGTTTAGGACAGGATAAAATACCACTTCAGGAACAGCACCAGGAACCCCTGAAGAGGCACCACACCTTATTTAACTCCTTGCATTTATGGCCTTTCTCCTGCCATACCAATGTACAGAAGATTTATTCGGGTGAAGGTTACTACTTCAGTGCAACAATTTGCATTTGACAAAGGTCCTTTAAGGAAGGCCTCTCAGGATTCTTTTTACCTGTCATTCCTTACTACAACAGAGGTTTCATCAACTCTGTCCAGTTAACACGATCCAAGCTAACTTAAACCAGAATACAAAAGATCAGAACAGATTGGAGTTACATCTGTCTACAGAGGTTGTAAAAAAATATACAAATACCCCTGTTCTCTTTCTACTAGCCAACTCATATGTTGCTAGTGGAAAATACTCTGCACAAGTTAAACTCCCAAGGACACAGCCAAATCTAGGGTGGGCTTTGCAACTTGCATTGTGCTCTCAGGGACTGTGGTTATGCTTCTTACTGTCCCTGAGACAATATGCAGCTCATCTCTCTTCACAGTCCCCATGACAGTGTAGCTGTGACCTCACATAGTATGCGAGAGCCTACTGGAGAAGATGTTTGTAGGAAGACAGAGCTCTGACAAGATTCAGAGGCCACAAGTGATGTATTGAGCTTTAGCTACAAGGATGAGTAGCTACTTCAGTGATTAGCTAAGTGGTAGGATGGCTTCTCAAATACTTGAAGACTTTAAATCAAGAGGACTTGTCTTTCTAACATAAAAGTGTAGTTCAGTAACACTACTGCTGAGGATAATCCTTGCACTAAAGCCTAGCTTTCTGGTGAAATTCTCTTGTCTTTTTTACAGACGATTCAATACCACCAGCCATCCTTCAGTAACTCACCTTGCACTCTCATGGAAACCTCCAAAGACGATCAGCTGTCTTTTGCAAGCAACCATTCGATGTCCGCTTCGTCCAGAGGGACCTCCCGATGCCCTGAAATGCAAAGAAATTCCTCTCATGAGCAACACTCCCTTTTCTGTTACTGTGTCAGTCCATTTTTATTGGTGTCATTGGCAGCTGGGCTGGCTGACTTCAGTTTCTGTCCTCCTGGAACGGGAAGCCATGGGGAACTTTGTTGCCTTAATACGTACGTATGCTTTTCTCCAGAACAGTACGTGTGCTCTTCCTGTAATTCTTTGTGTTTGCAACAAAGGCATTTTGCAGTAACAATTTTATACCTAGTGATAAGCTATCTAGTCTTTAAGAGCACCCAAAGTCTTGAAATCTTTTCTGCTATGACTCAAGAGCTAATTTTTCAGGAGAGTTTAATGAACAGCAGTCAACTCCCACAGTTGCAAGAAAGACACTCCAGACAGAGATGTTTTCTCCAAGTACCAAGGTAAGAGCCAGAGACTGGCTCTGACATCCACTCTCCTTCAATATCTCAGGAAGACACATACCCACAGTGTCTTCACTTATCCATCTGCAGTTAGGATATAACCTCAAACTAGTGAGAAGACTTTATAAATTACTTAGATTTCCTCAAGAACAAAGGCATTGAAGCAAAACAATTGATCATTATTATCTTACACATTATAAAGCAGCTATGCATCACACTTCTGCTCTTTCAAGCCTTCCTGACCTTTCAGTTAAATGTGCCACTTCCATTTCCAGGAACAAGCAACAACACCCCATCTGTCACATCCAAAAGCTTCACGCGAAGCCAGGCAGCTGGCAACAACATTCCTGAGAGGCAACGAGGATGCACCTTCCTTCATGTTCACCCGCAGACTGAGCATTGTACAAGAGAGAACAAAAACAACTTCAAGAACTCTCAAAACAAAGGCAACTTCAGGCCAAACTGCAGAGAAAACAGGGTTTTGCTTTGTGTGTTCTCTGCCCCCATGGAGTAATCTATCACATTTCCACTTTTGCCGAGAAGTCTCCCAAAGTACACACAGTTAGCACCACTGAACTCAGGAAGACTTCTCAAATAGGGAGTGTTAACATGTGTTAAGTGGTTGCAGAATCAGGGCCTAAATAAATAAGAAACCTGCTCACCGTTGAAAACAACAGCAAAACCTAAACCCACAACCCTACTGCTACACTTTAACTGGCAGCAGGTAGCTGTAAAGTGCGGTGATAGATTTCTGTGGAGAGAGAAAATGAGGGCCCTTATTCACCATCAAAAATGACAATCTCACACCAGTCATAATGAAAAACTCCAAGCAGAACAGCAGCGTTTGGGTAAGACTGAATTAATATTGATTGCTTGGACTTTTTATTCTAACAGAGAGTAGGGTTTTTCTAGGCATTTACTGGATTTTTAAGTATCACCCTGCAGAACAGCACCTCTAGTATTAATTTCATCAAGATATGAAATCATTATTTTCTCTTCTGTAACAAAGCTCCCATGTTACTATTCCAAAGGATGGCACCTTTTAAAATCTTTTTCTTCTTTTTTTAAAGGAAAGAAGGAATTAAAAATCAACATTAACAATAAAATCCTTTTCTCAGAGAGTATCTTGCCTCTCTAACAGATTTCCTCCAAGTCAAAAATCAATTCTGAACAATAAAAAGTTTATTCATTGATGTGTGTGTTTTAATAAACAAGTTCCCACAAGTGTACAATTAACTCAAAGTCACAAATAAAAACATCCAGTCTGGGGCCTGATCCGAATTCATAGAAGTCTCACTGGCACCAGCACCACTTGCTCTCAATCACAAGGCTGGTCTCTTCTTTCTTTACACTAGCAATACAAGCTACGAGAACAGATGCTGAAAAACGGTTCCAGGAGACCTCGCTCTGGACAGTACTATATCACCTCAGCTTCCTTGGCCTTCCTGTTACACATTACAAAGAAAAGTTTATAGCCTTTGATGTAAGGACATGCCCTCCTAAACTTGCAACAACTGCTCTTAGAAAGTATTTTTACTTAGAGCTATTCATACAACCAAGGTCCTCCGTCCCCAGTCTCCAAACACAACACGGAAAAACCAAATGGCATAGTCAAGCAGGACTGGCAGTAACGTATAACCATGCTGCCACTCCAGAAGGCGCTTGCTGCAAGCTCGAAGACTTGTTTCCCAAATGCAAACTGTCTCCTTTTACCTGTATCATTGCTTGTGGTCCAAAACAAGCACTTTGGAATTGGTTTCACAGACTTTATGATTAATACGCTACTTTATGGGGTTGACACCAGAAAGCAGACACGTGGGAGGGAGCTGTAAATTCTCCAGACTTTTTTTAAAAATAGATTAAAAGATAAGTCTGGGTAAGGACTGGCTCTACACATGTACAGCATAAGTCTGATCAGAACTGCTCCATAAGGAATTTGCTTTTGCTTGTGGAGTTACTCTGGGACTTATAGTAACGTAGCAGACCTGAATTCAGCCCCCAGATTCAAGAACTAAAGACTTACATGTCACACTGGCTACAGACTGCATAAGTCCATTCCTTCATCCAGAGGATGCTCACATGAATCTTGGAACCTTTCCGTAGTAGTAAGTGATGATGCACAGAACATCCCATCAGACGGGCATTTCAGGACAAAGCACTTTCTTCTTCCAGTACTCGAGGCAGCTGAAGCCCAGGACTTCAGTGTTCGGTTTTACACCTTACACTTGTGAATGCAAGCAAGCGTTCTGTTCAATGGCACGCACAGATAGTGTATCCATGTGTTTGTACACTCAGGAAGTACACAAGTGAATACGCAATTGCCACAAGGCACAAAATCCTCAAATCAAATCCCTTGCAAAGTCAATAAACAGTTGTACATTTGGATCCTGATCTGCCAAAGAACAAGCTCACAAGGTTCACTTCTGAGCTGACAGAGAAAGTCTGCTCAATGGTACACCAAAATACCCTTCTTTTGTTTAAGCACCAATGCACCTTTCTACCTTGTGTTGCAGGACCTGACCTTTCTGGCGAGATAGCACGTGAGCAGGAAGAGCTGTCCATCAGAAACAAACCTGTGCTGAAAGGCGTCCTGCACTGCAGTAACTGCTCCAGTTCTCTCTGTAAACAGCGTTAAACATACGCTTGTGAAACGCTACCCTGAAATATTTATAGCACTGCATCTCACAAAACTGTTATGGGAAGTATCATTAACATACCAGTATTAAAGGGGAGAGAGCTACACAGGCTCAAAAGCAAGACAGAGGAGGGATCTGCCAGTTCCCAAGCACAACCCCAAAGCATAATGCTCCCTGTCTCTCTTTGACAGAGTGCACTGGGTCACACAGAGCCAAATAAGAACGTTCTCTCTAGGAAGGAATGAGGCAATCGGGTTAAAATATTGCTTAGCTCTAAGGCAGAGTAACAAACAGTTCATGCACTGAGGCAACCTTACGCATCACACACATGATAAGGTGGTTCCAATAAGACAAAGTCAGTTGCTGGCAAGTCTTCTAACAGGCTGGGATTTGTTGTGTTTGGACCATTTTTGTGCACGCAAAATGCAAGTAAATATAGCTAAATATAGCACTTTTTAACTCTGTCAGGCAGACTGGCACCACTGTGCTCTGTGCTAGGAGAACAGACATCCACTTCCCCAGCAGCCTTTGCAGACACAGCACAGGGATGTTATTCACAGGAATGAGTTACTCAAGGTTTTCTCTTCAAGAGCATTTTACAGTCAAGCCTCTTACAGCACCAAGATGGTCTGTGGCATGAACTGTAGGCCAGGAAGGACAACATAATTGTCTGAAATCTAAACTGTGGGGCTGGAATAACTAGATTTCCTAAAACTGCAAGTCCAGATCACAGCAGCGTCATCTTAGCTATTTAACCCACAAGAGCCAATACATTCAAACCCACCTGAAATGGGGCACATGTGATTCTTCCCACATGGAACAGAAACTTTTGTCTCTCTTGTCCTGACATTTCTTAACAAGTAATTATGTTACTCTATTACTTGCACTAAAATGATGTCTTCTAAACCCAACTGAGTTTACTCAATACCAGTCTGTACCCCAAATGTCTATCACCAGGCACTTATTCAGGAAAAACTGCTACCACTTTGGACACGTGGAATTATTGCCTGGCCTGCTATGTGAAGGTTTTTGTACCAGGGCTGGTGCCCCACCATGACCCAAACCTACACAATCTGCCCCCTCCATTTAGCCTTTCCAAACATGTTCACTCTCCCAATACTACTACCCCCCAACCTGACCCCCACTGTCACCTGCCCCCC
>JANZLQ010000092.1:41297943-41367719 GCA_026212715.1 Elanus axillaris
CAGCTCGTTAACGGCAATCCAAAATAAGCAAGTGCTTGACTTCAGACAGACATGAGAAACCTATGTGGAAAAATGACAGCAGCAATGGGGGTTCCTGGCAAAAAAAAAGCAAAATGCTGCGCAGAAGTGAAATGCAGCACGTGTTACGATCATAGCTTTAGAAGAAGTAGGAAAAAAAATCCCTTGTACACCTCAACAATCATCTCTGCCCTTTCCTCTTACCCTTTCCAAGCAGACTGTAATCAAGATGCCATATGGAAAAGCAAAGAGGCAGCAGAAACTTGATTTTCACACTCAGTCAGGTTAGCATTAAAACAAAGACATCCCCTCCCAGCCTCCTCCACCAGATGCCTCATTAATGCAGCTCTTGGAGCTCTGCCCAAGGATGGGGAGGAGATGCACTTTGTTTTATTTGAACACTGGGACCAGGGCACAAGCGTTTTCAAAATTCCAGCAAGGCTGAAAGACAGACGTCCACCCAAACACATCAGGAAGCTCAAACAGAGTAGATCCTGCATGGGGCAGGGAAGAGAAAGATCATCTCTCCAGTGCACTTTCACCCATGTAATTTATGATGCTCCCTTAGAAAATGGCTATCCTTTTATTTACTAAAAAAACAATTAAGCACCCACGTCTGCAATTGCATCCTCCCACTGTGGCATGGCAGCCAAGGTGACATGTGACAACCAATACCTGGGGACCGAGGGTAGCTCTGGGCAGCTTGAAGAGCATGGTACCTGGAACTTGCTCCCTACCTGGAACTAGGAACTCACCTTACCAGTCTGGCTTTCTCCTCTCTTAACTGTAACAATGCATCGTCACAACAAAATCACTTGCCACGGTTTTAGTCCACTCGGGGCCTGGGACTGCTGGGGGCATCCTGCAACTCGCAGCACATGCAAACTTCATGCTCAGCTCCAGGGAGGGAACAGGTGCTTTTGCAGTCTAAGTTACACTCAGCATCCCTGAGGCTGCTCTCCCACATGGGATAAGATGCGGGACGAGTAGAGCCGCGTAACCACCTCATTTCCTCTTCCCAGGCAGGCCAGGTACTGCAGCATTTGTTTTAGGAGTGGAAAACCCTAAATCAGCTCTACAGCAACGCATCTGCAAACCCACGAGAGAACAATTTGCGCCATCAGTGGTGGAGCTAACGAAGCCTCATCTGGATTCTCCGATGGCTCACAAAAAACAATTGCCCGCCCTCGCTCTCCCTGCAGCTGGGTGTTAACACTGCTCTCCGGTGAGGATATTTTCAACCCAGTTTGGTTGAAATGTCAACCCTTTCTCTCAGCAGGGACTCTATGGCGAGCATCACTTCCTCCCCCCCCCCCCCCCGGCTTACATGAAACCGGTAGAGATGCAATGCATTTGAGTGCATCCCCTTTATTTGGCTGAGATTGAGCAAGGGACTCAGAAGTTATTTTGGGGGAGCTGGGAGGGGTACACTCACAGTCATTACGTCAGCTTCTGCCTAACAACAATAGGCAGATCAGCCTGCACAATGACAGGTCTTTTTAATCCTTGCACCTCTTAAAGAGCCCTCCATCATTTTGGAGGGTTTCTCTCACCCCCACTTCTCAAAGACAAGCAGGGCTCACTGGAGTAAACCTGGCTTCCTGGAACACGACAAATTAGAGCTGTTTTGAGATCAACACTACCAGGTCTGGAGCCAAGAACCACACTGATGGACAGGAACCAGCCACTTACGAATCGAACAGTTTTTCCTCAGCCTCCCAGAGCTACTCAAAAGGACGATCCCTGGATTCTTGCAGAGCAGTCAGCTGCTGGGATCCTGTGCTGTTAAGCATCCTTCTAACCCAGCCTATTTTGGACGCCTTGGGATTTTTGCATTTTGGCTCTATATGCCCCCGCCCGCCCCCTTCCACACCAGAGTCCCTTCAGCACTACATTAACATTAGTAAAATTAAACCTTCAAATTTCCCCCTTGTCAGGCAACATCAATGCTACCATTTTGCAGGGAGGAGAGAAAAGGCAGACAGGCACAATGACTCACTGCGTGGCCTCAGGCATGTGCCAAGGCAGAGCCAGGGTGTCCATCTCTGCACAGCTCAGTCCTAAACCACCCTCTTAATTACTGTGCAAAAAGAGACAGACACAGACAACAGGCACCCACACTCTGTAAGCAGCGTGAAAAGTGATCAACCTAGGCAGATTTAGAGCTTCCCACCTCCACGAAGGACATGGAGCTTATAACCAGGAGCTCGACAGGTCAAACAGCAGATGAGCAAGTGTTCAAAAGCTGCTGCTTTCCCCAGTGCCACCTCAGGGGTCGGCTGCACAGGAGTTCCAGCCCACCCAAAGCTGTGCTCTGACTAATTCCACAGTCAAGACAATTCCAAAGCCCAAGAGAAAGTCTATGTGAAAGTCAGAACCAAAGCCACATCTCCAGCCTCTCAGTCCACTGGATGGCCCACCAGACCTCTTCTTCTCATCCAAATATAAACATGAACAGCAAAACTGAGAAGCCGAAGGTTAAGGAAACACTAGCAGAGGACTTTAGGCCAGATCCACCAAAGACATTTAGACACCTTAACTCCTGTCAAAAACTAGCAGGGCTTTTGGCACCTATTTACTTTGATGGGTCTGAATTATTGGCTTGTTTATCCCAAGGAATCTTGAGGCAGCAAATGCCATTTATCAAGAGTGACATTGGCTCTGTGGATAGAAACAAGCTGGTTTCTTAAGCAATGGTAAAATTGGGAGATCCTTGTACTGGTCTTGTACAGCCCAGGCAGGAGTAGCCCAGGCAGATGGAGCAACAAGCACTGTTCTGAAGTTGGACATCTACACCCACCATATGGTTGGGAGGACAGAATGCTGTTCATGATACTCTTTCCTTCATTTAAGTAACACCCAAGCACACCCATGCTACAAAAATCACATATTAAATAAAACAGCTTTGGCCTCAATAGACTTGGAACACATCTCTGATATCCACTTCTTTCTGGAGGCTGTCCTCTCCACCCTTTCTAGGATGGGCACCTCTGTACTAAAGGGAGAGATGTGCAGACAGCTGGGAAATGACAGCACTATACCAGGAGTCAAACTCAGATCACGCTGGCACAGTTCCTCATGGGGTCAACATCATCAACTGCAGAACACGTCACAGAATACCAGGTTGGAAGGGACCTCAAGGATCATCTGGCCCAACCTTTTTGGCTAAAGGACAGTGTAGATAAGATGGCCCATCACTTACTTGATCTGCTCCCAGGTCTTGGTAGCCAAATGCAGAACCCAGAGATCCTTGTAATGATAGAACTGTTCCCCGTTGGGAGATGCAAACTCCCCTCCAAATACCCACAGCTGCCCACCGGCTGTGGGCACTACTGCTGCCTGCCAGGAGAAGAAGGAAGAGCTGGATCAGACAAGGGTTCAGAAGCCAGAGACAGGAGAGCTTTATCAGTCAAATGTGCAGCTGCCTCCAAACACCAGGGAGCAGACAAGTGGCAGCGGCTGCTGCTGCCTTGCTTGACAACAGCAGCTCTCTGGGGCTGAAGGAAGGGGAATTTTAAATGCAAGTTACTCATTATTGAGCACACCTTCCCTATAGTAAAGGGACGTTGGTCAAGGAGCTGGGGTCTTCCCACCTCCTAGCATCTTGAGTTCCAGTTCTACAAATTCAAAGTTCCCTGGGAAGCATCTTGAGATTTAGTTAAACAACAATTGTACAAATCTCTCTGTTCACCAGAAGGAAACCCCTCCACAGCTAAGGCTCATCAACATTCACGCATCCTTTAGTCACATAAATAGTATCCTGCAGAAGACATACTGGGGCTCATGAACTCTTAGCCATGGGAGGAACAGGGGCACTTCCTGCCTCCAGGACACATCTAACATCCCAGCACTGGGCAGGCAGATTATTGCAGGGAAAGGTGTTTTGGAAAAGATCATTAACATCGCACAATTGCCCTTTGCAGTTTTTGTAGATTATAAAACAACAAACAGTAAAGAAACCACTCTACAGCACAAGTCCAAACCTGACGCTTCCCAAGACCTGAAAAGCATTACCACTTCCTCTGAAGAAAAAAAAAAACCAAAAAACCACCAAACCCCAAACACAGAAGGAAATGGGCGGCATTTGGACAATAGGAGACTGTTACTGCTTTGATTAGGGCAAGTAGAAGAGAGGAGAGTATCAAAGCAGTTTGGGTTTGAGGGTTTATTTGCACAGAGCAGCACCAGAACACTGTTGCGATGCAAGCTGACAGTTAAAAGCAGGGAGAGAAGAGCAAGACTACTTCACTGAAATTATCTGCATAAGGACTAAGGAAGAAGGACGGAATCCCAAAAAGGAAACTTTGTGACTGTGCAAATTTCTTCCTTGACTGGGATATCTTGGGTTGTTTACACCATAAACAAATTCTTCCACATGTGTTTTTTCTAGGGTACCCATCACAGATCAACATCGGGATAATGATCTCTTTCTTCAGAAGGGCTTCATTACCTGCCTATCTTTCCCAGCAAACAGCAAAGCAGATTTTTAGCATCAGACACATGACCATGCCCCGACATAAACCAGCCTATACATGCAATGATTAAACACATGAGAAAATATGGGGTGTGTCTGCAAGCAGTATTTCTGAGAACATGAAGTTACCTAAACAAAGGGGATACATGCCTGATTTTCATGAGTATCCAGAGCTTAAAAGCTTAAGGGGAAGGTACAAATAACAGCCTGCTCATACGTGTGCGTGACCTTTTGAAAAGCTGTCTCTAAATTCATTACACAGCCATGCTTTTTCCTTAAACAACTGACAACACCCATCCATAGCTATTCTCACCTCAGCTCTGTTGAACTGATGTAATGAAGCCAGTGTAACTCAGAGGATCGCGTGTCAGAGACCACAGATAAGACTGAAAACATGCACATACAGACCCTTCTCTTTACCCTTGAGCTAATGCAGAATATGCGTTAAAAATAAAGTTGCAAGGAAGACAACAAACCAGTCAACTAATGAGTCTGAACTGTCTCCTGTGCAACTATAATTAATTATGAGATAAAACTTATTGCTGAAGCAGGACTCCTCAGATAGGTTGCTCATTTTATTTTTGTTGTAATCCAGTTGCAGCTCCCTGATGAGCAGGCTGCCTGCTCAGTTCAGATTCAGCTGCTAGACAGCCACCTGCTGGCTACCAACACCCAAACAAGCACCTCTCAGCTCCACACCCACAAAGCAACCTCCTTTTCACCCAGGGAAATGAGTGAATTTATGGTCTCCTTGTGGAATTTGGCCTCTGAAATCAAGTTCTATTTTAAGCACCACAAGGCAGCCCAAAAATCAAGTCAGAACCTTTCAATTCAAGAAAGGACACACAGCTCAGAGCAATTTAGGCATAGCATAACAAGGGTATATGAACCTATCCAGGGCACTGGATCTTACCAGGAAGCTCTAAAGAGCTTTGGCCACGGGTAGGAAAATAACACTTGCATCCTGTACGGCAGCTTTTGAAATGTACCAGTCACCCAGCCACTTGCTGCGACAGGTAAGATAATCTATCAGACAGCTGGTGAGGGCCAAAGACCTGCAAAAAATACAAGTCTTTGGTCTAGTTTCTAATGCGCAGGTGTTCACATAAAGTAAACAAACCCAAATCCTTCATCACAACCAGCCAGTGACACAGACAATGACACAGACAGCAGAGAGGTGAATTCTAGGGGAGTATCATGCTATCCCAGAGAAAATTTAGACACCTTTCTCTATTGCCTTTGCAGACAAAAGAAAAACAGCCCATCTGCCAAGGAAAAAAAAAAAAAATCACAACCCAAAGGCAGGATACAGTCAGCGCTAGCGGTCCATCGTGTTGGACAGTTGGGACACTTGGCAAAGCACAAATGCTACATGCTAGTCAGGATACTCTATAGTAATGGGTCTTTCACACTGCTGGAGTGACAGTATCTATCATGCCCATAGATGTAGGCCTGTGGGCATTAAGGAAATAATCATGCACAGCAACTCTGCCATTCATAGCACTTCAGTCAAATTCAAAGTTACACCCTGACCAGATTTTGAAAATTCAGTGCCATCCTGGGATTATGGATGGTTGAGCTGGTCCCTGTATAATGCAGCAAAGGGAGTCCATCTTCAAAACAAGTCTCTCCCGTGAGTCCCACTTGAGTCCTGCCGACACAACAGATAAAACCCCAAATTTTCATTCCACACTTAACATTTCCAAAGGCCACCCAGTGGTCAGAAAGCACAAGCACCTTAGACAGGCTTGTACAGACCCCTCAGCAGAAGAGATGAAGTGACACCATTGGGAGCCCATTACAAGGAGAATGAAGAGAAGCCAGAAACCCCCAGAGGAAAAAAAAAAAAAAAAAAAAGGCAAACCAACTCACATCCATCTTTAGCACAGCATTAGAATAATTCCAACTGCTGCTCCGGCATGCAGTACTTTACCTGGTGAGCACATCGCCTTGGTGGTGGGTTGGGGATCTCTACTTTAGACCAGCTGTTCTTCCGGATGTTGTAAATATACAGTTCATTATACAGGTACGTCTGTTAGCAAGGAAGAGAAAATACATATCACCACAGCTCTCCATTGGACAGGGTCAGTCTGTCCAAGCACAGACAACCCTGAGGGTTATCTGTGAGTTTGGGGGAGAAGGAGCACAGCACCAGCTTTGCAAAGCAAAAGCTCACCTGCCTCATCAGGCAGGGAAGGAAGACAACAACCTCCTCCACTAGACTGGGAGTCAGCAACTTCCTCAGAGTGATCCAGACTCTGACTAGGCTGTTCTTTCCCAAACCCTTGGTTAAGCCTGTGACAGCTTAAGATATGAGGACTTAAGAAGCTGGAGCTTAACACAGATGTGTAGGTTAAAGTTGCCCAAACTGCTGCTCAACTCGCAAGACAGGACCAGCTTAAGGTAGTGAAGCAAGCAGAATTAGTTTTGCACAACATATTGGGTGATCCTAAGGTGGCCAAATATCATTGGCAGACTTGAATTTTCAAGCTACAGTATGAACAGCTTCTTAGGGTCATAAAGACCAGTTTCTCTCCAGAAGCACAATAAACACTTGCAACTTGCAGAAATTCAGTAACAAGAGTGCCCACTCGCAAATATTTGCTACTATACACATCTCCAAGGCAGGCAATGCCTTGCCAGCAGCAAAACCGCAGAAGAATCTTGTTTTGAAAGGTGGAAGACAGAGATTCTTCAACAGTTATCAAAAGTGAGGGGCAGATATGGCTACAATTAAGTCTGGAAAAATTATGAAGCCCTGAAATATTTATGCTGAGACAATCACTCCGACTCTTTAATGGGTTCTAGCATGTCTCCTTCCTGCCAACTGTTCAGGCATGAGACAGTATCACGGCAGAATTAAAAGGCTATTTTGCTCTCATTCAGGGACAAATACATATTTTATGACTGCTGCCTTGAATTTCGCCTCAAATGAGACTCATGCAAATTACAGTAAAAGCCAGGGAGAGGGTAGAATAAAGAAAAAATGGAAGTATACATTACTTTTTGGCCATTGAAATATTCACCTCCAAAAAGGATCAACTCATCTTTCTCAGGGTGAGCAGAGAGGGAGCCGTTCAGCCTGCAAAACAAATAGGGATGGCCAAAACAACAGATGTGTAAGAGTCTTGTAAAACTCAGAAGCCTGCAGCCTTTAACTTAGCTAGCGCTAGCACTAGCACCTCTGCCCTCTAGCCACAAAGGTCTCTCCATCATCTGCCAAATTACTAGGCTGTGATATTCACCCCAGGGCTAAAAACTTCTCAAAGAAATTAACTTCTTAAAAACTTCTAGCAAGATTAATCTGACACTGTCTGAAATCTTCTCCTATTTTAGGAGCACACGTTACACTGTCATTTAACATGCCTTTTGACGTGAGCTCTTGAATTTTAATGCTGGTGTGTCAAGAACAAAAATTAGTTTTATGAAGACACATAACTATGGGTAGAACCAGGCTGTCTCATATCAACTTATTTGCGTCATTATTCTACAGTCATTGTGCTGGTCATTGCTCATCTACATACCACCAAAGTGTTTTGCACCATGCAGAGACAGATCCCTACCACTCCCAGGGAGGAACTAACTGACCACTGTAACAGCTCTATGAGATTAACAGTAGTGTACTGACGTGTCCCATTACACAGAGAGGAAAGCAGGTATCACAGAGAAAGGCATTTATTTAACAAGCCACAGGAAACAGAAATACAGACCCTGTAAGTGTGTGGACCCCAAGCTACACTTGATAAAGTGTCTTTTATCTCATGACACATCCTTTTGCCTCTTAAGTCCTTTCAGTTTTCTAGTCCAAATCCAAAACTTCCTCTTAACTTTTATTGTTCCTCAAAGCCCTACAATCTAGCCCTGCTTTGCCTCCTTTCTGCTGATGAGATGATTAAAAGGGGGATTTTAAGGCCAAAGAAAAGCTTTTGGTCCCCTTTTTAACCAAGGATTCAGTATAGCAGTTATTTTATAACTCCAGATATCAGCTATGCCAGGTATTATGCCTTCCACTCTTGGGAAATAACTTTACATAAATAAATTTCATTAAAAGCACCACCAACTGCTGTATGAGTGATAGACAAAGCCTTGTACAATCTCTTACCTGGGTGAGGGGGGTGGGCAGGATGACTCAATTACTTGGGTCTTTTTAGCATCTAAACTCTGGAATTCTGCTATCAGGGCTTCAAGATCCTCCTGAAGATAAAAAGCCAGACATGAGTTCCTTGACATGCACAGAGACAGCCACTTGCACACCACATGAAACCAGTACTCACCCTCACGATTTCACTTTTTTTAAAAAAATTGTCTGTTTGGGTTCCCTTCATTCAACTACAAGAAATGGATGCCGAGTACTTCCACATATGCTTTAAAGATTGGTCTCCCCTGAAATACTAACAAGTTGCTCAGAAGAATCCTAAAAAGATGGTGTGCAAAGAGCATTTGCTGCACACCTGCTATTCCTGCAGCAGAAACACCACACAAATCAGCAAGTAAATGCAAATCACTTAAGCCCTAAAAGTGACGAACATATGCCACAATCTAGCTAGTCCTCTTCTTTGTCTGCAATGGAAAAATGCCTAAATGGAACTGGAAACTCTTTTCTATTCCCAACTCATACTTTAGCTAGAAAGAAATATGCACCTATTTTTATTCCAACTCCTTGCAACTAAAAAGAAAATCTGCCTCCAAAACTGTAGATACACCAAGTTCAAGGGCAGAAGCAGGATTGCAGCTATGGGGAGCTTCCGACCCACAGTCTCACCTACAACCCCCAGTGCTTACCACCTACTTTCAGTTAACCTTTCTGAAGGTGTGGTCAAAGCAGAGGTTTCCAAAATGTGGGGATTTTGCCCCTGCAGCATGGCTCAGCTCGCCCTGCAGCCCGTAGACATGCACGCTGGCACCTTCCATGTCTTAAGTTTTGCATTATGCTGGTAACACATTTTCACCAGGTAAAGGTAGCTTTTCGAAGCCTAAATACAAGCACTTGCTCTAGGAGTGAGATAAACAAACGTTCTCATTTGCTTTTAAGACCAGAAGAAAAGGATGGGGGAAATGAAATGCAAAAAGGAAACTTAAACTGCCTTTTTTCTGTCCTCCTTTTACACCTGCCGTCACACGCTGCACCCAACCTGTGAGCGACATGGCAAAAGGCTTCCTGGCAGCAGTTTTCATTTCACCCCTTATCCCCTCTTCCAAGTGCCCTCACACACAGGTGCTGATGGCTTCGCAGCCCTTTGCCAGGCGCTGACCCGCAGGCGTGAACACTGCTTTTCACCAGGACCACCCTAACACCAACTAACCCTAAAAAGCTTCACGAGGCGCAGACTGACCTCAAAACCCCTCCGCCTGCACCTCTTCTACCCGGCTGATGGCCTGCGGGCACCCAAGGGGCTTCGAGATATAGCCGCTTGCGTTTGGATACACTTCTTTACTTCCAACTTGAAATACCCCTGTCTCCAACCCACTCCTCTGACCTCCCGTGCCTCCACCCCCACCGACGGCCCTCCCTTCGGACCCAGTTTCACAAAACGCCCCGAGACCCACAGAGGGCCCGAAGGAGGGCCGCAACGCCCCAGGGGAGGCCCAGACCCCGCGGGCCAGGACTACCGAAGCCCCCCCATTCCCGCCACACACCTCCTCTTTCTTGGCTCTGCGGGACACCTTCCTCTCCATCTTCGCGGCGGTCTTCTCGGCCCCCTTCCCTTTCTTCTCCCGCTTCCCCTTCTTCCCCATGGCTGAAAGGCCGCGCTAGGCCGCGCGGGAAGCACCGCGCTCGCCGGACCGCGCTGGCCGCCCAGGGCGCACGGCGGGGCGGGCAGCGGCGCCCGCTTCGGTCCGGTACTTCCAGGCCGCGGCCCGCCTCCTGCCCGAGCGGCGTGACCGCGGGGTCCCTCTGCAGGCGCGGCGGACTCGTCGCGGCCGCCATCGGCCCTCAGTCTTCCTTCCTTCCTTCCCTCCCTCCCTCCGGTGGGGCTGAGGGAGTGCTGCGGGCTTGGGCTGCCCCAGCCGGGCACTGTGAGCCCCACCGGGCCGGGGAGAGGCTTTAACGCGGCTCCACACACTGCCTGTCACCCACCCTCAGAGTCCAGACCCCCATTTGACGCCTGTTGCTATTTATTCCTGCCCTGAGGAGACCGTTGAACCCACAAAATGCCCCCCCCACACACAAAATGGCCCTTCCCAGAGAAGCAAAGGGGCTAGGGGTCACCTGAAGGGGTGAGCCAGGCCTGGGAGAGGTGCTGTGAAGAAATAAAAATGAGCCATGGGCTGAATAAATACCTCAGGGATTGGGGGGGGATGTGCAGGTGTTTTCATTTTCAGCTGCAGAGTTTTGTAAAGGGAGTTTATCCGAGCCAGTGGCAGAGATCTGAGGTGTTGGAGAGCTGAAGGAACCAGCGGGTGTTGTGAGGAGATGGCAGGCAGCTGCTTTTTTACCTTGGTGGTGGGGAAGGAATAATGATGATTTGTTTTTTTAAGTGGTACTTCACGCAGCTGCTGAGCCCAGGTAAAATTTCTGGGAGAACACCTACTTCAAACGTCTAACCAGCATGCCCACTGTAAATATGAGTTCAAATACATCTTTGAGGTGTGAGTTCCCTTTCATCCCCCTGTGCTTCAAAATTGCCTTTGTGATTGTCTCTCACTCCCAGGGATGGAGTACAGTCATTGTATTTTGCACTGAATTCCCACAAAACCCCACATTGCCTGGAAGCAGGGTGATTTTCATCGCTGTCCAACCCACCGCCTAACCCAAAACCACCAAGGAGACCCACTGAAGGTACGGTTCAATGCCCACCAAGTTAACCCAAACATCCAGTACGTGCCCTGGAAATTGCAGGATGGATCCTGTGCTTTGAACACCTGCCTACACTTGAACCTCTGACCCTGGAAACACAGCCCTGAAGCACGAAGGGAAGAGCTGGGAAAATACTTCGAGGTTGCAGACAATGTACATCCCAACCAATGTTTTGTTTGTCTGGTTGTTCTGAAAACATTGTGGTTACAACTAAAGCTGCAGCTTGTCAATGTTTACGCGCAGGAAGCGAACAGAAAGCTACGGAGAGACCAGATCAAGCAAATGGGGCAATTTCTCAGCCGACATAAGACATGGGAGCTCTGCTGAGTTCCCTGGCACTACAGACAAGCTAGGAAGTGTCCCTGCTGCTTCTTGGTCTTTAACCTCAAAAAGACACCAGTGTGTGAAAACACATCCCATCCTCTCCTGATATCTACAGTAGTTTGGTCACTGATTCCTCTGGGGCCAGATCTTCTTCTAACTCTTTTTAGGGGGACTTTGAAATGAAAAAGGCTGCATCTTGGTGAAACCTGCTCTTGAAGTCTTCACCAGGCATCAGTTCACAAGGAGTCCTTCAGCTCCTGCACACCCTGCCCCACCTGTCCCCATTTGCATCGCCCTCTTTGGTGCTGCATCATTCATGGTTATTTCCATAACTGAGTATGCAGAAATCCTCAGCTCTGTGAGCTCAAATTGCGTTCTAAAAACTTTATTTTCCATATTTCCGAGTGTAGTTTCAGATGTTCGGGGTCATTTGGAGCTAGCCACCATGTGGGGAACTGCGTGGGGGTAGAACATTCTTGGTGTGAGTTCTCTGATCTCTTGAACTATATGGTCTAGTTTCTCATGGATTATGTGAAAAAAAAGAGGATGAAAGGACAAAGAAAACTTTGCACTGCACTTTGAAAATACAAAGCACAATATAAGCATGAAACAGGGCATGAACCTCTCAGGCATAAACGTACCCCTGCTCCGGCATGGTGAGAAATCCTGCTGTAGCAATGATGGGAACTGTTAAGGGATGTGCCTTCCTCGAAGGGATCCGATGGACACCTTGACTGTATAAATGAGACTAAAGCTGGTGACATGAGAGCACCAATGCCCCAAAACATGAATTTAAGACTCCAAAACTGATTTAGGTGAGCTCTTTTCACAGGCTTCCCATCACCCCGAACAGGAGAGGCCACTCCACATTCCTCTACGACGTGCATGGATGTACTCCGACATGTTCACACAAACATCTTCACGCAGCTGGCAGACAGATGTGCGCTTCCAAACATGGCCGAGTTCAGGCGCACACACACATGCTCCCACGCACAGATGTCCTCACACTCTCAATTCTGTTATCTCTCAGGTTTTGTTTCCGCTTTGTTTTGAGGAACATAGCATAAGCTCAACTTTGCCTGTGTTTGCACATTTCGTTCTACTGCTATGAAGTTGTCCTATGCTGTTATATCTGGCAGCCTGTCTCCAGTTCTGACCTATACAAAGAGCACGTGGTATTACTTTGTTATTTTTTTATAGTCTGGAATATGCTCATTCAACAGGATGGTAAATCCAGCTGTATCAGCAAAGTAAAGAATAACAGGCATGAAAGCTTCAGAAAAGACTCAAAAGCTTTTTCCCACAAGTCTTCTTTGTGCTCTGACTCTTGATTTATTTTTCCCTTGTTAATGCTTTCTGAAGCCAGTAGCAAGGAAGGAATTAATGACACAGATTAAGCGGGAGGACATGCTGACAGCACAGTAACTAAATCAACCAAAAATGCATTGCAATTGTAGGAAGAGCTGGTGTGTTAGTGTTCCGATGCTGTCTGTATAGAAAGATGAGAATGAAGATAAGCCCTGCAAACAGAGAACCATGGGGCTGCTGACTGGGGACCGCTTCAACCGTACTGATAGGATCCACTGCAATGGGATTTTGGTGTAGGCCTGTGGAGCGAGAAGAGAGCGCTGCAAGGGAATACAAAGTCATGCCAGCTAACAGCCGGGAACACCAGTGTGTAGGAAAAGATTTTGGAAGTTTGTTGGGAGGAGGGACAGCTGCATTTAGCAGACTGAGGGCTCCCGAGTGCTGCGTGTGCCCTGGGACACTTCAGGATGCCCAGGAAAAATTATTTTCTTTAAATGCTCTGCGGTGCGTAACTCATGCAGGAAAGCGTCATGTGACAAGTCAAAGCCAGGTCCCTCAGTCTCCTCCAGGCTCAGATTGCAATTTTGCTCCTCTGCATGTGTAAAACAGGGAAGAGAAAATCACAGAAACTGCCCCCCCTGGGCTTTGGGGACAGCGTTTCAAAGTCACTTATCTCCAAAGGCAAATACAGCTGAGGGTCAAGGAAAGCCGTATGCATAACCAAGGCTCGTTTTGGAAAAAGTCCCTCACAACAGAAAGTCTGGGGTTTTATCCTGGCCATGCTCATAGTCCAGCAGAGGCCCCTCAGACCCTGCTTACACGTTGCACCTGAAACTGGATTCGGACCAAGCAGGCAGCTGCTGCAAGTCAGGGACACTACTTTGCACCGTTCAAGGCTCATTTATAACCAGAAGCTGATAATATCTCATGGTCACTCAATTGGCTTCCTGAATTTTCTGGTTTGAAACTGGTGCTTTAATATCTTGAAAACAGAGGAAGCAGAGGAAGGCAGAGGCTTCCCGGGAGGGAAGTACAAAGCGTGGCTTTATTCAGATACGCATCCCAAGGGACTTGAATCGAAATCCATCAGCAAGTTGTCACACTTGAAGCCACAAATTCTCAGCGAATCTGTGAAAGCCCTTAGTTTTGCCATTCCAGTGGGACTTCATTGGGGTTTCTGCGCTTTTGAAAAGAAAACTGCAGAGAGTATTAAATAGCAAGACAGAGGAGAAGAGTGGCTTAGAAATGCACATTTCTGATCATGAATAATGATGCATTAATTTTACATATTCTAGATGAGGATGTTATAGGACTCTGGTGTTATAGCACTAATTATTAGCTTCAGTACCAGTAATAAGGAAGATGGCAGCTACAGTTAACATAGAGAAAACACCCGGAGGAAAAAAAAAACACAGACACAGTAAAATAAATTCTCACCTGAGTCCACCACTGATCTACAGCAAATAAGTAAGAATGGCTCCACCACTGAGCCAGAGGAAATGAGCATGCCTCTCCGCCCTCTGAGCTCTTGTTTTAAATGCAGATGTTTCCATTTCAGCATGAAAATGAACAGCTAATGCCTAAAATAGTAAGTTTGGTTTTAACATCGAACTGAACCCCTCTTCACCATATTTCTGCACATGGGAAGCTTGCCCAGCCTGGCTGCACTTGCTTCATTTTTAATGAATTTACTCACAAAGTGCCAGGACAAGAAGCATAGCTACAGAGCAGGAAGCATTAATATGTATTTCCTGCTGCAATGTTTCGTTCTTCAGCGTCACGCCAGGCTCATTTGTGGGGGATAGCTCTAGGTCTGAAAACAAGGTCATTTTGCACAAGCACCAGTTCTAGCCTTGAAGATGAAATAGAGGAGCCTTGTCAGGGTAGCAAAATACTCAGCTCAGTGACAAGGCTGATCAGCATTTTAAGGGTAGCCATGCACTGGGAGAAATATATACTTGCTGATTTGTGTAAAACAGCTGAAACTGCCTACAAGGGTGACGAGTGAATGCGGATTGCCTTCTGCTGCCAAGGGATCCTGTTCATGGGGCATGCACCTTTTCTTCCAGCGAGCCGTGCAAGACTGCTGAATTATTTCAGCTGTTCACTGTGAACAGCTGCCACATGAGAAAGGTCTGCTCCCACTGTTTACTGAACATGTCTTTCCAATTTACCACCATGCTTATAAGCACCAAATCCAGAATTTCTTTTCAAGGAAAGGTTTTGCTAACTTAATACAAGCACACATGCATGTACACACATATAAGTAAGCACAGGAGGACAGGACTCTTGGAGGAACTGATGTTTTCATGCTGAGTCAGCCTTTGCAAACTTCCTCACAGAGCAGCTGAATTCTTCTGCATGTGTCACTGCCTTCTTTTGCTTGTCCTTTTTCAGACATCATGGATTGCTGCAGGGACTGGTCTTTGCCTCTGTTCCTTCATCAGAGCAGCTTTGATGGTGGTATTTCAAGTGTGTAGGGTGTCCACAGTGTCACTGAGCCATGGCAGTATTTACCAGCCCAGCCTTGAAGCTGCTCCTGATTAAAATGCTCCAGCAGCTGCATGGAAAAATCTCTGTCCAGCTATTGTCGCGTCTTTCTGTGACATTGGGCCCCACAATCTGCTCGAGTCAGTGTGCCAGTTCCCGGAACGGTGATGAGAAAGCAGAAATCTTGGACCGTCTTTATGTCTGTCCTGGATCTTCATTAATTAGGCTAGTGAACCATTAATTAGGCTACCTAAGCTTCTTTAGAGATGCTTAATCTTCACAGTGGACAGCAGTAGAGTTCACAATAACAGGAATGGAGTCTGCCTCATACCAGCTGAAACTCTTTTTTCTTATCTGTCATCAGGCTTGTTTTGCTCTGTTTCCATTTTATTTATGAACGTTTTGATATTTTCCCACTGATTTATGTACCGAGGTGACGCAGAGGCACTCCTATTAAATGCCGATGTCATTGCACAGGTCTCTGACTCACCTCATCCTGCGGTTGGGGTTTTGTAGAGAGATTGGGTCCAGGTGCACAGTTTGGGGCTCAGCCCCATTCGCAGCACCCCAGGTATCTTTGAATCCACTTTGTCCTTTCTAAAGAAAAGTATAAATAATTGGGTGAACTGGGTAGAAAAGAAGTGAGTTAAAGGAAACCCCAAAAAGGCTGGGGTGAGAAGTGAGTTCTGGACGGGAAAGGTCATATTGCTCATAAGAGCAAAGCAGCCAAAAATACCTTAAAATCCCCTGCCCTTACGAACACAAACACACACCCCCCCCCCTTATTCAAATTTTAAGCCTGATGCAACCCAGACTGGAATGTAGTAAGACTTGTAATGGCTTTCGTGTCCCACCAGATGTCAGCTCCTCTGCGGAGAAGGGCCCTGAGCCGGCTCCCACCGCACCATGGTGCAAGAATTGCTGAGACGTTGCATCATCTGCGGAGGTGCAGAGCTCTTGATCGTGGGAAATGGATAACCAAGCCCAGGGCCAGGCTTCAGGTTGCGAGGAGAGAAGCAGACAATGTACTTAAGTGAGTGCGGGTTGTTTGGGTGAAGAAATCCCCTGCATTGCAGTTTCTGCAGCTTTCACTGATTCAGGTAGTGCCTCCTTCTTCTTAAATCCTCAGGAATTAGGTGATGGAGAAAGTGGTTCCAGCAGGGACTCAGTATTAATCCAATGGTTTTGCTTGCCAGAGAACAAGTCCAAGCACATTTGTTTCACCTAAGGAGACTTATTCTGCTGTGAGGTGCCTGGACAGCCGACGTTTGGTTATTGAGGTACACCATCTCCAGAGCCAGAGCGTGCAGTGGGGTTTGCAGGTGCTGCTTTCTCTTGGACACAAAGGACTGGCCATTGCATACAGTTAGCAGTCCTGTTTTCCCTCAGCAGGCAGATACAAGTTCACTTAAAAATAACCAGTGCTCTCTTAACACCTAGCCGACACCCAGTTCCCGTTACAAACCCCCTTCATCACAGGATCTCAGAATATTTTAGGGGAGAGGACTGTTTCACTTTAATGGAGAAGGAAATACTGGAGGCGAATGATATCCCTAGTAATATGAAGGCAGGCTGTGGCGAGCTGGGTTTAGTATCTTGCCTGGCTTTTGTTGCAATCACCAGGCTAGATACAATGCTCTCATTCAAGTGCTCTCAAGCACCGATTTTCTTCCATGAGTTCGTAAGGGAGCATGTCTGCCTGGTCTCGGCGGTTCACCTGGCTTGCTCTCAAAGGGACAGAACTTGTAGTCATCTCATGGCAGGTAGAAGTGAGGAGGCTGGCTTATGTATTAGCAGAGAAAGCTTTAATGTAGACGTTAGAGAAAACTTACTGGCTGCCAGGAGAGTGAGACGTGAGAAGAGACTGTCTGGGGCGGCTGTGAAATGTCTCACACCCTGTGAGGACAATGTCAGCCAAAGATGGTTGGAGCAAGTCGACCTGCCTTGTAGCAAGAGTGAACACGGGTCATTTCTCACTGTTCTCCCATGCCCAACTTTTACAGTTTTTTTACAGCTGAGGAAGTAAAAGACAAGGACTGACCGTTAGTCTTTGTTTTTCACCTACCTCAGTCCTGATAAAAGTGACATTGATGAAATGAAATTCTGGTTTATCTTCACAAAAAGCCACCATCCTGATGGGTGAGTAGGTTTTTGCACAACTGATTAGCACTTGCTTTTCCTGGTAGTGTTGTGACAGCTATTGGGATCAGATTATCTACTTACAGCCGTACCTGCTGCTGTCACCTTGATTTGACAAGGCTTTACCAGTCTGAGCCATGCACTCTGGAGGAATTCGGTTTGTTCTCCTGCTTAGTCAGGTTCAGTCTGGTTTTGTTAGCTCCTCGGTAAAGATAGCTCTATACATCCCTTATCACACTAAACATTTACCCTCAGGAATTGATGACCCTGGCAAGATTCCTTGTGGTTTTGCAAAAGAAGAGATAATATTTGTTCATTCTCAATGGCTTAAAAAGGTATGCTTGGGTGTATTAACCACTCTTGTGAGCAGAAATATTCTCCTAAAGCATTAGCCTTTAGGAGCAGGAGCTGCTGTAGTGGGGTCTGCACTTTGGTTTGATTGTGTTGGTTGTGGTGGGTATGAGAAACCGTGCATGGAGCAGGAGACATGGGAGACACGTGCTCTGTGGTTGCAATTATATGGAGTTGCCTCTTTCTCACTCTTCCTTGTGGACACTCAAAAACTTCGTGGACGCTCTAGGGATAGTTAGCAATTTAGGGACCACGACATGTAGATAAAACTCTTTTTTCCTTCCAGCAGAAGACCGTGTTTCATCTACAAAGCCCACCATCTTATCATGATGCTGTTCTCTCGCATTGAGTGTTTGGATAGATTCAAACTCCAGCAATTAGTATGATTTAGTTTTTAAAAGATGACATCACATCCACTTCTGAACATGTTTCAGGATGTTTTTACAGACATGATGTAGTAGGTGATTGT
Source organism: Elanus axillaris (assembly GCA_026212715.1). Classification (NCBI taxonomy): domain Eukaryota; kingdom Metazoa; phylum Chordata; class Aves; order Accipitriformes; family Accipitridae; genus Elanus; species Elanus axillaris. Next base: position 41,316,316 of record JANZLQ010000092.1, read on the forward strand.
CCCATATCTGTCTATCACTGACTCGTTTTTTAAAGAAAAGATTTAATTTTAACCTCAAGCTGCAATCCCAGTGAAACTAATATCCATTAACAGTTTTTCTATCACTTTAACATGTACTGTTTTCTCTTGGAAATAACCATCTTGGTTTCCTGACCTGTGATGTCATTTCTCTTACCAGAAAAGAAAGAGTCGCATAGGGAAGCAAAAACCAGATCTTGGTGATATGTCACAATGGGCTTTTTTCTGTGCTGTTTGAATGGAAAGCACAGCTTTATTACAAAGATAACCACGTGAAAAACAATCTGACACACCACACATGATCCATTCTGCTGGTGAAGCAGAGGCGAATTAGGTCCCATTTGAAAACCAATATTTACTCTGATACCTGCTGCTTGCTCTGCAGTGCTCTCTGGCAAGGATCAGGAGAGTAAACTGGGTTTCTATGGTGGCTTTTGACACACAGACCAGCTTCACGCTTTCCCACAAGATAAACTGTCACATTACAGGGCCGAAGTGAGAAGCAACCCAGCCGCACAAGGGAGGGAGTGGGATCGTGGCTGGGTGCCTGGGTCTGGTGGGCTGCAGGATGCCCATTCTGGTGCTATTCTTTTTGCCCAGACTGTCCGCTGACCAGCCAGCGGGAGTGGTGGGTTATATACTCCCATGCAAAGAGCCAGCTCTGATTTAAGACAACTGCTCTTCCCTGTTCTCCCAGGTACAAAGTGAGAGAGCAGGACAGGCGCCAGGAGGAAGAACAGGGCACAGGGGATGTATTTGTGCAACATCAGCTGCAGAAACTGCCCGTTCCCCTCTGCTGCCTTCATGGACAGGCTCCTCCTGCTCGCTTGTGGCACTGGGGGATGCTGCTCCACTAAAAAGAGGACACTTATTTCAAGACACCATGAAATAAAGATGCTGCGCAGCCCACGTAGGCAACGAGTCCCTCTGTACGACACCGCTGTCGTGGGACATCCAGCAAAGAGGTCTGCCAGGAAGGTCATTTCTTCTGCACAGAGCTGATAGCTCACATGAGCTGTATTACAGCTTTTTATCAGTGGGAACTGGTACCTATCAAACAAACACGTAGCAAAACTATCCGACGATGCTCAGAACTGCAGAGCAGCTACTAGGAGAGGCTAGCGGCTCTCCCCAGGCACAGGCTTGCCTGATGAAGGGCTCAGCTGGAGGCAGGCATGGACTGGTGCTGGAGGTCCTTATTCCTACCAAATCCCTTACCTTTATCCACTGCACCTGGAGGCCATCGGGGTTTGAACAAGCCTGTGGTTATTTGTTGGGGAGAGGCAGTGAGCCGAGCACTGCCTGCGCCTGAGGCCACAAGGGGAACCTCACCAAACCTAGTTGGGGAAAATCCTTTAGCTCCGGGTGGTAACTCCATCAGCCTGAAAAAATAGGGAACGTCACCCAAATGGTGCGGGGAGTTTGGGTTGGCCTTTGAGCAGCAGGATCCAGAGCCCTTCACTTTCCAAGGCGCTGCAATCCAAACCGAAAGGCTGTGGCCCAATTCCTCCTGCCGCCCCTTTGCAGTTATTTGTACAGGGGAGGATTGGCAGCTCCTCCGCCTGCCCAACCACCAAACCATGCACCCGGCAGGGAAGCTCTTCCCGACGTGCCTTTTGCTCTTTGATCTAATGCAGGATCAAGATCCCTTTTTCACTCCAGGTCAATTTTCCTCTTTGTCTCCAATTCCCCACCTCTTCCCAAGCCCTGGTTCTGTCACACCTGGCTGGAGTTCACCAGCCTTGAGATTAATTTTGTCCTTTCATCTCCATGCTATGTTCTCAGAGATGGGTGGGAAAGGAGTTTCCCCCATGCCTGTGGTTTCTTTCCAACGCAGCCCCGAGAGGGTTTGAACATGCAGCTGCTGCGGGTCGCTGGCTGCAGCTCCCTGGCCCAGCAGGGTTTTGGGGATGAGGATGCAGCAGGTCAACCCTCACGGCACTTGCGTCGATCCTCGGAGCAAACCACCCTGAAAGCATCGATGCTCAAAGCAAACCACCCCGAAACACCCAATGCAGCCCTCGCCCCACCGTGATTTGCAGCAGGACCAGGACTGGCGCCTGGGAGACCGTGGCACACAAAGCAGGGTGTTCAGCTCCACAGAAAGGCTGGAATTCATTTAATAAGGGCAAGGAAAATCCAATGAAAGCATCCTTCCCCGCCTAACCCCCTACATGAATCAACAGAGCTGGTTTCAGCATCCAAAAGCTCTCAGACTGAAGCCTTTTTTCCCAGCGCACAGGCAGAGAACAGGCCACAACAAGCGGGTGGTTAAGTCACCGATAGTTGCCATAAATTGCATTTCTGCCAGGGATCTTGTTCTGTAGCAAAACAGCCCATTTCTGAGACACCATTACAGCTCTGCACTGAGCAGCCTTGTGGCTGCTGGGTTGAGTATAAAGCCCCTTTTCCTGCAAAAAAAAGAGCCTCCTGTGAGGAAGGAAGCAGAGCCCCTGGGTTTGCAGGGAGACTGGGCAGGACTGTGTCTCTGCGGGTGCTTTCCCACCCCGTAGGCTGTGAAATGGCTCCTGCTGTTTTCTTCTTACACAACAGCCTTTGGTAGGGTCTTGCATCAGACGCTGAAGAGGCTGCAAGCCCATGGCCAGAATGAGGTGGGTGGACAAGTGGTTTTGCAGGCTTATTTTTCTGTGCTGAGGGCAGGGAAGAAATCCGGATGGTATTTGGTCCACACAGCAAGAAGAAAATCCCATTATTTTGCAAGATTTGGGGGTTTATCTCGTTTGACTTGGGTGCAGGAGGTTCTCTCAAATTTCATTTAATGAATAAGAAGGCAGACAAAACCTGTTCGACATTTGCTCAGCAGTGATAGTACCTGCTCAGAAACTCCACGGGGTACTAGGAAAAAGACTATTTTTGCTTAAGTTTTCTATGTTTTCATTTGAAGTATTAATTTTAATTAAACATGGAAACTAAAGAAAAGCTAGAGAGGTTTGAGACTTGCAGGCTTTCTAACTAGGCAATGCCAGGCTTCTGGCTTTTTCTGGAAAATATTAGAGGTATATAAAGAAAACAAACATGAACAAGAGACAAAAGCATTTTTCCATCCCCAAATGTTCCTTCTAAAGAAAAAATGTGACCAGCAATAGTAATTTTTGGTCACTCAGAGGGCCTGATCTACACTGGGATTATTGTGGCTTTAAACCTCTTTTTTTCTAGGAACTGGCATTTTTATTTTGAAGCAATTATTTTCTCTACCTGAGGCAGGACTGTCCAATTAGCAGCTCATCAGCCCAGACCCTTCCGTTTGGCTGCTTTCTCAGGTTCCTGCTCTCCCGCTGTGACCACGCTGTCTAGAGCCAATGCTGATTTCTGCAGTAATTGCACAACCCAACGTGTCATGTGAGAGCTTAAACTCTTTACATTGTGGAAAGCCAGCGCCTCTTTGAAAAGACTGTTTCAAGCAACTTTGTCAATCACGATTAATTTTTTTTTTTTCCTAATGCAAACACTATGTTGGCAAATGGCTACGTAGCAGGAGCAACGCTGCAGACGGTCGGACCGGCTGCAGTTAACAGCAGGGAGCTGGGCCTGGCGTGAGCATTCCCAGTCCTGCAATTCCTGCAGTTCATCGGAACATCTGGAAAATCTTTTACAGATCCGAACAACCGGCCGACTTCGAATGTGGAAGAAATAGTGAAACAGTGAAAAGGTGGTAACAATGCCCAGCATGTCGGGCAGCTTCTGGTCACCAAAGCATGTTCCCTTTGGATCCCTGTGGCATACGGTGGCATTTTCCTCCATCCAGCCAGCTCTCTGCAGCAGTGCCCACGTCCCAGTGACTTGCAGGCAGCTTTCACGGCTGTCAGTGCCTGGCAGAGGGGCAGGGCAGGGTGGACTGCCAGGTCTGGGCATCATTTTTGGTCCTTGCAGTAATTCGGCAAGCTGAGCTCCTCCTTGTGTGCCTTTGGCTGGCCAGATCCCCGCCGCTGGCCACACAATGGCTTTCCCGACTGCTGTTGATGCAACTCCCAAAAGTTCAGCTTGATTTTCTCAAGACTCAATGTAGAAAGGTTACGTGTACTGTTGTTTTTATTATTTATGAGCAGTTGGTCTGCTGACTTTTGTTTAAGGAAAGCCAGGGCCAGCAGCAACCTCATTTCATGTCGTTGCAGGTGCCTGTGTGTTTTGCATATTCTCTGTAACACAGAAACTTGCTGGGTTTTAGTCCCTATCGACCGAGCAGGAGCTTCACCACCCGCCCTTCTCCTGGCAGAGGTAACACATCCCCTCCAGACATTGTTGTTTTGCTTTTTTTTTCTTTTAACTGATCCGGTGTCTTTGCAGCAATGCTAGTCTCAGATATAACATGCACCGGCACCTCCATGCAGCTCGTCATACCACAAAACCTCCCGAATACCTGAGATACCTGGACCTGATTTATGAGCTCTGTAAAGCCAAAGGCTAAGAGGGACGAGCTCTCCCGCCCTTGCAGCACGCAGCGGTTACACAAGGCGAGGAGCTGCATGGGTTGAGGGGGGAGCCCGTCCTTTTCCCAGGCAAGTCAGAGCAGAAATGACCTCACTGAAATGCGGAGCCAGGCTCCTGGAGACATTGACCAAACCAGCCAGAAAACTGGTCCAAAGTGGAGAACACACTCATGTTCCCACCATGTAGTTAGGCTCTTAGGGTTCGTACAGGCATATTGCCACATCCTTGGAATTTATTTGCTTATGGCACTTAGCGCGCACAAAGCTCTGTGCCTTTTATTTTTATTACTCATTTTTGTGATAATACTGTTCTCTGCTCTGGAGGCTACGAGATTCATAATTTGATGCCGTTACAGACAGTACCTCATTTTCGGAAGTCTGGAGTGGTCTTTGATGATAGCCTGCTCAAAGCTTTGTCGGAATTGTGCAAAGAGCCTGGCACAACGCATAGACAGAGCACATACAAAGACCTTCCACTGGTCTGCTCGGAGGCAGCCATGGACAAATGTGTTCCTACCTACCGAGGCTGCTTTGTAACCTGTGCATGTCCCTGCTGCTGCCGGCGATGTGGTCTAACTCTGAAGGACACAGTGACAAGTGATGACAACCCATGCAGAAGAGCTGGGAGAGCAGGAGAGGATCCTCGAGCTGGATCATTTCCGTGCCTATTGCCCTGGCTGCAAAGGGGAGGCAGGGAATCAGTTCCAAAAGGAGGTGTTGAAAAGAGCTCTTAATAAAAAAAAAAAGAATTATTTTTCTTACGTAATCTGTCATCCTGCCTGTTTCTGTTGTCTCAGGCACTGTCCCTCAACCCGGCATCCTTCCCCTGCTCAGCGCCTTGACAGCTCCAGCCAAACTGGGCTGCCGCTCGGCTCTTTGCCGGCCAACACCGCTGCCACAGCTCCTGGTGCACACGGTGGGTGATTGGATTGTGCTGAAAGAGCTTTCAGCTAACTCAAGTCCAGGGACAAGCTCCCCAAGGCACCTATTTAACAAGACTAAGGCAACAGGTACGTTTTCTGCTCCAGCAAACCTTGACTGCAAGCTGACTTTTGGGGACAGGGTGCTGGCAGCACTCTTCACGTGAAGACGAGGTGCCTTGCACGGTGAGGACAGCGCCTGAAGGACAAGTTAGTTACATTAGGAAAGAGAGGTTCAGGCAGGAGGAATTGTCATTTCTTACTTTCCTGGTCTCTTATTCGATATAGGGATACAAACATGGGTTTATCTTTTGCATTGTGCAGCTTGGATGAAGACCAGGGGAATTTCCAGCACTTATGGCCCCACCTGATTCAGGCAGAGCTTTTAATCTGTTCTTGGCGGGTGGGCAAGGTTGTTCACAGCTGGGGAAACTGAGGCACAACCAGGCACAGTGGTGGTTGGCTGGAGGAGAGCCTGGATTTCTAGGTCCTCCCCAACCGTAGCATCCTCTCCTGTGCCATCTCTCCCCAGTGCGGGGGATGGCAGTCCGAGATAGGCAAAAAACTTGCATATTCAGTAAATATGCAGGGGGAAAAAAAACCTTCTAGGTATCTGTAAAAAAATTCCTCTGTTATATTTCAAGGTCTGGTAATCAGGGGGTTGGAGGCATACTTTTGTTAAAGATCTGCAACACCCACTCCTCTATAAATCCAGTGTCGCTGAGCTCTGACACCTTAAGTAGGTCTCCAGCAAAATCAGGACAGGCTGGCATGTTCTGAAGAGACACCTTTATTTCATGGCTTTGGTACAACAGGTGAAATATTAGCAACTCCTTTTGAAAAAAAAAAAAAAAGACTTCCAAGCAGAACTTCCATTGCTTCAGCATGAAGGGGACAATTTTGTTGTTGGGTGTGTTTTGCTGCAAGGAAGTTTGTCAACATCAATTCTCCTTTTATTAGATTTCCTCATACCTGTATCTCGGTTTTGGTGTATTAATTTATCTCCCTCAGAGGATCCCTTTATGAGTTCTATCCACAATTCCTTGCCAGCTCCTTGCTTTCATTTATGTTTGCACCCTTGAAGCAGTTCCCAGCCCATGTCACACCCCACCCTTAGTGGCTTCTTCCCAACCCAAACATATTTAGTGCCTTTCATCCTTTGCACAAATCTTCAAATAAACAGCTGTTTTATTGCTTTTTGCTGGGCTTGCCTCCAGTTTGCAGAGGCATTTCTACCTGCTGCTTCAAGGGCTCACCCTTCTTTGGTGGCAGACCCCTGTGCCTCTCTCCGCGCCACCCAAACACACAGGCGCTCCTGGGTTTGGGAAGAAAAATGTCGTGGTTTTGGTTTCAGGGTGGAAAAACGTCGGTCTTGCTGCCTGTGTGTCCTCCCAAAGGCTGCATTCCCACGCCTGCCCCCTCCCATCACCACCGCAACCTCCAGCCGTCAGGACAAAAGCCCAGCAGCCACAAGACCAAAGCTGGGGAGATGGGTCTAGACATCTCGGTGCTGCCTGGGGACCCAGCTGGGTCCACGTGGGGCTCCGATGAAGCGAGGCCTTCCTGGGCAAAGCCCAGCACGAGGCTTCCTCTACCACCGTGGGGCTTCTTCTACCACCGTTGATGAACTGATGTTCATTCTCCGGGCACGACGGCTGCTGCAGTGGCACTAAAGGAAAGGACAACTCGGGGCGGGGGGGGGAATCAAGAGTCAACACATGGCCAAAGGACCACGTCTCCAGCAGCCATCAGCAGTGATCTTTCAGAGAAAACTCCTATGAAACGTGAGGTCTGATCCCTTCCCAGGTTTGTCCTTCCAGCCTCGGACTCACAAAGACCGCGCTCCTTGAGGCTGAGGCTGCACCAGGGCTGTCACAGTTAGTAACAAACCCTTTCATCCGAGCTCTTTTTGAACTTTTACGCACACATAAAAGTTGTCTCAACAACAACCCCTGACACCGAGCGCATGATTAATGCTGCCGTGTGCGATAAAACACTTCCTGCCTTTGTTTTGGGCTGTCTGCCCGAGCGCTCGCGGGTCCCAGTTCTCCCTCCTGCTCCCCCTCCTGCAGCCCCGCAGCCCCCAGCCCCGGGGACGGACCGGATCGGCTCAGGGCTCAGGACAGGCACATGGAGCAACATCACACGGAGTCATTGCGATTTTTCTTTTTTGTTCTCACTGCCGAACACTCTTCTCGTCTGCAGTTTTACCCCCCTGCCATGAGATCCCTCATTGCAATCAACTTTATATTTGATGAGCCTGAAAAACGCTCGTTCTCCAGGAGGCTTTGCCATCCCCGTCCATCTGCTTTTCCAGATTGGATGTGCTGAACTGGCCTGAACCAAGATCCACACGCAAGCTCTGCACACCACCTCCCTCCACTATGAACTACTTTTGCCAGTGTTTTCGCTCTCCCAAACACCACTGAAATTCATTCCTTCTTTCAAACCCCGTGGGAAGCTCAGTGAGACCCCAAGCCTGCTGAAAACCCAAGGATGCAAAGCACTGGAAGCTTGGTGGTCCGTGAGGACTGACCTGCCCGTACAAAAGTTGCATGTTTCTCCCCAGGATGCTCTTCTCCGTCTCTCTGCTCACTGTATCCTCTACAACAGCTTCTTGCAACTGGCCTGGACTACTCCTGGACCCTTTACCTCTACCGGCATCCCACTTGCCAGCTCCCATAGAGCAGGCATCACTGCTGTGTTGTGCAGTGGGTTCCACACGGCTGCTGGTAGCACTTCATCTCATCTGGGACCCTTTGCAGCTCTTGAAGGCCTCTGAATCCCCCAGCTGGAGCTTTGCTCTGAAATAGGATGCTGTATCTGGCAGCAACTCCTTGGGCTTGCTCCCTGTGAAGAAAGACTCCAGCACGGGAACTTCTCCAAGCAAGCCTGTAGCGAACACGGATGCAAATAACTCATTTTCTTTCTGTGCTACTGCCTTATCTGTCTGCTGAAGCACTTTGCAGCACAGCACGGGGCCCGCTGTGTCTCTGGCAGGCTTCCTGCGGGCATCCCAGCCCTTCTCTTCCGTGTGCTGTCAGCGTCCTGCTTTTGAATGTAGTGTTGACTTGTCTTATTGAGGTTTTATATTTAATTTGCCAGAGTTTACTCTCTCCTCTGTTTTCCTTCTTTGGCCACAACTGTCACTTTTTGAATGATCTCTTTTAAATGGCTAATGGCACAGGCTATTCTGCTGTTTAGCCGTGCTGGCTTTTAGAGATGTTTTTCTTAGATTACTCTAATTCCTCCACTAAGAGTCTCTAATGCCGTATCAGAGAGCCTCTGTGCCCCTTGTCACACACATTCTTCCTTGTAACTACACTCTCATTTCTACACCTCTGACTTCTTCCTTTTATATATATATATGTATTTATATATATATTTAGGGATTCGGTCTTACAAGGATGTTGGGCTTAAGCATATAACACTGCAGATTCTCTCTTCCAGTGTTACTTTCTGAAACAGCCACAATGCTCGAGAGTAAATCAAGAATTGCCTCTTTCTTGGGAATTCCCTCATTGTTCAAGACATCAGTTGACTGTAGCACCTAGAATACAGTATGAAATTTGTGTGTAACACCTCTTCAGACTATGTAGGCATCCCTGAAGTCTCCCTTTACTACTGGGTTTTCTCTGCAGCCTTCCTTTCATGCCCGTTTCTTCCTCTTGGGGGTGTGTGTGTGTGTGTGTTTGTCAACAGAATAGCCCAAACACCATCTTCTCCTTTAGGAAGGAAAACTTCTGAGCTCTGCCATCCGCACACCCAGAAGTGCAAATCTTCAAGCAATCCCCATCCCTCCACCTTTCTGTACCCCTGAGCATCCCATCCCCTCCCTGCAGACGGAGCATCTCCCTAGCCTGGAAGGACACAGGGAGAGGATCACCCTCCCCGCAGAAAATGTGATACGTTCCTGCTGTTAAGACATATTTTTTTTTTGGCTGCAGGCTTTTACTGGCAGCGTCTGTCACATAACCACCCAGATACAGCCTGGGAATTAGGACATCATTGTCTGCTCCCACCTCTTCCCAAAGCTCCCCCACTTTCCCATTCCCTTAGTTTTAACACACGCAAACCCAGAAACAGCAACTAGAATTTTAAAAAGGAGGATGGTGACAGAGGAATGGCCGCTGTTATAACTCGGCTGTGCTCCTAGACCCATCGGCAAGAGGAATGTTTGGAAACCCAGGGCTCAGGTGCTGCTGGATGTGGGATAAACAAGGCAACCTTTTGCGAAATAGAAGTTTTAGAGGCAAAGACCAGCAACAAGAGAGTTGTAATTCAGCTTTCTTTGTTAAAAAAACAAAACAACAACCCAAAACATAGACCAACCCAAACATTTAACAGATTTGTTAACCACAGACATAAAAGAATCAAGAAATACTAGAAAAAATACATTGCAGGAGACATCTTGTTTTACAAGGCAATTTGATTAAGTTACTACTGGCTGACCAGCACTCAGTCGTGGAATAGCTGTGTTGACAGAACACAAACATTGTAAATAGACAGCGCTTACTGTAGAAGTATTAAGACTAAAAGATATTTACCCCTTCAAATAAATAGAATGTCATCTACAGCAACATTTAAATTAGTAAAATATTTTTAAAGCAACCAAATATAACAAAATTGTAAATCAGATCTAGAATTTCTTCTGTATGTTAAGATCCTTTTTTATTGTGTTTTTAAAAAAACCCAACAAAAATACAAACTTTAGAAGAAAGGTATCTCTGAAAAGTCAGATTATTCACTAGAAGTGAATTTCACCCTCCTTTTGTTCTGCTAGCCAGCGCAAGGTCTGGGTACCACTTAAAACTCTTCCTTTGCAAGGATTTAGGTGGAACACGGACCTCACCCTGTCCTCTGAACAAATAAGGATTTTTTTCCCCTATACGTGACATTCATCCCAGCGCAGGAGACGCAGCCGGACCCTGCAGCACCACGTCCCGCTGGCTGGGATGTGGGAGAGCATCTGAGTGCTTGCAAAGCCTCTGCGCCGAGATGAACATCACCCAACGGGAATAATTTAGGTGTAGATATAAAGTCTCTTTTAGGCCATTTAAAAATTAATTCAATATTTAAAAAAATATTTCTTTTTTTTCTCATCAACACTTCAACAGCTGGAGGAAGCAACACCCCATCTCACGCAAGGAACGGGGGCTAAAAGCAAAGAAATAATCCTCTGGACATCGGTTCCGTAGGAGCGACCTAATCCAAGCCATATTTCCTACGTGCAGCTGAGCGGCACTTGGCTTTGACTCCCAGCAGCATCCCACACGCACGCACCCCCCCACCCCAGCGGCTAGTTCCAGTTCGGACCATGTAAACTGGGATGAAACTTCTCAAATACGGGCAAAACCAGCGTAAGGTTGGCCGGCTTTAACTCCTCAAGAAGCCACCAGAAACGAAGAGCCCCTTGAGCATCCCTCAACGCCTAGGTCCCGTGGGATGCCCTGGCACGGGTAAGGTCCCCGGCAGAGGCGCAGGAGCAGATTCCCATCGCCACAGGGAGCCGGCTGCCGCGCTCCCTGGTCGGCAGCCAAGTGCCGCCGGCTCCAGCCGCGTCGGCCCAACCCGCAGCCGGAGATGATCTCCGGGCTCCCAGGGCCGGCACAAGGCTGCAATTCAGTCCGTGGGGCTCTGCCGAGGTTGTGATGCCGGCCGGCAGACCTCAGCATGAGCCCCGGGCAGCGGGGGGGGGGGGAAACTGGAGCCGTCTCACCCCTGGGCTGCCCTTTCCCAAGCTCCAGTAGGAAACTTTGTTCCAGCCCTTTCTCAATGGCCAACGTTGCCTTCCCCTTTGATGTCATTAGAAATGGAGTTGCGCAACCGGTTGATGGAAAAGCAGGCATCCCACAAGAATAGCCGCAAACAGCCAGAGTGTTGCATAATGACAGCTTTTGACTGTTTCCTTCTATTTAATTATTTTTCATTTTTATTTTTTATTAAAGCCCGAGAACACTGTAGCCTCGGCTGAAGGCACGGGTACCTTCCCAGACTGAGAGGAAGCCTTTTCTGTGATTTCCCTGCAGCCACACTGGGACTCTGCCACTGCAAACGTCTCTCCACGGTTGGGAAGTCACGGCCACGGGGAAAAACTGCTGCAACGCTGCTGCGCCTCCAGGGCTTCGCTCTCAGGCAGACCCACAGTGGAGGAGCCCGTGGAGGAGCCCAATTTATTCCCTTGCCTAAGCTGCCCACAGGGAGAGGGGCTTGGGGAAAACCAAAGCCACTTCTTCTGAGTTTCAATCCAGTTGAAGGGTCTTTAAAGTTTGTTCAACAGTGACAGAGTCCCTTTGAACTTAGTGTCTACAGAGGGTGCTGTTAAAAACAAAAGTGTGTTTACCGGAACACGGTATCTGAGATGGAAAACACTGCAAAGAGTGCAGGAAGTTTGAAAAAAAAAAAAAAAAGAAAAATCCACCCAGGATGACTTCAAGCCCCATTTTTGGCCGGGAGCATTTTGCAGGGCTGGTTCCCCTCTCACTCGGGAAGAAGGTTCCTCATTTAGAAAGAGGAACCCAGTGGGTAAGGAAGCACTTGGCCACCGGCTCCTGCACGCCCCTGCCCTACGTTTTACTAATCCCTGCGAGATGCCATTCTGTGAACACCCCTAACAACGGACTGCCTGGGAGTCTAAATACTTAAAAACAAGCTAAGAAAAGCAATAATTGAAAGGGGGGTTTAGCACAAGGACCAAGGGACTACTGTGGCACAGCCATCACTTGCAGAAATACGCAGCCACGGCTCCACAGTTGGACTCGATCTTAAAAGTCTTTTCCAAACTAAATGATTCTATGATTCTGTGATTCCACTGACATGACTGCTCCAGCTATACTTGCAGAATACTGCCCTACAAAGCAGATTCACCCGGTACCTCTTTTAACTGCAGCTGCTATTTAGGAAAGCAAACTCACGGTCACTGTGGTTGTACGTGTCCTTTGCGGGAAGGGTTTATCTCCCTCGGTGGGTGGCAACAGGCATGACTTGATCACGGGCTCGAAAGAGCACAAGCAAACAGAGAAACAACAGAGAAACCCCACATCCAGAGCTGGGAACGATGAGAAATTTTCTGTGAAGTCTCTGTTGCTCCCCTCACCCTCTGTGACACATGTCATTCCACACTGGAGGAAAACAAGCAGCAAGGAGGTCTTTATGGGGATGTATTCTCTCTTTTTCCATACCAAAATCCAGCTGAACACAGCAAGCCCCCGAGGGCAGCAGACACTCCTGGTTGCTGATCTGAGTTACAAGCTGTCGCGCTGGACAGCAGATGCTGCTAGCAGCAGTTTCACCCATTGGAGAAATTACTTTCTTGTGTTTTCTTTATAAAATGAAATTCAGTTTTACCCCCTTACTCGTTATCTCCCTAACCTCCAGGAAAAAATAACCCACCCTCTTACAGCCATGTCACCAAGCTCTGGTGGAGCGGAACTATCGGGGTCAATGAACTGGGGATAAAAGAAATCAGGTTTTTGCAAGGTTATCTTTGAGACGTGAGCTGTGGCTGACCAAATTCAACGTTTTTGTCATTCTGTGCTGGTACCTGGTTCAGTTTCTTCCTATACCTCTATTGCCAGGGAGACGCTGGCGAGATCACCATGAAACATACGGTAGCAATGCCAGAGCCAGCTGGTTAGTACAAGAGAAAGATCTTTAGCAGCAAGTGAAAAATCATGAAAATTTATAAAGAGCAAGCAAGCGAGTTAAGGATTTAATTAAGATCAGTTAGTTAATAAAAAAATATTTCTCACTGTGACATCTCCTTTTTAAAACCAGTGTGAAAGGTTCATCACAAGGATATCATGTAGTGATGGTCTTCATCACTGATGAAAGTAATTTAAAGATATGTCCAAACCAAGCAATGCCCACGCCTTTGGGAGATTTGGACCCATTTCTGAGCTCTCTGTGGATTGGACTTGAGTGCTAATTTACATTGGATTGAGGCGGCTGAGAGTTAAAATCCCTTTCCTTTGCATCACAAGTAATTCTGCTGGTATATATTAGCACTGAGAGCCCCTACGCTGAACCCAGGCCCCGCAGGAAGCTGGCCCTGAGACTTACAGCCAAAAAAACTGCAGACCAAGTGGAAGGTGACAGACTGAGGTTCTCTCTCCACGAAACACGTCCAGCATAAGCAGTGATTTCCCATCACTACCCTGCCAAAACATCTCGGCCTTCAGCTGGAAGAGGATTCCAAAAACTGAGTTCAGGTTTTATGGTTCATGACCTTATTTATGCAAATGCCTCTCCACAGGCACTGGATCTGAGCTGCTCCAATTCATTGCACACAGGTCCCTGAACAGCCAGGCATTGGCCATAAACTTTGGGTTCTTCTCCACTGCAGATATACCCAAACCAGCTGCAACTCTTCCACAGGTCACCTTAGCTCCAGGAAAGCTCGATGCTAACACATGTCAAGTGGCACCTGAGCTGGCTTGGGTATCTCTGCACTGTGCTGCCACGGAATAAACAACCTGACAGCAAAGGTTTTCAGCGCGATGATTGTCTCGCCTATTCCTCCTGCAGTGCCTCAAAGCAAAGACGCGTGGTTGGCGAAGCAATAGCAAAGAGCTGCACGTAGACGCTTGTTGACATAGCCACTGTCATTGTCGCACACGCTTGAACAGAAGCTGCCACCTGCTATAACACACACTATTTTTGCTGAAGAGCTTCTTAAAAGGCTAAAGCATGAGCTAGTACCATTGGGGTCCTTAATGCCTCTTTGTCCAAAATAAGTCTACGCTACGAGGAGAATCCAATAGAAATTAGAAAGCGTTAGCTCTTGGGGGATCCTGGCTTCCAAACATCTTAGTTTACAGAAATATTGAGGAGAAAAAGTAGTTCAAGAACCCATTTGCACAAAGCACAAGCACAAAGAAGATCTGTAACAGAGACTGAAGCAGCTGACTTGTGGGGAAAAGATGCTTTTGATTTCCAACTATCACCTTAAGCGCAGAGGCATAATGAGCAAATTGTTCAAGAACTGCAGTTTTGCTGAAAAAGTGATGCTTTTGACCAAATAAAGCAACATGTTCCGAGGAGGACAGCTTTCACTGCTGGGGAGCTAGAGGAATTTTGGGTGGGCTCAGGGGATGGGACTGCACCACCCACAACAGCAAAACAAGATTTCACATGCAGGTCATGGTTTATGCTCAGAGACCGCTCCCTGAATGGGAGGATGGCGCTGGGAGCATCTCACCAAGCCAAACCCGATGCTGCAGTTTTTCCCTGCTTCTTAGAGCAAAACGGACCATCTAGAGCAGACTGAGATTAAAGCCAGGCTCCAGCCATCCGGGGACATCTGCCCTGATGCCGTGAAAAGCCGAAATCAGGACTGCACCCCCAGACCCAGTTGGTCCCATCTCCACTGCATGTTCTAGAAGAGACACAGCATAACGAAGGGCACGGCGACAGGCAATCAGGGAACGAGCCAAGGGAATCCCACCCTTATTTTCTCTTTGCAAATGGTTTAGGGGCAAACAGGAATCACACTGCGGGCAATGAACAGGGCCATTGGGAAAGCATGATGCTGCTCTACCCATGCTGGATGATAGCTTATCTACAGACAAACATGGAGTGAGCAAGCCAAGGGCTCGGCTTTCTGCTAATTGCAATTCCCTGGGTTTGTTTATCAGGAGGAACTCCACCCTCAGGCCTGCCCCAGTGCTAATTCACAGGGCCACGGGATGGGCATTCTGGTGAAGAGCATCCCGGAGGACCGGCTCAATAGCAGGGAGATGGCTTGGATCGGAGAGTTAAAAGCCAGACAGTGGCAGGGGACCCCGAGTGCTCTAGTCAGGAATGCAATGAATGTCAGACGAGGCCTCCCCACATCGTTTCTCTGACACTAATTCTGCTCTGCCTTGTCTCACCTAAGTCACTGCCCGTGGACAGAGTCCAAAGCATCCAGCAGCACGTATTTTGGTAGGAGTTTGTGTGTGTGTGAGCGCGTGAGCCAACAGCAGCCAACCTTTCCTTCCCACCCCCCCCCTCCTCGACCCGGTAAGGCAGGTGCCCCAGGCACGTTTGTACGGCTAGCAACACTCAAACCGGGCTCGTGAGCAGAACCCCTGGCATCTGGGGGATCCCAGACCCAAACTGCATAAAGCCTACAGAGAACTGAAGTACAACCCTCAGCATCACACACACACACACGCACACAGGTGCTGATGGGACTCGCTGCTGCCGGACAGGCAGGACCCCTTCGAAGCCGCCAGTGGGAATTCCTCCTCCTGGCCCATGTTCGTACCAAGAGCTTCTCATCGCAGGGCTGCTCATCTGCCAGGCTAAAGGTTGGCGATGGAGGGGCTGGAAGAGGCAAGGCAGAGCCAGGAGCACGGTGTCAGACACGAAGCAGCTCTGATGGGGTGCTCCAGTGCCTAGGTTTTGTTTATGAGGGATCAGAAGCGTTTTCTCCTTGTGTCGTCTTAAAATAATATTGTGCGTTTCCTCGAGCTGAATGTCTCTGCTTTTCCTGCTTATGATTCTTGCGGAACCACTTCCATCAGTTTCTGGCACAGGACTGTGGCAGAGACTGTGGGGAAGAAAGCAAAGCACAGGTCAGAGATCGCATGCAGGGGCCCAACAGATATCTTGGTCTCGGTTCACGATATTCTGCCTCAAAAGGGCTGACCCGTTTGCCTCCCCGCCGTGGTTCTGCGCAAGGTTAGTCCAAATACAATTTAAGACTTTAAAGCAAATGAGCCACAGGCTACTCTCTACTCATGCCCAGAACTTAAACATGCAACACTGGGAGGGAGCTTTGCTCCTGCAGGTAGGATGCTGTACTGCCCCGAGACAGGCTCTGGTACTTCTTGACACCAGTTTCTAATTGCATGGTGATTTGGTAACTACGTTTGGATGCCAGAACTGCAAGCAGCCAAAACCGAGTCAGGCACAATAGCAGGAATGGGTGTCGAAAATAAGAGCCGATGCTTTTCCTTCAGACTTTGAAAACCTCGGCCGCATGCACACACAGCTTCTTTAAAGGCTCAAGTACCCAGGACAAAACCAGCTCGGCATACAGAACACAAGGCAGAGTCCACTGCCTTGCACAGAGCAGGTGAAGAGCAAAGGAAGCATTTCAGCTGCAAGTTTGCACAGGAAAGGTGCTAAACTGAAGTCACTTTATTTTTTCACCCCTTAGTTGTGGCGGCTAGTACCCAAACACACCCGTGCTTTCTGTTGCTTCACCGTGTGTTTGGAGATCACGAGATAGTCTTGCCAGGTAAAGCTAGCGCTAATTCTAAATGCACACAAAAATCAAACTTGGGTCAGTTGGAGGTGATCAAATTATCTGCAATACATGACTATACACATATGTTTCAAATTCATAATTTCAAATTAAATTCAAATTAAATTAAATTCAAATTTCTAACTGGACATTTGCAGGGTTATCATCCTGTGTTCCCAGAATATTTTCTATATTCTCCTTACAAGCCTTTGGTGGTGGAAAACAATTAATATGGTAATTTGCCACACAGGCACTGCAAAAATGGCTTTTCCAGGAATTGAGCCTAATACTCAGAATAAAAGAGGGAGTGTGTGAGAGAGAGACAGACGGAGAAAAAAAAAAAAAGAATAACAAGCGCTGAGCACTGTTGAAAGCCTTTTTCTTCTTCATAAAAAGCATCCAGCTAAGGCTGGGCATTTCTACTTGTCTGCTTTTCTAGGTCAGCCTGTTGTACGAGACCTGGGAGGCAGATGGTAGAGTTTAGTTACTTGGACAACACGGATTGACTTTCTTGATTCAGTTGTTCAGACGGAGGTTACATGTGCCAAGCACAGCCTCTCCATCCCTTCAAAACACACTGTGGTGTAGTGCCAGCTGTTGGAAAACCTTACACAAACATACCTTAAAAATAAACCTCGCAAGAGAAAACATCCAGGGGATATTCCCCTCCCTCTGCTCTGCTGCCACATTTTGATGCCAAGGAGAGTTTTGACTGGTTCAGAAATGTTAGCACTGGCTAAGTGATGGATTGGGACTAATTATGAATTTTCAGCGGTCAGACTGAGGCCAACTGTGCTCAGACTTTCATGCTGTTACTTCTTTTCCCTTCCTACACCACTAGAAAGGGATTCTCTGCTGACAAAAAGCCTGACCCTGGGCTTTTACAGGAGGCAGAAGAAAGGCAGCAATGTGCTCGGCAAAGTACGCTCCACTGCCTAACAATACCCTGTTTGCCGAGATTAAAAAACCCCAAATATTTGGCCCAAACTTTGCACTTATTCCAAGCCAGGGTGCATTTTGGGTGCTTGGTAGATAAGGTAATCATCAAGATGAAACTTGTTATCATTAAAGAAGAACCGATCAGAGCCAAGACACTGGAAGCCTCCGCTACACGAAGGAGAGCCAGTGCTACTAGCTGCAGCATGCTCACTGGGAAGCTGCTATTTTTGGAGAAAAAGCCAAGGCTGCACCCTTGCTCTTCGCTGGTAATACTTACAGATGCCTTGGAGAACCCACTTGGGCTTGTTTTGCCACCAGACCCCGAAGAAGTAAACAGGGATCCCACTGAAGATGATTGCAAAGCCAATCGCACATTCCTTCGGCGTCATCCAGAAGGAAACAGCAATGAGAAACAAGCACGCCAGGATGAAGAAAATGGGCAGGCAGATGTTCACCTAAACAAGGACCCAAAGAACATGTCAGAAGTCGTACCAGGGGAACAGGGTACGCTTTCCTGCGAAGTTTATCTAGCAGTACAGCCCGGGGAGGGAAGGAGTTCACATTCCACCGTGGACCCGCACACGGACGGTGCTCCTGTCTGTCCCAGCGCTCTGAACAAGGGGACCATGGTCTTGAACTGCCAGGGGGAAAGTATTGATTTAGGCAGTGCTCTTCATCGATCCTGGAGAAAACAGACGTAGGCTAACACCTAACACGTACACTTAAAATCAGCAAAACAAAGTATGGAGATGTGGCTTGCTGAAGAGCCATGTGCCTTGCTCAGCACCCTTTTTTTGACCCCAATTCCATCCTTCAATGATTCCTTCTAAGAAGCACCTGTACCAACAGCATCAAATTCAGCAGCAACCACAGCACAAGCCATAGCACCTTCACGGCAGCATCTCAGGGGACTCGGCTACGCTGCTCTGAGCAGGGCACCCGCTGCAAACAGCCCAGTTTTTAGAAGAAAAACCAAAAAAACAAAGGAAACACCCTGCAAAGAGTAACTTTGGGAAGGCACTGGTACAGGTCTGCGAGTTTGTTTCTCTCTGGCTGCCTGTTGCCTGGCAGAGACCTGAGTGTGCTGGGGGATGAGTGAGAAACATGCCTTTAAGGAAGGCAGACATGCTTGTGGCTGACATGATTTTGGCCTCCTCCCAGATGGGACGCAGTACTGCCAAGCTGGCCAAGGACAAAGAGAACAAAGTTCTCATCTCTGCAGGCGTGGGTTTGCCTGCTTTATTAAAAAACTATTTTAAGTGAATTCCATGGTGGTACAGAGTGTTTCACTGAGAACCACTGCCTATGATTTGTCCTGGGGAATAGGTTAGTCACTGACAGCTTCCCACTGGGCTACCCCACCAGAATACCCTGCATCTCTGACACCCAGAGCCTCCTTCACTCTGATGGCCCCATGCCCATGGCAGCTCTTCATCCCCCCAGTACCGATTCGCATTCGGCAGATTTCCATGCAGCAAGGACACCTGCATTAGCTACAACACAGTATTTCCCCTGCACGCTTGCAATCCCAGTCCCTCTTCCGTACAGGACAAGCAGCCGTACTTGTTGAACCTTCCCTGGTGCTGAGAAGGGACTCAGGGAGGACCCACACCACGCAATTACCGCACTGTTCTCACCTTGATGGGCCTTTCCAGCTCTGGCTTCTTGTAACGCAGCCACATCATGCCGATGATGGCCAGAGCCACGCACAGCCAGTTGAAGAAGCTGAAGAAGTTGATGACTGAGAAAATGTTGTTGGAGAAGGCATAGAGCAGGGTCATGACACACTGCGTCCAGAAAAAAAAAAAGCCATTAGCAAAGGGAGTAGGCAACCCCATGTACGTTACAACGCTAAATACAGGTATTTTAGAAGAAGTATCTGACAGGAAAAGAATCACATTGATTATTTTTTACTTATTTAAGCTATTTTCAATTGGTGCCTGGAGCAATTTCAAAACAGAAGTGGAATGTGAGGATATGATGAGAAGGAGAAAGGTCTATCCTCCCCTGTAGGTGCACGCAGGAATGGCTGTGTCTGGAGGTGGTACCCAAGCAGCCCCCCTCCAAGCACCCTGATGGGATCCTACCCCCGACCCGTTTCTCAATACCAGGTCGACGCTCATCACCACAGACCCAGGTGCTTACCGTAAAGATGAGGGATGGCACGGGAGTGAGAAGCCTGGGGTGAATCATAGACAGGATTGAAGGCAAGTGTCCTTCTCGGGATCCCACGAAGAACAGCCTGAGGTGGGAGAGACAAAGCAGTTATCACCTCTGCAACCTTCAGCCCCAGGCCGGGGTTTGTCTTCAGCACAAAACAAGTGGGGACAGCCCAAGCTCAGCCTAGATGCTGCTGAAGCAGCAAGACCGAAACGTCCAGGCTCCACGCAGGTTTTCCACCTTAGTGGTGCCTTGCACGATGCCAGCTGGGCCCCTTTGCTAGTCACTGGTCCGGGAGTGGGGCCCTCCAGGATCAGACCCCAGCACGGGGTGTTCTGCACATACACAGTGGAAAGTCCCCGTCTCAGAAGGAAGGCTGGAGACGGACAAAGAATGCAAGAAAACATGTATTTATATCCTCCTTTCCAGAGAGAGCAATTAAGTGACTTTCCTAAGACAACTGGGGAGATGTGTGTCAGAGCTGGAAGCATCTCAGTCCCCATCCTGCCCCGTCCTTTCTCCCCTTTCTGGAGAGATTCTCAGTCCTCAAGTTTCATAACTTTCTGCTTTTCATTAAAGCCACGTTCTCAGGCAACATCACTGAGCCCCAAGCCTGAGTTTGTTTATATTCTAATAAATTCGGCAGGACTTTGCCTGAGGAACAGAAGACTAAGACGACTGAAAGGGTTTCCTTTAAACTGGATATGGTTTTAAATTCTTACTTTTTTTTCCCCCCACCATTCCCCACATGGCCTCCAGACTCTTTAGACTTTGTGCCTACCCACAGCCACTTTTTGGAGGACAACTCCAAATGAAGGGGCATTAAGCATGACTTGTAAACGAAACCACAAAATTGAACAAGAAACCTACCGGGAAGAAGTGAAGAGAGATCCATTAACGGATCCAAAGCACGATAAGCCCACAAAGACGGGTATGATCCAGGACATGACACCAAGGTGATAGTTCCCAAAATCCTAAATGGGGGGCAACAAGACAGACATTTCACACCCAGAGTCTCCAAAAGAACTCGCAACTGCCTGCAAAGACTTAATATTAGTAGAAATCTGAAGAAACGACATGGCTTAGTGCTGAAACTGTTTTGCAGTTTTCCATACTGCCATTTGCTGCTCCTCCTTCCTGAAAAAGCATATTGCGGAACTGCAAACAAATCAGCAGCATGGCCCTCCCTCAGAGTCAGGAGAGAACTCATTTATCAGAACGGCTATCCAAAAGTTCAAGACCAAATGGAGACTGCGAGGAGATTCAGACACGCAGACATTGCCGATGGATGAGTAAGGACGTGGGACACAGCCCCTTAGAAATGCAATGACCTGGAGTTGTAGTTTTGTATCACAAACCGACCCCACACTGCTTCGCTGCAGTTTCGCGCCAGTGCTGTAATATTGATTTCAAGACTTGCGGAGGGAGGCACACAACTACAGCATCTCCAGTAACTCAGCACTGCGTAGGTGCAGGCTGGAACCGGGGCTTGGTACTAATCTGAAGGATGCGGCACTGTCACCTGAATGGCCCAGACCAACTTATCCTGGACTGGGAGATTCCCCTTGAAGCACTGAACAATCCTGGTCACACTCACTTTGCAAGGTCATACCATGCTGCTCACTTCTAAAGCAACCAGGATTTCTGACCGCAATGGCATTTTAATTAATAGAAGTATTATTTTTCTCTCTTAATTAAAACAAGGAAGATACAGAGAGAGAACAATCTAGTTCGGTATTGACTGAATGACCTTTCCCCATAAATATCACGCTCTGGTAACTGATGAGAAGTCATGAGGCCAGCAGCAACCTTGCATATTTAGGAATTAAGAGCAGCGCTAACTGACTGCCCACCCTTACTATTGTCTGTGATTAATCCCACTTGGTATCACGCTGTTCTTCCCTGCTCCCGTCACAGTTGCTCTTTATCTCCTGTCAAACATCAGCTTTTTCATAAGCAGCCATGATCGGCCTGGAACAAACTAGGTGATGTATGCAGAGATTGTAAGTCTGATTTAACCAGCCCAGGAAAATAAGGTGAGTCACATCAGAAATGCACCTATCTTACCACAGCCACGGCTTCGGACGTCAGCATCTGGTCCGTCGACAGGGTTGTGAAGTAAGCCAAGTTTGTCAGCACGTAAACCAAAGTGACTACAGGTAGTGAGATGATGATAGCCAGAGGCAGGTTTCTAGGAAGAAAATATAAATTGTAACGGAGCGCTGCAGTTCAGAGAAGAGAGCTGCTGAAGCCAGGGATCAGTGGCTCATGCTGCAGCCCCCCTGCTCTCACTTAAAGTTGGCTTCAGCCATTCTGCTCTTCTTTGGCTCTTCGGCGTGTCCATTTTCCCAGCCACAGGCTGTTCCCTTAGGAGAGGAGAAGATGCCCACATGGGAACAGCCCGGAGGCTGACAGATGTAGGGTGAGGGATTATGGCAGAAGGGACTGCTTGCATGGAGAGACTCTGGCTGTCTGGGCAAGCAGTAATGCAAGATCACTGCAAAGGCAATTCATTAAAAATACCCCCCCGTGTCTCCTGCTAGCCAGCGGCATTAGTACACGTTCTCTTCTGGGCAAAGAAGAAGCATTTGTGCTGGTGGGTTTCTTGTGAGAGATGGAAAGATCAGGGGTTTAGTGGGCAGGTTTTAGGCTCTAGCTCTGTGCGGCTTGCTGGACTGACGAAACCCAAAGAAAATGGGTTCAGACACAGCCTGAGTGGGTCTGTAAAGACGAGGCTGCGTTGGTACAAATTGCCTTTCCAAATAGTCTAACTTCATTTGCGAACGGAAACTGGAAAAGGAAACCCTGCTTGATGCCACGTATAATTGGTTTAGTGGAGCTCATAGCCACAGGAGGAGAGAGTCAAATACCATGACTGCATTCAGAAGACAGGAAAATAATTGCAAACTGCAAAAACCTTTTTATAACTCTGTTTGTCAAAGAAAGGGCCTATCAAACTTTATGCTTCCCAGCAGGCACTAATCACTGCCAGGGTCAGCCAGGAATGGGTTCTTGCACAAGTGACCCTGAAGCTCGTAGCGTCAGCGCCTCATCGGCACCTTCCCTACAAGCAAAAATGATCTATCAGCGATGTCCTGCCTCGGTGTGGCCCACCCTCACCTCACCAGGTCCCCTGCGTAACCCTGAAAGGCGCGAGCAGTGCGGAAAGCGGCTATTGCTCAACAGAAGAGGAAGAGCATGTGACAAACATATGTACGCACAAATACTCTTGCGGGAGTTTATACAAGACAGTAATAAAGCTCTGAGTGCTTCTTTCTCACCTATAATTCAGAGAGGTGCCATGCCAAGGAAGCAGGACTTTCCAACAACACCGATAATATTAGCAGCCCAGGAAAACAGTGTAAGCAACAGCTCCTCTCAGACAGAGATTATTATTCCCCTTCCCCCATTCCAGGGAGGAACAGTGCCATTA
Source organism: Elanus axillaris (assembly GCA_026212715.1). Taxonomy (NCBI): domain Eukaryota; kingdom Metazoa; phylum Chordata; class Aves; order Accipitriformes; family Accipitridae; genus Elanus; species Elanus axillaris. The sequence continues at coordinate 41,339,467 of JANZLQ010000092.1, forward strand.
ATTTATCTCATTTTCTATTTCCTCAGAAAAAGACCTTGGCTTCTGGGCTGATTAACAACTCCTGTTACACACACGCGGAGGGGGCTTTCTGAGAACAACAGGTTTTCCTCCCAGGGAAGTCATCACAGGACACAAACCTACCTGTAGGGATTTATCATCTCTTCTGTAACAAAATTCAAGTAATTCCTGTAATTTAAAAAGAACAGTGGTTAATTCTGGTTACTCCATGGAATAAATGAAACCCTTCGTCTTACTCATCTGCAAGGGAATTTCAGGAGGGGTAAGAGAGACTGACACCCGCAGTAAAACTTATGATGGCTGATGTCTAGTCCAAGACCTACAGCACAAAACCTGCCAAGTGCAAGCCCTGGATGGTGCTGGTGGATCTAGCACATCATGCTGCCAGGCACCTTGCAAGAGGAGGGATGACTGCAGGTGAAGAGCTGGACCCACGAGCGAGCGACAGGGCCACCCCTCCAGGCAATAAGGATGGCTGCAGCTGGCCTGTTTTCGCAGCAAATTGAACAGGCTCCTTGTGCTTGCAAGTGCTCGAAGGGACCTGGTAAAGAAACCCTCTGGGAGCTTCAGTTTGGTGCTCAAAGTAATCTGCTAGCATGTAGCAGACCTCTCTTCTGCTAGCCAAATCCACCCTGCTGCTTTCTCTTAACACCACGTAGGAGCTGCACCAAGCACCATGGTGCATCATCCCCCATCATCTGCCGCTGCTTCTAAACCCCACCGTCACCTCCACTTCTTTGGGCTTCTGTGTCCTGGCTGGAAACGAGACATGAAGTATGACTAGTAACATTACTAGGCAAACCCAAGGCATCTGCCTCATTGCCCTCGTTACAAGAAAGATGGAAAGTCCTGGACCTCACTCTTCCTGCAAGCGCAATCTGGGGACAAAAGGGACTACGGTATTTAGCACTGAAAAAAGATAAGAGGGTTACATCTTACCATCCTCCATAGGCAAAGAGACCACTGTACAAAGCTAACACGATGTTCCCCACGCCTACTTTTGTGCCTTCGAAGGAGTGCTCAGGAGTCAGGTTTGTCACATCACCTGCAGAAAACAAAAACAAAAAAGGATCGATGCAGACGGGCTGCGAACCCCAAGGGCCTTTCTGGGCACTGAAACAGAGAAACCTGGAGGCAAAACCTGCTCTTTAGGGTACTTAATTATCATGCTGATGCACTTTGGGTTATGCTAGGGAGCATGTTTCTATTGGGCTGATTCCTCCCGTTTTACAGTGTGTAATTCAGCCAGAGTAATGCACCAAATAATCAACGCCAAATGTACTTGTCTCAATCAACTAGTCATTACTGAGTGCTCAGGCTTTCTCACGCTACAAAGTGCTATTACCGAGGTAATCTCCCAGATATCACCCTGCGAAGAAAACATTCTGGAGTCCTTCCTGCTGGAAGATGCTATGCAAACAGATATTGTCACATTGTCCTCTCAACTGAAAGCTGCTTTCATTCGATAAAAACCCAGGATTTCCTCTGCTTCCACCAACCACCCAATAAAGCAGAAACCCAGGATTTCCTCTAGTCCCACCAGCCACCTGATAAAGCAGAGGGTTATGGCAATCCCTTTGATTGTGGGAAGTCAGGTTCTTTGGGGCTTGAATATCAGAAGTTCGCTTCTTTAGGGCTTGAATATCAAAAGTTCCTGTTATGTATCTGCTTTTGAAAGAAAAAGCCAAAAATAGACGACTTGATTGTACCTTTGGTAAGAACTGTCCCAGAGCAGCCAGGGGTTTATTTATTTTGCTTTAAAATGCTCTGCAGTTGTTTTGTTCCCTGCCTTTTGATGTGGAGCCTCTGTGCAGTCTGGGATGGTGGAGCCATGCTCCCCTTCCCAGACTCGGCGCTCCCCTCGGTGAGGACAGAAGCGGGGAGCGAGGCAGGATTCGGCAGGATTCGGCAGGATTCGGCAGGGCATGTTTGCATCCATGGAGCCCTGTCGAAGAAGCCCATGTGATTCCTCTTAGGGCATAGATCTTTACTAATCGCTGGAGCAACTGCGTCACATGGCAGTCAGCAGGGCCTGGAGCTTAACCCTTCATCTCTTAGCACAAGGTACCCAGGATGTGCACTGGGGGAAAGGAGAGGGATGTTCATATACCAGGTGGTTTTCCTCTGGATGGCCTCTCTTCCCATCTCACGCTGGAAGCTTTCACTCCCTCATGCCACCAAAAGCCACTTTTGCAGAGGCTGGGCAACAAATAGGGATGCACGGACCTTATAACGCCTCGCATCCATCTTTTTAGTGGTGGGGAAAGGGGACTTTTCCCGACAGCACTATCAGTCTGCCGGTGCATCTTTCATTCATGGGGCTTTGCAAGGGACTGTTCCAAATCTGTGCCAGCAACACGGAGCTGCCCTGTGCACGCTGGAGAGCTACATCTTGTCTTTTACTCTCCCTACCTGACCCTCCAGCTCTATCCCCATCCTCTCCATCCTGGGCATTGCTCCCCTTCACCTCCTTTCTCTCTCCTGCTCCTGCTGAGTCCTAACCAGGGCAAAAAGATACTCTCTAACACGGTGTCCAAAATGCTCTCCGCTCACAAAACCACCCAGAAAACCAGCTCCCCTCTGCCTTCTTCCCTGCTCGGTTATTATTATTACATTATTATACCCCATTTGCAAGGGGATGCTATGGGTGTGAGCTGCAAAGGAGCCAGGACCACAGCAGCAGCACATGCGCTGGGCAATCAGATCTGGGAAATACCAGTTTTCCAAGGCTCTACTTGTCCAGATCCCACTGCAGATAACAGTTCTCCACTGGTGTTGCCTTGTCCCTCTCTCCCAGTAGCTCCTTGCACTAGGATGGTCTCTTCCGAATCTGCCTTGGGATACACTGCCTGTATTTAATGCCCGTTTAGACAGTGAATCTCCTTAGCAAAATGCACCAATCGTTTTTAAAAAGCGAGGATAGAAAACATACATTGGAGTGTAATAGGAAAGCTAGGAAATGCAAAGAGACTGATACAATGCTGTGAGTTTAACCTTAGTTCCTGGCTTATAGGTTCAGTCATATAATCTTAATTTAGCATTAATGCCCTGGCCTGGCTGTGAATAAAAAGGCTGAGCAGGAGGTGGGTGTGCATGGTATCACATTCTGCTGGATCCCTTGGACTCGGCTTTCCTGAGTTTATTTTCTGCCCATCATGAATAATTACCAGTCTAGTTCTTTCCAAGTCTTTTGTTATGGGACTAAGATAGGCTTTTTGTTAACTGTGACTGTAATTAGCTACTGGAATGGCACACGGATGGACTGGGGCAGCAGGAGAGCTCTCCAGGCATTTCAAACACCCCTCCGGACGTCTCTTCGCAAAGGTCTGCTCGTGCTCTGCCAGTAGCCCAGCTCCCACTGAGGCCGAGGGATCACCGCCTTTACCACGTCAGGAGGATGCTCCGAGGCGGGAGCAGCCAGGGCACAAGCAGCATCACGCCGCAGGCTCAGCCCTCCCATTTCTTGTCCACAACTGGACACCAGCTTCCACCAAAAGCCTCTTTCGGGCAAAAATCTCTCAGGCCAAATGTTCCTTTTTCTGAGGCAGCTGCAGGTTTCGTTCTCTGCCTTCCCAAACCTCAGAGAGAAACCGTGTGCTGTGCCGCCGAGGAAGGGCTGAGCTGCCGCCCTCGCCCAGCTGGCCAGGAGGGGAGAAGAGCATCGGTGGTCCCCAGACGGAAACCACTTGCCTTGGCTTCAGGATGTGCCACCCGCTTGAGAACCGCGGGCACCTTCAGCCTCTGGGCAAGGAAGGGTCCAAGCCCAATTCGGTGGCCCGCTGGGCTGTACAGACACTTTGGCGGTGTGTCAGGAGGAGCGCTGCCCTCCAGGACACGGGAGCAAAGAGGAGGGAAAGGCAGCGCGGGTCCGTACGGGAGCAGAAATTAAAGCAAAGCCTGATATTTCATTGCACTGTGGGTGGGCGGGGGTGGCAGATGGAAGGATGGATGGGTAGGACTTAACTAATTACTCGCACACCTCTGCCTTGCGCCCGCCGCGGCACGCACCTAACCCAGCTCTTTGAAGCACTGAAATGCAGCTACCGGCAAAGGAGTGGCAAGTCAGCGTGGAGGCAGCCAGGAGAGGAGAGTAGGTAGGAAGGAAGGGGTTTTTGTTCCTCCTCAACACTTGAGGAACCGACAGCGCGCTGCCCTCTCCCTGCCCCACCCAGCAAGAGTTGTAGCCCTCCAAAAATTTGCTGCAAGTTGCTAAACTTCACGTCTCTATGCTCCCATGGTAAAATGGATTTAGCGGCATGTCAGAACATGACTAAGTAACCAGAGGAGCTGAGATCTATCTCTTCCCACTCCAAGGGGACAAGCTCGCATTCTCAGGTGTCCACGTGATGCTCCTTTGCCAGGATCTTTGCTTCTTTCATGCTTTATCGCTTCCTGGTTGCATGAGAGGAGCCTGGGCTCCTTAACAAACACACCCCAAAGATCCCATCCCAGCAGAACGGCTGTCCTCTCCCGCCGTCACCGCAGCAAAGCTCTGTCCCACCCTGCCGGCCAGCAGATCAGAAAGATTATAATTTGTTACAGACATAACTGGTGCCACATTATATGTCCTGGGGCAAAAAATGCCAAGCTCCAGCAGTGATGCCAGAAGGGTATTCCAGATACAGTGGGTGAGCTCTGACTGCACCCATCTTGCCCTGATCTCGTTAGTAGCCCCACGCACAATTAGACTGAGGTTCAAGTAGTTGTTAGACGCACCCTTCGAAGAGAAATCCATCACGCAAAGATACCTCCTCTGGTGCAGGGGACCCAGAGGTGCACTGGAGGCTCGGAAAGTATCCGGGAAGCACCGCATGTCCCCCATGGTCTTACCCACTGATGCTATTGGCCCCAGCTTGAGACTGGGAATACTGGGGAGATGATCCAGCATGGTCACTGTTACCTCCTTCCTCTAACGCAAACGCTCATTAGGACGTGCTGTTCAGAATGGAGGTATGGACCTCGGTTCCAGACACTCTGCGTCTTCCAAGCCCGAACGTGCAACTCGAGCCTCCGGACTTCGGAGGCTTGAATTGCAGACTTTGGGATCAAATCAAGGGTTACAAATCTGCAGGTGAGGCTGCCAAGCAAGGCCTCGACTGCTCCCACGGAGCGAGAGCTCTGTCAGCGAGAGCATCCCGGGCAAAGCCGCGCTCTGCCCACCCTCCCGGCTCCCCCGTCCTCCCCAGCCCAAGCCGCCGCGGCTGCTCTCTAGGCAATGCCCTGCCTATGCCCGGCACCCCGGTGATCTAAAACCTGGTTTGAACTGGCTGTTCAACTGCACTCTGCTCTACAATTAAACAAATTAAGGTAACAAGCTCTGACATAAACCCCATTTGCTGATCTTGCCAGCTGCCAAGACGCTGGTAATTGCGCCGGCAAGCGCTGGGTCACCTGGGGCCTTTCTGCGGGAGGGACCTATTTCGGGTCCACGCGCTGCATGTTCAGACCCTTTCTTTGAAAATGTTCATTTGCTCCCCAGTCATGTCCATTCCGGTTTTAATAGCACAGCAATCTTCTCTTGCAGAAGGCATTTAATGATAATTAAATATTTTTAACTTGCCTAAACAGTGAGGAGAGGGAACACAGCCATCTAGAGAGCTCAGCAAGAGAAGGAGGGGCCCTCAGTGCATCTCGCTCGTGGAAGAAACCGAGCCAGGGAGAAATGTGTTGTATATACAAAAAACCCCAGAGGAGAAGATCCACTCAGCTGTTGAGCCATTTCCTGAGAAAAGCAGCGAGAGTTCAATCAACTGAGTCAGAAAACAAGACAGCAAGAAACACCCAGGGGCCAGGGTTAGGAGAGCATCTCCTTGGCAGCTCAGAGCTCCCTGGGAAACACACACTCAGTAGCCACATCACCTCTTTGCTCCTCTCTGATCGCTGCCACTCTGCAGACAGCTTGGCATTGAGCACTCTTGAACAGCAGCGGTTAAACTTGGGTCCTGTAGCAGACGAGTTCATGGGTCTGAAAATTTCTTTTCCAGGGTGAAGCCAAGGGTCTGGGCTCCTGGATTCACTCTACCCCCCACACTACTCGAGCTTTGCAACTCCTCCTTTTGCAGTGGTCCACCAGGACACTTGTTGGATGTTTTGTTACCTTTCCCACCTCCTCTGCATCTGGCTGGTATCACCAAAAAACCTTTTACCCTCTTCCTCCTAAGCAAAACCTCTCCATTTTCAGAACCTCCCTGTCTGCTGGCATAACATTTGCTGATGAGAAATAAAGAGCCGTGGAGCGATGCACAGCATGCAAAATGCCGTGCCTCCTCCGGGAGCCAGAAAGCACAGAGGCAGGGCAGAGACCCTGGATGAACAGGGTCCCTTTGATCCTTAGCACAGCACGGAACGGTGTTTCCTAAACGCCCCTTTGCCTATCCCGATCTGGACAGAGAAACAGCAAGGTGAAAACCCTAAACAAACCACCCAGTGGGTTTCCAGCCACTTCCATAAGCTTATTTTTTCTTTTCGTATCTGCGCAACAGGTTCAGTCCACATCCATATAAACTTGTGATCGAGAATGACAAACGAGAATGAGCCGCCTGACCAGGCTCTGGAGGGGCTAGCCAGAGCCAACCAGCTTGACGTGCAGGAGAGCCAAGAACATTTTGGGAGGGCAGATCCTCCGGCCTGTCACCCACACCTCTAGCACCATGGGCAAGGCCATTAATTTCAGCCGACCAGTTGAAGGCTGTGGGAAAGGATGAATAAACTGCAAGCAAAAGCACATGTGTACACACACACAGAGCCCACAGAGATATCGACTGCATTGGAACACTTTCGGCATGAACGACTGCTTCTGCTGCATCCAAAGACTTTAGAGAGACAGCGAGGGGAGATCCAGACAGAGATGCAAAGAAGCAAATACCAAAGTATTAGCTGCTCTCTAGTTAAATATGTCTGCATTGCTGGGATAGCTGCACTCGGAAAAATGAGAAGCCAACAGAGCCTCTCATGTCAGCTGCCTTAAAACCCGCTCGGCCCACAGCAGCGGTGAGCAGGGTCCCCTTGGCAAGTCCGAGATGTGCTCCGCAGCCTCCAGTGCAAGGCACCTACCTTGATCCAGCTTAGCATTCGGCAGTTCATTCAGGATACCGAAAACGAGCAACACGCTACAATCCACAGCTCCTTGGATAAAGCAGTTTTTCAGATGTCAAGGCACATTTCCACCCTGAAGAGTTAACGCAGCTATGAGCCTCCAGACGCAATGTTAAACAAACAACAGTTCACATCATCATTAAAGGCCAAGCTTCCAGCCTATGCATACAGACCCACTCCAGCTCACAGTGTTCTTAACAAGAAGCACAGGTCACTGACCGACTGCTTCTGTATTTTGGGGTTTTTTGTTGTTCTTGTTGTTATTAAATGCATTCTATTTATTTTCAGACAGGCAACTTTGCACTTGTAAAATGCAAAAGCCCCAGCAGGCTGAACTCTATCCTTGAATCTGTAATTGCCAACAATTTTCTGGGCAGAGAGGGCAAGAAAAAAATTGTCTGAGCAGAAATGAACCGCTGCTTACTCCGAACCAGAGCAGGCAAAGCTGCATAGCACACTAACCTGCCATGCCCACCTGGCCTCACCATTTGCATCCACCTTTGGCTGGAAAAGAAATAAAAGATTAGAAAGCGAGAGGCCCATAAAACATAATTGTGTTGTATCAACCCTCCAGCGTTAAGACGCCTGATTAATCTCCAACATGTGGTTGATGTGATTTAGAGGTGCAGGATGCTGGCAGCTTTCCCAGCTTCCTTGTTCATGTTCTCCTTTGGTACGGTCTTCCACTTTCCATGAGTTCTGTGAACAAGAGGGTGAGTAAGGGAAGCGCAATAGCTTTCCTTCAAAGCCTACTGCTGGAAAATCATGTTATAGTGGCATTTCTGAATGCCAGTGTAACAAGAAACAGCACGGGCAGCTGCAGGGCACGGTTTTCTCGCAATCTTTTGTGCACAAGCCTCAGCCCCAACTTGCAGGGACACACTCAAAAGCTTGAGGGACGTTTACTATCCATAGGCTTTGCCTCTCCTCTGCCAAAGAGGATCTACCGTGCGAGTTAGTCATGGACCGGCTGGGTGAGCACCCATCCAGTTTGGTTTTGGGCTCCAAACTCATCTCAGACACCTACAGCTCCACCATCAGTTGGTTTTCGTGTCCCAGGTTGTGTCCTAGAGCCGGTCCCTTGGGTGAGCTGGTCCCTCCGGGCACAGACACTAGCGCAACGGCCACCCTGCTGCGTACAACACCGCACCGCGTGCGCAAAGGTATCGCTGCATCTACCCTCGGTTAGCAAAAAAGCAGGTCACGGCTGACGTGACAGGAAACAGGAAAAAAAAGAACTGAAAACAAACTCCTAAACATCGACCTGCCGATCACGTTCACTCTCAGGTTCACGCTATGGACACGAGAGATGAGACCGGGTCAAAGGAAAACTCGTGGCAGATTTCTTTAGCTATGTGAAGCGCTCATTCATCTCTGGATGGCCAAGCGTGATTAAACGGAGGTACAAACCCAAGAGAATTCAGACAATGACCACTCTTGTTTTCTCTTCGTATCTGTGTGCCACTGTGCTCTGAGACCTGAGGGAGCCTGAGATTTTAATTACCAGGCACGAAATCAAGTTTTCCTGCCCTGTCAGCAGGACCCCTCCAGAGCAGCCCTGCCCTCCCCAGGCTTACAGCTCTGTCCTCGCCTTTGCTGCTTGCAGAGCTCATCCGCTCAGCCCCCGGTCCCGCTCCAGACGTGCCTCAAGGGGCTTTTTTGGGGACATTCAGCTGACATTGTCGCTGGCAGCAGAGAAGAAAATCTGGGAGGAAAGGAAGAGTGAGTAAACTTTCCCTCCCTCACGTCTTTCTCAATCACAGGATTTTTCAGAAAAAAAGGCAAAGAAATAAGTTTGGACAGGGAACCAGCAAAAAAACCCTCACAGAGAAAGATAAGAGACCAAATGGTCAAAGGGAGTCAATAAATGAAAGCAGTACCCAGATGTGCACACACCCCCACAGCTCTAAGATGTTGCCTTGCAGCTGGAATACTTTTAATAATAATTTTAGGAGGCTCCACAGACATGCTAAGCACGCATTAAGGTTTGAATCTTCATTTCAGTACTTTCAGAAACCGACCGTTGTGGTTTAACCCCAGCTGGTAACCTGTTGAGTTCAGAATTTGCCAGCCACAACTGCACCTCTAAATACCTTTTTACAAAGAGCAAACGGCACTAGGGTGGGGGTGCCAGTGCTGGCTGATACTGTACACATCTATTTAAAGAAAAAACAAGATGAAAACCAAAGCTCCCTACCTAGTCTGAGCTCTCCATGGCAAATGTCTGGAGCTAAACCTGCCTACTTTGTCCTTAATTCACCCCATGCATGTTCAGCACATGCAACTCTGCTGGTCTCTGACAAGCCCAATGAAGGGAGTTAGAGAGAATAATGCTGCTGCCATCAAACAGGCACTCGAGGCACCGCAGATGAGAAATTTAAGATCAGAAATCAGGCATTAAGAGGGAAAAGGGACGGTAAGTTCAATAAAAATAATTCAATAAAACGGGTGTTAAATTCAATTTCCCTAAGTCCCAAATGCCCAATTTTTTTTAAGCAGAACTGCTGGTGAGGAATCGCGGCGAGGGCTGGAGCCCAGCACTGCAGCACTCCCGAACACGCAGCAGCCAGGAACGGCACCTCGCTGCTTGAGCCGCCTAAGGGCAGATAAACATTTCAGAAACCCTAGGACATCAACAACAGAAAAGAATCTATCATCGGAAACATGTTTGTGATAAGTATTTTAAAAAACTTTTGCCACTGAAACCTTTCCTGAATTTCCTCCCATGTAAAAAGCATGAGCGTGTCCCTGAAGATTAGCACATTTTTTTTTTACCATTTCATGCCTAGGTTAGTTTTTAAGGCGCTGTGAGGTGCAGGGTAATCCGGTACGAAGAGCGCAGCTGCAGACCTAACCGCAGACCTCTGTGTCACACCCAGTGCAGAAAACACCCCTTAAACCTGCCCAGCCTCTGCACATCCAAACCAGCTGCACGACCTGGTCCCGGGCAGGTCAAGAACATGGCCAAAAAGTAGCCAGAGGTGGCTGGACAGAAGGCGGTTTGTGAGAGCTGGTAAAACAGCAGAACCAAAAATAAAGCCTAGTTTTTGTAACACTGGAGTGAAAAAATCCTGATCCTGACTACGCTGTAAGTTATTTATACTGTTTATGTGCTGCAGACTGGCGGGCTGTACAGTTGCAGGTCAATATGTAAGGTTTTACACACCAAGTCCAGGACACTGAGAACTTTTAAAGCAACACAACTCCAGCCCCACAAAGGCTTTTAAAAGTGTAACTTTTGTATTAGTAAAATAATTGCTTCCCAAGTGGGTCAGCCGTACTGAGTCAACTTTCAAGTAGTTGAAAGGCTAAGTAGGAAACCAACTTCTACCCTCCTTTTGAAGTTGCATGAAAGAAGTGATGTAAAACAGCTGTCCACAGCAAGATCACAAGGAATTGCTATTTTCTGTGTGGTAATATTGCCACATACTTCTTTGTCTTGAGATGTTACTGCTTTTCTGAAAATAATGAAAATACCCAATGAAAGGATAAAAAGAAAAAAAGGCAAAGGCTGAAGGTGGGAGGTCAATACAGAGAAAGACATACTTCTGTGAAGTCTCAGAAGTTTCCACACTTGAGCAAGAAACTGTGGAGTGGCTCCTCTGTTTATGGATACTGTAAATATAAACCAGCAATGGGACAGTAGCCACTAAAGCAAATTAATCAGCACTGCTCAGGCACTATCTGGAGTGTCATGGGAACGCACAACGCCTTCACCGCTGAAACTGCAGCCCCAGACAAATCAACTCGGCGTGTATTTCACCCAAATAATAGCTGCTGGCTTGGGACTGAATATACCCAGCTGGTAGTGGTAAGAGTCCTCTTTGTCCAAAGAGCGTTGGAATGGGTAGAACAGAAGACAAGGGCACGCAGAGGAGCAGCAAAGGCATGGCACTGTGCTTATGTACGGGACTCAGGATCGCCCACCTACTCAGAGGTTAAACAGGCTTTTAGAAAAAAAAGTTACCCATTTAGAAGCGTCAGCACTTTAAAAGACTGGGTCTGTAGTATTTCGCCTGGAGAAGATCCAGCAGCTCTGTACTGTCCCGCTAATGCACAGCGCAGCCTCAGAGAGCACAAACACAGCGCCTTCCAGGTGCACCGCGCTTGTCCCCCTGCTCCAAGGAAGGTTTGACTCACTTAAACCATTCCCAAGAGACATTTATTAACCTGTTCTTGTGAATCTCCAGTGAGACAGCCTCTCCGGACAATCTACTTGAGCTCTGCGTTACAGTTAGAAGTGTTTTTCTAATGGCTAATTTAAATTTCCCTTGTCTCCCAGCTTGCACCCATTATTTCTTGTCCCAGCAAAGACGGAGAACAGTGCAGTGCTTTCCCATTTTCGGTACGCTTTAAGTGATGCTACTATGCTTTCCTTGAAGAAAAAAGAAGAAAAAGACAGTTTCTTGATGCCTCCCTGCTACATAAAAGCATCCAGTTACCTGGAATGATTTAAAGAAAAGTTGAGAAAGTTGCAAAACATATGTGGAAGATAAGGAAGGGCGTATGAAGGGAGCTTGCACATTCTTAAGGACTTACCAGAGAGCTTGCAACTTCCATAAGAAGATTAATAAAATCCATGTCAGACCACAGGCAGAATCCCAGGCAGTATGTTGTAAAATAGGAACTCAGACAAGCAGTAGTGTGCCACTTAGGACAAGGCACAAATGTGGGCTTTGGGAGGAGCATCCTCTGTAGATCCCAAGGTTCCTACTCTGAACCAGCTTGCTTTACGTTGAGTGTTGTGTGGACCGACAGGAAGAAAAGGTCTTTGCCATCAGATGTTATCATCTAACTGTTGCTTTTGATCTCGTTACCTTTCACTCTGTCTGAAGTGGCCAGATGGTTTAGCAAGAAACTAAATGTCGCATGAAATGAGCTGTACTGCAGGATTCACACAAGTCATAGCTGTACCTCTCCAGACCTACCAAAAACTTGAAACTGTAACAGGCTTTATAGGAGGTAAAAAGCTTCTGAGACAGAGGAGTATAGGAAGCGGATTTTTGTACAGAATACTGAAATCTCTCATTGGTCTAAGATACAGGTCTATGGAAACACCATGTATTTACAGCTGAGGAACCAGGGCAGAAAGTGACTCACCCTCAACAAAAGGACAAAAGAACAATACAGAGGGAGGGAAGGTGATTCTGAAGATGCAAATTAAGATTATCATCTGCAAACAAAGAACAACTGTAAAGACCTTTTATTGGTAAAATGTTAAAGAACTAACAGAGATTTAGGTTTCCTTATCCTTTTCCTTCTAAGAGAGAAAAAATGTTCAGCAAAGCAGCCTGGGGAGTTAAGAGGAAGGAGGTATATTTTGTGATAAGCCCCAAACAATGTTCCTGTTGAGCATAGGCACTGAGCTGGAAGAAAATAAAACCTTTGATAAAGCAAGAAATTCTGCAAAGACAGCACTGGCTCCCATAGCTGAGACAGGAATTAAAAAGACGTATGTGCACACACAAACATGCACACACGCTTGCCAGTACAGAGACAGGCGGGACTATCTGTAGTCTTTTATCCACATTTAACAAATAGGGCCTGTACTGTTCTCTAAGAAAAGTTCATTTTCACAAAACTCGCACAATAAAAGCACACAGTAAAGCCTATCTGTGTGGATTAGTTAATCAGATGGGCTTGGAACAAAATATCTCCCTAGGTTTGAGAGGATTTTAAGTGTGCCTGAACAAAACCAGAAAATTTGCTTCACCTTCCCATTTTTATCTTCTTTTTTAGATGCTAGTTGACAGACGTGCATGCTGGTGTCAGCTGAGAGCCCTAATATCACTGTTCATCACATGGTTTCTGCAGCCTTGCCTGACCCAGGCGTCCCTGTGTGACCCCATGGACTCGATCAAGCTATCCCACACCTGAAGCAGGAAGAAGGGGAACGTACAGGGGCAGTTTGTGAAAGAACGAAAATTACCAGGGCTGGTTGGCACATGCAGATACTTTTCTACTTGCAAATGGCCATGACCAGCCACCAGTTACAGAAAAGACTTCTGAAAGCCATAGCACCAAAATTTTCATTCCCTGTAGACTTGGCAGCTCTGCAGTCTCAAAGGGAGGGGCCACACGGTGACTGCATTAAGTGGAAAAGACATTGGGTGGTATACGCTGGGTGCCGGTAGCATGAAATCAAGTGTAAATTCAGCAAGGTAAATATGAAATCTCACAAATAAAATGCACAAAATCACTCAGCCTTTTGCAAAGCACGAGCTGAAATATCACCTGAGCATGCAAGAGAACAAAAGGCATTTGTAAAGCACTTCTGCTAGCTCTGAAATGCTTCGGTTAGGACTCTTGGGCTTTATCCCCAATTCCCAGATTCTGCTTTAACTGAACAATACCTTCAAAAGGAAAAGGAAACGTACTCACCCTTTGCAAGCTGCACGAAGCCAAGAATGATGATCAGAGCCAGTGCCAGCAGTTTTGCCGCAGCAAAGGCATCCTGAACACGAGTAGCAGCTTTCACGCTGTAGCAGTTCACTGCTGTGAGGAGCACTAAGGGAAATGGACAAGAAGAGACACATCAGTTTTCCCGGAAACATTTAAAATGCAAACCAAATTATGACAACTTGGCCTTTGCTTTTTGCTAAAACTTAAGGAAACACAAAGAGTCCCTTTGCAAGATAGAAACTTTTCAAAAGCAAGGATCTGCAGCCACGCACTTCTCTATTCTGTCTTTCGTTTTGGCAACAGGTGGTTTGAATAGTGCATACGCTCCTTGGGACAAGGAACTGTCCTGCTGCATCGGGAAATACACTTCTGAGAGCACATAAATAAAAGCGCTTCCTGCAGCCGTTAGCATCAAAGCGCTTGGCTGCAACCCCTGTTAAGTCGATCCAATTTAATGCTGCTGTTGTGTGGAAACACCATAGAAATGTCAGGACAAACTTCCAGAGCTGATATATAGTTCTAACAATAGCACCTAAAAGGCTACGGGGGCCATACCCTGCTGCCCACCCCACGAGCAGAAAGGAAGCGATGTCTTTGTCCCGACGCGTTTGGCAAGCCTTGAGACCAACAACACCCGCGGGTCAGTGGCACAGACGGGATCTCGGGAAACCCTCATCCTCTGCTTGCCCCGCTCGACCAGTGGTGCCAGGGATGCTGGTGCAGGCTTTTGGAGATGCTCGCCAGGGATGCCCGCCGCGGCGATGGAAGAGAGGGCTGCACAGAGCGGGCCAGCGCAACGGCTCAGATTTGCTCTTGGACTTGATCGCGCTGCCTCCCCGTGAAGCATTTTGCTTGCCGGGAAGCTCCCACTACCTACAAGTTGCTCGGTGGTTAATGCAACGAATGAAGCCTTATTTCCCACCTTTTTTTGCCCTTGTTCCCCCACCATCCTCCTCTATCGCCCGCTCCTGCCTCTATTCAGTCTGGCACTCCTACCAGGCGAGGGAGAGCACAAACCAGGGCTTGGCTAAAGCCCCGAAGCTGCTGACTGGCCAAGGTTCACCTGCTTCAGAAGAAAATAATGGCTAAAACCTTTATTGCTCTTCCAAGTCACTTACTATTTTCGTGCCCTGCTCACTCCCCGCTCCCCAGAGCCTGTTGCTTGTTATAGAGATGGGCAAATGTCACGCAAAGAATGACAGTGTCCTACGTGTTGGATGCCCTCCCCTCCTCCTCCTCCTCTCCCTTGTACCAAGCCACCCCTTACAGCTTCCACACCAGCTTGTCACCAGCACCCGGAGCCGAGCGGTCACCGAGCAGCTCAGGGAGGAGCAGATCTCAACCCTTCTTCCTCAGCTGGAGGCTTTTCCCTGCGGGATCCTTTCCAGGCTGGCCTCTGCCCTCATGGCAAAGGCTCTTTCCCACATCCTGCAGCTCATTTTCACAGGACCCCGCTGCCTCGGCCAGAGCCAAACAGCTGCTCCCCAAAATATTCAGCTCAGATGCAGATCACCCTCTCCCGAGGTTACGGGCTATATCGACACTCATAGTTTAAAGCCCAGAGCATCTGAGGTGGATATTTCAGCCTTAATGAAAGCCCCAGAGATAAGAGGGGGCTCAGCAGCACCTTCATCAGGTCACCAATCTCGCCTGGAGATTGCCAGTGGAGACTCTGGCCACAAGCCTGACGTGGGGCTGAGCTGCACAGGGTGCTTCCGAACAGGGAGGGGGGAAGGTGATGGATAAAGGTGGGAGGCAGAAATACCACTTAGTCAGCTTGGTTACTGCCCAGCGAGAGCACCCAGTGCCTTAAGACCCTCAACACATGCTGAGCATCACAGGGAAAAAACCCACGATGCACCCCTACTCCGAAGCAAGGTTACCTCCCGACTACAGACCAGTATCCAAGCGCACACGTGCACGCGAAAGACGCAGGCACCGGCACACGGCATATTCACTACCTCACCTCCAACGTGAGATGGTTGCACAGGACGGGCCGTGCCTTCCTTTGCTCTCCAGCTTGCAGCAGGACCACGTACTGGAGCTGCTCCCATCTCATCAGCTCGGAGCAAAGGCACGTTCCCGCAGCCTCACACCCTGCCTCCCAGCAAGGGCACAATAAATTGCAAAGTAATAAAACCGTGGGAGGAGGAAGGAATATTTGGGTGTTTAAAAGGGTCTTATTGGCTCGCTGCCACCCTGCATCCTGCCCTGTCTGTGGGAAAGCAACTGCATTGGTAAGAGTTCAGGGAATCGCTCACAGAGCCCGTGCCAGGGCTGGGAATAGCCTTCCTGGAATATGTGGCCATGGAGAGGCTCAGACATACCTACAGGCTGGCTTGAGAGAGCTCAGTCTTCAGGGACTGCATTATCGGGGTCTGACAGCAAGGATTAGACTTCACATTCCCGCTCGAGCGAGCGCCGAGAGCGACAGGACTTCCCAGTGACTCAGAGCACATGCAGACAAGAAGGGATACGAGTTGCATCGTTCATTCACAGGGTCTGAGAGCCACAGCTCAACAGCAATATGCATCAGGCCGAGAGGATTTAAGTGTCCATATACTGCACAGCTACAGGCTGCTTGTAGGGGATCTTTAGGCAGGGAAGAGCAAAGCCAGTCCTGGTGCAGCAGACTGCGCATCCCAGAATACAATGCCTGCTTTCAGGATCATTGGCTTCCCTCCCCCCCAAACCCCTAGGATCTAATGTCATCGCAATACAAGAGCATTTGGAGTTAGGAGAAATGAAAGAGTTGGACGTCTTCGCAAAGAAAAGCACGTGATCCAATATACCCTACAAGACTGAAAGCCAGAAGTAAAGGAGGAATTTCAGATTCACTTTTTTTGCTATCAAGCCCCTTTGGCACTTTGGGGGTGTCTGGGCATTTGGAGTGGGTGAGACTGAAATGATCCAGAGCTGTTTTCATTGGGAAGGACACCCCGCACAGGTCACAGGACAGCACGAGCTGGGCTTTGGCTGACCTGCTTCAGCACACGGCTGAAAGCAAGCAGTGAGGAACCGTGCCGAAAAACCTGCCCCACCGCCTCCCCCAAACGTAACCCCCTGTTCCAGACCCCCTCCACCCCATGCTGTTTCAGGGGAGATAGGTGCATCTAGTTAGAAAGACACAGCATACCCGGGCTTGGAGGCTTTTCAGCATCAAGCATCAAGTCCAGCCCTGTCCAGATATACAGGCGAGGAGAAAATAAAGGGTAGCAAGGTCAACTTACAGTATGTCTATGCTACAGGGGGGAGGTGAGGGAGAAAGAAGAAAACATACTGAAATTACACTAAGCACATATCATAATTCATCTGCTAAAAGCACCTCTAGTGAATCCCAATGGGGAGGATGGGGAGGGAACTGAGGATCCAGGATTCACTTCGACCAGCAATTATGCTAAAAATAAAACTCTCCTTGTTTACAGAGGGATATTTAAAGGATGAGCTAACACATCTAAAAGCACACTTTTCCCATTAGTGAAGACAGCCCTTAGAGGTGCGAGAGTGACATTCCCTTCCCCATTTAGGCATTCTGTTTCTTTGACAATAGCTGCTTCAGCCTCCACATTAACTACTGACTTTCTCAGGGCCGTTTTTCATGTTCTGGTTCTGTACAGAGTCTGCTGGACGGACTGTGGGACGGTGGTGGTGTACATAAAAGGCAAAAGCTTTCTACACAGTCCAAAACTGAAAAGCAACGGAAGCGGCTGTATTCAGCCCTTAAAAACATGTCAGTGTCAGACAAACAGGCTCAGTGAAAATAAGAAAACACTTAGGGTCAGAGACTCCGAACAGGACCGAGAGCTTCTTCCACGCCAGTTATGATTCGGAGCCCTTCAAGTCACAATCTCTCTGCTTTGCTTTTTCCCACCATGTAATAATATTTGTCTTTCCTAAAGGAGTGTGGTGGAGTTACTACACTTACATGCTTTCATAGGAAGGGTTTTTAACATAGGAAGGGCTAAAAAAAAACCAGCCTCACCCATCAGAAAGAATCCTACAGATACCAAGACGAAAAGACAGACTGAGTACTATTTCAGTAAAACTCCAAGACAAATTCCAGTGGCTGCTCAAATTCTCAGGAGAGCGGAGGGCTAGGGTTTCCTGAAGCAGAAAGTTTTTTTCCTTTGATCCGAGATGCTACCCTGCGAAGCAGGGGCTGCGGGACTCCTCCTGGCACCGCTCCGTTCACCTCGGATGAACTGCTCCGCAGTAACAATGGGGGAAAGCTGCACAGCCACAGCTTTACTATGAATCAGGGCAATGATACAATGCAGGGAATGATCAGACTGTGCTGCCTTCATTTCGGCTACACCTTTCCTAAAGCTACAGCCACTGGCTGTTGTCAGATGCCAGCTATGCAGCGAGGCAGACCTTTCGTGTGGCCCATCGGAGCCATTCTTGGGATTCATTCTAGGAATATGGATTTCAGCACGACCTGACACAACAGTCTGTCTGATCCAGCAGCCTCTCTCCAAAGGCTTTACATAACTGCGATAATAGGAACTAGAAAGCTGCAATGATAGCAGATGTAAGAGGGGGTACTTTTATTTATTTACGTATTACTTCTGGCAGATAGCAGGAAAGATACTGGTTTGTGACTGCTGTAAAGAGAACATATTCGCAAGGTGCTGCTCTCACCCCTTCGTCTCTTCTGGTGACTGCTCTTGCCTAGCTGAGGGTGAGCTTCATTTCAAGATACTTAGGCCACAGGGGAAGCCAGAGACTTTGAAAGAGAAATTTGGCTTTCTAAAGACACCAGCGGGTCCGGCTTCAATTATTTATTGTCCTAGTAGTCCCAGCTGGCTTTAGGCATGTCACTTAACCTGCTCCACTGACGCTCACCGGCACAGTCAAATGACTTCCCCATTACTGATAGGAACCAAGGATAAACTGACTAATACAACATAGGACCCAGAACCTTGCCCTGCCGCAATTCACATTTTATGGCAATATTCGTTGGTACTCAAGTTCCAAGATCCCTCCCAAACCTGATTTCTAGATGACAATAGTAACAAAGCCCTACAAAGCTGGCACAGAAAGGGATCATGACAATCCCCACATCGAACAAGTCCATGACAAACACACTATGAGTAACCACAGCTCCTGTGTCTACAAAGGAAAGGCAGGATGTAGTAAAGCTGCCCTGCACACATGTGGTTCTGCCCAAAGAAAACAGTATGTGAATGGACCCCTAATGAAGGTAAACCGGGGCTTGGCGTTTATGATGCAACAGTCTTGGCAACTGTCCTACTGAAAAAGGCAGGGCTGCAGCTTTCCCAGGGTAATGGAAGGTGGCCATGGATCGGAGATGCAGTAAAGACAGTGCTCAGGGAGGCTTTGTTTGGGGGGAAAAAAAAAAAAAGCAAACAAACAAGCAGCCGATCCACAGCTCTGTGAACTTGTCCTCATTCACAAGGGAAAAAAAGATCCAATTCCAGCACTGTATCTAGCTTGCTGATGGAGAGACAGGATTTTGCTCAACCCAAGATCTTTAGCAGCTCTTCAGGTTAAACATTTCTGAAATGAGTGTAGGAACTCTTGAGGTACTGGCACAGCTGCCTTCATGCAGCATGTGAGGTTTACATATCTTGGGAGCCTTGTACAACGTCACTTTTGTCCTTTATTTCATCTCCTACAGGGTTTCCCAGTCTTGACCTGTAGTGCTTCTTATATAATTCAGTATACACCTCCATAAGGATAAATGTGTGTAAAGTTTGCTTTAAAGAAGTAAAATCAATTAATTTGCTGCACTTTACCCATGGATTCCTATTCGTGGTATTACAGGGCCAGAATGAAAATGCATAGTAGGGTAGGGAACTTGTGGAAAGAAAGGGGAAGAATGAAGAAGGGAAATCCTCCACCTCAGCTTCCCCACCAGGAAAATGGGGACTGTAACGCTGTCCACACAGAGGACAAACCATGCAATGATTCCTGTTCGTAACTCACACACTTACAAACCGCCTACCCTTGTAAGATGATGCTTCCATTTACCATCTGCCACTGGGCCAGGTTGATTTTCTCTCCACAATTACTTACAGAACAGTTCTCAGCTCCTTTCCATTTCCCCATCCTACAGCAAAGGCTGCTCCTTTCACTCGTTAAAAAGCGCAGGTGATGGACAAGCAGTCTTCTTTTCTACCAAAATGGTACAAACAGGTTTCACAAAGAGACAAGACAAGCCGAGCCCATGGCCACCAAGAAACAAACAACCGGGATAATGGCAGCACATGGCACGGACACGAAATGTCCACATGCTTTAAAGAGAACTGCTGCCTAAGCTCACAAGAGGTTAGACACACTGAAAATGAAGAGTTACTCCGCACAGTACAAATAAGGAATTACGCTGTATTGACTACAGTGGTTTAAACGCATGGGAAAACTCAATGCCTTAACTATTCAGGGAGGCCAAAAAATTACCCACTTTATGTTCAGGTGACTGTGATGCGACAGTGTCTTCCAATAGTCTCAGGTGTCTATTTCTAACAGCACAATCTAATATGAGACATACATGTAAGGGCACGGACAGAAAATGGTTAGGGAAATTTCAACTTGATAGGTATTGAGTGAAGACTTGTGCCCTGCAAGGTGGTAAAGAGAAAAAGCAGAAGGAAAAACTTTGCAGATATTTCTTCAAGGACAAGTGTCTGGAGAAACTTAACAGCTAGGGCAATCCGTCTGTAGAAGGGAAACACTTAGCACCACATGAGCCTGTTGGAAAGGAGCACTTGGCCCCAGAGCAAATGTGTCTCTATTAAAATCAACTTATAATTATAAACATACCTGGCAACCATTTACAGTTTCCTTGTTATTTTTCTTCCCAAAACAGCAGTGCTGAGGAATCAGGGAACGGGTGCATCAACAAATGACAGGTGAAAGGAGATGGCAAAGGCTGCTGTACCACTGGAGTGTAAGAAAAGGGATCGCCTCCAGCCCCTAACTGAGACCATGAGCTCTGGACGTCTCCAACAAATGGCTGCAGACACCCTGAACGTGCCGCAGCTCCGTCTCTCTTTCAATTCCAGGAAGACCCTGGGATGAAACAGGCTGGGAGCCAGAGAATTTAGAGCAAAGCGGGACGATGCTAGCATTTCATCAAGTAGCACGGAACCCAGAAGCACCCACACCCTCAAGTTTCCAGAATTCTGCAAGAATATATTAACAAGCACTTACTTGCCACGTCTCTCTCAAGAGCTGTGCCAACCAGTGCGGCACAGGCAGGGCCAAAAGGCAGCACCAGGACTGCCTGGAGGAAGAGCTCAGTGAAGAATTTCATGCTTTGCAGATACTGCAGAGGCTGGATCTCAAGCCTGTATAAATGCACCCATCGCTTTGGCACCAAGGTTCTGTAGTGACAGTGATACAGTTTACACTATTCAAACTGTGTGGTACATGAAAAACTACAAGGAATTTATTTATGGTTAGGGGAGCTAACTCCTAGCTAATAGTAGGAATTACTATTTTGTCTCCTTAGAAAGAAGCTTGTGTTTTTACTGTCAAAGTTGCTAGATTACATGATGCACCAATTCCACAAAACAAGTCATTTTACCACAGGAAGACAAACAAAATACAGACTTAGCAGTAGGAGAAAGAGGTATATTTCTCCCACTCCCAGCAAATTAAAAGGACCCCTTAACTATCACAAGCTAAACGTCTTGTCCACCGTACCCACCTCATATGAAGTATCTTCCTGACAGCAAACAACACTAACTAATATTTTATGTGCACATTAAGCCCCACGGACGTATCGCCATCCTTGCCAAGCAGATGGTCAGCTATTGCACCTGCAAAACATGGCATCTTACCTGGCCCACAACGATGTTACACTTATACAGAAGCACCTTCCCATAGCCGTACTGAATGAGGTTCCACAAATCCACAGGAAAGTGGCTGAACTTCAGCATGGGGTGCTAAATCCTGGGTCATGAACTTCGTGAAAAATTCCAGGCAGGTTTTAGTCTGAATGATGCCACCTATGCCATGCAGAAGGTCAGAATTCAGCTCTGCATGCTGGTTGGCAAGAAATTGCTTTCTCATCCGTTGCGTTTGATCTACTGGCCACATCCGACACTGGGACGATGAGATTATCGGAATACTTGAAATACCTAGTGATGTTACTCTGAATTAGACTGACCATGGACAGTTTCTCTGAAAATGCCTTCCCAATTTGTTCATGTCAGAAAAGAAAGACTCTGAAGGATCTCAGTTGTAATGTAAATCATTCAAATACAATAAAATTTAATGGGACATTTGTTGTGAGAGCCAAGAGAGAGATGCCAAGAAATGCAGTAGTTGCTTGCTGTGTTTCAAGAGTCCTCCAAACCTTCATCCATTTCAGGAGTCCTGCTAGTGTCAGAGGCTGTTTTCATTAATGCTACTCTCTCTAATTAAATGCAGATTTAAAAAAGCAACCTCAGTCTTGCAACATTAGCCAGACAGCAGGGATTCTACGAAGACCCCTTCCTTCCACTCTGATCAAACAACTACGTATTTACTGATACAGCTTAGTCATTTTAATCTACCTTTCTGGAGGAGGAGGAGATTAAAAAAAAAAAAAAAGTCTTCAAAGCTTCACACCCTGCTTGTCCTGGCAGATTAATTCCAAGTAGCAATGCTGCAGAATAAACCCATCTTAAATAGACAAGCGTAACGTATTTTTGTCTTTGCCTTGCTTACCATCTAATACCTGATGAGTTTAAAATCTACCCATAGCTTCAAACAGCTGGTCAAAGAGCCAAACTCCTCAGGTTTAAAGTAAAACCTTAATACCAAATAAAGAAGTTCCTGCTTTCAACATATGTGATTTCTAGTTGAAATGCTGACACTGAATATTCACTTATGGACTACGGCTATAATTTGGCAAGTGTTCAAGGCACGTGTTTATCCACTTTTGCCAAACCCTGGATTCGATGCCATTCTCCTCCTCTAACTCACAATGTACTCAGGGGTTGTCAGGCACATACGCCTCTGTCTGACATGGGCTATTAGATACGACTCAACTCTGCATTGACTGCTACTAATTCTTCCACTATTAGGCTGCTCATAACAAAAGAAACAAATGGGAAATATGTGATCATTTCCCCGGAATTCCTTGCTTGCAAGAGGAGTGCCCAAAATAATATTTCATAAGCAGCAATGGAATTCTAAAGAAATGTTAAAGAAGATTAAAATACTGTGGCTTTGGAAGTAGCAGATTTTGCTGCAGCATTACTGGGGTTATTAGTGCCAGATTAGCATATATAATTAACAAGTGATAAAAGGCTTCAGAAGCTAACAATCAAACCACTGATTTGACACTGAAGATCAAGAGTAAAATTACACGCAACTGGCAGGGCTTCTCAAGCTTCTGTGGAGCAGATTATATTGTCAAGAAATAAGTAAATTAGAGAACAACCTGTTATGTAGCACACAGGGGGTGTGTGGCAAGGTGTGTATAAGAATGTGTGTAGGAAGAACAGTTCAGGCACTTGTGAAACACCAGGCAAGAACCAGCTCAGGTCTGGAAGCAGCGTCATCCCTCGTCTCCCTTACCTACAGGGAATTTACCGTACCACAACTCAAAGACCACTCACATGTAGAAAATCTGCAAATTATCAGGTGGAAATAAGGAATATGCATGTTATCTTTAACTGGGCAATTTGAAACTTTCCATCTTTGAGCCATCCCTACAATATACACTGCATATTAGGTTGCACTCTGTGATTTTTTTAATGGTTTTTGTTAAGATTTATCAGTTCAAATTTAAGAAATGTTAACACAAGTGGCAGCCAGCTGTAAAAAGAGAATCTGACCCATTTGCACTGTAAGACATCAGGGGTGGATTTCAACTGGATGCTGTTCTGCGTCACTGTTCAGGCTGCTACCTGGACACCATCTCTTCAATGGGAAAAAAAGACAGGATTAAACAGTTTTACATAATCCCGCTTCTGCTACGTGAAGGTGGTCCTGCAACATATACATACAACAAGTTCTTTCAAAACTACACTTGCTACCTATATATTCTGTTTAAAAGTGCGTATATTTTTAATTCAAAGTCAAAATATATTGTAGAAAATTGCAGAAAAAGATACAAGTATGTTAGAAGTGTGGTGCGAATGTACGTTGCACTGTGATGCTTTCTCAAGAGAAAAAAAAAGAGGAGCCAACAACAAATAGGGTGGATTCTCATTTATCTACATAGCTTCAAATGTGCACCTGAGACACAGGGTACAGAATCCTTAGTAGTTTAAGCCTGTGTGAGGTACAATACTGATACTGTAATGTAGATGTCATCAAATATGCAAAGTCAGGACCTAGTAACTGTCCCTCCACCCTCTACAGAATGATGGTTTAGATGAGAACATACCTGGGAGAATTCAAATTATTGTTGGGTTTTCATGCATATGCGCAAATTCTCAGTTTCATGACCTTTAACTTTTTCTGTTCAAAAATGCTTGGATACCAGGTGGACTTTGTGTTTGTTACCCCTTAGCATTTGCTTTTACGATTTAACAGTTCTAAAAGTATCAGCCATCCAATCTTACAGGTAAAACAACATGCTATTTATGAGTTACCCAAGTAACCCACAGCCTGAAAAGCGTTAAGCCAAACCACCTGCAAATTCTTACAACTAGGGAGCACTGGCTGTTTCGTGGTGAACATAAAATAAGCCACACTAACGATGAACAGCTTGACCCATCTTGCTACAGGAAGACTTCCCTGTAGTGAATGAATTCCCACACTTTTATTTGGCAACCTTAATAAGCATTCGTGTTGTCTTACGGAAGAAGTACTTTTGCATACCAACTGTCTGTAGATTACAATCTCGATAGCAGAAAACACCTATTTGTAGTTAAATTCTACTTACCACCCACCTTGTTTTCCTGAGCACTGTAAGAGGAACAAAATTTCCTATTCCAACTATTTTTTCTTTCTTTCAAGACTGTGATTTATTTAGATTATCTCAATGCCTAGGAATTCCACTTCTGTACTTCATGGTAGCAAATAGTGAACAACACAATTATTTATTCAACTGTTCAACACCAGTAACACTCAAAGTGGAAGCAAGTAACTTTTGTTATTTCTCCTCTTACTAGAAACCATGCAGTCAATTGCATTTTATGTTGAGATACAACTTTTGCAGAGAATACAGCTGGTACTGTTCTAGAGGGCTGGGTTTTGGCTACATTGTAAATCAACCGTGTTCCAGCATGGGGCCCCAAATTCCCCTATTGCTTGCTAAACCGTTCCTCCCCAGTTTGAGATAACTCGTTAATGTATGCTCTAGAGCATATGCACAAATAGGCCATTTTTCCTACCCTAAGGCTCTTGAAAAAAATAAATATCTCACTAGGTAGGGGTATGTTTGGAACAACCATGTAACAAAGCTGCTTGTTAGTCCACAGAAGTTTTGTGTGACTCGGTAAGTCCTTGGATCAGATTGACTTCATTTATTGTTCCTAGTTCATGATGTGGTTTTGGCACCAGACAGTCAAAAAGCTAACTCCAAAAATCAAAGTTACAGAAAACTAACTAGCTGAAGGCAATGCATGATGAACTAACCTTTTGTAGCAAAGGAGACAAACAAAAATTTAACCCAAAGCATAAACAAAATAGTAGCCAGCGGTGGAGGGGGGGGGGGAGTAGAGTTTAAAGAAGAAACACATGGAAATGACGCAGATTTGTAGAACTAGCAACTCTTTCCTTGGCATTTCAAGATAAAGGTTCAAGAACAAATTCTGCTTCAGGAAAACTACTAATTGCTTGAAAAAGAAAGTTGGAGACACATTACTTACTGGAGAAGCGTAAGTGGGAATGAGACCTGGCATCAAGAAATTTCATGCTGCAATCCACCCTACCACTAAATAGATCTCGCCGGGGACCAGTCTACTTTAGCTCTTTATTTGTTTTCTGATCAGTAAAATGGGAACACGGACACCTCATCCTCCCTGTTTTGGGAAAGGTCCTGCAGATGAAAAGTTACCTATTACTAGAAACATGTTCTCAGAGGCTTTGCCAACTACAATATGTTCTTGCACAGCGAAACTTTGACATAAAACAGCAGGAAAGGTCCATCTAATCAATGCTCTAATTCTGTTAGCTTCTCAGCAAAAAATGTGAATGCCATGTGCGTGCATGCACGCATGCATGCCCCTTTTCTCTCTGTCACTGAAGAAACCATACTGCAGACTGGCAGGAAAGCTCTAAAACCAGATTTTTCACAAGGTCCTACTTGAGGCAAGAAACCCATCAGCAGAACTATTTTCTAACCCTGCTACAGCTTTCTTAGCTGGGTGACTGTATTTCCTTAATACATGCACTCCTCCACTTTGTTAAAAACTTGGATGGAAAGTCCACATGGCTGTCTACTTGCCCTCATGTTCCTAAAAATTTATCTGGGGAACGAATAAGTTTCAGTCTTTCCCGAAGAAAGTACAATTTGCTGTCCTGCCTGTGATTTATCTTATTATATCTACTAGCTAGCCATGTAACGTATCTACCAAAAACTCTGTCAGTTTGTGTATGAAGACATTTACAGACAATATATCTTCCCATAACGACCACGTGCTGCAACTTTTGAATGCCTGCGATCCTCAGAGGGTGAAGGCATCTAACACAATCTCCCTTTGGACAGCACGAACAAGCAGACCTCTCTTCACAACCTCAAAATGAAAAATAAGAAGATCAATTGACTGTAACTTCGTACACCAAATAAATGCCTTATAAAGCCCTCACAAAAAATTATATCCTCTCCCAAGATACGTCTTTACAATGGCACAAGAGCTACCAGTGGAGTAGAACACAGATCGAATAGGAAACGAGGAGAGTAAGGCTGGAAAGGGTCCTGTTTTTAAAGAATGAGGAATTTGGAACGGGGTGACTTTGCAATCACCGGGGCAATGGAAAATGGGGCTTCACTGGCAAAACCGCAGACCACAAAATACCAGAGAGACGATAAAAACGACAGCAGGAGAGAGTGATCTGTGGGCCATGGCAGACATCAGTGGCCCTAAATTCATCGCAGCCTGACTGAACTTCTCTGCAAGGCAACATCTCATGAGATGGAATGTTTACTAACAAAAAAACCCCACCCCCAAACCCCAGGTTTTGAGCATGGTTATCAGTGCACGTACAGCTGAGAAATATCTCAAAACTGGTGCTGAAAACAGCCAGGCGCTGCAGCACAGGCCACGTTCAGCACCAGCAGCTGCTCATGACAGATAATTTCCCAACCGCACGTTATCCTCACCCATGTCTGCACGTGAACGCCCATCCCGGCCACCGCAGCACCTCAGCACTGCAGGGTTGCAAGGCGGATTTTACCCTGCCCGAACACACTCCCGCAGGAGAGCACGACAAATCCCATTCCAGCGCACAAGCAAAATACGCGTTACATTTATCGCGCGCTGCTCGCTGCATGGCCAGAAATCGGAGAGGCTCGCTAGCCCGTAACTGGCACTTGGGGAATTTTTTGCTCAATGTA
Organism: Elanus axillaris; assembly: GCA_026212715.1. Classification (NCBI taxonomy): domain Eukaryota; kingdom Metazoa; phylum Chordata; class Aves; order Accipitriformes; family Accipitridae; genus Elanus; species Elanus axillaris. The sequence continues at coordinate 41,366,444 of JANZLQ010000092.1, forward strand.
TTTGGGATGGGGGCCACGTTTCCGACTCACGCTGTTCAAAACAGCCTGAGAAAAGCCAGTATGCAGCCAGCGTAGCACAGGCGAGCTGGTGCACCTCCGACAAAGCGACGGGCTGGAGGCAGCTAGCTGTTTGGGCAGACTTTTTGGGGGAAGGCGACGGAGAGCGGGGAGACACGTGCGGGTAGCAGGACAGCAGGCACCTGCGGATACTTACGGACACAGAGACAGGCCACCAGCTTGGCAGCTTCGTCGGGCACCGGGCAGGTGGGGAAGATGGGCTTGAGCAGGTAGGTGGCAAAGACCAGAGCCACGATGTACTGCGAGGAGGGCCGGATGATGAGCAGCTCTATCCAGAGCTTGAGGAAGGCGGGCAGGGAGCCGTACACCTCCAGCATGTAGGCGTAGTCCCCGCCAGACTTGGTGATGGTGGTACCCAGCTCGGCGTAGCAGAGGGCACCCACGATGGAGAAGGCCCCGCAGACGGCCCACACCACCAGCGACAACCCCGGCGAACCGGCCTCCCGCAGCACGCCGGTGGGGGTGACGAAGATGCCGGAACCGATGATGGTACCCACGATGATGGCCACGCCGTTGAGCAACGTGATGGAGCGCTGCAGGGTTACCCCCTCTCCCTCGACGGAGCCGCAGGGCGAGGGCGAGCGGGGACAGCCGTTCTCCTGCGCCCCACCACCCGCCGCTTCCAGCATCTTCTCCATCGCCTGCTTCTCCTCCTCCTGCGCCAGCGAGGAGGCCGAGCCCGCCGGGCTCCTCTTCTTCACCGCATTGCTGCTGCTGCTGCTGCCGCCGCTGCCCGACATGGCGGCGCGGAGCGGGGCGCGGGGCGGCGGCGCGGGGCGCGGAGCGGGGCGGGCGCGGCAGGGCGCTCCGCCGCCACCACCATGCGGCCGCTCCTTTTGTTCCGGCGGCGGTGGGCGGCGTGCGGCGAGCGCCTCCCGCTTAGGCGGGGAGCGAGGGCCCAGCCTCCTTTCCGGGAGGAGGAGGAGGAGGAAGGGGAAGAAGGGGGGGGGTGTTGCGGTGTCCCCGGGAACCGGCGGGTCTCCGACCTTCCCTGCGCCCCAAAGCGGTGTCGTGTGTGTCCGTCCCCCCCCCCTCCGGCTCCGGGGGCTCCTCGCTGTCAGCTGCCGGGAGGGGAGGGTTGTTGCCACTCGTGCTCCTGCCTAGAGCGGGGTGGGTGTTCTTAGGAAGGAGAATGGGTCTGCGTGTGTGTGTCTACATCTGAAGTTCAGCAAAACCTGCGCCTCCCAGTTCACCCACC
>JANZLQ010000092.1:41375988-41387374 GCA_026212715.1 Elanus axillaris
CCCCTGTCCAACTGAGGAGGGGGAATGATAGAGCGGCTTTGGTGGGCACCTGGCATCCAGCCAGGGTCAACCCATCAGTCTTTTTTGGTGCCCAACGTGGCGCCAAAGATTTAAAATCTTCAATTTAAAAGAATGATACACTATGCATTCAGTTCTCTCTGCTCTGTTAGCAATCTTCAGCTCTTCCCATCCTGTTCCTTTATGTAAACTAAAACATTAAGATCACGTACGTGCTTATTCTTCAGAATTAGTGTTTGTCTGGAGCATGACTTTCTAGATGGACTAGTTCCATGCAGAAGTTGTATTAAAAAAACCAGAAGTTCCGTATTTTGCCTCATGTTGTTGGACTCGCAACTTCATTATTAACCAAAGGCTCAAAAAACAGGGACAATGCACAGATAACTTTCAGTGCCTCTTACACCATGAAAAAGTGGTAGATTTTGGGGTGGTGTTAATTTTTACTTGCTTTGCAATCATCTCCAAGACTTCTTCTATGCTGTAATGCCCCTCAAAGTACTCCTCTGAACAGACAAAACAATCCTGAAAACTTCCAGCAAAACCCACGATTGTAGTACGATTCCAGTGAGTCCTCCTTCTGACCATTTTCTGCTTGTCCCTACATCTACTTCATACTAAGGAATAACATCACATTGAAACATGAAGTACTAAAATTAAAAGCAGTAGAGGGCATATGGTGACAAGTTAGGGCTGGTCTCAGAACACACTATTGACAGCGAATTCCTCCACTTTAAATAACTTCTGTAATACAAACAGTTGCTGAAACCTTTGTTTGTCCTTCCTTTTAAAGGGGAATAAAAAAAAAAAGGAATTAAAGAACAGCACAGCCACATATAGAGCAAACATGCCTACAAAGGCAAAGAAGAAAACCCAATGGGGACTCAGTCTATCTCTCGCCATCAGAATGGCATGTGAAGGACTCAGAGCCACCCACAAACCCCTCTGTAGCTTCAGAGTCAGCCCAAGGGGAGAACAGAGGATTAGCCCTTGCAGACTCTGCAAGATTTCTGTGCAAATGCACGTGACTATCAAGAACATGCACAGAAGGTCAGACTGGAATTTCAAAAAACCTGCCCTTTCTCCTCCCTCCCTACCACAAAAAGGGCTGCATCCTGGTAATGAGAGCAAAATTATGCAGTGTTCCAATAAATAACTTTAGAAGATTTCAAGGGGCAGCTTCCAGCACAAAGCATTGTTTATCACAGATCAAAATAAGACTCTATGGGAGAGCTGGAGAAGCATCTTCAACTGCTTGCTGAAGAGGTCTTAAGTCTTTCAATATTAGCTGTCATTAATGTCAGGATTCCTCTCCAAACAAATACTGGGTTGTGAATCAGCCACTGTTCCTTGTGTATTCACACAGAATTACTGGTAAGCAACTACTTCTGTGCATCTTCCCCTCCACGGCAGCAGGCAGTCAAACAGGTATGGTATGATTTGAAAGGTAAGCATGAGATTTACCTGATTCTCATCAACTTCTATTGGCTTCTTCTTAATAATCCATGTGACTGATTCAGTAAGTGGGGGAGTAGTCAAAGAGCCAGCATAGGTCCAATAATCAGGACATGAAGGTATCAAACAGGAGGGATCAAAGACATCAAACTCAATAACAGCGTCCTAAACCCCAGAAAAAAATTATTTTTAGAAATCATGAGAAAAAAAATGACAGAAGATTTAAAAAGATCTTAACAATGAAATTAAATACTGTACAAGTTATGTATGCATACGCAAAATTAGGTATTGTGAATATTAAGAATGATCTACATAATTAGATCTACATAAAATAATAATTTAAACCCCCATAAACTTGTACAAAATTGGTAAGCTGGGTTTGAGGAATAAGAGGCAGCTAGTGAGTAGGCAAAATGTAAGTATTTTTGTTGTCCCCACAAGCCATTAGGAATTCAGTGCAGAAGAAACAAAGAGTGCGAAGGAGTAACTGACTACATCTCTGTGGGAGCTAGAAGCAAACAGGAAAAAGAAAGAATAAGTGGCGGAATAAGTTCAGGTAGTTCTGCCAGAAATAGACTGCAAACAATAGTGCTTTTACTTTTCACCATGTGATTTTAGGCAGTGGGGAGAGGGAAGAGGACTAAATTTTATTAAAATCATATCAGGTACTCATGTCTCCAGAATGTGCACTCCTACAAGTGAGATACCAGACAGCATGTAGGAAATTATGGGCTTTCAAGCTCCTACACAAACATTTTACTCATGGGGTATTTCCAGGATATACTGGCAATGCAGGAAAGGAAGATCCTGTTTTTCCTTCAATAGGCTTTATCGGTTCCCCACTGAGAATGAGGAATATTACAGTAAAGAATTTTTCAAAAATAGGGGGTGTTGGACAAAAGATTCTAGATGGGGGCTTTCACCCTTCATGGGAGAGGAAGATGCAAGGACATCAGAATGGGTATTATCTGACCTTCCTCCTCCTCCTCACCAGGGTGATGTTCCTCAGGGTTTGGTGCTTAAGTCAGTGATAACCCTGGCAAGGCAAAAAAGGTTTTCAAACATTTTAAACCAAGTGCTCATAAGTTGCTGAGTGACTGACATCCTTTGGAAGTGAGATCCCTTTCAGAGCAGCCCACATGCAACTTGATGAGCCTAATGTTTGATAATACTTTTTTTTTTTTAAAGATTTTTATTTTATTTTATTTCAAATTCATAATTCTAAAATATTATATTCTCATAATGGATGTATATTCACATATTTTTGTACATCTTTTTGGGACTGAACTGACTTGTTTGGCATTTATGTGGCAGAATTTTTTCTGCATTGCCATAAATATTTATTTGGATAAAAAAAAAAGTCTTTACTGTGATAAATAATGGCACAGCGACTTCAACTGGATGTGCTCACAAGACAGCAAAATTCCTGATGTGTATTTTTCCCCTGTACTTTCAAAAAGGAACAGGCACCTGGAGGAGCATGAGCTGCTTCTGAGCATTGTCACAGATGCAGCACTCCCTCTCCTGGCAGAAGTCAGAAATCAGCTATGAAGAAAAGAGTCCCATTCCCCTAGCAGAAAATGTACAGTGTTTAAAAAAAAGCAAACAATGATCTCCTCCTCAAGGATCAGAAAGCCTTAATTCGACAAGAAATACCCTACCACTTTACACAATACAGAAAGTTTCTTCCAGTTAAACAACATATGAGAACTAATCCAGTGGTATCTGTGCTCACAGAAGCAGAAGGGCAGGCTTCAGTGAGGGCAAGCATTAAACATGTGCCTGCCTTTCTAAGGGTATACAATCTCAAGAGCAACATTTCTTAAGCCAAGAGGTTTGGAAAGCTTAAAGTATACAATTCCTCCTTAAAAATTAGCTTCCTCCCCATCTAAAGTATGACAACTTGGGCAAATTGTTGATTAATCGGGCCCCCTACTCACATTTAAGGAAGAAAGCATTTATCAGTATTTTGCTATTCTCAGAGTAATCTTTATGTTGAATGACTCCATTAGCTATGCTGAGTGATAACTGGTGGGACACTTAAACATACTTACCTTGTGTTTAACTGCTGGCAGGGCATCAACCAGTGTCTGCAGTCCTTCATGATGTGCTCCTAGCTGCAGAAGATGGGTAGAGTTAGAGAATCATTAAGCTGACGTTCTGCCTATCTACCTTAATCAGTATTTTTTGAAAACAACAACAAAAATCTAGAGCTATTTTGTCCCAAATAAATTTTTTACAAAATGAAAATTAAAAGGCATCATTACAGCTAATTACACAAAGCGAAATTACCTTTAAAAACACTCCAATAACAGCCAAGCCGTTACCTTCCATTACAGCTTCTTCAAAAGTTGGGTACACAACTGCATTCCAGTGTACTAAATGCAACTGAAAAATAAATGAAGGAGAAATCAATGCATGCATAGAGCACAGCAATGATATCAAAAAACTTGACTTTTGATCTTTGCTACATTTGGTCCTTGGCAATTTGAGACACTGCAGTGAGCTACCTCAGAAATCACACACCCCACAAAAACAGGGACCAAAATGTTACTGGAAAATAATGCTAATTCCCTTCCTTTTTTGCCTTTTTTTTAAACAATAGCCAAAGACCCATAAAATGCATTTCACACATATGAAAGGGATTTTGTCTGTGGGAGACTGATTACAGGAATGCTAGTTAAAGGCACAAAAAAAAGCTTAGTATACCTGGAACTGAAGGGCTCTTCTATCTCTTAACAGGAAGAACAGCGTGTGCTATTCTGCTAAGGAACATTCTCATGCACATAACATAAGCTTCCCCTGCACTCCTTACAGTCCAATACAAGCACTCCATTGAGGGGTTTTGTGTATTAAATAGATAGCCAACACCAGCCCCAAAACTTAGTTGTACAGTCTTGCTGTTAATAAATATCTTGCCAAACTGACAGGCATCATTATGAACACATTAACAGGAGATAAACATATTCTCAAAAATAAGCAATAATAATTTTTCAAATTCTCTGTCTGTCATATAACTATGTTTATACCGGTCATACAAGTGTATTTATACCTGTCATACTTTCCTCTCTGAGCAATTTAATCTGTATTTTTCCCCATTGGCTCCATCCTTTTTATTGACTCTCTTTCTGCCTTAGTAGGGACTTAATCACAAAAGTTTTGCTACTTTAATAATTGCTTAAGAGTTGAAAACAGAAAATAAAGTGATCATGATAACCACTATATTACCACAGAACTCTGCTACACATTATTCTAATGACTTAAGAAACGCACAAAAAATTGCTGGTAACTGGAATAAACATTTTAACATTAGCCAAGGCACTGGGGTCACATACACAAGAAAGTTATATTTTTTTTAGTAAGTATTTAGCATGTGCTTTGTTTTTCTGCAAGCATTTAGTAAAAATAAACAAAGAGATTTTAAAGCTGTAAGGATCAGGAGAGTTGGAGGTCTACTAGACACATCAGGTGAGATTCAGGACATGCGTCATACTCCCAAGAAAACAGATCCTACACTTCATGTGAACTCTTAGCTTGCTGTAGCTCAGAGGCAGCACTTAATTTTTTTAACTGAGACCTGAGCTTGCACATTTACCTCAGTATTTGCTGTCCACCTGATCTGCACCACATTAGCTGGGACATGGGAGTTCATTAAGACCTCATTATGCCCTCAGTCTGCTTTCTGTCTCATCCTTTTCCCCTTTAAAAGAAGGAAGGGCAAGCAGAGTTGTGCCACTCTATCCAGACAGAGCTGGAATACCAATGATACTTTGCTGCCTGCCATTGGCTTGTCTGGCAGCTACCCCTAGAAACATTCAGGGAGAAGAAAACATTACTGAAACTTTCACTAATGGAGCCAATGTTCAGTTTTAAGACTGTGTTATTATTCTCCAAAACCCACAGTGAATATGAACTCAACTAATAAAACAGCCGATGAGCTGTGGCACCTACCAGGTCTGATCCTTAACAGCAAATTGCAATTCTTCAAACTGGGGAGTTTTCTAGCATGCAGTATAGTCACAGACAGCCTGATACCTAGCCTCCAGTCCCCACAAGTATTTGTGCTGTTCAGCATTTTATCTCATACCTCTGCAGGGTAAAATTTACTGTCAACTGTGTGCTCTGAACCCCACTCATTTATAGCTCCCCAATGGAAGTGGAACTGCTTTAGCCTGTATTGGTTTTCCAAGGGACCTCCAACGATTACTGAAAAACAAAACAAGATACACATTAATAAATATGATTTCAAATTGTCCAGACAAGTAACGCAGCAAGATCCTCCTTGAAATAAATTTGCCCAGGAAAATAAAAAAAACAGGTGGAGCAACTATCTTAACTGAAACAGTCCCCTATTGCTAGGCTACTTTTACACTTTACTTTGCTATGACAAAATTGTTCAAGCAAATACATCACTGTTTTTCCCTGCAGTATGAATCAACTACATCAAATTGAAGATACGCTAAATAGTCTCCTCATCCATCTCCCCTCAAGGGAATTTTTTTTCCCAAGTCACATCAAGTTTGGCAGTCATGGTGATTACATGTTACGTTCTATACTCTTTCTCTTTGAGCAGGCATGAGAAATGCCTTACCAGAAGAAACATGTATGATGACAACGCATTGAATATGTCTATTAAATGACACCCCAGTGAAGCCTCAATATCTATGAAAAATATTGACATTACCCATGACAATACAAGACTTCAAAAATCCAGTTTTGCCAGAAAAAATCAGTACATCATGTCAAATGTTCAATTCTACTTTTTTCAAGTTACAAAAATCCAAACACATTATTCTGCTTCAACGCAGCTTTCAGATTGCATAACCAATGTTAAAATATTTCCTGCACAGCCAGAAATACGCTAATATTGTGCCTAGTGTTAACTGTTCAAGCTACACTCCACAAAGTATCTAAACATACAGTCTGCCCATGAACAAGATTCTGAGTTTCTGGAAGCTTTAATGCACTTTTTAGCCATGAGTAAAGGTAAACATTCAGTCTGCTCTCCTGATTTCAGAAGGCCTCTCATCGTTTTGGAAATACATGAATGAAAAAGTCAATGCCTAGTTTTCTGTGTACTGTTGGGTTTTACTCATTTCCTTCTAACTGAACCAGAAACATCCTGCAAGGTCTTCTTGCTAGTTATTACATCACAGCATCTGGTAAACGAAAGACCGTAATTACTTCCAAAGGGCTAACAATAAATATGTAGCTGCAGAGACCCATTCGCTGATTTTTACTTAACTATGTGTCATGGTTAAATTTCATAGCAAAACACTGTATAAAGTACATAATCCCAACACAACTTTTGAAAAGAAGTTAATCACTTTAATGCTAAGGAGAAAACAATGAGAGGCTTTAAGAGCTTTTCTTGTCTTTGTCTTTTTTTTTTTTTTTCCTGAAAGCCAGCCAGCTGTTTTGAAATTCTAACTAGATAGGCCTGCTTGTGATAAAAGAGTAAGCTAAAACAAGCTATGCAAATTGACATTAATTAATTTCATCCACTGCTGCTGAGCTCTTAGCATAAATGCAATACTGACCATCTGTCCTGGTTTTGGCTGGGATAGAGTTAACTTTCTTCTGAATAGCTGGTACAGTGTGCTTTGGATTTAGTGTGAGAATAATGTTGATAACACACTCATGTTTTAGGTGTCGCTAAGTAGCGCTTATCCCATGTTAAGGATTTTTCAAGTTCCCACGCTCTGCGAGCAAGAGCTGGGAGGCAGCATGGCCAGGACAGCTGATCTGACCTAGCCAAAGGGATATTCTATACCATCGGACATCATGGTCAGTATATAAACTGGGGGAGTTGGCTCGGAGGGGTGGATCACTGCTCAGGCATCAGTCAGCAGGTGGTGACCAACTGCATTGTGCATCACTTGTCTTTTCTTGGGTTTTAAAAAAATTTTATTTTTAATATTTTTTCATTACAATTATTATAATATTTTTATTATTATTGTCAGTATTAAATTTTATTTTACTCTAGTTATTAAATCTTTTTTCTCTCAACCCCCAAGTTTAACTTTTTTTTCCCCCCAGTTCTCCCCTTCCCACTGGGAGGGTGGGGAGGGAGTGAGCAACTGTGTGGTGCCTCGCTGTTGGCTGGGCTTAAACCACGACACTATCACTTTAAAAAATCATGATGGAGAAAGGTAACTTTCAGGGATGTGATAAAGATGTGGCCCACACTGCCAAGTGTCTTTCAGAATTAAAGTTCCTGTGCTCTAACACTATCCATTCCTGATTACGTGATGACGCAAATGCACAAGTGACTACATTCATGTTAATAATCACACTGACTTGAATGTTTGCCTCCTGAGTAAAGTTAGGCACAGGCATACATTATGTTGAAAATCAGGTTCCTATAGTGGACGCTAGAAAGTGGCAGAAAACAAGTAGGAACTTACAGTCCCTTTACAAGCATTTTTGCCGTTTCATTTCCTCTCAATTTACCAGTCTTGATAATTTCAAAACGACACAAAAGTTTAAAGGAACTCTAATAACAGTCAGGGGAAAGAATCACCTTAGCTTTTTATTGTAACCCTAGTTCTGTTTCAATTCCATTTCGTTGCAGCAGATGGCATTCATGCACACCGACAGGACCATGTTCTGTACATACCTTCCCCACACCCTCTTCTTCATCCTCCTGCTCTGCTCATAAGCAAACACCTCATGGCAGCACTACCTTCATCTTTTGCCCAAGTCTTGTTTTGCCTCATCTCAGGAGTCGGGCATTTTTGTCTATCAGATGCACGTTTCATTTTGTCTTTTTCATCTTCTGTTTCAATTTTGTTGGGGTTTTTTTGTTTGTTCATAAGCTTTCTTCTCTGGATTTCTATTATTGTTAGACAGAAGCTGGCAGAAAGAAAAATCAGAAATAGCAAGAGTAAAGAGAAAGGTGGAGTAGAGAGGCAGGCACTCGAAAACCTGGCCATTTATACAGCAACATCCCATGATCCGTTGTTTCTCAGTCTGTCATTTTGGAGTCCGGTCACTAATAGTTTAGTGCCATCCTCCACCAGCCATCATCACCTTTCATTGACTTTATTTATTTGAGGAGGAGGATGATGATGAAGAAAAGGTAGCCATCCAGAAAGAGGCAGCAAGAATGCTCACACTTAAAAGATTTACCTCAAGTGTTCAGTCTTACAGATGAAGTCGGTAAGATCTTTCAGAGCTGAACACCAGCCTCTGAAAGGCCAGCACCCCTCTAACTGACAGTCCTGATGATTCCATGCTTGCTTCTATGTCACAAAATCTGTCCCTGTCTATTTAAGTGTTGCCCATTTCTTAACTCCCTCCATTACATCAATTCTTGCAGGAAAAAAATTCTCTTTTGTTATCCACTGAACTGCAAGCCATTACACTTTTCAGGAATGCATCCTCAACAGATAGTGGGGTATAGCTGTATAAAGATTGTTAAATTAAAAGCAAAACTAAAGTTAATAAGTTAAAATCACTGATGAGCTAACAAGTGATGCCTCCATCTTAGTCCATCCTCTAACCCCACCTCACTAATGCAATAGCAGTTTGTACTGTGAGAACAGAAGAGCTCTACTTGGTTTCTTCATTAAGTTTCATAATGCTCAAATGAACTAGGGCAAGAATATTCCCTGGTTGGAAACTAATATTCTGGGTGAACAGTTATAAACAATAAAACCAAAAAAAACCCCAAACATCACACAAGCGCTTGAAAGCTCTGTGCATTCCACCACTGCAAATTTTGCTGCATTCTTTTATCAGCCTCTTTCCAAACATGAACCAAAAATACTGGTATTGCAGAGACAAAAGCATTTGTTTATTAGCATGTTGAAAGCTTCCTTCCCAAGAGCATTACTAAGTTCCTTACCCAGTTCTAGCATCTCTCATGGTAAGCAGTCACATTAAACAAATTACTCTAATCAGACAGGTTCAAACTTGCCCAGGGTCCTTCGATTTTTCCCTCCAGGAGAAACTGAGTAATTGATATGAACCATGTGCTTCACAATATCCCTGACCAACTGCTACCAGTTCACCTACCCTTACAAAATACCTTCTTTAGGCATACCAGCAATGTCCTTTGGTAAAGCCAACTTTTAAAAGGAACAACAGACAGAAAATCTGGAATTTGGTAGCAGTATCTTGATTTTAAGTCACTTGACTCTGCCAAGCATTTCAAAAACATTTAGCTGCTCGAACAGTGCACTTATCCACAACAAATTGCTGGAATGCATAACTGGATTTTGCATGCATGGGCTCCTGCTTATAATAAAACAACAGGAACACATGCACCTGCAGCCTATGGTAGCAGCTCAGTATTATTTAATTCTCCAAAAGCTTGAGATAAGTATGTATGCTTTGCAACTGGAAGTCATTTTGCTGCTGATTATTTCAAATGCATTAAATTTACTGTTAACACTGCAAAAGAGATAAGTGGCTGATTACTTTAATAAAGTGTAATGGTGGAATCTCATTTAAAATTAAGTAAATACATATGACTGAAGATTGACTTGTGTAGACAAAGCTGTCATATTACAAGACCTAATCAAAAGGTGGACATTAAGGTTTGTGCAATAAGAATCAATTTCAACTTACACCAGAGGATTTGTGCACAATGTCCATGGTGATAAATATATATATAGTAAAAGTGAGGCCTATGTAGAACTTCTGCATTACAATTCCCATCACTGTAAATCTGCATTTAGCTAAAGTGTTCTACCGTACATTCATTTTCAACATTTGTGTTGTTACTGAACCTGAGGTTTTACAGCATGCAAATATTGCTCCTCTCTAACCATTAGTAATACATTACATAGATTTTTCTGAGTTTTGCTTACTTGATCTATCAGTAGAATCATCAAACTCAACCAGGAACGAATATCCATTGTTCCAGATGTGAAGACACGTTGTTGGGTCATAGCTGATTTTCAGAGGCTTCAGAACAGGGTCGTAAACACTGTCTCTCCACTGGATATTGATAGGAGACTGTCGGGTGCCCCCAGGAATTGTAAGCGGACTCTGCCAAAGTGGATGCACTGGAAGATGAAGAAGAGCGTCAGGCTTTAGTGCATTAGACAGAACTTCCAACTAAGTGTTTCAGAATTTTTTGGCAAGAGAAGATGCTTTGGCATATTGGCTCCAAAAGCTAATTCAAGTCAGCTGATGCACAGGAAAGTAAAATAATAATACATTCCAGTTGCATGACTCAGAGCTACACAGGGAAGCGCAGAAATTTGACTTAAACTCTGCTGATACCTTTCTGCATTTGCAAAATGCTCTTTAAAGAAATTCTGTCCCTTTATTTGTCAGAAAATTGTTTTCCTTTTATTGCCAATCGATTTTAAGGTGGCTTTTGTTTCACAAGTTCAACAGAGTCTCACCACACCACTCCAGATTTCCTTATACACCAGTACCACCAATTGATGTCAGACTGCACCAGACTTGGGATAAGTCCCACTACAAAGCAAAAACAGTCTCTTGACGGTGCCGGTCTTTCGCCTACGTGTGCTCAGGGGTTACGCCACTGCTAAGGGTGAAGCACCCGTACCAGTATTGACCAAGACTACTTTATGCAATCCGGACCTACAGCTGATCCCCACACCTGTAAAATCCTAAACTACCAATTTTGGGGGCTCCTTAGACATCTCAAACTGGAACCAGCAGTGCAGATGCATGAATGCAGATTCCACAGGATTTTGTTCTGCTTAAAAAAAGAACTGAGTTCTGTGTGGATGGGGAGCACTTGTTCACCTGCTGTCCCAACACCGACAGACAAAGGGGTTTTGTGCATCCACTGAACCCAAAACCGAGGGGCTCTAAAGCATCGTGTTACTTACTGGCTACTTCATTAGATACAACCGCTCCTGGTCTTTTGCAAGGGGAAAGAAAAAATAAATCTTTTAACAAACCACTCACATGTGAGCTGGCTAAACATCCC
>JANZLQ010000092.1:41387399-41405010 GCA_026212715.1 Elanus axillaris
CCCGGTTTCCTCAGCAAGGTGCACACTTTATCGGCCTGTGCAAGGTCACCTCAGGCGGGTAAGGCAGAAACGGGCGAGCAAAAACACTCTCCCAAAGTGCCACAGCTCTCTGTTATTGTTCCTGCCGCTTCCTGATGTTTCAGCGGAGAAACTGTCACGGACAAAGCCAGGCTGAAGTCGGCGTCCCTGACTCCTTCCACACAAACTTTCGAGGCACCGGCAGCTCCCTCAGCCCGGAGGGCGGGAAGGGGCGGAGGGACATGGACCCCTCAGAGGGCCCGGGGCAGGGCGGGGAGGGCACAACGCGGTGGGCAGCGGGACAACCTGGGGTCGGGGGACGATGAACCGGGCGGGGAGAGCGGAGGGGTGGGGGGGCAGCGACCTGCTCTCCTGAGGCAGCGGGAGCTGCTCGCCTCGAGGGGTGAAGGAGCCCGTCCCTGGGCGGTCGCGTCGGGTCGTGTCATGTCCACCCCACCCCCCCTACCCTGAGGGAAGCGGCGCGGGAAGGCGGCAGCACTCACGGGCGTCTCGCAGGCGGTAGGAGCAGCAGGCTCCCAGGCTGCACCGTCGTGTCCCCCGCCATGAGGCAGCGGCCACCCAAGCCCGACGCAGCAGCAGCATCGCGGAGGAGTCCGCGGAGCCGCCGGCAACCACCGCCCAGCCCGGCCCGGCCCGGCCCCTTCCGGCCCGGCCCCCCCGCCGCCATGGCTCCCTCAGGGGAGCGGGCGGTTTCTGTCCCTGAGGGGAGGCGGCTGCTGCTTGGCCGGCAGCTCTTCGTTCAGGGTTTAGCTTTTGTCAGCGTTTTGTTCTGTGTTAACGTTGGAGAAGAGGTCGTAGTTCCCTATGGGTGCGTTTTCGCCGTTTCTCACAGGCTAATCGCTGTGCCTGACTCATGCCAAAAATGTATTTCCTCTCAGGGTGATAGCGTCAGGGCTTGCTTCCTTAGGGGATTAGCGTTTATTCTTGTCTAGTTAGTTTTGCTCAAGGAGGAGGTTTTGGTTTCTCCCAGCTGAAGGTGGGCTGGAGTGTGATCTCTCTCCCACAGGGATATGGGCGGCCTTGGCACAGCAGGGTCCCTGCCCCAAACCGCACACAGAAAAGTTAGGAAAAAGTTAATGTTACAGCCACTTTACATGACTGCATCAGTCCCAAAGGCTGGAGGCCAAAATAAGCCCACCCCAGGATGGTAAAAGGGGCCAATTCAACTAGCATTCATCTGAGACTACTTGAGGCAGACCTCAATGAAACTCTGGTTTTTAAAACCTTGGTTACTCCTTGCATCTTTTCTGTGTTACAGCTGCCAGTGAGGAGTACAAAACCAAAAGGGGAGTCTGTAGGAAGGTGCCAGTGTCAGTGAAAGCACAGAGATAAAGTAAGTGTTCTCGTTTTTACTGGGTCCATGGGGCAGCCAGGAGCAGAACACCACACCTCAGATCCTGGCCTTCATCTTGCCACCTGCTTCAGATCATTTTCTTGATTACTTTCTTAAATCATTTTGCAAATCTGCATTTACCTTTTGGGGATTTTTAAGCTTGTTAGGGTGAGTACTTTTCAATTTCATGAGGAACCTGACGTAGCATTGAGCATGTTACTGAAATGGAGACAAGACTAGATAGTCAACTAGAGTCAGCCGAGAAGTATTTGCTCTAGTTTACAACATTGCATAAGAAGTATCCATTGCATTCACAGCATAACATATTTAAGGTATTTCTGAGTTGAGTAAGAGGAGGTTGAAATCTGGCAACTGATTTGCTTTGAGTGGCTACGTGATCAGAAAACAGGTCATCAGGAGATGTACAAAGACAAACAGCATCTGATCTTCAGCTGTTAAACTGGGTTTAAATTTTATTTTACTTCCTCCCTGCCAAGATATGCCTTCTTTAAATCACAATCTTTTCAATTTTTTTAAATTTTTTTTTTATTTACATAGTAGGATTCAATTGCAAACATAATGATTCTTGGTTTGACTCTCAGTATTTTTCAGGATGGCTAATTTACTATCCTTAACATATGGCTTCCTGTAACTCAAAAAGAAGATAGGTACTTCATGAAATTGAAAACAGTTGCTGCCCATAAGCATCATTATTTATTCAGGCTTAATCACAGTTTAATAGCCTATCGATCATGGCTAGGCAACTGTATTTAGCACAGGTCAGATGTGACTGTTGCTGAAGCTACTTATGAGCAACAGGTAGCTCCTGGTCATGAGGACAGCCCACATGAGCTTCATGCTTAATTGCAGCAGTGAACTCGGACATAGCTTCAGATGTTTTAATATTGAGCATAAACAAGAGATACTGGGTTTTCTTCTCATCTACTAACAATACAAGATTGTCATTTCTTCACTTTCTGTTCTTCTGTGACATGTCCTCTAAATACAATTGATATTCTCAGGCAGTTTAGAAGTCACATCTACCAAATTAACTAATGTATGTATGCCCTATATCATAGTATAGATGCTTACTGTTGCAGAGCATAACCTGGTGTCATGGTTTAACCCCAGATGGCCACTAAGTACCACACAGCTGCTCGCTCACTCCCCACCCTGGTTGAATGGGGGGAGAATCAGAAGAGTAAAAGTGAGAAAACTTGTGAGTTGAGATAAAGACAGTTTAATAAGTAAAGAAAAAGCCACTCATGCAAGCAAAGCAAAACAAGGAATTAATTCACCACTTCCCATTGGTGGGCAAGTATTCAGCCATCTTCAGGAAAGCAGGGCTCCATCATGCATAATGGTTAACTTGGTAAGGCAAACACCATTACTCTGAATGTCCCCCAGCTTTATATGCTGAGCATGACATCATATGATATGGAATATCCCTTTGGTCAGTTGGGGTCAGCTGTCCTGGCTGTGTCCCCTCCCAACTCCTTGTGCCCCCCCCAGCCTACTCGCTGGTGGGGTGGGGTGAGAAGCAAACACTTTGACTCTGTGTAAGCACTGGTCAGCAGCAACAAAACCAAGTCTGTATTATCTACACTGTTTTCATCACAAATCCATACCATAGCCCAATACTAGCTACTATGAAGAAAATTAACTCCATCCCAGCCAAACCAGCACACCTGATTTCTGTACGACTATCACTTTTCTGTATGTTAAAACCAGTTGAAAAAAAACCCCTCAAGCTCCACTGCTTTACACTGTGGCATGAAGATGATTGTGAAAATTTTTTAGGGATTTGATCCTGCAAGGTTTTGCAAATGTAAAGTTTATTATAGAGATACTAAGCTGAACAGAATGAGTCATTTCTTGTGGGTTGAAGAGCACAACCAAAGGAAAGTTCTTACAGTGTAGGCTCTCGGAAATGATGGGCTGTTCAGGTACAAAAATAAAGAGCAATAACTTTGACCTACAACACTTTTGTTTCCCTTCTGACTCATCCACAGTATCTGCATCCACTTTTTACATGCACATGATGGTTTTTACTGAGCATAAATTTCAGTAAAACTTTAGCATTTAATTAAAAAACCCTTTTCTTCTCTACAGGGTTAAAGAAAACCCTTCAAAATATGAGCTCAGTGGCAGTGAGATGGTTTGTTTTGGAAACTGCAGGCAGAAAGGCAAAAAGTACTTGTGCAAAGGAAACAAAAGCCCTAAACCTTGTTCCCAGCACTTAGTGTGGGCAAAATACCATCTTTTCTGGACTGTTCCAGAATCAGAAACAGGGTTTCTCCTTGGCCATGTGCCAGCTAGAGATGGTGGTTTATCATGCAGCAAGCTGCAGAGAGCAACAGCACCCAGAATTACAGTATCTCTGTTGTTCTGGTGTTTTTCCAGAATTGTTACGTTTCTGGACCATCGGGGAAGTTTCAGCTATGCTCTCTCTTGTTCCTGAGCTGAGAGTGGTTTCTGCGTATAGGGAACACCCCAATCAGAAATCTGGCAATTGACCTACTGGATGAGTTAAAGTGACATAGAATCTGTGCGAAACGAGAGATGGAAACCTCATGTAATGTTTTCAAATGTGCAAAGTTAAAATAAAAAAAAAGGTAAGAATTAAGATAACATGCAGTTTGCACCCTTTGCTTCATGCATGCCTCATTTACAATTAGCTCACTGAGCAAGGAAGGGTCTAGTCTAATGTTTATCTTTGTTCATGCATATCTATGGTATTGTCAGAACAATTATAGTACATATTGTAATATAACAAGCATGACCAAGATGTGAGTCACCCGTGAAGAGAGATCTGCCACAAACAGACCTAATCTGTGCTTGATTTATTTTTTTGAAAACTTCCAGACAGACATAGTGATGCCTCATTTCATTTTATACTATTTGGAGGCTTCTTACATTTGCACTGTGTTTTTTTCCTGCCTTTCCCAGCTGAAGTAGATCTACAGAGCCATCCAAATAGTCCCAATCTTTTAATTATTTTCTATAATTAATTGCAGCTGTGGATGCTTTAACAGGTCTGTTTGCAGTAATTGTTAAAAAGTTCATTTAGCATTGTTACAATGTTCAAAAGCTTTGGGGTGGGAGTCAAGATCCGGATGGGAATACAGGTTGCGTGTATTACTGGATTATCATAATTTATAACACAATTTCCAAGAAAATATTTTGAAGGCCACAGTTCTATGGTAAAAATCCAAAATAAATTCAGTTAAATGAAAGGATTTACTGCCAATTTACACTGTTGTAAACTTGATTTAAAGAGACAAAACATTTCAATGTCTCATTTTAAAATTCCCTTTAAGTATCCTGGGGAGGAGAGAGTTCTCACATACGGATTACAAAATAAGAAGAAAGAGTATGAAAATTCAAGTGGCTGCCGAGTAAGAACGAGCGGTAAAATGACTCAGCTTCAGTAGATTTCAGTCTTGATAGTTTTGATCTTTAAAATGAAAAAAAAAAAAAAAAAGACCTGTTGAATAAAGGACTTTGATTTGTTTACACAGGGGCTTTCAAACAAGCTTTACCTAGCTCTTAAGTAAAACAAGGAGGACAGCATGGTGGGAACAGTTGAGAAACTCCACCTACTTGAAGGGAGTATGTTTTTGTCCTAAGTTGAGCAGGGGTGCTTTCCGTAGCAACACATTCTGAATTAGAAAAATAAAACCAAACATACTACTGAAACTCAATAAAGAACCCTTTTAAATTTTAAAGGAGCATGGCTCTGCTTCAGCCACTTGGATTGAATATTACAGAGGAAATCCAAGATAGGTTGATTTCTTTGAAGCTTTTTAGTATGAAACAAGATTTTGGAGGATAACAGTGATGGTTGGCTGAGGTCCATAGTGACAAGGTGTTGAAAGTTCTGTTGAATTGATGTCAGATTTGGACTGTGATGTAGGCCAGTTTATTGATAAACAGACCAGTGCTTTTTATCAAACAGATGTAACTGACAGTACTCTAAGCTCAACAGGAAAGCAGCAGCAGATTGTGAAATGCTGAGCTTTTCTCTGCTTCCAGAATGTTTGGCTGAGATAGGAGCCTGGATGAGAAGGCAGTGGCTAAGGCTAAGTCCAGATAAGGAGGAGGTAATTCCAGTTGGCAAGGTAAAGCAAACAGAGGCTTTATCTTTTCTGTATAAAAACATTTGCTAAAATTATGCATGCAGGCTTAGTAACTCAGCACAGAAAGGGCTTAGAAGACATCTCATGGACAATTTGTGTAGTTACTGCAATTGTATGCGCAGTCCTGGAGATGGCACACCTGGATTGTGTGTCATTGCTGTACTTACACAATTCTTTAAAAAAAACTCGAAGAATTCTGCTTTTCTTGTAACTTCTTCTAAAAGGATAAGAAAGAAAAAAGCCATTCAGATCTGCTGTGGCAATAATTACTAGGGTGAGGGTATACACCATAGACTTAAAATCCCTATAAAGAACATTTCCAGCAACTCCCCCTCTATCGTATTAAAAGGTGTCTGAAACCACTGCCTCCACGTATTGTTACAAGATACCACAGAGCTTAGTACAGACATCTGCTGCTGTTGTCCACATCACTAGAAATTGTTACATATATGCCATGATTCTCAGCAAGGTTTCTACAGTTCTTTTCCAGTGAAGTGCAGAAAAATACTTTTGGCCTTATAGGGACACAAGGGCAATGCAGAAAAGGCACTGGGAAGTGTCAGCCTTCAAATTGTTTAACCTATGTCCTCACACCAAATGTCTGAGATAACTGCCAAGTGAAAGCATCACCACCCAACTTGGTGAGAGACTACTTCTGTGTGTGGGAAGGGTGAGGAGGAAAAGATGAGAGATGAAGTTCAAGAAAATGGTGAACTTTACATTGAGGACGTTACCTAAGAGCTCAACAGTCCAATTTTACCATTTCTTTGATCAAGTTTTTGTCACTGAAAGGGCTGTTTGTACTGTCAGCTGTGAATAGCAGAATTTAATTGAATGTGCTTTTTGCTTTGAATGCATGTTGTGCACAGAATCTAGCCACCAGATGGAGGAACCCACAGGCTGGCTTATTGAGAGCTAGTGTCTATTCACTGGCAGCCGAAACCAGCCATTCCAAAGATAGTGTTTTCCTGAATCAGTTTGTTTTGGCATTTCCTGCATGGATGTCATGGAGTAGAGAAAGATTTAAGTAATAAATAGCATTGGTCTTAAAGTGAAAAGGTGAAGGCGAGTAAAAAGAGATAAATCGCAGCCGTAGTTAATTTAATCTGCAATGGTCTTATGATGCAACAGCCTTGTATGATCTCTTCCCGGAATGTTTGTTACCATGAAGTGCGTTTTGGTTTCGCAGTACAGTCCCCCATGGACAAGTGTCCCCAGCAAAAAATATGGCATCATTTAGCCCCTTACTGGAAACTGATGGACCATGGGTAACCATAAAATCATTACTTTCTCCATCACATGTGGAGATGTAGAGGTTTCAGCTTTTCTCCAGTTTACCTTCTTAATCCACTGAACAATTTCAAACAATTTTCCTAGAGTCACACTTTCACTGATGAAACAGAAACGTAACACTTAATTGTAATATGTTCCATTCCTGAAGTTTTTAATTTTATAGGCCATAAAATTTTGTGGTATATTAATACTGAACAAGCAGAAGAATTAGGAGCTGTATAGAGAGAGGGATTCTTTCCTGCTGATTCCTGAGTTTAATTACTTTTTTAATGAAGGATGTTGACTTGTATTGTCTATGTGACTTCTGAAATTGGAAGTCGTTGGACTCGCAATGAATATTCACTTGTAATCTTAGTTTATGTTTTCAAATATAAAAGTAATGAATAAATAAGAAAAATACAGAATAATGACACAACTTCTTAACCACAGTTACAGCGGATTCTCTGGATTTCCCTCTGAAGCAGTAATTCATATCGCTACATATGATGAGCAGTATTGTATGAGCCCAGGCATTACTCTTACTGGCACAGGTTTGGGGTTTAGCTGTTGAATCTCCAACACTGAAAAAGTTTACTGATAAATTGGAGATAAAGGAGTTATAGGAGATACTGGAGATAAAGGAGATACAGACATTGCTTGTGACTATTAGAGTATGTTCCCTCAAATGCACACATCCTTGTGAGGAGTGGGTGTACAGTTGTACAGACTAATTAACACACCTAATTAACATGAATTCATTAGAAAAGCTACTGTTACATGCACCTAATTAATATGAATTTGTTAGAAAAAGCTACTATTTTATAAGGCCGAATCATTGGGTTTTTTTCTTAACATTACTGTAGTACTTTTCTTTGAATAGATGAACAATGTCTTTTCTTTTTCCTTATTTTAATGGGGAAAAAAAAGTTTCTAAGCAAGCTTGTAAAGAAAAAACTAGCAGGAAAGGAAGTAAAAGTATAAGAGACCTCTGAGCTGTACTAAGAAAGCTCTACGCAGGTCAGAGAAGGGAAAAAATACTGTCATACATGCATGTGTGATCATTTGAAATTTCCATGAGGAGTTAGGCCCTTTCTTGTGGTTGTTTGACTAGTAAAACAATTCAATGCTAATCTTGCTTCTAGAGTTAGGAGTCTTCTATAGATTTAAAAGGCCCCCTTTAAAAATGAAGGTGAAGTGCTGCATTAACAAGTTATGCTACTAGACTGAAGTACCCACTCTGTTTTAAGCTTTCAGAATACAACTCACATTTTATATTCTGAGTAGCAGAAAAAAAGGAGAAAATTTAGACTGAGAACTCTGAAAAACATTGCAAACACTGTGTAAGAACTGCTCTGAATTATTTCTGATGTGCTGAGTGACAGGGAAGCCTGCGTGCTATATATTACATGAAGCTTCCCTGCCTAGAAATATTTACAACACAGCACACACTGAAGTTGGCAGCTAATCTACCATTTTGAAATGCTAGTCACTCAGTGGCAGAAGGTATTTTGGCATCATCTTCAAAAA
The DNA here is from genome assembly GCA_026212715.1 of Elanus axillaris. NCBI lineage: Eukaryota > Metazoa > Chordata > Aves > Accipitriformes > Accipitridae > Elanus > Elanus axillaris. The sequence goes on from JANZLQ010000092.1 coordinate 41,395,710, forward strand.
CACATTTACAAGTGTAGAGCTATTAAACACTGATAGATACTGAGTATTTCTTCTAGCTTTCAATATAAACAAAGCCTTGTGCTTATCTCCATTCTGCTTTGGTTTGTATCTGTCACAAAATCATCTGTTTTCTCATCAGTTAGGTAAATACAAAATTTGTCATTTGATAATTTAAATAGAAGGGAATCACACCTCAGTATTCAAGGAAGGATCTGGCGGTTCTTTGGGAAAGTTAGTAAGCTGAATACATTTTCAGAGGAAAAAATAGGAAACAAAAGGATTTCCTAGATATAAAAAATTACTCTTCGCTATTGCTCCCGCTGACATTATCTGCACACCAGTGAGTAGACACGCAATCTCCGGCTGGCCTCATCTTATCAGTAGGTAAGTTAATCAGTATTTTAAATAACTAAATCTTTGACATCTGCCAGTAGTATCCTGCATCTCAAAGTGATTCATTGTACTTCTCATATACATGACATTTGGAAGGTTTTGTGGTTTGTACTTCTATTAGGCCTCATTTTCAAAATTAAACATTGTAGCGTTTGTTAAATTCAAAGTCAATCAGAATCAATTTGTCCTAAATGTGCTTTGAATTACACTTATAACTACAGTTTTCACTGAAACCAGTCAAAACCTTGCAGGTTTGCAATTAAAAATTAATTGTTGTATAGTCCGTTTCTTCATTGTAGTTACAAGTCACACAACCCAATAACATTGACACAGCAGAAATAACAAAGAACAACGTTTGAATCCTGCACATGGAGGTAAATCATGCAATTCAATAAGGTATCACTATCTGTAGTTTCTCTCATTCTATTCACTCTTTTTTTTTTTTTAAATCTTTCAGTCACATCCTCAGATTCCCCTTTTTGGTTAGCTGAGAAATAAGAAAGAGCAACACTTAACTACATTTGTTGTCTTTGTACCTCTGCATCTCTCTTATGCAGGTATCGAGTATATTTTGATAAAACAAGATACACTTACAGGCATCATTCCTGTTTTTATTAGTGCAGGCGGCCAGGCTGCAGAGTCTTGCTGGTACTGCTGGTGGACTCCAGATAGTTTTCAGCTGCTTGTATAAATGCACCAGGGTATTTGCCTTCACACTCTTCATTGCTATCACCTTGGCTCTGAAAATCTTCAGTTCGTCAAACAGCCAGAGGACCTTCCCAGAGTCTAGCGACCTATCAACACAAAGTAGAGGAAAAAAAATCCTATGCATGTACAGCTTCAAGATAACTGAGGGGTCTCCAAACCTACTTATAAAAAACTTTGAGAGCACCCTTTCCTTGTGGGAGAGGTGGAGCTAACAAAGTAGTTAATTTTCAACTTGTTCCTAGACTGGCTTCTTCATTGGCTCTACATTTTGTTGGAGAGCTGGCTAGTTGATGATTATTCTACATACTCTTTCAAGGTTCTTTCTTGTCTGGCTCCAGGAACACCAAAGGGTTACAGAAACCACTCTTTTGTATGCAAGGAGAAGTTTCTTACCATTTCTTCATGCATACATGCTTGGAATTTGAATAGTTGCATATTTGAATAGTGATAGCTAAGAATTGTTATCATTAACAGCTGTAATTCTGAGGCCTGGCGACTGCTTAAACTGAGGAATTCACAGAAATCTAGTAGATACACAAGACTTGCCCAGGAGAATAGGATGGCAAGCAGCCTCCTGCAGAGGAGTATTCTAGCTCTGAGCACGTAGTACAGTATCATTGCAGCCTCAAGCTGAGGAATTTGTTCTTCTGCACTATCAGATGTCCCATAAGAGGGATGATTTTGTATAGACTGGAAATGGGAAGAGACACAATGAACCATAATTACTCCTCCCCCTCACACACCACTTTGACCCAGCCAAAGTGTTTTGGTGGGGTTTTTTTTCCAGTGGGGAGAACAGATTGAGACGTTTTTCTGACCTGTGTTTCTTGGAGAAGAAAGCATGAAGAATGTTAGTCTTTCTATTTCCATGTGCAATTCCAATAATCTTGTTATTTTGTGTGAAAGATCTGTATAGAAAGCCTATCCTTTCATTTTCTTTGGGATGTTTGCTCTTCCTCCTATAGTTACAATCAATGTAAATGGCACAGACGCAAGTAGCTTCCAAGTTAGAGCTGTAGTTTTCTAGGCCAAACAGAAACACAGGCAAGCAATTCATTCTCTAAAGACTTCTCATAACATTACAGATGATAATAGGCCAAATGGGAACGAAGACAAAGAGCTGTTAGGAAAGGGTGCCTGGGCACATCAGGGAGCAGCAAGGGCCAGTTACTCTCTGAGGACAGGGGATTGGGGAGCCAAGGATGACCCCAGCACAGGCAGTGCCTGCACCAGCCTGGTGCCACCCCACATAGGCAGAGCACAGCAGGCACAGCTGGCTGCTGCTAAAAGGGTCCACTGACAGTCCCAAACACCGCAAGTGGCAAAACAGATCCAAGGTCCAACCAGAGAGCCCAGACAGGAGCAAAAGGAGACAGAGCCAAAGACAAGCAGCCACAGCAGTCCAAAGTCCTTCCGAGAGACAGGGCCAGAGACAAACCTGAAGACGAGTGCCCTAAAACAGAGCTTAAGGCACCAGGCTTGGGCTTAAGTGGGCTCCTGGCCCATGGGCAGGGCTGTGGGTGGAGGCTGCAGGTGAGGCTTGTCAGGGCCATTAAGGCTTGTTAGTGGCCTCAGGGTCACGACAGCTCAAAAGTATTTGCAGCCTTTAATAATTCTCGAGTAAGTATTTGCAAAACCCATGTGATTATTTTCCTCCATTAGGTACATAGGAGGGCATATTTTGAAAGTTGCAGAATCTACCAATGACAGAGCAAGCAGAAATGATAAGACGATTAACATTCTGCCATTAAAAATTTGCCATTAGAAATCACTCCTTTCTTAATCCATATATTTACCTGTGAAATATTTTTAAATTTTTTTTTTTACTTAACAAATTTTGGTGTTTTGAGTTAGAAATGTATTTGGCAATATTTTCATTAAACGTATGCATGCCTGTCATCTCTTATCACACAGGGTGTAAGTGCAAGGCTTAGGCTCAGGGAATCCTCTTTAGTATCCTAAAGTGGCAAGCTTATCTATGCTATTTGCTATTCCAAAACCTACTATTTAGGAGAGTCTTAATGCTTGTCATTTATTGCCTCAGCTGCCTGCTTGAGTATCTAAGAGCAAGCCATTGTTAGCTAGGAGTTCTGCCTGAAGAACTGCAAAATCAAACTTCTATTGTTGCTCATAACTATGGGTAATTACATATGTGGAGTGTGACTGTATACAATGGAAATGTGCTTACTTTGTCTTCACAGAAAATTGAGAAGTAAAAATCTAGAAATTTCTTGCTGTCACTACCCATCTGACTTTTGCTGTAAGTGCCTCCGGACTAGACTGGGAAGATCAATATTGTTTTCTTTCTGATGCTTACTAGATGGTTGCTAGCACTTAAACTCTGGTTAACTTCAAATGAGTGCTGTTACTTGCAGAGAGAAAACTACCTCCTTGATTTAGTGTTTCAAGAAATCTGATTCTTATGGCATCAGGCTTGCAAGGGTGTTCCTGTCCTAATATTGTCTCAGTTGCAACATTGGCAAGTCAAGCCCAACAATTCAGAAAAAAACAGTCTTACAGTTTTACTGTAATTAAAAAGATACAAGGAAAGTGTTTTCAGAATTGGCATTTCCCTCACCTATTTATTGTTGTGTAACAGCTGATGGGATGATCAATCAAGTAGGGGGAAGCTGCCTGAGACGGCACTGCTGCTGAGGAGTCCACGTGAAACCTCTATGGAGTAGCTAAAAATATCGCCTAGTGCAGCTTTCACAAAGCTGTCAGGTCATTACTGGGTGGGCTTTAACACTCATTTCTCTGTGGATTGGCTCACACTTCCCACGTTATATATCACTTCAGCCTAAGGGAAGCTTTTCTTTGATGTTCAAATTTTGCTAGGACACTTAGTAATGTGATAGAGCTCACCAGCCTGCTAAACACCTCTACTCCCTCCAGTTTTTAATTCTCTCCCTTGTATTAGGGGTCCCCAAACAGGACAGAGCATTCCAGATGTGTCCTCGCAGATGCTGAGTAGTGGGGAGTAGTCACTTGATGTGCTGGCCATGCTCTTTCTAATATAGCCCACTACATCATTAACCTTCATCACTCCAACGGTGCATTGCTGATACATGTACAACTTGTCCTCCAGGATCTGCAGTGCTTTTCTCTGGAGCTTTTTCACCCTAGTGGTCAGTCCCCAGGGTGTACCTAAACATGGGATTATACCATCCTAAGTGCAGGACTTGGCATTTGCTTTTGTTGCACTTCATGAGGTTCCAAGCTGACCTGGCTTGTCAGGACTGCTCCGAATAGTAGCCCTACCATCCTGCACATGACAAACGGGGTGTTACGTGGAAACTTGCTCAGGGGATGTTCTGTCTCTCTGGCCACTGATGAAGATTTACACTTAGTTTATTTTACCTCTCACACCTGAAAAAATGCGGTAACGTTGCAAATAATTTTGAACATGTGTCTAGATGGATGCAGGTCCAGAACTAGGGGATGGTCAAATTCTGCCTAGAATAATAAAATTAATGATACATGATGCTATGTAACATTTTATATCTGGATTTCTGAAAAAAAATATATGAAGGTGGGGACTACTTACTGAACAAAAAAGCAGTTCTTGGGCAACCTGCAGTCTGAAGAAAAGGATAAAATCCTTTAAAATCAGTGAGTGTGATGAACTCCCTTTCAGGCTTTTGATAATCCCGGTGGATTAAAAAAGGCTGCTGATGATAATGGTACCTGACCAAGTAAACATGGTCTGTGGCAAACCTGAACAAAGCTGGGCAAACTAGCAAATACTGGGCAAAGATATCAGCTGTGTAACAGAGGTAAAAGGGCAGCAGAAACAGCTGTGAGTGTGATCCTGGGAAGATCACAGCTGGGCGAAGTGCAAACACAGAGCTTGTTAGAATGGCAGATTTCTGAGAAGGGGAATAGCCTCCTATCTTTTTTTTCCATGATGTATACAGGGAGATGGAACAGTATGTAAATGACCTTGCAAGACCATGAACCTTGACCAGCTAGATGACCAAATATGTAACAATGTTTTTCTCTCTGCTGTGGGAATTCGAGGCCTTTTCTCCCATCCTCATTCATGAATATTAGGAGTACCTTGAATGAAATGTTTACTCAGCATAAACCAGAAGAGAGATCAGAGTTAGAACCGAAAATGTCTGTGTCTTGCCCTAAGTCACAGAGCTAGCTGAAGTAGGTTCAGGAGCAAAACCCACTTGATCCTGACCTGTTTTCTGTAATGAAATCAAAGAACAGTTCTGAGAGAATTGAAAATGGACAAGATGTCTGAAAAGTAAGTAATGAAGAAGTATGTACTTGGAGGAGGAAAACTGACAACAGATTTCAACAGCAGAGTTTTCTGTTGAAAAAAGGAGAAATGCTACAGCAAGTTTACAAATAGCATTAATATTACCTTTGTGTAAAAGTGTATGACTTTTAATTAAGCATCACTGTGCCACAAGACAGTGCATGCTGTGTTCACAAGGATGTGTTTGTCTCCCTCTCCATTTATGAGAGTTAGTATATAGAAAATGGATAAAGTAACTCAAACAGAAACTGAACAAACAGGGGAACTTCAAGTACTCTATTTGTTTTTAGTAGCACAGGATGTGATCAAGGATTTCATCCGTAGGAAAGAAAATTATTCCTACAGAGTTCTTACGGCAAATACTCTGGAGTTACTTCTGTGCCCAGATCACATCTTCTGTGTTCTTCATGCCTTTGTTTCTATACTCCCATGCTCAGCAGTGAGTATAATTATGAATGCCTGTCACTTGTTTAAACAAATGCTTTGTTTAGCAACCTTTGTTTTCCTGCTGCTGATGCAGCTGCAAAATTGTGTGCACAGTGTGTTAATTTTTTACCTTTGATGCTATGGTAAGTTTTTTTTCCTAACAAAAAAAAAGGAAAGCAATGAATGAGATACCAATCTCTCTTGATCCACACAAAACATGTGAAAGCAGCAACTTCCTTAGGAAACAATAGTAAACGAATGCTGATACAACGGTAAAATAAGCTAGATATTTCCTGGAACCAAATGATTCTTCGTAACATGGCAGAGAAATGTTAGCACATACATAAAATGCAAGAGAGAGAGAGAGACTAAAAAAAGAGGATGAAAAAGGTGAGGAAATAAAATAACAAAGAAATATCTTGTTATTTTATTTGGGACAACAGACTAACAGGGCAACAGGATGTATTTTCTTCTATAAAATTAAAAAAATGAAATTGATATATTAGAACCCTGGAGTTCTTATTCCTTTTTATAAGGGGGAAAGAAAATAAGAATGGATTTGATGTAGGCATTTAAGCAAGTTACCATGGTTTAAATCAGAATATAACTTACAGTGTATCAGCTTCTTCCTGGTGCTTGCTCATGGGCAGTCTCTTATCCCATGGTGAAGCCTTCATTCACTGGAGAGGGACTTACACTGAATTTCATTACATTATTGCAGAAATATTCAGTTGAGCACACCTTTGGAAGCTCATAAAGTTTAGGAGATTGTCAAGCACAGGAAACAATTATCCTTGGGTAAGTCATTCATGTGTTGGTACTGTAAATTAAAGACTGAAAGCCAAATTTGGGCCTTCCGGTTTAAGCACAAAGGTCATCTTCACTGTTAGGTTGTGAACAGAAAGATCCTCTTTCTTCTGCTGTTTACCAATGTTTTCTGTCATTGAAGAGTGTGTCATAAGTGGCTGTGTCAATCTCAAGGGGAACAAGGGATAGGCTGTGATAGCGGAGTCTCTTTATGGTTTATTGGTGTCATTTCAAATTTTAAAAGGAAACACCCCCTACTTTGGAAGAAATGATAAGGGAAAAAAAAATCTAAAATAATATCTCTGGTAAAGAGGGAAAAAAACCTTACAAGAGGAAAGTTAATTATATATTCCAGATTGCTGTAATGATCAGAGCGGACTGACTCGCTATCAGAAGGTAGGGCTGCAGCCTTTCTTAGACAAATCACTATATTATTTTTTTTTACGTTGCTATCTCTGATCAAAGATGTAGACATCAGTTGGATCATGCCACTATTTCCTGCAGTTAGTTTGAAGACTATAGGTGAATGGTGTAATTGATTTATGACAATGGGAGTTTTTCTGTTTGTGTTGTTTTAGCTGAGAAATGATTTACTAGCTATACAGAGAGGAGCGGGATCTCACATCCTCAGCAGAACGTGAGTTAATAATCTCTTGGAGGGAATGTACTGATGAGAAAACAGGACAGCTTTTACATCAAATTTGGTTTATGATGGCAAAGGCTTTTACTAGCAACTTTCCACAGCAGGTAATACACTGATACTTGTATCGTTCTTTTTCTGGCTGGGACCTGGCAATTGCTTGAGTGCAGCAGAAACTGGCAAATCTGTTGCAGGGCAAATCTGTGCAGCAAAGCATGAAATAATCCTGTGTGAAAAGTCAGTTTATAAGTAGTTTAACCTTTGAACTTCCTAATCTGCTTGTGAAGGAAGACAACACAATAAATAAATCAACAGCCTCAGCTGAACGGTTACAAATCTGGAAGCAGGAGCAAGGGTTTTCCTAACACACCGGTTGTTAATTCCCAGGCTCATGACAACTTTTAAATACTGAAAACACCAGCTTGAGTCGTCACTATGAGCACTTTCTAAGAAAGGCACCGTGCATGTGTCAGCATAAGTTTCCCTGTGTGAAACATGAAACCCCTCAAGTGCTGTTCTCTGACTCGGTAAATTCCAGACAGATGAGCAGGATGAATTGCTGGTCCCCCTGGGGTCTGAAACACTTTAGAAACTGGAGCTTTTGTGACATGCACCGTTTAATTTCATACAGGTACAAAAGTCCTGCGGCGGACACCTTGAGTTTGAACATAGCAAAGCTACAGTACCTGAGAACAGCATTTCAAGCCACTAGCCCAACAGCCACGGCAACAGCTCCATTCAGCCATAGGTCCACAGATGCCAGGGTAGCCAATTACAGCTGAACCAGAGTGGATTCAATTGCACGTCATGACACCGCAGTACTGAATTAAGCATCTCATTTAAGGAATATTTTTATGCAGATGTCTGAAAGTCACCGCTGGCTCTGCTGAAGCTGAAAAATGAAGTACGATGATGGTCTTGTTTGGGCAACACTGTGATATATAAGGATATAGTAAAATAATCTACTCTCTGTCTTCTTTCAGTGCTACTTGCATTACTTCCTCCATGCTTTTGCATATTTTTATCAACCCTAGGAGGTTAACAGAAGGTTTTCCACCTTCGCCCAGTCATTCTGTTCTCACACCAAATGCAGGAACAAAGCAACAGAAGAATCACTCTGATGAGCTAATTTAGCAAATTCCCACTTGCTGCCTGTTCTTCAGCTGTGTTCTGAGTACGGTGACGTTTTTCTCCTTAATATGACAGCTCACATTCAGATCATCCCATTTCAGCGATACATGCACTCAGGAGCCATTTGAGCAGGGAGAAATTTAATGGAAGGACCAGAGAAAGGAGTAGGAAAAGGGAACGCGTCGCTGCGCGAACGGCTTAGCGCAGGCGGCTCTCGAGGTGCAGATACATATTTAATCTGCTTGCTGACAACTCCGCAGGCCAAATCCTGTGGCTATGTCGCCTGGCAGGTCTGGAAACGCTTAATAAAAAACAAAAAGATGTGACACTGGAGTTTGCGGCAACCCCGAGGTGCTGTCGGAGGAGGAATCCAGCAGGACGCGACGGCAGGCTGCGGGACACCGCCGCACAAAGCACATGGCTGCGTTGTCCGAAAGGCTGGCAGGGTCCGTCGCCCTCCTGGGGCGCACGGCAAGACCCCGTTGTGGCCTCCCGATCCCAGGAAAAGGGTTTTGCGGAACCCTCGGGGTTGGTGGCAGGGCTGGGCGTGCGCCTGAGGGCGAAGAGGGGAGAGAAGGGGGACATGGTGGGGATGCGTGGTGGGTGTGGTGGGTGAGGTGCGGGGGTATCGCCTGGCGTGCCTGTGGTACGGGACTACAATTCCCGGCATGCACCGCCCCGGGCGCGCGTACTACAGGTCCCGGCCTGCTCGGCGAGGGCGGCGACGAGGAGTCGACGCGTTGCCCTCTGGGAATTGTAGTCTCTCCCGGCGGCGCGTCGGTGAAGGGCGGCCGCCGGGCCGCCTCCTCCGTGCGCCTGCGCGGGCTCTCGGGGCGGGCGGGGGCCGAGCGGGCGCAGCGGGGCGGCGCCTGCGCGTTGAGGAGAGGGAGATCTCTCGCGAGGAAGGACGCCATTATCGCAGCCGC
>JANZLQ010000092.1:41405571-41459461 GCA_026212715.1 Elanus axillaris
GACAGTGCCCTCTTCCCCCCCCCCCACCTCCCCGAGGCTTGTGTTTTCTCGTTTTGAAGGACGGGGCAGGGTTGAGCTTTCCCTTTCTCGGGTCGCGCACACGCGGCACTGCAGGCAGGGTTTTGGGGAGGGGTATCGCTCCGCACACCCCCTCCCTCCCTCCCTCCCTCCCTGCCGTAGGAGAGTGTAAATGACGGGTGACATTGGTACTGCCTCTTCCTTTTCTCTCTGCTGCTGGCAGGTAGCGGTGATGGAAAGGGGCAGCTTCTTTTCACCTGCCTGCTAGTTGGGGGGGGGGGGGGGGGGAATGGTCTCCTGAGGTGCTGTTTTGTGTGTGTGGTCATTTAGGCGTAGCCAGGGTTTTTCACATCCTTATCGGGGTGGGTATTTTCTAGCGTCTTCATATTAGTGATCAGTTTGACAACACACTTGGTCCTCCCTTTTTCATTATTTGCAATTCAAGCGTTGCTTTTTTTACAATTACTTTTTTTAAAATCCTTGTACAGTGGGAAGTTGTGTACTTAACCGAATAGAGTAATTTTATCCTGCTGTGGGACATACAGTTTATGTATCAGTTTATTTTTAGACCACTCAAGGGAAGATTATTATTTTTTAAAGTAAGCGAGTTTGTAGGGTTTGTAGGGGTATTAGCAACTGAGGGATTGCTGCAGTGGAAGCAGCTTTCAAATTGTGAAATAATAGCTTGGAATGTTTTTTGCTGCTTTTTTTACCTTCTGCGTGAGGTTACCTTAGGTGTAGTACCCTGTTGTCAGGCTTTCAAGAAGAAACATAAAATTTTTAGAATTTTGAGTACTCCAGCAGGATCTTAAAACAACAAACAAAAAAAACAAAACAAAAAAATGCCCTTGTCTTAATAATTTCATAGCAGTGCCTCTTGAAACAATGGATTTTCTCTGTTAAAAAGTACTAATATACCTTTAAAATGGATGTCCATAGAAATCAACCAGAATAACCAAAACATAATGCTGAAACTTTGAGCCTTATCCTGTACATTAAATGACATCTTGGCAGTAGTTCAGTTTTCAATAATACATGAAAAGATGTTACAAAGAAAGACTAGTTAATTCATTGAAGAGAGCGAAAAGATTCAGTTTGGGTTTGGGAAACATTCCATCTCCTTCAGAGGATGGAAATATTTTGTAACTTTTTTCTTCGTTTTGTAATTTTTAATCCATTTTACAATAACTGGCTTTAATGTCTTAATTATCCCGCCATGTTTAAGTTGTTGTCTGGTTATAGAACAGGTTTTAAATTTTAAGGTTCTTCTAAAGGAGTAATTGATTAATTTGGAGTGACTGAATGATAACATTAAGAGTACAGTAGTATTATAGTGAACACTAATTATCGGTGTTCACAGTTGAAAGGGTTCCATCAGCACATGTTCTGCTAAACATGTTTGAAAAGGTTTTTTTTCCTGCCTGTGCTGCTTTTAACACAGTACAACATACTTGTTCTATCTATACTGTTTTGGACTGAGTAGGTGAAGAAAGATGAGCATATACTCATAGCTCCATGTAACCAGAAGCACTACTTAGGGTTTACCTTGATTTTGCAAGGAGTAGTGCTGTGCTGTGGGATTCAGAGCAACATTAATTACAGTAAAATGCTCACATCTGCAAGGACTTGAGGTTGTCTCTGGTCTTTTATCTTGATCTTTTCCCTAAACTTGTAAAGCATCGTTTGTGCAGGAAGAATACATGCCTGTATTTTGTCAGAACTTGAATGTCTTCGTATTTTTCATTGAAGAATGCCTTGAATTGAAATTGCTGTGATGCTCCTTAGAAAGTAAAGATTCTCTCAGTACATTCATTTTGGAAGGAAGAGATGGGTATTTCCCTTTCTGCACAGAAGCTCTTGTCCCAGAGACCTACAGAAACTCTTTATGTGAATTGAGCAGAACAGCAAGAGCTACTTGTAGGAGGACACAGTGCAAATCTAATGATTAGAATTAGAGCAACAGAATGTCTATGTATGCTACACTTTGCCAATAAAATTTTTTTCACAGATTTTCTTTCCTTTAGTTTGAAACTTGATATTTAGTTGTTAACTATTGAAGTAATTTTGTTTTCTGTTTTTTACATATTAATTAAAGGGCTAAATCATAATCTTTTTTTCAAGTAAAAATAAAAAGAATAAAATGTCTTTGAAGTAATGTCAAACACTTGTTTCCTTGCAGTTTTAGGTTTCTAAAGCTACTGTTAAGTGCTTAGTTTTGCTTACCACTTGTTAGACTGCATGTTAAGACGTTAAGCAAAAGTGCACAGAAGGATTAACTTCATAAAATCCTTTGCATTTGGGACTTCAAATAAAATAATTTGTAACATTGTCTGTTGAACAAAATTATTTTATATTGCTTTCTGCTTGTAAAACCCTGACTTAGTCCACTTAAGGGAAAAAAAACATTAAGTTCAAATTTTCCTCTGAAAATTGGAGCACCTGTATGTTATGATGAAAAAAGAATGCATCTCTCCTATCCATAGAGTGAATTGACAGCAACTGTAAAGTTAAACTCCCCTTCCTTCCCTGCTCCTTAGACACAAATGTGTCTGTTAACGTGTACCAACTTATCTTGCTTTAATGTCCTATGAATATATATATATATATAGTCTTGCAAGCTTGAAGCTGGAGTTACTTTTTTTTTTTCCTTAGAGGAGGGAGGGGGAATGACAAAACAGGATCAGACTGTACTAATGTAAGTATTTCAGGATGTGAAGAACTATTTGTCCTATGTTTTTCTACTGAAATGATGCTCTTCAGTTTATTTACATAAGTATTTTTGGTAAGAATTTAAAAATACTAGTAGTATCCCTGTTTTTTAAAACAGTGCTTGAATGTTTCCTTTTTCTAGATAGTGCCAGGAGGTAAATCTATTAGAAGACTTTTGAGTAAGCAGATGACTTCTTGTATATTTTATGTTGGCCATCATGCTTTTTGATAGTAGAAGCTTGTGCCAACATTGGGGGTCTGTCCTTGCCTCCCTCCTGGAATTGCTAGATCAGAAACTTTTTTCGAGTGTCTAGAAGATGAGCAGTGCACATACTAGGAAAAATATAAAATGATAAAAAATATAATTCTGTTATTCCCCTTTGTTGTCAGAGATTTGGTTTTAGGTAAGCCAAACATGTAAGAACAAAGCATTTTGCATGGATTTCCCTGGAACTTGAGCCAGGTGCTTGTCATAGTGCATACTGGTCCTGGGGTGTCTGCTGTGTTTAGACTGAACAACTTCCTGAGGCAAAGCCTCAGAGTGATGGAACAAAGCCTCTTTCCTGCAAACAGGCAACTAAACTGGAAGGTTACAGTATTAGAAAGTGTTAATTCCTTCTGCCAATGAAAAACATGCACTAAGCAAGGGTATCTTACAAAGCACACTGAAGGAGGTCACGTTCAGGTATATATGTCTTATTCTCACACCCTGCCTCCGTGTTTATTTTTTGTTTCTGTAGAAGAGCTAGTTTTAGCATAGCGAAGGGATACGATGGTCAGAGGAAAACAGATTCTGGCATGGAGTACGTGCTCCGCTACACAGACCTGACGATAGATTGCGGGAGAGTGCCCCATGACATGTACGCAGTGTCTTGGAGCTGAGGAGAGTAGCAGCTTTGGACATAGAACAGTTGAGCCCCATGGAGGTGGCTTCTCAGCAGTGCTGTTTTGTTGCACACCAGCATGGGGCAAGCTATGTTTTCCTCAGCAGTCTCTTCTGGTTGAAATTTCACTGATGGGGATTTTCATCACACAGTTCTAGTCTTAGTGTAGCGTGTTGTTGGTGATACAATCTAGTTGTGAGTTTGGACGTGCGCTTGTATTTCTCAGGGTGTGTGTGGCTCAAGGGTGTAGCTCCAAGATGAAGGGCTTAGCTACTGTTGCTTTCATTTTTATCTACACAGTGACAGGTCATTTCTGCAGTGTGTCAGCTTCCAGAAACACATCCAAGCTGTTTTCCACGCTAACTGAAGTTTCTAAATGATCTTTTACTTTGCCTTAAGTAGGGAGCTTTCCAATTCTTGATGATTGAAAAATATGTTGTTAAACTTGGAGAGATCTGTGTCAGAGCCAGTTTTTAGTTTGGTCAAAGATACCATACTTATTACATCTGCCTACAGCTGTGATTTGAGTTTGAAATGTACTCTGAATTTAGTGATATCTTTAACTCTTTAGAGGAAGTAGTAGTCTTCAACCTAAATCTGGTGTTTATGAAAGTGAATAATGAGATATTTTTTTAGTAATTAAAAAGCCCAGTTCTGTCTACAATAACTTGAAGAATTTTTTTCCACTTTTAATGCTTTTTCCTCAGAAAGCATGAGATTGTGTTATGTTTTTTTTTTTCTACGTTTTGGATAATTTCTAATAAAGAAGAAACTCGTTTAACACCCCCAACCCCCAATTATACACTTCTTAGCAACATATTTATAAGTAATCATTTTCTGTTTACACTAAATTGCAGTGTTTGGTCTGTGAAATGAAGTAATATTTGCTTTGGCAGAGTTAGTAATACAAGATACGGTTTAGAAATTCAGTAATTCAATCCTTCAGACAGAAGTCTTATCCAGGTAATCTTTTTTCTATATAGTATGATTGCTAGCTTATTCTTCACTCAGCCTTTCTTCTAGGTCTGTTTATAAATCTGGAATAAATTTTGTTGGAAGGTTTGAAGAATCATGGGCTCTTCTGGTAATGTAACTGTTGGTATGTGCTCATGGATGCCAAAATTGGCGATAAAACTTCCTATGGAGTCAGCAAGTCTCATGGCATATTGGTGTGCCTTTTCGCACTGAAGCAGAGCCCAACCCCACTGAAGCTTCATGATGGTGAGAGCTTCTGAAAGAGGGAATCTTCCTGGAAAATTTAATCGACTCTAAAATTTGTGTTTTGGTAAACATTTCTTGTTAAATAATTGCATGGAGTTAATGGCCTTGCCATTTCAGCGGTCATTTAAAGTACCATCTGTGATGTCATTTTTTTTTTAATGAGGGGGAAAAAATTGTTTTGTGATAATGAAATGACTGGACAACATAATGAAAAACTGGGCTGTAAGTTTCAACTGTAAGTTGAAAACTATGCTAATTTCCTTAAAATCTATTTATTTCCCGATTTTTCATCTTGACTATACTTTGAGTCTTGCAAAAGGGAAATCAACTTAATATAGATTGCATAGATTTTCACATATCAAATGGTTGCATGGTAAAATAGAGAAGGAAACCTTAAGGGATAGCTACTTAATATTGAAATAGTTAATGAAGCAACATTAGAGATGCATGCAAATGCTTTTGTCAGGTATATATTATTATGCAGGTGGTTGGTATTCAGAAGCTGTCATTTGTTGAGCAAGTTTTAGCAAGTGTTCTAATATTAAAGTTTTTCACCTCCTTCTCCCTCCTGGTAGCATCTAATGTTTTTTTAGAACTGTTATTTTTAGTTGTAACTCTCTTGTTTTGCTATTTATTTCCCACTTTCTGAAGGGGATTCAAATATTGAATAAATAGCTGGTATCTAGATCTGTTATTCTTCTCATACATATATTTCTTAAAAAAATCTGTTTGAGTTGAACCAGTAGTTGTACAGAAAGTATCTCAAAGACTTAGACCAACACACAGTATTGTTAGCTAGAAAACAGCTACAAATTTATCATGTACAGTCTTAAGGAACTTTTCAGCTTTTTGAAGCATCCACTTCAAATGGGAAATTAGAGTTAAAATTTCTCAAAATGATTTCAGTCTATGCCATTGATATTTCAAAATGTTTTAATATCAGAACACCCACCCCAGCACCCCGGCCAAATGAAGTAATGAGACTCAAGTTTGTTAGAAATTGTATTCTCCAAAGTTGTCTTTCATATGCAAGTTTAGGGTCAAAGACCTGCTAATAAACTTTGTCCTAGTTTACACATCCTTGCTGGGAGAAAATGTGCTCCCTTGATCCTTCATCAAATAACTCTACATTTCACGAGCATAATGGAGATCCCTCTGCTGCAAAGAAGCCTTGTCTGAAAAAGACGTATGTTCCGATGTCTGTCTGTGAAATATGTTTGTACTGCTTATGCCCGTCCTCCAAGTGTTTGATTCCTGGGACTGGAAGAAGACTCCACAGCTCTCCTCCATCAGCTTCTCGGCTACCTCTGCGGATCTTTTCAGTAGCATTGGTGAAGCTCATTTGCTGTGTTACTTTGTCCTGCTGCATGGGAAAGTTACAGTGTGGTGCAATAACTTCGGGTGATACCTGCTCTGAGTTAGTACTGAATTGATTTCATAGCTGGTGATGCTTCAGCTACCGGTGTTTTCTGGAATATTGGCTTTCCAAAGAAAGTTGCCCTCTTCTTCCCCCGCTTCAGCTCTTAACTCACTTCTCAGTAAAGGCCCTATGAGATGTTTAAAAATCACTGTTGTTTCCTCTCTGTTTCCCCTGCAGGAGGAATAATACCAACTCTTTTAAATAAGACCTTTTCTTCAGGAAGCAGGCAGATCCTGCACCCTGGGTTTTCTGGGATGAAGTTTTTTTTTTTCTTCTTTTTTTTTTTTTTCTTTCCCAGATGGGAAAATTGAATCCTGGATAGTGTGCGCAGTGATCCATTGGTGGACCAGTAGCACACCTCGTAATAGACCTGTTATTGCTGAAGTCTGTAGACCACTGTGGTTTCTTTCATGTTAAAAGAAGCATAATATTTTAATGTCCTTTGAGTTTTGTGATGGAGAATAGGAAAAAAAGCACTCAGAATTCAAGTATTTAAGTATAATATTTTGACTGCTGTATAATCCACTTACATTGCAGTATTAAACTTCAAGCAAAGTTTTGCTCTTTCTCATATACATAATGTTCTGGTAAGAGCTTTCTGCTTGTGGACAACATGACAATGAATTGGGGTGCAGTTGTATTTTTGTTCCATTCATTTTTCTTGTTCGTTTGTGTTTCAGCTAGAAATACCATTAGCATAGTTTTTGGTTTTGATTTAACCTGTTTAACAGGAATGTCATTTTGCTAGGAACATATGAAAGTACTCCTGAATAGGAAATTTACAGGACCAAACTTACTCTCTCTTTCTGAGGATAGTTTCGGGTGTCGAAGGGCCCAAGGGTACAACTGTCTCTATGTAAAGACATAGGCACAAGTGAGTTAGGTGTGGTGTTCTAAGGTGTGCTTTGGATCTGACATTGTGGAGCTGCTGTCATTAATAGGAGTACGCTCTGCAAGTGTTCAAGTCATGCTGATAATCTCACAAAAAATACATCCTTTCCCAACATCTGCAGGATGTTTTTGAGTTTATTGAGGCACAAAAGAAAAATACTTTTATCAGTGTTACAGTTTTTGTAAAGATCTAAGATCTGCCCTTAATAATTCTGATTGTGTTAGGCAGCAGTTTGAAATTCCTGAAGTTGATATGAAGTATCACAGAAAAATAAATTGAGGTTATTAAAAAAAACTGTAGTAGCTTTTACCTTAAAATGAAGGTACAGTTAGCAAAATTCAAAGGACATCGGACTACCCATCTCAAAAAAAAGTCTAATCATGGGTAGAAGTTCTTTGAGGCTGGGAGGCGCTTTTATGTTAATAATATGAAACTAATTCTGGAAGTTTGTTCTTTGAATTTAAGTACGTGTAGGGTTTTTTTGAGCTGTTATCAATAATGATTCTCCATCTAGTGGATGAAAACAAAAAACCAACATGAATACATCTGGTTCTGCATACTGCATTTGCTGTCTGGGAAGTACTTGTTTCATATTTGATCATTTTCAGCCATACATACAAATAGTGCCCAGCATTAATGACCTATGTCCTGAATAATTATATCATAATGCAGAAAACTGACCTCTGCCTTACAGCACCGAATCTGCAAACACTTAGGTATATCTGGTCCATATGGGTAGTCTCATTAAGTGCAATGGGTCTATTATATGTCCGCAACATTAAATTCAGACTTTTTTGCATGTCTAAGCACTTGAAAGTGTAGTTAGGTGTCAACATATCCTTCTTAGCTCACTTGGGAATAATTATATCAAAGTTGTGGCAGTGCGGGTGTTGGCACATGACAGCAGCAAGAGCATTTTTACAGGGTCCACAGAGAATTTGTGCTTAAGCTGGTGGTGTATGTGGCCACGCACTCAACGCTGTTGTTTCTTGTGACAGAACGCGTTAAGCTGGTGTGAGTACACTGGAAAGCAGGACAGTGGTATTTCTGTTTTAGTTTGTTGTACATTGTGTTAGGGTTGTGGCCATTGGCAGTGTATTAGAAGAGTTAGAAAAAGACATCCAAGCAAAACAGTGGCTTTTACCAGGTGGAATAAAAAAAAAAGGGGGAATACTTCTAGAAGCAAAACAATAATAATAACGTGAGCTTTTGTAGTAATGTTTCAGAATTTCTGTCTCCCTGCAAGATTTTGTAGTCCAAAGGAGTTTCAAGTTCCTTTATTCTTGGAGCAGCTGTTTCCTTTTTCTTGTTGCTATCTGTATTTTAAGAACCTGTACTGGAGTCCATCAGCATAGCATCTCTGAGTGGTATATATTTTATATATCTACAGAATGTTATGGCTGATGGCTGTGCTTTCACAGATAAGGAATGTTTCTGTTATGTTTTGGGAGGATAGCTTTTTTTTCCTGATCTTTGGCTGAACCAGATGCCTGTATATTAATGCGCTAATTTTTTAATTGTTAAACTGAAATGCTTCTGTAGTTTTACTATGGAATTTACTTAAAACACAATGTTTTTGCTTGCCTTTTAAGGTGGATTGAGAATAAGGATGAAAGTTAAACAGATGCTAAGAAAGATTACAATATTCTCCTTCGTAGTTTCTAGTGGTAATAAGAAGCGTAAATTCTGATCTCTCTTCCCCCCCCGCCCCTGAAAATGATTTTCAGCTTCATTCTGATAGACTGCAGCTTCAGAGTTGGAGCGTAAGGGAGGCTGGTAGCTCTTATATTTACACTGCATTTAACCCTGCATGCTATTGAGTTGTTGTTTTTTTTATGATGTTATTCCTCATCTGTTACAGTGCATTAACATTTGCACTAATGTGGCTTGTTGGGGAATTACTAATTGGTGTAGGAAGGCTCTGTTCCAGCTGCCAACTACAGTCACTTTCTCTTACAGAAATGTCCAGGCTTGGGCATTATAAACATGTTGCAAGTCACATAGCAAGACCAAAAGAACACTGTCAGGTTCTGAGCCTTGTAATACCCATGAACAACTTCATGTATCACCTTACGTGAACATTTCCCAGTTCTTTCCATGGGACGACTCACAGAGGTTGTTTTTGTGAAGACAGGACAGACTTGTCAATGCAGATCTGCTGCCAAGTTAGCCAGGGTTATAACCTGAACATGCTGGTTTTTCGTCATTAAGACTATCATGAAAAATCTTACTTTGTACTTGGAGTGCAGTTTTGCTGGTTTTGCATAATTTGCTTCCAGAGTGGATTTAACTGAGCGGCACAAAGGCATTCGTGGCGTGGATTATTCTTTGCACAGAGACTTAAAGCTCAGTGGGCCCCGTGGGCTGTTTCCCTGAAGGGACAAGAACTCAGGGAAGTTGAACTGACTTAACTAAAGCAGTAGAGTTAACGAGTATTATGTCCTTTATGGATCTTCGCTTTCGGAGGGTGGATGGTCTTTATACTATAATCCCTTTACAGCATAAGGTCATTTTACTTCTGCACAAAGTTGTCCTCGCAGCGGATTAATGCAGTTGCATGCATGTATCAAATACATTCTTATCATTAGGCTTGCCTTTGTAGTCTAGCTGGTTTGCTGTTTCAGAAAACTTTTATAAGTGTCAGCAAGTCATAGCTCTTTGCAAGATAAGGACCTTTGTCCCATTCATGGTAGATATTAGGCTCAGAAAAATGGGCAGATTGGCTAATAGCGGTTGTATAAAGAAGAATATATATTTTTCTAACAGAAAGGACATATTTAGAAACTGGCCTTAATTGATTTAAAGGAAAAGTGAAATGAAGAAGAGGAAAAACATTTGGGGCTTTTGGGTTGGGCAAAGTAAAATGGCACGTTCAGCTTTTTTTACACAATCAGGAGTAAATTTTTGTCATAGTGCAATTTGAAGTATGAAGGAAGTTTTTTCATTTATCAATAGCACTGAGAAATATTAGCTGGGAGAGTAATTAGCTGCTCAAATAAGAAATGTTCAGTTAAACACTCTGTAGTCTAGAGCTTTGGATTTTTTTTAAAAAATACAGTGTTTACCCTTGCTAATTAGTATGAGAGAGAAGGTTTATGTTTTGTGCATGTTTTTATATGTTAACAAGACATTGGATGTTTTTGATTATACACTTTGGAATGATGCCCTCAGACTTTGTAAAGCCATCAGATATTTCAGTAAATAGGTTTGTTTACAAGGGACTGCTCAGAAGAATTATTCTGAATTAATGTTTTAAAATAGATTAATTAAATTGCATTAAACTTGTGTGTGGAAAAGCTAATCTGGAATTCAGGTAAATTTAATTTAGTTGCTTACAAATATTAATTTCCTTAATTAAACAAAGGCTACCTTAATTCTGTGTTAAATGTATCGATTCTGAGTAAGAGTATTGGCAGAGATATTTAGTGCACTTTATCTAATCTGCTTGAAATTTATATTTTCAGTTGTCTCTGATTAGTTTTTCAGAGTGTTCCAGTACTAGAGCCACCTCCCAGTAAGTGGTTGTAGGAATGGTCTAGGCTTTTTGCTCCTTTTTTTGGCTTTGTTTCTGAATGTGAGAAGCTGAGAACGGGGAGGAGTGTTCATCTTTACTTTCAACTCATAATAGCTAATAGGGAAAATAATATCTTTTAAGTTTTGAGGGGTGATGAAATAGACTGTATTTATTATTAGAAGATTTAGTTCTGTTATTCCATATTGATGCTTGTCCTATCTTAGGACTGTTTTCTCAAATGTTAAAAAAAATATTTTTCCTTTGGGAGGTAAGAAGGAACTAATGCAGTATGTTTGCTATATGTGATTATTTCCATTATTCACTGATTAAAATGTGAGACAATTTCTAGTTTGTGCTACTTTATACAACAGGAATCGGCTTCTGGTGGGTTTACTGGGCAAGGGTTACCAAAGTAGGGTCTGGCTTGGTGTGGGGAAAAGGTGGACAGAAAAAGAGCTGATCTGGGAACAGGTTACATGATGCAAAAGGTCTGAAGGGTTAGAAACATTTGAGGTAACTGAGATTTGAAGGCACCCAGGGCTGAAGGGGGAACGGAGCTGGGAGGAAATCCCTCTGATACACACCGAAACCTGTTTTTCAGTCTTTGCATTGGGTAAGAGTTAAAGCAGTCTCTTCCAACCCCCCAAAGAGCCCTCTGGGAGAAGTGAGTGCAGTGTAGATCCACCTAAAGGAACAGCTCAGCCGCAGTCTGAGTTTGGCTGGCCAAGGCCTCCTGTAGTCTCTGTGTTAATGAGAGACTTTCCATTGTCTGGTATGAGCCGTCTTCCCCTAACCCTCCCCCAGATAATGGCAAATTGACTATAAAATATTACTCTGTTGATCAAACTTCCACATGCTGGTTGGGGGAGTAAAAGTGGACACGTTTTATGTCCCTGATGTAGTTTATCCTCAGCTTCCTGTTAATATTTCTTTGTTATAGCTTAGTATTTGTTCCAGGTGATATTTCAGCTTTGGCTTCTTAATGCCAATGTACATATACTTAATTTAGATTTAATGGGGACTAGTGTTTCAGCCAGAAGAAAGGAGAAAAAGAAGCCTGGCAATGTATCACAAACTTCAAGAAAAGTGTTTTACTTGAGGAAATGCTGGTAGATACTTCACCGAGTAAAATATGTGGAAACTACAATGGCAAAATTGTTCTGAATTTGTTGACTGAGGCTTTTTAAAGCTGATAAATTAATCTGACTCTTACCCTGTTAAATTTTATTGGGTTCTTGGTGCTGAAAGCAAGGTTAGACCACTGCTAAAATTTTTTATTCTAAATTGAAATTCTGATTTTGGAAGAGAGGCATTTTAATCAAGTTGTGATAGCTGCTGTGGTTGGAGTACCCAATGTAGCTTACTTGGGCATTGCTTTTCTAATCCACACATCTAGTGTTAATAAAAAATTTATTTGTTTTCCCCTTATGTTTTGATATAGGAGCTCACTGCGTCTGGTGACAGCAGAAGTATATTTTGTTCTGCCTGTTGAGAAGGCAAAAATGTTCCGTCAGCGTGTTGGCTAATTGCCTGTGAGTTGTGTCTGACTTACTGAAATTGTCATAAAATTTGTTTAAGT
Organism: Elanus axillaris; assembly: GCA_026212715.1. Classification (NCBI taxonomy): domain Eukaryota; kingdom Metazoa; phylum Chordata; class Aves; order Accipitriformes; family Accipitridae; genus Elanus; species Elanus axillaris. The sequence goes on from JANZLQ010000092.1 coordinate 41,417,809, forward strand.
GGAAATAAATACAAATGTTATGAAGACACATTGCTGTGTATGTGTAGTAGCTATTCTGCTAATCATAGTTTGGTTGTTGTGCCCTTGTTTGAAGGCTGTGTGACAGAATATTTTGGTGGTACTTTTCTGATGTGAGGTTGAATACTTGCAGACTATGACCCATGAGAGGTGAACAGATGTCAGAAGTGTGAAATTATTTTTTGTTTGTGTTGAAGAAAGGTTTAATTTCAGAGATTTTTTTTTTTATAACGAATTTTGGAAGGCTAAATATGTGCATCACATGGAGTATTAAACAAAAGCATTGCAAATCCTTTGGAATGTTCTGTAAAACATTGATGTATTTGTAGCTGTGACTGGTTTAAATGCAACACATGAATTATTAGTGAAATCTTGAATCGTGTAAATAGTTTTAAAAGTTGGGTTTTGTTCTAGTTTGTTCTTTTGTAGTGTTTGGAGTGGTGGATGTCTTCCTTCAGGTTGAGGGCAGGGTTCTTAATATTACTAGCAGTATGTAACATTATGAAACAGTAACTGTAGCACAGCTGGTTTATTATGTTAAGCCTGGCTGGTTACCAGGATTTCTCAGAAATGGCAAATATAATTTGCCAAAATGGCATCCATATGCACTAATGTATTGCCAGTTTTTTTGGGCGTTCTGCCACAGTCTGTGCTGTCCCAACAGTTTTTTGCCATGATCAGAATTTCAAATGACTCAGTATTGGCAGTGCTGGTATTTTGAGTAAACAATTCTGATATGTGGGGAGTCCTCCTTTTGAGATGGGCTTTCACAGTGTGCAGCGGTTGCTCAGGCCAGTCTCCAAATTCTTCTGTAGGTTGTGTTGCTCTCTTCAAAAATTTTTACTCCACTTGTCTGGCTTAATGGCTTTCTTGTGCTCAAGTGGAAGAGGGAAAGAGGAAAATCTTTATGTATCGTTGGATTTGATTCAGTGTTAGTGTTAAGGGATGAATTACCATTTCTATTGGTAAACCTCAAATTATCTCTCTAGTGTTTTTTGCTTCAGGTTAAAAAGGAAAAAAATCGGCTGATCTTTTGGTATTCATTGTCCATCCCTTTGTAAACTGAGGGAAAGCACAGATACGAATGGTTCCAGTGATTTTAATTCAATTTTACAGGCTGAAGGTTTCTCTTAGAACACTAATAAATAATCTTGACAGAGAATTCCAAGGGAGCAGAGCTGAGAAACATTTTGGCTTTAAGATTGGGACCATATTCTGAAAATAGGTTCATCAGAATTGAGCTGTAGAAAAACCAGGCAAGTTCAAGAAAAAAAGTCAAGTTTTGCTTCAATTTGCAATTAGCTGCGAGGAAGCTCCCTGTTCTCACTGAATGTTTGTGAAGATTTTAGAGGCCTGTTAAGCTTCATACGTGTAAGTGTCTTGTGTGCATGTAGATCTGTACAGAATGCAGTAATTGCAAATCTAATGTGTCTTGGGAGCTTCATATGCTTTTGCGACATCAAAACTAAATACTAAAGTTTGATTGCTTCCAAGAGCTAAGTAATAATTTGTAAATTAAACCCCTGCAATTTAGGAGTGGTCTTGTATGCTCTTAAAATTTCTAAAACAAAAAATCAATTTAAAAGAAAACATTTTATTTTGTATTTTATGCTGGTGAGCTGCCAAATCTCTGAAGCTAAATGTTCTCTTTATCCATTTGGAAAATGCAGAAAGGTGGGTCAGCAAAGAAAGCTTGAGCTCTTGTCTCAGTCCTAGTATAGAAAGATTTACTCATACAGGCGATGCAGGTAGTTCAGTCCTTTGCTCTTTGATGAGGCTACCGAATAAAGTAGCAGTTAATACCACTGGATGATCGCTTTGTAAGTCGGTCACTTCTGTTAGGAACTGCATCTCCTTTTATAGAGGAAAAATGAAAAAATAAAGGTAGTATTGATATATCAAGTGTATCTGTATTAACATTCTTCTTGCTGCTGTTTTTCAGGATTGCATGACTTGTAAAATTACTTATTTGGGGACCTGAAGTAGTTTGACTGGATATTGCTGCCTGGTTCTGAATGATGTCAGAACAGGATTTGGCAGATGTTGTTCAGATTGCTGTTGAAGACTTGACTCCAGATAACCCAGGTACAGTAGAGATGGTATTGACGGTGTGAGAAAGAACATTTATAGTATTGCCAATTAACAAGGTGGAAATCACTGTTGAGTTTTTCTTAGAAACATAAAGCAGTGCTGCTGATTTTTTTTTTTCCCTGAGGTGCCTCTTTAGACTACATACCAGGTTTTCAATAGCTTAACTTGTTCTTCAATACCCTTTAGATCAGATTAGGTTTTTTGTTCTACTTTTGTTTTAAAGGCTTTATTGCCTGGGGATTTTTTTGTGCAGGGGTAGACTAGTGCCGAAAACTTTGAAATATGGCCTCCTGCAATCTTTTGTTTTTCTCCAGACAAATTGATGTTTTAGGCTTTCCCTCAAATGAGCTATCACCCATCTATTATGAATTGTTGTTTTACTTGTAAAATAGTTTCTCTCATACATTATTAAAATTCTTTGTATGTATAACAAAATTACGGTAAAAATGAAAACCACTTCTGAAAGCAAATATTGTGATATCCCTTGCTTAGAACTTGACCTACGAAGCGAAAACATGTTGAGATCAGCTATAGTCATAGATCCTATGCTGCCATTACATGTGGGTAAGTGACTGAAAGAACAGTAACTACAGTTATGGAAAACAGAAACACACACCAAAAAAATTTTTTTCTGATGCAAAACAAAAAAGTTACTTCAGAAATGTACCCAAAGAGTTGGAGGAGAAGCTGGGTCCTGCCTGTCCTAGGCTAGCTGGAAACTTGGTGTTCAGGATTGTCAGCTGTGGGTGGTATGGTCAACCTTAAACAAGTCTGGCTTTGCTCAGTTTGGTAAAGGAACTTGAACCTGGTCTGATCTCAGGTGATGCTCTGACCATGAGGCTGTTCAGGGCTCTCTCTTTTGATTTTACCAGCCAGGCCTTCCAGTTCTAAATTCAGTTCTTTTTTGTTGTTACTGTTTTCTTCAAAATGTTTGCCTTTAGATGAAAGGCTATTAGAACCTCTAGGTCTGCATATTGAAGTATTTATTTTGGAAAGCTTGCAGGATTTTGTTCATCTATACTGGGGAAAAGTAACCCGCTACTGCAGTGAGAGTGGGTGTAATTCTGTCTTCGTACAGAAATTCTTAAGTACTTCTTACGGTTTTGTATAAACATGAGGGTTCAGAGGCCTGTAGAATCTGTCAAAGCAGAACAGCTAATGTGGCAACTCTGCTACCTCGTGGTAAGTTCCTAATAAAAAAATCCCAGGTAATGCACGAGTGTTACATCCTCAGTGCATTTGAAACAAAAGTCTTAGATTTGGATAAATGTTTTTTGAGAAGCAGTAAACCGTTGTCATGTATTTAAGAGAAAACCCCAGTAAGTGTGGAAGAATACATATGTTAATTAAATGCCTTTTACCTTTTTCTGTTTTATCCATTTGGTGTATTTTTAATTTGAGCCTTGTCCTCCTATACTCTAAGCCATGGCAATGCTTATTTTTTATTTGCAGTTGTGTTGGAGAATCATGAAGTGACAGATGATGATGTAGAGCCTGCTCTGAAACGCCAGCGTATAGAAATTAACTGCCAGGATCCCTCTATTAAGGTTATGATAATGCCTTTTTCTGGTTTTTTTTTTTTGGTTGTTTTTTTTTTTTTTTTGTAATACCAATTAAGTTAGCTTTCTTAGGGAAACACACTAAAAGAAAAGAATGTAAAATAAACTGTTTATACATAATACTGGAATTATTCTTAGCCTTCTTGTAAATGCATGTTCATTTTTGTGCATAAATTTTAAAATCTGGTTGATCGGCTAATTTTCCAGATATGCAATATAAAATGTCACCAGAATTAATTCCAGTGACTCAAACATCACTATTAGTACATTTTTTGATAAAGTGAATAAAGTTGACCTAAAAAATAAACTTGAGCATGTATTTGTATTACAATTTGTAGATACTTTCCACATCTTTTAAGTTATTATTTTAAGCTAACAACATTCTCCTAGTAGTCAAACTCTATTTGGTTCAGGCTCAGAACCAGTACTTGCAGAACTTCCCCTGCTGTTCTCAGTAGTGTGCTTCAGGTTTTGTTGTTTTGGTTTTTTTTGGTCTTGGAGCGTAAGTGTATGAGTAGTATTTTACTGCCACGCACGTTAAATAGTATGTAATTCTGTATTTTTTAAATGGTCATAGAAACTGAAGCTCTGTATTGAAAGAGCACCGGGGGAGCAGCACTGTAAGCCAGCTTGATTAGGTGTGTAAATTGTAACGGAGGGCCACAAGATGGCACAGTTGCTGTTTGCAAAGGAGAATGTCTGTAACATTACCCTTTTAACGGCCTATTTTTCCCAAGAGAAAGCAAGTAGAATATGCTTTCTTTTGAAAAAAATTGCTTAGGAAAACAGATTTTATTTATTTGCTTTTCTTGATTTGCTGTTCAGGAGGAAACTTAAGTGAGCAGCATTAATTGTCTCTGAGGTTATTTGTGTTGATATAATTCCCACTGAATTTTCTGTTTGGGCAGGAAAAAAATGTTATTTAACTTCATCCAGGAGGATGCGTTCATAGATTTATAATACTTTTGTTTTTACATGTATCAAATGAAAGGCTTTGGCATGTCATTTTAAATGATTTTGTGGTGTATGAAGTCATACTAACAAAGTGCTTAGGTGAAAATGTGTTTGGCTCAGATGCTTTTGGCTTCTCAATAAAGATCTGGAGGAATTTGAGAATGCTAAAGTGCTCCTGGATGTCATCAGTTCTGTACGTGGCTGAATTCTGTGACTAGGCACACTGGTAGTTCCTTTAGAATTGTTTTCCAGTCACATTTATCTGGAGCTTCCTTATGTGTATGCTGCTGAAGATAAATGCGTAGGTCTTTAAAATCAGTTTCTTTTTGCATTCTCCCCTTTCTAGTCATTCCTGTATTCCATTAATCAGACAATATGCCTGCGGTTGGATAGCATTGAGGCAAAGTTGCTGGCACTAGAGGCTACCTGTAAATCATTGGAAGAGAAGTTGGATCTCGTAATGAACAAACAGCATAGCCCCATCCAAGTCCCCATGGTGGCAGGTTCTCCTCTTGGCGCTACACAGACGTGCAATAAAGTACGATGGTAAGAAAAGATTACTCATCAATGTGCTTTTTAAAATAACGTAAATCTATTTCTTTGGCATCAAGCTCTGCAGCTTTCTGTATAGCTGTCAAGAGCTTGATATGCTCTTTATGGATGTAGAATGAATTTATTTTGAAGGTAATTTTTGTACCAGTTTCATGATGTTACTTAGAATGAGACAGTGGTCCGTGGACAGTTTGCAACTATTTCCACATTTCATTTTGACTTAAACCAGACTGATTCATCCATCCTTTGGAAAAGTCTCATCAGCTATTTTAGACAGGTTTTTTAGACTTGCTTTACTTTTATTTATGTGCCTGTTTTGAGTTAATGAGTTCATCGTCATTCTTATTTCTTCTTATTTTACTTTTTTTCACCAGAAATACAATGGAGGGTTTTTTTATGTGCTTGTTTTCTAAAGAATCTTGCTAGAGTTGTATCTGTGCTTATTTTGGGGTTAGAAGTTGGAGATGGAAAATCTGTTAAATAATCTAATCCACTTTGATGAAAGAGCAGGTTTGACCTGTGGTACCTTTATGTATGAATTGCCTAATATGGTTTTAAATACCTAAACCTTGATGTGCCTGTCATTTTACCATGGAGAGGATTCCAACCAGAGAAATATGCTTATCAAAAGATTCTTTTGTCTAACAACTTCTTCCTCCTCATTCATATATTTATAGCTATAAAAAAACTTAATATTTCTCTAAATAATTACTTTTTATTCTCCATTACAAGGGTGTATAGGCAACTTTCACGTCATACTATTCTAGTCAAGATACACTAAATTAATTCATCTTTTGTCAGTCTGTTTTTCCATCTTCTGAACTTTCTCAATATTTGAAAATTACTTTGAATATATTTTGATATGTTATACTCAGTGCAGTGTTTCAGGTGCACTACTCTAGACTGCTGTAGAAAAAATTAGTTCCTTGCTTTATGTTGTGGGACTCATCCAGGTGAGGTAAGGAGAAAAAAGAAGAAAACACCACAAATCTTACCCTTTTTCTACTAGGCCACTACTTGCTCCCTTCTTTTTATTTTTTAAAATTTTTTTTTTTACTTTCAGTATTGCTATTTTTATAGTAGGTATTTTAAGTTAAAAAAATTTATCTCAAAGTTGTAAGTGCATTTTATGATGATATCTTTCAGTTCATGCTTTTATGAAACAGGATGGAGTATAACCTTACTACCGTAAGTCTTCAGAGTTGGAGATTTTTACGTAAGAGGGATACACTCTGCTCACATAGCTGTACCTGTTGCACAACTCAGTCTGCTACCTCACAGTTGTTCATTGAGCATGATTACTTCTGATGAATGTAGTCTGATCTTTTAAAAAGTTTCCTTATTTGTATTTAAAAATCTAAAATTATATAGAACCCAGTGTGGTTTTTTGATCTCTGTTTTAAATGTTCTAATGTCCTTTTTATTTTCAGTGTAAATTTGAGTACTTTCTGCTCCTTTTGCTGTAACAGTCACCTGTCCAGTTAGGAACAGTTGATGTCCTCAAGCTTTTCCAAAACAACTTTCCTTTTTAGATGTCCTAATACTATATTTGGGCACCAGTTCAGAATTCCTTTATTGGTCTTTGTTCTGGTGCTGGTGATGAACATCCTAACCATTGGACATCCTCCTTTCCCCTTTTTTTTCCATTTAGTTTTTCTTTAAAATAGGTGCTCTGTCTACATTTACCTATACTTTTGAAGGCTTCCCCATCATACATGGAAAAGGTCAATTATGGCTGTTCTATATCCAAAGAAATAAAGTACATGGAATAACTATTTGGATCATAGAGCAAGTAACTATAATATTACACCAGTGTTTTCACTAAATGCTCTTTATCAATAATTATTTCTCATGGAACTTTCTTTAAGCCTGTTACTAATTTTTTTTGTTATTATATTAGAGATCTTTAAGTTCTTGTGCATAAGCTGAACTTCTTATTGCGGTCTCTGCACAAAAGACTTCAAAAATATTTTCAGAAATACACGGTCCATTTGGGAATCTATGAATTCACGTTCAGTGAATGCTTTCCTTTCTAAATTGTACTATTGTGAGTTTCTTATGGGATTTGTTACACCTGAGGTTAGGTTTGTTTTTTTGGTGTTGTGTTTTTTGGGTTTTTTTTCTTTTTTAATCTCTGTAACCATCGGAAATCTGTCCTGTGTGTTAATGGTGAGCTTGGCATTTAATCTTTTGTTTTGGGTGTAAAGTCTGTGATGACGGCTTTTGAGTCTGAACATAATTTAGATAGAACTCTTGAAGACTGTAAGATATATTTGTTAGTGTTGGTATGAAGTTGCACATTATGAAATGCATCTAAGGGCTTTTTCTTTTAGCAGTCTGTGGCCTATATGACTCAAAAGAAAATAGTTAGGGGTGTATGTGTTTAACTTGGCATTAGAAATGCTACGATTTCACGCTGATAGAATGTTTCACCAAATTCCTTGTCTCTCATTCATAAAAACCTTTATCACTTGTTGATTATTTCCAATTAAAGCCTGCATGGACTGTTCTGTTGTATCAACTCTCTGTATTGTTCCCTTTGCCCCTTACACTGCAGATGGCAGTGGAGAGCTGCCAACAAGAGTTAGTATTTTGGATAGTGATTTTCAGGTTCTGCATCTGAATGAGATTCTTCAACCTCCTTCTCCTCCTTCTGCCACTACAGTAATACTGGGTTTGCCGCTCTAACAAAAATGTAGTTAGCAAAAGCATGTCAGCCAGGTGGTGCTACACTGCCAGTAAAACAGACTGTCATTCTTGGGTTTTTCTGATAAATACCTTAGAGTTTGTGATCTTTTATCTTCTGCTCTATAGTGAGTTTTGTTTACAGTTTTTCTGATAATTTAGTTACTTGCATTAATTTGGTGCAGATTTAACATAATCAAAATTTCTTTTACAGCAGTGCACACAGTAAAATGCATGAAGCGTGCATTATAAATTCACATAGTTTGATTGCTTTGTGCTATTTGTGCTTTTAAAATTAAATTAATTTCCTAGGACTTGTCACTTTGAAGTATGTGTAGGTCATCATGTGATGAAAGCAAGAACAACTTGGACAGAGGAGCTTTCTTCTGTGTCATCTTGTGGTGGAATTGTGTAGTTACAGGGTACCAGGTGAATTGACAGCTACGCACTATGGCCTGCCTGTGGAATTTTATGTGTGTGCAGCATTGTACGCTGCCCGCTTATAAGATGGAGTGATAAAGCCTAATCTGTCCATATAGCTGCATTAGGGAGGCGGGAGTCTCACGAAGTAACGGTTGTCAGATTTACATTCCACGATAAGTTGTTTTTTCTAGTAAGTTTAACGCGTTGATTTATTGGGATAACTCGCACCTTTTTTTTGTGCCAAACTGTTGTTTAAAAAATTCTTCTTGGGGAAATGAAGCAGAAGTCTTCAAGGAGATTTGCAATAAATTGGGAACCACCCCATGTTACTAGCTCCCAGGACAGAAATGCTGTGCACTTTAGTCTCATTCTGCTTTCTGTCTCTTTATTTAATACGCGAGGAATGATATATGTGGAAATCTTCCAACATCCTTTTCTGGATATGTGATTTTTGAAGGCTTGCTGATGTTTTTTGGAAAACTAAGAAATGTTGAATTCAGAAATTACAGTACTGTCTACTGCTCTTGGTATTTTACGTAAGTACATCTTCATGAAAGCTGGATTGTGTTCTCAGTTCTTTTGTTCATATTGTTTACTCTGATCTGCTGTTACGGTACTTCATTATATACAAGCTAATTGCAGTGCAGATAAGGAAGAAAATAAAGGGTATGTGGTGCTGTGTAATGAATAATCTGTATGAACAGTTGAGATATAGAGGAACAATAGGCTAACTTTTAGATCTCTGAGTGAGAAGTTTAAGCGACAGCAGAAACTAACAGGAGAAAACTTCTTTTGCAAGGAAGTAATTCTGAATTTGTGAGATGTAAAGTGTTTTTTGGGAAAGAGCAATAGGGCATAAACAATATGGAAGGACTTGTAGCTGTTGTATTTCAATAAATCATCACATGAAAAGCAGAACTAAGCAAGTGTAGTTTAGCATAGGTTTTTGTTCTATGTCATCCACCTTTTCACTGGGCAAGCCTTGTGTTTCCTGTATGGTCCATGATGCCTCCCCGCTGTGGGATTTTGAAGTCTTCCATGCTATTCCCATGATAATAGCATATGCGACTGCTGGAGCTAGCTGTTGTGGGGTGATGGATGAGACCTTCCTGACTTTCTGTTGGTGGGGTGTAGCATTTGGGCTTGTCCTTATTCCGGCCTCAGATTTTAACAGGTGTTTTCATATCTCTCAGACCTCTTTCTTTTTGTCAGATTTGGTGTGTAAAGTATTAGTTGGGACTGGAGAAACAGCATGATGTTAAATCTAATTTTCTTTGAGGGGGAAAAAAGAAGAAAGAAGAGTTTTAGAAAGTATTTTCTCGAAGTTTCGTGGATGCTGCTTAAAAATATGTAGTTGTTGGGATTTTACCTACAAAGACACAGTGTTAATAGAGTTTTAAAAATTTCTTTCTTGGAAGAAAGGCTGTCAGAAGGTTTCAGAACTTGTAGAATGGATGTCAAAAATCCTTAGACTGCACAGAGTTACGTTGAACTATATGGAGCTTGAAAAGAGCCAGGAACAGTAGCAAAATCATGTAGTAAATTAGTAATGGAGTACGTGTATTGTCCTGGTGTTCCGAGCTTTGTCCGGCTTTGTGCAGCATTAGTACAGCCCTGCTTTTCCATCCAGGAAGTGATTGTCTCTCTTCCTCTGTCTGCAACATTTCCTGGCAGTATGGCTATTAAAAACCTCTAATTTCTTTTCTTTATGAGGTACCATGCTGGTCAAAAATTCCAGTAGCTGCTGAAAGTTTCTTGGATAGGAGAACTGGTGCAATGCCTCATGGCCTGTCAGTATGGCAGCCTCAAATGATAAGTTTGAAATTTAGCATGTGCCCAGGTCTTGAGATTTATAAATTGTTGAACATGCAGCATGACAGTGCGACTAAAATCTTTTATCCATGTTTTGAAGAAAATATTTCATCTGGAAGATTTCAGTCCAGAAACAGTGTTATTCTTGTCAACGTCCTTCCATTAATCATATTTCAGAGTGGGCAAGCCCAAGTATAAATGGTTAAGGTTGATTGCTTCGATAACATAGGAATTTGTTTTGGTTTCACAGAACCCTCCATCACTTGTTTTTATGGGTATTTTCTGCAAATACGACATTGTGCAATTCTGCTCTGTTATTTTGGAAAATCTTTGTTGTGTACGTAGATGTAATTGAGAGCAGTTTTTGAAGTGTACAAATTTTGGAGAGGATTTAAATTTAAAATTGGTCTTTCATATTTAATAATAAAAGTGTTTCTGATGAAATACAGAAATTCGTAAGTAAATGGAGTTTTTATTTTGTTCAGCTATTTTCTTTGAGCCTTTGTTATGGTAAAGTTGAAATACAGACCACATACAACTGGTTCATTACCATATGCATTTGTGGCAAACTAATTAAGGATACCGATCGCTAAGTGTAGAGATAGAATTGCATATACTTTTGTCTTTAATGGGAACTGCAGAGTTAAATGGAACTGCAGAGTTCAATGCACTCAGTTACTGTACAAAGACCTAATAAGGTATCCTTGAACAAGACTTGTTAGTGGATTGGACATTAGCTTATTAAAATGGAGGTGCTTCAGATAGTCTTGTCTGCAGTTAATTGTGGTGTTGGTACGTTCAATGAGCTAGTTTTAGAAAATAACATGTGTCTTAAGATACAAAACAAGATTTTTCACAAAAGAGAAGGCTTGATGCAGTTGTGCACTAGATGGGATGTAGAAACTTGCTTTCTTTTTGTAGTTGTAGATCAATATGTTTGTTTTACTGCTAAGTTTAATCAACAGAGTGAAATATGTTTTGAAGAACAGGATTTGTCCATCCGCTTGTTTGCAGTGTGGCAGTTGGCAAGCCTTTTGACTCCAGATTTCCCAAGTTCCAGATCTGTTTCTGGTGTGTGATTGTTTCTTTGCTTTAGTCAAATAATGCAAAATTGAAAACTAAGATGATTTTAAATGAAGTTGTATAGCAGGGGGATGTAGGTGGAAAGACTTGCAGGATGACTGTTCTTCCAGATTTAGCAAAACTATTGTTGCTTCTGCATAAAGCCTTTAGGATAAAAAACAAACCAACCTAAAGAAATATAATCAAGGTATTGGTATAAAAACTAAAATAGCTAGAATTCTATTTTTATAGATACATATTTTTTTTTCTCTGAGTTACAAACCGCTTCACCAACCTAATTTCATGTTATCAGGTATTGAATAGGTTTTTCATTTTTGTTGCATTTTTATCATAAGGATTTTTATAGATTATAATAAACTATCCTACTATGCTAACCCAGGCTTTTAAACAGAGTAGTAGTTCTTCAGTTCTTATCACTAAATAGTGGCTGTTGAGTCTCTGGTGTATATAGTTAATGTCTTTCCCACATTTGCTGCACTTGATACTATAACTCATTAGGTGATGTAACCACTATCCAAGTTTAATTTATGGCTATTTTTCCTTTCCTTTTTTTTTTTTGGTTGTTTTTAATTCGATGATAAATGAATTAACATTTTAAACCTTCGGGGGTGTTACTGTCTTTAACTGAAGTTAAGAGCTAACTGTCCCTTCTGGGAAATACACCCTCTTCAGGTCTGAAGACCCTCAATTTGCAGGAAGATTTTTTTTTTTTTCAGTAGCCAGTTTGAAACAAAGCATGTACTGAGGAATATAATATCCTGAAAGATGTATGGTGTATGGTTTATTTCCAAGTTGCAGGTACATGACTCTGCCTGCTGTGAGCCTGATCTCATGCACTGAACTCTAGGCCTGAAAAAATATTTCCCTGGAAGCAGATTCAGTCCTCAAGACAGCTCAGCAGGCAGCTCAGCAAAAGATGTAAAATTAAGCCATGTTTTGGGGGGGTGAGAGGGAGTGGAGTGTTACAGATAATGTCTTGAAAATACAGTCAGCAATTTGGGGTGTTAATCAGAATGTATTACAAAAGTTTTATTTGGAGAGGTTTTGGAGTTCATCAGGTTTTCAGAAATTCTTGTCACTTTCTATAAGCAAGCCAGGTTTATTTATCCTTCAATATATTTTATGTTAGAGTCTCTTTCTGGAGCCTCCTCCAGCAGTGTCCTTAGTGCAAACCTTTAAGTCTGGGGAGTGGCTGACAAAAACAGAGTTGAACTTTTGTTATTGTTTTGGACTGGACCCTGTGGTATAAATGAATTAACAACCTTTCCCTGACACTTTCTGTCATCAGGCAATGGTACTGTGTGCAAACATTTATTTTAAATTACCAGTTCAAGTGTCATGTCTGTAGCTTCAGCCAATAAGAGTTCTCTTTAAAATTAATGGGTTTGTTTCATGAAGAATTGAGGATGATTGTGCTGCCCTCATGTGAATAGCTCTTTCATGCAAGTCCAGTCTGTTTATGTCTGAGCATGGAAGGAGTTGAAGGAAAATGGCACAATTGTCTGTGATCTATTTTCACCGTGTTCATTTCAGGTACGCTCACAATTAGGGAACAAAGTCAATATTAACGTAATGTAAAGATCATAATTAAAACTTCATGACTTTAGAGGATTATACCTGTTTTTTATGAATGTAAAAATTTTGTTTAGAATCTCAAGTTTTTTAAAAAGCACATAAATATAAGCAAAATTTTGATAAAAAATTTCTGGTAAAGTGGAAGTTTGACTAAGGGAGTCAGAATTTTGAATAGATGTCAGCCCCTCTGTGTTTTATGCAGGGCTGCATAGTGTTAGTTTCTTTGACTGCGGTATGAAAAAACCCCAAAACTTGACATCTTTGATTCCCTGAAAAACATGATAATGCTTTCTAAAGTCTCCTAATTTGGCACAAGGACTTGGCAGCCTCAATGTCTTGAGATTTATTCTGGTCCTTCATAGCAGTAAGAATACCAATTTACATCGTTTTATTTTACCTGCATTGAAACATGCGGTTCATGTAGAAGTACATGCTATGAAGTAAGTGGACTTCTGCGCTTCATTCTATTTAGGATCAATACAATTGTATATTGAAAATAGTTTAAGAACTCTCATGACTGTGATTTTTATCGTTATTTGCTGTATCCTGTAAGATGTGCTGCAAACAATGGCAATTCTTGCTTTGGACATTTATGCTGGAGACTTGGGTATTTTAAAGTTAAGCTTGCCCTGTTGGCTGGCTGACTGGAGTTTTTGTAACGGACCATCAGCAAGTGAAGATTTTTTTTTGTTGCAAACCATCAGTTTGTGAAGATTTTACATTTACTCCCTTCACTATTGGGAGTTAAAATTCACACAGGACTAAGGAGAAATGGCATCTTGGATTTAGGAAGCTTGTACAGCAATGGTCTCATTGGAATTTCACATTCCATTATTGTTGCATGAAGATATTGGGGAGCCAAGTGTTTAGTAATTTGTTGTTGGGATTTGATAAATTCAGAAACAGTGTATAACTTCCAGATAGCATTAAGGTTGAGAGTTCAAGGTCAGTTATGGAATTAAAATAACAATTTAATACCAATGTTTCATTTGTGTTTTGGGGAGTTCAATAATTCATGCATGTATGGGATGGAACTTAATTTATAAAACTTTTAAAACTGACCAAGGTTTGAACTACGTTGATTCATTCTCCCAAGTCCAATTTGTCTGAAATTAATGGTTTCTGTTGAAATATTGTTTATAATAGTCCAATGATTCAAATGAGAGCCTAGCAAGTATCAGCTGATAATTTATGTCTGAGAAATGGATACAAAATATGTGGCTTGGATCTTTTTAATTGTGGTGGTGTTGGTGTTTAAAATGTGCCTGTGAGGCTTAAAACACTAGAAATAATCTTTTAGAAAGATATGATTTTTAATTCTTAAGTATAATGCTAGCTAAGATTTTCAGGAATATACACTGAAAATAAACTCTTAGGTAATAAACTTCCTTCAAGTTTTAGACAAAGGTTTCAGTCTCGTAGATGTGTTACAAGGCTTAATATTTTACTATTTTCCAGGTAATCATACATAAGTTTTCCAGGTTGTCACTCTTAGCCCATGACAAAGATGAAATCCTTTAAATGAGAAGGTTTAAAGCATCGGAAGTAATTTGTGCTTGCTATGAACCACATGTGGGTAAACAGTTTATTTATTCCCACTTAGCTAGTACACAGGAACTTTGTTCTGTGTCTCAGACCTTAGCGAATCCTTTTATTTTCATTTCGTAAAGAAAAACCTTGTGTGAAGTTACAACACCAAAAACAGAAGTGCAGTTGTGTGGAGTCCCTTGTGGTGCAATATATTGCTATTCATAATAGCAAGCTAGGAAATAAGAGAACTGAATGCACACAGAATTTGCCCCTTGTGCCAAGACATTTTAGAAATCAACATCCTTTAATTGTAAGGGTATCTGAGAATGAAAAAGAGAGGCGTATACGGGGATCAAAAAGGCTTTGAGTTTTATACACAGATTAGGGGGACATTTACTAGTGTAATTAGTGTCTAAGAACATTTAAAACCAATTATAGTAGTATTACAACGTAGGTTAACCTACCCCCTTGCCAAATCCTATAAGGTCATATGAGATGAATTCTGGGGAAAGCAGAACGTTTACTTTAATTCTATGGTTCCCTGAGCGTAGCTAGCTATTTCATTCAAGAAATAAATGTAAAGGGTGCATGACTTGAAATTTGGTTCAGGACAAATGCCTTCATCTGGCTCAAGCTTTTCCTTTTGCCTAAATAAACAATCGAAAAGAATTATTGTGTTTAATAAAAGTAGACAGTTTTTACCTCATGAATATTGTAAAATGGATGAAAATGATTTCTAGGATTATATTTTAGTGAAACTCTAAAAATCTTAGTATATTTGAAGCAGTGCACTAGATTGTGGAAGCGTATGTGATATATATTTTAAGAAGTTATTTATCAAGCACAAAATAAACAGAAGGGGGCAGAAAAGCCTTATATATCCATTTGATTTCCAGTTTTGAGAATGTAAGTGTTTTTAATGTTACAGTCTCTGGAGATGCTTGGGATTTTGAAAATCCAGCAGCAGTAAGCGTACTCCCTGGAAATTTTTCCTGTAAATTGGGGTATTTAATTCTGCAAGTACAACAAAATTAACGAAGAGCAGAACAGCTAATCAATTTGTGATTAAAAGGGGCAAATTTTCATCTTCCTTTGGAAATGACAGAAATTTAAGTTGCTCTTCAAAATAATTTGCATACCAGTTTACACCAGATTGAAGTACCAGTAATGCTATTTTTAAAAGTTGCAAAAGCAACCAGTCTTGCTACTTACGGAAAATAATACATAGTAGTATAGTTTTAAAAGAAATAATCTACAGTGGTTTTGGAGAGTCCTAGTTTACTTGAAGCAAGGTGGAAAAGAGCTATAGATGGATTGTGAGTTTAAGAAGGATGAAACAGCCTAACATCTAGCAAGGTCTCGGCAAGGTTGGTAAGATGGCAAAGAGCCAGTCTTCCATCTGCTTTATTTGGCAGCAGATGCTATTTAACTGATATATTTCCAAACGTAAAAAACACACTGTTTGGAATCTAAATGTCTTTCCAAACAGAGTTTTTCCTTTTTGTGGAACTGTACATTTTTGCATATCTTTAGCTCAATCTCTTTGTTCCATATTGAAGGGTGGAGTATGAGACAGGAAATCTGCTCCTAATAACTTTTAAAATTCTATTCTTTGTAAAAAGCAGAGTGGTGTTTCTTTAATATCCCTTCGGGGTATATAGAAATTAAAGATTCAGTACCAGGTCTCAAAGTAGCAGCATCCTTGGCCTTTCTATAAAAATGTGTGTGGTGGCAAGTGTACATAACTGGTTGGGTAATTACAAAAAGCAAGGAAAACAGAGATACATGATGGAAATTATTTATGAACCGGCGCTGTAAGAGCTATGTGTTTGAGTTGTCTGCAGAAACCCAATGTTGTATTTATTTGCGGTTTGTTATCTGGTGACCATCAAGGCTTCAGTTACTGTAACTAGTGTCTTGAAAGCCAGTTTATAATGCTGCTTCCTTCACCCCCAAACTTGTAGTGCCACATTAGTGAGACTTAAAGCTGATATTAGATATTAGAATTTGTAAGAAAATTTGGAAAATAAATCTAGAAGTAGCTAACTGTATAATAAAGGACTCAAAGTCTCTACATTTGTTTCATACAGTGTTCTCTAAACATACAGCAATTTCTGTTTTAGTACTGAGGCTGCAGTAGATAATTTCATTTATAGTAGCTGTGTTCAAGATCAGTGAAGCCTACATATTTTGTTATGGAAAATGACTGTCTTTCCCTTATAGATCAGCCTTTCTCATTTCATGTTTAATACAATCTCCAGTAGGCTGCAGTACTACTACTTAGCTAGTTCAGGAAGTTAAGGCTCAAAGAAGGGTAACAACTGTAAATCTTTTTCTATACTGTCTGGAAAAAAAAGATATCTTTGCTGTTGTATTTTTATGAGTACATTTATCTTTAAAGAGGGTTGTATTAACCTGTTAATTGCAAGTCAGGATGTGTCCTTTTCTTGTCCATAATCAAAAGTGGAAGAATAATAATTAATGCCATTTCTGTTACAGTATTTTTCAATCCTAGTTATGTTGCTTGCAGATGGCCTGAATGTACTGGGTTTTGCTGCTTTTGTATATCTGCATAGGGCAAAAGGTTCTCTGAAGACTGCGTTTCACTGTGCATTTAATTTTTACAGCGTTTTAGTTGTGTTTGAAAGAAGAGAACTTAGCATTGGTTGGTTGGGTTTTTTTGTTTTTTTTTAAAGAAAAAACAACCAGGATGTGAAGCTGCTTGTGTACCCATACAGGTGTTGTAAAGTCCCTGAAGTAACAAGCTGGACTTTTTAAGTGGCAGGTTCGTTGGGTCACTTGTAGTGTTAGTTGGTGAACTAGTTGGAAATGGGTGTTGTTGTTTATAAATGATTACACTTGATTGTACAGGTGTATTTAGTTTTTCTCAGACCAGAATAATCCACAGCAGATTCTAACAGCTTTTAAAAGTGGTTGATAAAATTGGTCTTAAAGCTAGTAATTCATATCTTTCTGATTGTCAGCCAATTCAGAGGCTCTGTACATAAGGCTGAGTACAATAAACTCTATATAGATGTGTTTTATAACTTGGAAAATGTCTGGCTCTTACTTATTTGAGCTGAAAATTTGATGTTAAATGTTCTTAAACTGTTAACAGTATGTTTTAATAAATGTGGTATTTGCTTTATCTTTATTATAAATCGATTACAGCTTTCTCAGTTTTCAGATCCATGAATCTCTCTCCAGTGATGGCTGGTGTACTTTGGCTTGTCTCTTTACACGACCTAATCATTAGTGCTGTCTTGATACCATCTGCTCTGATGTGATGTTCTAGATGCAAAGAATCCAAAGATAATTTTTGATGACTGAACTCTTACTGAAAATGATGGATAACACTGCTGCTTTACTGGCAATTGACTGTGACTAGATGAAAGCATGGTTAAAGGGCATGGAGACTTTAACTGTACCAGCGCCCATACAGATCTCTACACTACAGAAGTGTCCCACTGGTCTTCATCTTGGTGCATGGTTTGGTTGTTGGCAAGTTTGCTCTCCCCTGGGAGATAAGGAGCTGCATTCATTTTTTTTGGCATAAATCCAATGTAATTTGTGTATGCTTTGCTGCTTTGTGGTTTTGTTCATGTATATCATAGTGTAAATTCTTAAGTCAGTTTTCTCATTCCTCAGTGGATAAGGAATCTTAACTGTATGTGCAGAAGGCAAAGGAAGCAGGTGGTCATCAAGAGGAAGGAGCAATTTAACATTTTCTCTTCCTAAATAGTGATGAAAAGATCCAAAGAGGGGCTGTTCTTTCAGATGAACACAAGTGTTAGCGAAAGATAAAAAAGAAAAAAAATGTAAGAAAAACATGACACTTCTAAAATGGTATTTTTCTATGTAATTTGAAAAACGTTTAGATTTTTCATGGTAGGACTAATTATAATACCCCTCCGGAGCCACACCACGTGCATGAGGTATACATATAATTGTTCGTGTTTGTTGCCAGCCATATGCTTTAAAATAGTAGAGTTCAAGGTCTCTTTCCCAGACTTGCTTTCCTTAAGGCTGTGTTTGGCTGAAGACCTTTAGTACAAGCAGTCTGCCAGCAGTAACTCTTAACTCCTGCCTTCCTGCTCTCCGCTCTTTCTGCATCTCCTTCTAATAGGTACACTAAAGGAAGATGAGAGTGATATCCTCAGGAGCCCTGACTTCCAGATAAGCAGCACATGTGGGTGTTGTGGTGACCACAAAGTATTATATAGACAGGAAACAGCAGTTCACGTAGGTGTGGCTCTTATTTACCTATTTGCAGATGTTTGCATGTGCAAAGGAGGATCAGAAATGGTCTTAACAGAGGACTCTCTTCTTTCTTTTCTTTAACTGGTTGAGCACTGCTATAAATAGTCCATTAACTGGTCTATATTGGCCTAGGAAAACAAGAAGAATAACTTCTTGCCTGAAAATTTCAGTCCCGAGTTTTTCCACAAGTAATTTTCGTCCATTTGGAGAAACATTTTTGATCTTGTACCTTGTGGAAGATAGAAATGTCAGTTAGATCCTTTTGCTTTATTTTTCTGTCCTTCTAAATGAAAACCTCGTCTGGGAAGAGGAGGAGGTGATGGTCCTGGTATTGCCAAAAGTTCTTTTATGTCATTGGCTGCATTCTGTATGATTGACAGGTTATTGGCAATAGAAAACCAACAGTTAAGACTAATGATCATATCTGTGACTCACATGTTTTCCATACAGAAAATTACCTTTGGCAGCAATTTTCTATGCAAAATATAGAACGTCTTTTTACATTTAAAAAACCAAAACAGCAGAGGCTAAATATGCACCCTTGAAAATCATTATCTGGTATGTTTATTTTTTTAGAAATATTTTCACCTGTAATTTAACAGGTTATTGGGTAAACTGCATTTAAAAAAAATCTCAAAATATAATAATATCTGTATGTTGCATGCATCTTGAATTTTTTACTAAGTTGTGTCCAAGAATAGGCAAATTGCAGAACCAGTCTTTCCAAGTTCTAATGCTTATGGGGAAAAGAATATGTGAACACAAATGGAAAGTACTAAAGGCTATGCAACAACACCGGGTTTCTGAAGCACTCCCCCTGACCCCTCTTAATACTTTCTTTCCATCTTCTCCATAAATATAGTACTGGCAGCACTCATCGAAAGAATTGATTCATTTGGAATTTGAGTGAATATCAGTTCTTCTTCTTCATGATTTTTGTTTTCTGTATTTTAGTACATAAGTAATGATTAAACTTGATTCATCTTCAGTTTGAGATGTACAGACTGAAAAAAGAAATTTGAATAATCTGGCATGAGGATGCAGTATGCTGTAAAAAGTTTTAATGATTTCCTCGATAGATTTTGTTAGGTTGGCCCAGTATTTTGACTTTATGTAGTTTTTTAACTATGTTTCATTAAACATTCCTTGTTTAATTTTAAATAAATCTGAAAACAGAGAGTAGAACACCTCACAGGAAAGTTAACGGGAAGCACATTCCCGTATCTGCAGGGAATCTTGTGGATACCTGTTTTGTCCTGTGTACAACTTGGAGCCTAAGAGAATCCTGTGAAACTCTGTTTTTCAAGCATAATGGCGCCTTTTTGTACTGGTCCCAATTATTATTTTCTTTTTCTTCCAGGTAAATAACACTCAAGTTTCACAGCATTAGCTCTGAAAAATTTCTGCCTCATGATGCCTCACTGTCAGAATTTGTTAGCAATTCTAGTTATTCTAAAAGTTGTTAGCAAATTCTGTAGCCATTCTTGTTCCATGTAGAACATGGGCTAGAACTGTAGTTTCTTGGTTAACATTTATGATGCTTTGAATG
This sequence comes from Elanus axillaris, assembly GCA_026212715.1. Classification (NCBI taxonomy): domain Eukaryota; kingdom Metazoa; phylum Chordata; class Aves; order Accipitriformes; family Accipitridae; genus Elanus; species Elanus axillaris. The sequence goes on from JANZLQ010000092.1 coordinate 41,437,900, forward strand.
GAAAGGTTACCTCATCCTCCTCCTGTAGACTGCTTTTGAAAGCATCGTTCTTCAGGAGTTAAGCATTAGACATAAGAAAATCCTTCTCCTTTAAGACTGAAAAAGAAAAGAGTGAGTTTTACTGGAGTCTGTGTTAGTAGATAAAGAACGTAGAAATAATCTTTTATCCAACACTAAAGAAACTTAATTCAGTTATTTTCAAACTAGATGTAGAGTTCCTACTCAGGCAGGTAAATCACAGAGAAGGGTTAATTAGTGGTTGTAGATTTGTTGTGTAGATGTGTTGAACATTTGCAACTGTTTATTTTAGCTGTTCTCTCCCACTATGCTTTCTGTGTGACTTTTCTCTCCATACTGCCTTATACATTCTTTGAGTCCTTACAACTTGATAACAGTTCATTTCCAAATGTAAAACAATTGACAGACAATTTGGTGGTAGTTGTGGCTTTTGTTACAGAGATTTTCCTTGTGTGTGCGGTCTACGTTTTTGCCTTTGTGCTGTATAGCCAGGAAAATACTTGTCAGTAAGATGGTGTGTTTAGTTAGCAGCTCCTCCCAAAAGAACTGTGAAGGTGGATTTTTCCTGTCAGTAATCCACTCTATTAACTGGGAAAAGTTAATTCCTAGAGAGGAGCCAGTGTTTTCATGGGTGTTTGTTTAGGGATAAATTTGGAAAAAAAACGTTTATGCATTGAAGTAAGCAAGCTTGAACATACATTGATGCATTGAAGAGAGGATAAATCTGTGCTGGTGGGTTGTATAGATGTATTTCCTTGTTCTAAATTTGCTTGAATTAGCTATATGCCATCCAGCTCACTCTGTAGATTGTCTTCCTTCAAAATGAATATTCCTAAAAAAAAAAAAATGGGGCAACCCCCTCCCAACTTCTTTCTTACTTTATGCCAATTTTTAGTGCTAAGACTCTTTTTCAAACATAAACTTAATATGAGCAAAATCCTAAGCACTTTATAAATGTAATTTTATTGCATTTATCTCTACAGCTGAAATTAATTATTCAGTGTGTTCATTAAAAATAAGCTTTGGTAAGTGACATTTTAAACAAGCATTCAGAAGTGATTGCAAGAAAGATGGTGATAAAGAACAGTGTCCAAAAGAAAGTCTGAAATTCTTGAACATTTTAAGCTGGCCTGTAAAAACTTCAAATGGAGGCATTTGGACAATTTTGGAGATGTAACGAGAACATGTATTGCTGCTAGACTAGGGGAACTGCCGGCATTGCCACGTATCGGTATTTTCTCAAGTATTTCATGTGGTTATTTTTAAAATGTTCAGAGTTGGCATTGAGAAAATAGACAGAAGTTGCCTTTTTTTTTTTAAAATAAAATATGTGCAGGGTTTTTCCCCTTGATAATGGAGAAAATTTTGAAAAGGTGACTATGAAGGCATCATAAATCCCTATATTCCTAGACAGCAACTAAAAAAAAAAACAAAACAGAAAACCTCCATTTATTGCTTAATACAATTTGAACTTCACATACATAAGAAAAGCTATAGTAGAGTCTGTACTTGTCTACGATTAGACAAACATCTTCCAGACTTTCTCAAGGTGTGCAGTCCAACAGATCGTTGTCAGTCCGTGAGGAATCCCATTTGTTGCTAGCAACAGATACAACTACTGTAAGAGGGAGGCAGGGCATTAGGCCCTGGGGCTTGTTGTATCAAAAAAACCCAGTGGTCAACCATTTTATCTGTGCCAAAGTTGAGATCCATTTATTGTTAGCTCTTATGACAGTTTCTTATATTTTCTTTAGGTCTTAACAATGGATATTGTGGTGCTTAAAGTCTTATGTAGACATGTGAATATTCAAGCAAGCAGGTGCTTTATTACAGCTGAAATAGAGAGTTGCTGTCATCAGATTTGTGTAATTTGTGTTTCAACAATTAGCCAAGGAATACAGTTAAGAGAAATAAATGACCATCAGTCATGTGAGAGATGTTGGACCATTAAAAACAATAGTGAGCTATTTACTGTGGGAAGCAAAGAGAAAGAAGAAAGCCTTCTCTGTCACTAAACCACAAATTTTCTTTTAAGTACTCTTAAGTTTACCATGAGCATGGTGGAAACAGTCTTAAATATCAAAACCATGCCTTAGAATATTGAGTAATGGTGTGGGAATAATGTTAACAATTTCTGAAACTAAATTAAATGATAAGCTGCATGCTAGAGAATTATTTACTTCCTATTTACCTTTGTATTATAGTGTAGACTTAGTGCATTTTTCTGTGCAACACTTCTCTAGTTATTTCCTTCTACATAGTCATCATAAGTGATAGAGAAGAGTTTCTGGTTTCTCACACATTAAATGCTTTTCTGTTATTTGTTCTAGGTTGTTTTTTTCTTTTTTATGTGAAATGCACACAAGTAAATAGTTTAGTCTTGTCATTATTTAAAGTTACAAGCTGTCCCTGTTCTGCTCTGATGTCCCTAGTACCACTCTCATCTCCCTGTCCTCCACAAGCCCACAGCCCTGGAAGAAAATACATGCTTTTTAACTAAGCTCATCATGCAATTTTGCAATAAATACTTTTACGTTTTTTTTTTCCCTAGGAATTATCCTACTGAAAATGTTGCATTACCCTGTAAGTGGACTGTAGTATTTCTGAAAATGCTCACTCTTGGACTTTTCAAAACAAGAATTTGGTGACTTCTTGGAGCTGTGATTTTACAGACTTCCTCCTGTGTATCTTGAGTTGATGAATTCTTTATCGCTTTGCCAAGGATTGCGGACATTTATATAATTCCATTGAAGTCATCCCTCCTCTGAAAAAATCTGAGTACTTGAAATGGTACAGATGTCAAATTCGATGGACTACCAGCTTTAGCATTTGATACATAACTGCGGTGCTAGGAGAAAGAGCCAGACTTAGAGGCAGTCTTTGTTTTTAAGTAGACTATTTAAACCATAAGACCGTGTTAATGTATTATTTATAAGGTTTGCTCCTTTACATTCCATTTTCCTCTCTGATTTTTGTCTTGTAGTGTTGTCCCTCAGACCACAGTAATACTGAACAACGACCGGCAGAATTCAATCGTAGCCAAGATGGTTGGGCAGGAAGAGCCATTGAGCAGAGCAGCGGATCCTCTGGAAAATATTCTTAGCAAGTTAGTAGCAGTTACGGGAATCCTCCTCCTTCGTTCCCTCCTTACAGATCAGTATCAGTCTCTGCAGCAATTTGGATTGCAAAATGAGGAGTGTTCTAGGTTCTAGGGGGAAAAACATTGAACCAGTACTTGAATATTTTATCAGGCTGACAGTTCTGCCTAGGGAAACCTTGTATCAGCAGTAAAGGTACAGAACAATGCTTTGCTCTTGATGGGAGAGAACATCTTGGAGGATCTGGGATTAGTTCAACGTTAGTTGACAGCTGACACTTGAAAGAAAGAGTGCCCATAGCTACGTATTCTTTACATGGATGCATGATCACTTGGGAACATGCCAAGATCCTGTATTTAACCAACTGATGGAGGAATATGCAGCAGCCCAGGAAGGCTTGTTAGAGTTTGTACTATCTAAAGCAAATTTTAAGTTAAATGGAACTGGAGATTCTGGGTAGAAAATGTTCTTAAATAATATATTTTTATAAATTACTTAAATATTTTTGTTTTGCACATTGGGGCTAGACTTTTCCATGGATGCAAACTTAGAAAGAGTTCCATTTTATTTCTCTGCATAGCTCTGAGTTATAAACAGGAGTAGGCTTGTTTAAAGGAGTATGCTTTTAGAATATATTTAATTTCATCAGTTAGTGTTTTTAATTCCCTTATAATGATGGTATTCCTGCTGAAGGACTGTGTCTTCCCAAAGTTACATGCTTTTCTTTTCCATAGTGCTGTTCCTGGACGTAGGCAGAACACCATAGTGGTGAAAGTTCCAGGGCATGACGACAGTCACAATGAAGATGGAGAGAGTGGCTCTGAGGCCAGTGACTCGGTTTCCAACAGTGGACAGTTAGGAAGCCAAAGTATTGGGAACAATGTCACGCTTATTACGCTGAACTCTGAAGGTATGCTGATCTAACTGTAAGGCTACTTGAGCAAAGTAAATGTGGTGGTGGAATGAACTAAGACTCAACTGGAAGCTTCAGAGATCATACCATGGGTCCAACCTTGAATTGTTAGGCAGTACAGCAAACATCAGATAAGACTGAATGACTCTGAATCGGTTGATTGGTTGGTTGGTTTGTTGTTGGGTTTTGTTTGTTTGTTGTTTTTTTTTTTTTCATTTTTACTAGTTTTACAGGCAGAACAGCTAATTAAAAAAACTTGTAAAATTTAAAAAGTATGCCCCACTGTAGCAGTGTAGCTTTATATTTTAAACCCTTTGAATTGCAGCCTGCAGGATTTCCTATCACCAAGTTGAAATACTGTTTCAGGAAAATAAATGCCTTCTCTGGGAAATAAAATCTACTAGTCCATCTCCTCCTGTAACTTATTATGACAGTCCACTTGTGTAATTCTTAAGAATGTAAAATAGTTACTTTAGCAACTGTAAACAGTTTTTATAAGGAAATTCATATTAAAAGCAGAGTGTTAACCGGATAGTGTGTAGCATCAGATTTTTCTGAAAATCCATTTGGTCTTGGACACAGAAATCAAATGTAGTGAGATCTAAGAATTGTAGATTAGCCGTATAAGGATACTCTTTTTTTATGTGATTGGATATATTAAAATGAATATTAGTTGCAGTGTTTTAATCACAAACAAGATGATATAAGGGACACTGAGTTTTGGGTGAAAACAACAAATGATAAATTGTGGTTTATGATTAGTTTGAAAGTATCAGTGATTTTTTAAATACAGATGTAATTTGAATCCTAGACTCAGTAATTTTCCTAATTACTTTTTAAAACATATGTATGGAATATTTACTTAAGTGTTATTCTGGATATGGTAGTTCACATTTACATTCATGTACCAGAGAAGAATAAGTTACTTCAGGAAATTATTGCATCAGAATGCACTTAGGAGGTGACCTTTGTACTGCGGAGGTAAATATGTTGTCTTTTTGATCTCTAACATTGAAACAGAAGGACTCTAATTTAGGAGTGATTCAATTTCTTCTGCATGATGTCCAGCCATTGGAAAAGCATGATGGGTGTGGACAGGTTAGGATACAATAAATGGTAAGGATTAATTCAAGATAGCCTGAAACCAAGTATTTAAGAGTGCATTCAAAGATTTCAGAACTGACTAACGATTCAATGAGATACTTGAAAATTTTCATGCTTAGAAAACCTAAATAGTCAGTCTATTGAAAGTCTCATGCACTAAAGATTGTTTCTGAAAATGTTGTTCTAAGGCATCTGAACCTAGGATTCTTCGACTTACGGGTATTCATACAACATATGCATACTATAAAGAGCTTTTAGGTTCTGTCCTGTTTCTATGTTGTGAGACAGAGTTGCTTCCAAAGGGTATTTAATTTTGGGTCAATGGGGAATTAAAGGACACTGAGACTGTCTGAAGAGTTCCTCTCAAAAAAATAGTCACACTGCAGATAGTGCTGATATTTTGATGGGAAAATACATATAAAACATACTCTTTGTGGATTCTTAATATTTCATACAGCTCTGTGTCAGCTATGCCAGGAACACAGTTTCTAATATTAGAAGTGTATTTGTTGTATAATGCCCTTTTTGACTTGGTTGTTTGGCACAGATTTTCACAGGCAACTGTAATGTTGGCCTCTTATGCCATTGTCGTATATGTAAATTTTGAAGAAACGGCTAATCCATTAATGTCTTCAGATCTGATTTTCTTCAGACCTTTAGAACAGTCATCCATTAAAAATCTCTCTGAGATTGATGAATGCTTTGAGAATCAGATTAGTAATCCCCCACACCTACCTCTTCTTGCCCTCGCAAAGACGGGAGGACCACTTGCACAGAAGGAATGCTAAGCAAACTGGCCTGCAGGATGTCACAGAAATTAAATTATTAATAAAGGAGGTGATGAAGAATAATAGGTCTGTTGTGCAGACTTGTTTTCTTCAGCAGTAAAAGGCAAAAGTTACAGCACCCATCAGCTTGCTTTCATCATCTGTGAAAGAATTCCGAGTGACTTTGAGTCGCTCAAAGGAATCTCAGTTGATTGTAAAATATGAGGGGCTGAGAATGGTGTTCTTCACCCCTTATGGACTGAGACTAAACAACAGGTTTTCAGTATGACTCCTGTCTGTCGTCTTGTGTCCGGAAAGCAAAACTAAAACCATGTTTATAGTTGAGCTTTAGCAGTCTTTGGATATGGCATTGACCTGTGGATGTTTTCAGAAATTAGTTAATAAGATTTATATGAAGGCATTGTTTGCTCTCTGCTGGCTGTTTTCAAAGAGTGTTTAATCATGTATAATAGTTTAAAAACTACTGGTGTTACTTGCTTTTCTGTTTTTGAAAAATAATTATACAGAAGCATAGAGGCCAGTTCCTCGTTCCAGTAGTGGTCGAGAACAGGGTTTTTTTTTTGCTGACTGAACACTGTGACTTTATTTGGTCTTCAGTTGTATACTACTCATCTTTTACATATGCAGTAAGGTATATTCTCTCTTTTCTTTGAGCAAGAGTTACTTGATTCTTCTTTTGCTTTTCAGAAAACTGAAAATGCTCATTCATTTTACAGATGCAGTTAATGGTCAGCAAAGTGTTGATTTTAAGACGTAGTATTTATGAATTGAAAGCACCTAGAGATACTGAATCTCTAATTTTTGTGAAATTTTGTGAACTTTTTCCAAACTTCACTTTGGAATAATTAATGTCCTTTCACATGGGGATGACAGTAGAAATGTCAGCACCTGATATATTCATTGGGCTGCAGTTCTGAAAGTTGTGTTTATGAAGTAATCTTGCACAAACGAAGATAAAACCCAACAAGAATAGGATTGTTCAGTATTGAATTACCAGTGTAAAATCAAATTAAAATAGGATAGAACACTTACTAGTGACTGATGTACTATTTTTATTAGTGTCATATTTTTGGCATAGAAAATATCAAGTGTATCCTTACTCAGCCAACTAAGAAAGAGTTTGTTTTCATTTAACTAGTAATTTTACCCCATAGATATTAATTACTGTCAAAAGCGATTAGCCTATTGTTGTTTTGAATACATATGTTAGAGTATGTCTTTTTTGCTCTAACTTTGTTGCAGCCCAAGTGGATCTTCTGGGGAAATTAGAGACGAGCAGTTGGTACGGATGTATAAACAGTAGTGTAAGTTTATAACCACGTGCTTTAGATTTAAAATTACTTTTCTACAATGGGAGAGTAATTTAATACTAAGATCAAAGCCCAAAACTCTGTTTTACTAAACTTCTCTTTTAAGAAGATGATCTTCCTCCAGAAACACTGTTTGAAAGAACTGAATGCCACTGATCCTCTCAGAGTTTAAATGGGGAAGGGACATCAATTTAAAACCGATTAACTTTGAATCTTTGGGTTCTGGAGATCTGGATTGCAGCCTTCATTTAAATCCTAAGTAAAAAACACAAAGTTTTTTTCACTGTACTGAAACAAGGTACTGAATAAAGAAGTTCCACTACTGAACTCACATTTGAGTAGAAGTGAAAAAGCAGAAAAGTCTTAAAACAGCAAGCATACAACCTACCAAATGAAACCATGTTCAAGCTGCTCTAGTCTGGTAATTTAAACTGCTCAAGCAACGCTAAAATGTTAATTGTAAGTGTTGTCTGTAAGGTCTAATTGACTTAATCATCGCCCATCCCTTTTTTTCTCTTTATTTTTCTGATTTAGGAAAAAGCCTTTCCTTGTATTTTTAACACAATACATTAATGATGTTCAAAAAGGTCCTCACTTTAACCAAGAGTTATTGTTTCGAACCAGAGATCTTTTTGTCATATAATTATTTTAGTTACAGTCTTAGCTAAGAAGTTCTGATTTGGAAGAGCTTTTGGAGAGCTCCTCTGACAGTTATGAAACTGTCTTTACCCTCAGTGCGCTTAACTAAATAAATGTCAAGTCTGGTTAACCTTTCTTTTCTCTTTCTCTGTCTTTTGAAACATCAAAACTATATAGGTAACTCCCGTATTGTAGAAATGCAGCTAAACAGTTTACATCAGGAGGTATACCTTTGTGTTTTCATATAAATGTTTTCTTTCTGAAGTGTGGCTTTTAGAAATTTGAAGTACCCATCTGTTTCCATGTTTTTAGAAGTCTTTTGTGTAGCAGTTATTCTCTGAATACATGAACACATCTGTTTTAGCAGAAATGTTTTTTGGAGGAAAGAAACCACCAAACATGACTTATGGCATGACCTGTCAAACTTATAAACAAACCATTTTACTGTGCCAGTATCTTAAGAATTTGGATAGAGGCTGGTTTTCTGAAAGGTTTTGGTAAATGAGAACAATGTAAATATTATGAAAATTAATGGTTTTGCTGTGTTCTCCTGAGGCACAGTATGGTTTTTCTTTAATCTGGAGGAAACCTGTGTTTAAAATTATAGGGAACTACCTTGTTCATTGTCCTCTTGTCCTCTTTTTTTTTTTTCTCTTTTTTTTCTTTTCCCCAGCATGGATTACACATATTTCTCATTTAATGGAATAAGAAACAAACACTTATCACTAAGAAGTGTTTAAAGTAATGTCAAAAATTGATAGATGTATTTTTCTCTTTTGAAAGTCCAGTTAATTTTGACATGAATGTGTTCTTACTGTAACCTTTGGAGTACAGCCAGCATGTTCTCAGTTTAAACAAAGTTGTGCTTTTTTTCATCTTGAACTTTCTAATTAGGCTTAAAAACGATGAGCAATTGATTAATGAAGAACATTTTTAAAACATCATCATTTGGGTCTGGTGTCTATGTACATGTTATTTTTGTAATGAACTGTCGTAGATCTTCAGGAACTGTTGCAAAAAAACTTGTTTGTCCATTTGTGTTTGTGAGGATTTTGTTGCTATGTGTGTTAAATGGCTTGTAATGCAGTGACTTTTATCCATCTATTCAGCTGTGATTGGAATGGAGTTGATATCTCTCTCAGGTATATTGAACTATACGGAATTGTGTGACTTAAATGTCATGGGCACCCTCCAACTTTGTATGGTTCACTCTATGATGCAAAGCAAAGATAGCATGGGAGGAGATTTCATTAATTTCACTGATATGGTTTTGGAGTGGGAGAGCCATTAAGTTTTATATACTAAACATGCTGATTTTTTTTCAATAGTTATGTGGGAGTTTGTGTGCTAAATGTGATGGCACTATTCTATTTTCCTCTTCAGTTTTCAGATATTGTACTATTTAAGCTTTCAGGTTGGTAATAGAGGAAAAGTTTAGACTGTTATTTTGAGGACATTATTTTTCTGTGTTTTCCAGAATTCTTGTCCATTTATAAAGGTCTGTAGACTTTAAATTGGATTTCACCAACCTAAAATGGTACAGCTGATATTTAGTGTCCTTCTTGCACAGAACTTTGCGAATTGATTCTTTAGGCTTTCATATCTCTGAAGATACCAGTACTAGTTGATTGTGTGGTAAGTAAGGCCTCATGTGTAGTCTCTGTTCACAAAAACATTGTTGCGTTCTTTTGGATTTTGCCTTCCACTGCAAAAAGTTATGCTGTGAAGAACATTAGAGCCACACTAGTTTTAAATTACAGAAGTTTTAAACCTATGATATTAAATGCCTATATTGTTTTCTGGCTTTAATGAATTCTCTAGGACTGGTATGTGGCTGTAATCCTGTCAAGGGTTGGTTTTCAATTGACTAAGCTATAACCTGGCAACCGTATGCACTTTCACGCTCACCACAAATCTGTTAAAAAAATATTCTGACATTCTCAGATATATTTGTCTAAACTTTTTAACTGAAGAGATTTAGCATTAGACAAAGAAAAGCAAGTTAGGGTAACTATGAACAAATAAGTTTTGGTAAGAATGGTGAGTAGATTTTCAAATGATCAACACTTAAAAGGAACCTTTTACGTTCTTAATAGATAACATCTGAGATGAAAATAACATCTTTTGTGTAGGTTCTGGCCAACTCCCATCTTATTTACTGAAAGGACTCCTCTGTGGCCTTAATTCAGAAAGCTGTTACAAATACGATTTACCAAACTCATCATTTTAAGCCCATCGTCTTCTTGCATCCCTTTCCCTACCCCGTGGCACCCTTGTTGTCAAAGGACAAGGTCTTCCTTCGTATCTATCTCCCAGTCACTGTTTATAATTGCTCTGACTTCCTCAGCCATAGATGACAGGTTTCCTTGCTTGTAATGCTCTCACAGAGACTTTCATGCTTTCTTCTTCCTGGGAGGAGATCCTCATTACTATATATACATCACTGTCCATAATAGTCATAAAATTGTCTTTTCTCAGAGTGTTTACATAAGACTTAGCCATAGTTAAGATACTTTTCTTTTAAGATACCTTTTTTTAAGATATACTTTCTTTTGGTGATGCCTGCCATCTCAGTGTGTGTTGTCACCTGCCTGCCTCTCTGTAATCTACCTATTGTCTCCTGCCTTATTCTTGGATTGTAAAATTGCTGGGTATGGATGTTGTATTTGTTTTGTACTTACATAGTACTTTCTGCAACACTTAATTCTGATTTAAGAGTGTTACACTCTTGGATTTATAGGAAACAGTCAAAAAGTGTGGCTGTTGCTTACTTGTGATTTCTCATTTGTTGGGTAAACTGCTTGGAATTAATGTATAAAAGACCACATTAAGTTCATAAGGAACTCTTTCTGGTACGTCTCGAGTTTGCATTAAATAGCAGTTTCAGAATTTTACATTAAGTATTATTTACCAAGACACATGCAAACAGCAAAAGAAAGCAAAGAATAGATAATACCCAAATATATCTACTGAGGTTTCTTCATAAATTAGTTTTGGTGTGAACAGGCAGTTTTGTGTTTCCTCTGAAGGTGTTGAATTTTATTTTGAAAAACTTTAGAAGAACTTGGTCTTCAAAGTTTCACATTACAATACTGGTAAAACCAGAATTTGGATTTTTTTTAAATGCAACTTATGTACAGAAAAAATACTAACGTAAGCAGCTGTTTCAGTTTAGCTCAACAAAGCTCAAATATTGAATAGTTACAGTTCAACTAAAGAATAAGCTATCTAAAAGCACTGTGATTATACTTGCACTCTTCTCCAGGAGACATGATGAAAGCATTATTTTGCTTGATATTAGATTGCTTTTAAGATACAAGGGGCTTCAAGATGTAGGGAATATTATAATAACACTGTTCTTACACATATTCAGTATATGGTAACATTTAAAATACTTAATCTGTGACTTACTGTACAAACAAGAAGAGCATCTGTTCCTAAAACATTAATGCACATTGTTACCCTTTTAAATCTTTCACAATAGAGTTAGTGTCCTGTCTTTAATATGGAAGGGGAAAAAAAAAAAAGCAGGACCTCTCATCTTTGTGGTTTAAGAATATCCCATTCAGCATTACTCTGCTGCTTTAAAAGCAGATTTTTTTTAAAATGTCTATGCTAAAGCCAAGACTTTGAAATTACTAAGAAAGAAACACACTGTCCTCAGTATCTCCCAAGTATGTGAAATGCTCTTGAACAAAGCTCCATGAAAGCTGTTTTTAAGTGATATAAATAAAGTGGCAAGATCAATTGATTTAGAATTTGGTTCAGTAACTTTACACTTGATACACTGGCATATGATGTTTGGCACCATATATGATAGTTTTTTATCATATCTGCTTTATCTGCATTCCTTTTACTGCATTTAAGACTATCAAAACCACAGAATTAGAAATGTAAACTGGTCTACAACGTATGTTAATTAAAGGACGAATAATACTTTTCCAAAGCAAATTGTTTAGTCGCATATTCTCTTTAACTTTGCATCTGAAGCAGTCATTTTACAATAGCAGTATTAAATAGTGCTCAGAATTTGCTTTCCAAATGTGAATCCAAGCAGCTATTTGTATATGGCTGACACTTACCTGTCCACAGGATTTTCCAGTTCACTGTAAGATCATATCTCACATGTTATATGATCATTTGCAGCACTTTGCTTTTCCTGCCAAGCTCCTTATGACCAGATACAGACAGCAATAATGAACTTTGAAATAGCAAATTTAAATAGCAACTTTAAAACAATATATGTAGCCAATGTGAAGACACTGAGACTTCAGGAGCTTCGGGGACTTGTTGAAGCCAGAGGAAACTATAGGAATTGAATTGCTTTATTTATTTATTACTGGGAGCAAACAAATGAATAATGGTTTCTTCCAGGTATCTGTCACAGTGATGTTTGGAATTAAGTGTCTGGTCCACTGTGCAAAGTTAAATATAACAAAGAGGCAATAAACAAGGAAGTGGTCAAAATCTAAATTAGAAATCTGATTTTCTGACATAAAACGCATGTTCTAAGGGTTTTAAAAGCCCTGTAAGTCCATGGTTTTTAATTTTCTCGGTTTTATCTGGGGTTTTTTTAGCTGTTTTAATTACAGATGACTGCATAGTCCTCATTTTCTACTGCTGTTGAATAAATTCCCTGACCTTCCATGAGTCGCTAAGTAAGTGAATCTCCTCTTTCTCTCATGGACTTAACCGTATACTGAAACTGAGGCCTTATTTTTAAGAAACAAGTAATCTTGCTGATGTTATGCAGAGACTTCTGTGCACACCATAATATTTGCTGAGACAAGTATGCTCTGGTACTGCGTACCCATATATATTCTTTTGTTCTTTGTGTTGTCTGTCAGACTACTGAAGAAACCATGAGCACAGGAGAGGGCAGGATGTATTTTCAGAATATCTTGTATGGTATACCGGCCCCCTAATCGCAGAGGCTTAGAAGTTAACTGGAACTGTGGGTCTGTTGGCCAAATCCTTTGTGCTGTACGGAAGATTATACCTGGAGCGTGAGATTCTTCTGGCTATCTTTCTTTTATATTTACATGGAAACTAAAGCTTTTTTTCCCCATGAGAGTAGTCAGGCAAAAAACTCCAGTTCTGTGTCCAGGGTTTCTGATGTTCATGGATGTGTGCGTGTTCCCTTCCTTTTGCCAGAACTCCCAGCGTCTTAACTGCTTTTTGTGGTAGGAGGAGGTTTCGGTGAACACGGCTTTAAAATTAGTTCTTTTAACCTTACTTTTAGCACAAGCTTTAAATCACATTGCTAGATTTGTAGGTTAACAGATAGCCTGATTGTCACTCTGTTCCTTATATTTAATGATTGTTAATTAATAAAGTCAGTGCTCTGCAGTCTCTGCCAGTTAATCACTACCCCTGTGAACTCTTGCAGGGGCAAATGACTTGGGCTAGTTGACAGAAGTTTATTTAAAAGATGATGTTGAATCTTCTACACATCAGCCAAAATATTATTTAATTTCTCTAGAAATGGATGTTTATTTCTGTTGGTTAGGATTTGCTTGGGTGTTTTTGTTTGGTTTTTTGTTTTTTTTTTTTAAGGTTAATTCATCTTTCTGCTTTTATACTGCAGCTACTTTCTCTGATGCAAATGCCAGATCTGCACCCAGCCTCATTACTAAAATAAACACAATTACTCTGAATAATGGAACATGTTAATTCAAGTGTTTATGTGGGCAGGTGTTTCCTTTTGTTTTTCCTTGTTTTAAAGGAGTGACTGACAGCACCTAGTGAGAGAGCAGAGCCTAGCTTTGCTTCTAGACTTACTGCTAATGCTCACATGTCAAACTACAGGAGTATATCCCAATGGAAAGATGTAAGTAACGGTTAAGTGTCTGTCATCTCCCCGGGTGGGAAAACACATAAACATATGGAGAGTGAGTCTGAAAGCCACAGCAACTCTTGTCTGGTTTTTGTTCTCTTGACATAGGTTTTCTCAATACTAATCTTAAAGCTTGCTCACCCGTTTCCATAGAAATGCTTGTTTGCGTAGCAGCCCCAGCTGCCTCTTGTCTTCTCGCATGTCCCTGCCGAAACAGAGGAGTGGTCAGCTGTGTTGTGAGATAAAAGAAATGGACTTAGTACAGTAAAAAAGATTTGCAAACAGTATAGAGAAGCGAACTAGTTGTGGATTCAGTAGAATGGAGATAAAGGCAAATTTTCTGATCTTAAAAAAACATTGAAGAGGAGCTAGAAATTAGGCTGTCTGTCATTGAAATGAGCTTCTGAGTACAGAGAGGAAATCAGATAAAAATGTCAGGACTTTTAACACTGGAAGTGATCAAGAGCCACTTCTCTGATGATACAATATTTGGTGTAAAGAAATGCAGGGAAGTATCTTTCCACATAGCACTCAAAATGCATTCAGAATGCAGCAAGGCCATTAAGAAATTAACAAAAGAAAAATACTTCAGGGCAAAATGAGATGGGTGCGTGATTACGGTTACAGATGAGTGTGTATATTTGTGCTTCATTAGTTTTAAGAGAAGTCTGTTCTCTAACTGTATTCTTCCTCCCCAGCCCTTCACATCTTATTTGTGTTTTGGTAGCCTTTAAGGAATAGAAGAAGCTATGTATGGTTGTACAGTGCCTAGAGGAGTCCTGACTCAGTATCTGGCTATTGCAATATATGTACTAAATCACCTGACTCATCTAGATTCTATCTAGATATTACATATAATGCCTGATAATACATGTAAGAACCATTTCAGTAAGCATAAAAGGACGTTTGAGTGCTAGGAACTTCAAATGATGCAGCTTTAATCAATAGTATTTATGTACTTAATGGTTCAGAGAGAACTTCCATCAAACTCCCAGTGTTTTTTTTTCTCTTTCCTTATTCAATCTGTCTTCTCCCATATCACACCACTTGTTCAGAGCATTTCTGCCTCCCTCATAACTGGCAGTGTACTTCTCTTTTCACCATTTTTTGGGGTGTGCCAATCTCATCGTATTTGCTTTATGCGAAGTGCCAGATGTGTTGGCAGGCCAATAGGAATTATTTTTATATATGATAAGGAATAGTTTAGCTTTTGTGCCCTCAGGTAGCTGCAGTGAGACAGCAGAGTCTTGGTTAACTTTGGTCATGCAAGTTCCACTTAATGCAAAATGATTATTAAGCAAATCCCCTTTCTGTTGAAGCTTTTAAAGCAGGAGGAAAATGCAAGAGAGAATTTAATGTGGGGCTTGTGTTCATAGGTCAGAATAACAAGATAGTGTCTTTTTTCCAGGCTGCTAGCAATAAAAGAACAGTTGCATGTGGTAAAAACAGTATGTTCTGGATTCTGTGCCAGTAAAAAAAAAAAAAAAAAGAAGGAAGGGGGGATTATTTTGCAAACTGGAAAAAATCTTTGGTTCACATAGGTTGATAGCATTTGTTAAACAAGACTGCAGGTGAAAGGTGTTCCATAAGTAGTAATAACTCTTATATCTAATATTAATTCTGTGAACTGGTAAGGAAGTAAGATTTTGATAGGATGTAGAATCATTTACTCAGGCTTCCTAGTATTTCTTTGGAAAACTTACACATTTATCACATTTACCCAGAGATGTTTTTGCTTTGCCAGCTCTGCCCAAATTTTTATGAAACAGTCAAATTATCTTTAGGAACAGACTGTTATTTTCCCTGATAATATTAACCAGACTTGTGGTAAGGCCAGACACAGTGGCATTCAAAACAAGTCATAATTAATCTGAACCACCTTGTTTTTCAGATGGTACCTGGTACTTTGAGCAGAAACAGCTAGTGTGCCCTATTACATAGTTCAGGATAAAAAGTAAGGTTCAAATAAAAAAAAAAAAAAGAAATTGTGAGTGTATAAAAATGTATTCAGAACAGAGCCTTAAGTTCTGATTTCAACAGAAAAAAGTTTGAGGGACTATCTGCTAATACATCAGCAATAAATATTTTTCCTTACAAGTTGTTACAGTTGATAAACTGATGTTTATAATGACATATCAGTATTGCATAATCTAATGTTTGCTTCATGCTGTCATTATTCATTGTAATAAACTTGCATCTGACATGTGGTATGGCTCAATCCAAAGGTCATGTTGGAAAAGTGTTTTTTAGTGTTCGAGTTACTTTTATGTTATATTTTATTGCATACTTTTGGCTTGTACTCTAGTAAAATGCAGGCTGCTTAACCTATGCCAGTACTTGGAAATAAAGATGCTGCTTGCTCAGGGGTCCTGTTCAATGTGAAAAGGATATGCTCTGTCTGAACTCTGTCACCCTATTTTGTGACTAGAAGGGTTATAGAAACCAGGAGGTTGTGACTTTGTATATACCATGAAACTCTACTTTAAAGGCATTTAATGAAAAGTAAATCATGTAATTGAATGACTTGTTCGCATTTTTACCATTCTGAAGGTATGTGAAACAACAATGAAATATTGTAAAGCTCTAGTATGGAAGGGCTGAGTGACTCCTAAGTTGGGAAGCTTTGTTTTACTCCACAAAGTTGAGCAAACAGAAATCAAATCCAAATGGTCTGTGTCAGTGAACACTGAAATAGTACTGGAATGTTGTTCCATCCAGTTCCTATTAGCACTGTCAAGATTTGTACTGGAAATTTTGTTTTTATCTGGAAAGAGAGTCTCATCCTAGGTCCTGTGTTACATCCACCCCTTGAGTAGGGATTGGTCTTCCTTATGATCTCTGGTCTAGTTTCTGGTTAGCCTTGAATCCGCTAAATTTTGGCATTGTCTGCAAAGATTAATTTCCAGTGCGGGCTTAGTATTCCTCCTAAAATGAATAGTTGTTCCCTGCCCCCCCCCCAGACTGAGAGGCTGGGACAAAAAACAAACCCCAAACCACTTCTTTATAAAGAATGTGTGTGTATATATACACAAGAGCAGTTAGGTGTACTTCTGGCAGTGGGTAACATTAAAATATATTCTGCTGCTAATGCCCTTATACTTGAATGGAATGGAAGATGTACTTGGCAGATTATTCGCAATTAATTCATTATCTTTATGCTGGGCCTGTTCCTTGCTAAACTGTATGTTTAGGAAATAATGTAGACTACTGGCCAGTATTTGAAGGAAGACCAAAATTTTGATTGGGATCTCTGGCTACATTTTGAATGATTTTCATTGCTTGAAATATTCTAAGTGATGAAATAAGTTACTGCTCACTATTTAATATAATTTCTTAAATTTATCTTGCTTAGACTCATTTAAATACGTTGTTTTGGGGGGAGAATGTGGTTCAAAGTTGTTAGCTTCTTGAAATTAGCTGTAGTTTAAGAATATTATGGGGTTGCAGTCATCTTCGTTTTTAGGGAATGACTAACTTGATGAATGAGAACACTGTATATAGTATGCTCTTTCAGCTGTGGCTTCTAGTGTGAGTCACTTAAAAAAAGATATCTGAGAGTGAGATAGACTAATTGCACCAGTTCCTCGTGTAGGCCAGAACATTAATGGCAATTACTTTTGGTCACCATTGATGTGGAGTTGAGAATAACTTTTTATGTCTAGCAAATCTTGTGAGCCTATTTGTCGTGCTAAGTTTTAAAGAAGTTAATGGAGACTACAAAGAAAACTGGAAGAGCTCATGATAAATTAAGAAGTGTTGACTGTAACTTGAACCTGACTGTTTCATTCTCTGCCACAATTAAAATTTCCACAATCTGTGTTTTTAGAGGATTACCCCAATGGGACATGGCTCGGAGATGAGAACAATCCTGAGATGCGGGTCCGTTGCCCCATCACCCCTGCTGACATGCTGCACATCAGCACGAACTGCCGCACAGCCGAGAAGATGGCACTGACGTTGCTTGATTATCTCTTCCATCGAGAAATTCAGGCCATCTCCAACCTTTCAGGCCAGGGGAAGCATGGGAAGAAGCAACTTGATCCTCTCATGATTTATGGAATTCGCTGTGAGTGTCATACTGAAGCTTTTGAATTTATACTGTGTAGATAAGGCAGAAACAGTCTGCTATTTGCAGTTAAACTATGTTTTGTAAGAATGAGGTAGGTATTGTTGTTGCCAGATGGATGTTATGTTAGCTTTTCTCTATGAAGGAATTCTAATGAGCTGGTTTAATTTAGCTTGTAGGTGATCACCAAAAATTTCTCCATCTTGAAATCTGAATTCAGATTTCTTTGCAACCACCAGCTGTGAGCGCACGAAGTGTAGTAAATATCAGAGAAGTATTACTTTCTCAGATAATGGAACAAATAATAAAACAAATTACACATGTTTAAATGTTGTTCAAATGTTCAAACCAGTATGGTCTTGAATCCTAGTTTTTTACTTCCCAGTTATGTCTGTTATTTCAAAAGACTTGCTGACATTGAGATGGAGGAAATTTGCTATTTCAGGAGAGATTGAGTATCAAGGTCGGTAGATTCATAACAGGAGTACACATGATGCTAATGTACTTCTGTCTGCTCCAGTGTGCATGAATCTTTTGATTATTAAAGCTATTATGCAGTATAATGAACAGATATTACTTATATTGAAGAAGCAATTTTTGGCAATTTAAAAGGTATCAAATGTGTTTTGCGTATGGAATATAGTAGGCCTAGCCACTGGTTTTAAGTAAAAAGAAGAATCTGAACATACGCATCTTGCTCTGATATGATGACTTCTAGCAGGGAATTACTCAGTGAGTACATTGAGGACAGCCAAGTTTGTTCTACGTGCTATGGTGTAACTATT
Organism: Elanus axillaris; assembly: GCA_026212715.1. Lineage (NCBI taxonomy): Eukaryota > Metazoa > Chordata > Aves > Accipitriformes > Accipitridae > Elanus > Elanus axillaris. The sequence goes on from JANZLQ010000092.1 coordinate 41,456,457, forward strand.
TTCCAGCAAAGGAGGTAGATGAAGGCCTTTCAAACAACCAAGCGTCTGACACAGGCATGTACCTTGTGTGATACCTTTGCTATGCATGCAAAGAGGAAACAAATTTAAATGTTAGTGTGGAGTTAAGAGTCTAAAAATGACCAACTTTACTAATTGAACTAGAGTTTAATATACCAGTAGATCTCATTGTTAAAAGATTCTTTATAGTCACATCTTATGTAGGTCACCGATAGATTAGTAGAGTGGGAATAATTTGTTGTACTAGAGTGTTTTGTATGCAATTGCCTATTTGAAATGCCAAATACGGCTTAAGAACATAGCCAGAGAGAGCTTATTTTGTATGAAGTTTGAAGAATTTGGTGGTTTGTTTTTGTGCTTCTGTTAGGGCAATGTGTTTGATAGTTACATGGAAGAAAATGTGAAGAATATTCAATGAGACTGCTGTGCTTTCTTTACACAGAACTGAGCAGAAGAAATACAGTCCTATTGACCTGCTTTTGTTTCTAGTAATTTGCTGGCTATCATGGGCAAATCGATAGGCAAAACTAACGCATTCAGTTTGCTGCATTGGGCCAGTTTTTGTCTCGTTCCATACCTGAAGCAGAAGACTTCTTCAGGCTTCTGCTGTAAATATATTAAATACGTTGTTTTAAGGGAGAACATGAGTCAAAGTAATTTTGATCTCCACAACATTTTTAGCTATTGATCTCAACAATGTGAATGACCATGTTCCATTGTGTTTTTAAAACTTAGAATTTTGTTGACAATAGTTTTTAGAAACATGAAGAAATGAATCTTGCTCCAATGTTAAAGCAAGTCACTAGCAGCCCTTTTCCTCATCACTTAAATCTGTGAGCACAAATCAAACGAGTGAGTTTATAACTACTTGTGTAGAAAGAACAGCGTTTTGAAAATGTGAGCATGGGTGAAGGAATGTGCTCATGTGACTGAATGCTCAAGCTAGGGATTATGTCATGTATATGAGGCATTCTGACCATGAAGAAATTGGATTATAGAAGTGATCCCTGCACTTGGAAAAGGTCTGCAATGCAGAAGTGTAACAGCAGTGGATCATAAGCAGCAGCATTCTGAACGATGAGCACAGAAACCACTGTCTGTGTCTTTGATGTCATAAGCACAGTTTGGAAGGTTTGGGATCCAGCTATCTGAAACATACCTTTATTTCTTCTTCATGTTGACTGCTGTGTTGCTTTCTTTTGGAAACCAGTCCATAGCAACCTAGGGATTGTGTATGCCTTCTGCAAAAAATACAGCCCGTTTAAATCTGACCAGAGTTTACTTTTTTGGGTACCTAAATGTTAATGGTTATTGAGATTTGCTGTTGGCTCTGGCAAAGAATCCTGCAGCACCAAATGAAGAAAATGCATGTAAACTGGATGAAGCAGCAAATTTAATAACAACAACGTTGGTCCAGAAATGATGATTTCATATAATAACCTAATATTTCATCACTGCAAATAATTAAGTAGAAATGAAATTTGACTTCAGTACCCTGTTTATGAATTTGCTGTGATGTGAGTGAGCATATGGATGACTCATAACTTTCAAGGATGAGATTCTGGCCATGTTCAGTTCAGTGGCAGAACTCCTGTTGAGTTTAGCTGTGCCACGATTTCATCCTTAATATTTGTCAGAGAGGTACTGGGAAGAGCCCTGCCATGTTATATCCACTTTGCTTTAGTAGTCCATGGACCATCTGTTTTTTATTGGTGAAGTGTTGTTCCATAAAATCTACCAAAAACTGAGTACAGCGCTAGCATGGGAACTAAATTAGGTTGTTGTCCTAACAATGTGGTTTGCTTCTACTCTGAGCAGTAATACTTTGATTCATTATTTTAAACTTAAATGAAAAAAGCTAATGTCATCAGCCTCGCATTTGCCAATCATAGCTAGAAAAGCTTAAGCCAATATAAAGGATTTTATTTTCCCTTCTGTTTCAAGTTTCTTAGTTTGTCAGTGGAAAGAGATTCCTTCCTTTCTTTTTCTAGAAGAAAAAGAAAACAATAACCCAATCTGTATTTAATAGAGAGAATATTTTGTATAATGTGCAGAAATGACAGAAAATGAAGACATGTATGTTTTTTAAAAGTTCTTGACGTACTGCATAAGGTCCACTGCAAGAGAGATGAAAGTTTATCTTTGGAAGTATAAATTATCACTTGTGGCATAAATTTGCTTGTGGGGTGGCGGTGGTATTGAAGAAAGATTTTGGGCAAGAAACCAAAATGTCTTAAACATACTGTATGTCATTAAGTAGCTCGTTACTTTAGCCCTACTAAAAATGTAGATATTTTCTGGTGAAATACGATATAAGAACATCCATAGTTGTAATTTTCTTTGTGTAACAGAAAATACAGGTTTAGGTCTTTTGAGATTTTATGGCAGTCTCCACAAATGAGTTTGAAGAAACAGATTTCCAAATTCAGAATTTTGCACTTACAAGAAACGTGGTATCACAAAGGATTATTTTACATGTTGTCTTGGAAAAAAATTGAGAGGGGATTTCTGAAGCTCATAAAAGAAAATCCGTCAATAGTTCTTATTCTTTAAAATAATCTAAGTAATTAAATGAAGACAAAATAACATTAGTTATTTCCTGCTAACTGTGTAACTTTGTTAGTGTGTCATTTCTGTGAAAGTCTCTTACATCTGCACATGTGTTTTTGCAGACTCTCACTGATCATTTTTGAACATATTTGTCAGTTTTAGCTAATTGTGACAAGAGGCTAGAAGATCAGTACCTAGAAATTAAATGCAGAATGAGTGGTTGGGTGGAGGAGGGAGATACACATTCACTAATTCCGTTAAGGAGAACCTCTGCCCTTAGTTCAGTTGTATTATTGGACTTCAGAAATCCTCTTTCGGCTCCATACAGTCGTCTGTTGCTCAGGGAACTATTTATGCCTGTTGAAATAACTGTCACATTAGGGGCATGATTATTGGTTAAAAAAAACCCCAACCAAAACCAAGAACAACAATCACCC
>JANZLQ010000092.1:41459561-41491048 GCA_026212715.1 Elanus axillaris
AACAACCCCCCCCCACCCCCCCCCCAAAAAAAAAAAACCAACCAAAAAACCAGTATCCGCAGAAGGGAGGGTACCGTGGTGAAAGATGTGAGTACTGTTACAGCCAGCTTAATACTTTTCTGTTGAATTTTCCCATCTGCTTCCAAGACTACTTGGTAGAGTGAATTTTTGCTGATTTTCTGTCATGAGTTAACATTTATTTCAACCAGAATACATCCCTGTCATTTAAATAACATAGGAAGAAAGTGTTATCTGAAAATATCTTAGGATGAAGTCTGATTTTTAACTATATGGTAAGTGATGTATATTCTGTTTCAAACAGCACACAACTTTTTAAGATGCAATTAAAAATGTGGAATAGAAAGAAATGGGTAATCAAAGCTTGGTATTTCTATTGTGTCATAATATTGCTTCCAGTAAAGATGGGACCCTTTTTTCTACTGTACTAGTTGAAAGAGATGTTAATATGCTTTGATAGAAGAACGAAACAGCTATGTCCTCTTCAGAGGGCTGTTCAGATAGAATTAAGCACTATACTGCTTTACAAAATTCATTGACACAATACTGCTTGAGAAGCAGACCACCCGCATTTGTTTAATAGGAAACACATTTGACTCCTGCTTGATTGTGTAATGTATGTCAGTAAGATCAGTGTATGTATATATGAGTATAGCTATTCGTGCACATAACCCAAACATAATGCAGGTTGGGCCAGTTTAAGCAACTTGTGACTTCCGTCATGTAAAATCTGTGCATCACTGTAAGTTACTACTGTTTCAGCTTCTCATTTGCTTTTAATGAAGGTTTTGATCTTAATAGCAATGCGGAATAAACAACAAATATACCACACTTCTGTTCCATCTTAAGCATTACCATGCTTCTAAATACTGGAGGAAGGGTAGTAAGTTGTGTCTCATGGACAAACTGTTAGCTCTCATGTTTCTCACGAGCGGATCTTTTTTATGAGAAACTGCAGACTGTTGCTATTATATAGAATGTTTTATATAAATAAACATTACAGTTACTGAAGACGTACAATATAAATACAGAATGTATTTAGTATTTTCTGTTTTAATTTTTCCACTTTAAAAAAAAGCCTTTTTTATTGCTGTATTTTTATAAACTATACCCATTTTTCCTTTTATATTCTTTTTTCCTTCCTAATCTTTGTATACTTTTTCTGTACTCTCTCTCTATCTTACATTCATTTTGTGTTTATAATTCTGAGCTTCATGAATCTCATTTCTGAATATCATACTAGTTACTGTTTGTCAGAGTGTATAGTATATATACAGTGCTTTAAAACAGTGTTACACCTAGGTGCAACAGAGACGGATGGCTACAAGTCTTGGTTATCAGCAATTGTAGATCTGCATTTAGACCTTGGATTCCATCTGGAGAATGTTGGAGAACTTAAAGAAAAATTCAGAATTTTTCAAATTGGCATTTTGTCCGTTCTCTTCAATATTTCATTAGCATGAGAAATTGATGAATCTCTGTAACTTGGATTGTTGTGATTACATTGCTAATTGTCATTTCAGTCTATCGCCCTTGACAGACCAGCTAACCCAAGAATAAGTCATGCTCTGGATACTGTGAAAGCTTGGGGGTAAGAGGAATGGGTTAGTGGCAGGATCCCTGATGTTTTCTGTTTAACCCATGCTTCTGTTTCTTCATTATATAGGACATGAACTAATCTTCCAAGCTATAGTAGTCTGAAAAGAAGTTGTGTGGTTTGTATCTGCATGGATGAGCTAATCTTGTGGTCCCTGGAAATACGATTTGCCAACATTTTCTTCTCTTAGTAATAAATACCACGGACTGTAGCTCTTTGGAAGTAAAAATTTACTTCAGCCTGTTCCTTTGAGGACTGCAGTGTTATCAGATGCTGTAGCGCATTTCTTCTCAACTGCCAGATCATGGCTTAGAGGTGGGACAAACTTCATTTTATAGTTTGAAGAGTTATTTGTTATATTTATAAGCAGACAAGAATTTGTCCAATCCTGCAGCATCGTGCCTGTGGCAGATGGGGGAGTTGAACCAGTTTCTCCTCAGCTGTGTGCTATTCAAAACCTCTACTCTGAATCTTACCACGTGGAGCACCTCCATCTGACAATTTCTGAAGAGCTGCGTTGTGGTTCGTTCTGAAGTCCGTGAGCGTGGTGACTGTCGTTAGGGGCAGGACTTGGGAAGATAGGAGGGAGAGCGTGCAGAGGTGTTGAACTGTTTTGTACTCATGAAGAAAGTGAGAGCAAAGCCTGAGAGTTCAGCACATTGTTAAATGGAAAGAAGTGAAAGAAAGCATTTCTGTTGTGCTTTTCTCATATCCAGAAAGCATTAATTTTTTTGTACAATGCCCTCGGGAAAGGCCTTGTGATGCAGCAGTGCTGCTTTTTTCAAACATGTTGCCTTCCTCAGAGCTGCAAAAGTCTGGCTTCAGTTCCAAATAGCTGCTTCTTTGTGAATCAATTAAATGCTGCCACATGGAGGGAAGCGATAACCTCTTTTGAGGCTAGGCAAGAAGATAATATGAGAACCCATTGAGTTTATCTCAGTACCACAGTTCTCATAAATGGCATCAATGCTGGCACTTGCTTACTGACTTTATGTAAGCACTCTAATTTAATGCTCCTGTTGTTTTCGTCTTTCCTGGGCACTTACGTTTATTTCAATTACTTTGCTGGCCAGTTACTGTTTATTAAACTGAAATAAAGACAGCAATTTTGGGAAATAAATTGTTGGCAGTGTGTTTTCTCTCTCCTTCTCACACTTCTCTTGTTCTTGCATTATACAAGCAATGAATTTAATTTTCCATTCTTGAACATAAGCAGCTGCTCAGCCTGTCAGTCGCAACTGTGATTGCATGTAACTTGATTGTGCATGATGTGCTGTCAAGCATTTGGAGTTTGTAGGCTCTACAGAAAGAAGGAAACTAATGCATTAGGTCACTTGGACCATCTCTTTCCAGCTGATGCACAGTTGTTCCATCCTGTCAATACTTTTCCGCTTTGGCGAGACTTACTTAAAGTATGTGCTGAAGTGCACTGGTCCTCACTTCTTGAGAGGCAGCTAAAAACATTCAGATAAGTTTGTGGGCATAAAAGCAGTTTTCTCAGTGACTTTAAATGTTGCTTCAGGAGTGTATAGTGAAAAAAGGGGCATGTTGTTTAATACTGTAAGAAACGTGCTCATTGGGAAAGTTACTGCTACAAATATGGTAACTTAGCTGAATGAGTGCTTTTTTTTTTTTTTCCCTAATGAAAATCAAGGGAGTCTTGCGTGCAGAAGTCGTTGCATATTAATGTATTAACAAGCCCCAAGCCCTGATGTCAGCAAGAAGTATTGGACCATTTATAATCGGTGTTGAGTGTGATGTCCAAGGAGAATCTTTATCAATACTGAAGGTCCCCCTGAGCTATGAAGTTACAAGTAAAATAGAGGACTCTTTGTATCACAGTTGTACTAATCACTGTTTTCTTTGGGCTGATTTCTCCATACATGGAACTTCTCCAGCGTTGTGACTCTTTGCAGGGTAGTTACTCCAGTGTGCAGTGGCGGTATCCCTTTAGGACCCAATTCAGGAGGATACGGAGCGTGCTTTACTCTCACCATCTGCAGAGGAGGCTGGTGGTTACCCAGTATCACTCAGGCTCAGTCCCTGCATAAATAAAATATCCTAATGAACTTTCAATGGACTCCAGACAAGAAATATTTTCTTTACTATCGAAGGCCTATAAATGACAAAATTGAACTTTTATGGTGTGGTTTTAGAAGACGTGAAGAGTCTAAGAAAGTATTTGATCCCTGACATTTTGAGAGGAAAAGCAGCTCAGCCACCAAACACAGATTGATCAGTGCAGAAATAATGTACATTCATCTGGAAAACGCATTGCTGCATGCAAGGAGAGCTGTGATTTCACAAAATGTCATAAACGGAATTCCAGAAAGTTGCATAGCTTTTCCTTTCCTGGCTTTGAACTTTCTTTTCTCCATTTCACAAGGGTTAAAAAGTGAAGTGAGGAGATGCCTCAAGCTGACTGCAAGTAAAATGTAAATAAATTCCCGCAGCGTTCAGGCTTCTGTCGTGCCAGTCCTTTCCAAACCCACAAGCTCCTTCGGAAGGGGAGAAATTTTCGTTGTTGATTCATAAGTGAGTTTTTCTTGGCGGCACGTGTGGTGGCGTTTGCCATCCAGATGGGCTCCCGAGGCACTGCGGTGAGGGCTTATGTAACGGGATGTCTCGGGAAGGGGGTGGTTAAAGCAACAACCCTCCTTTTTCCATCGGTTCTGCTGCTGGTTCTGTCAGATCGCGTTGTGCTGCTGTGTAAAAGACAAACAGCTGTTTAATCAACTTCTTTGTAAAATTGTGGCTATCAAAAATGACCTGATGTGTGGTTATTGGCAGCGGCTCCTTGAAATCAGAAGCATTTATTTTGATGAAGCATTACTGCTTCAATTTAGGTGATTCCATTTGTTTTGAGCATCAGACTTTGATTTCAAACAGTGAGTTGATCCTTTGGCAATAAACACATCATATACTTAGGTATATTCCATTCCAAAACAGAATGATGTCTGATAAACCTTGTGGGATTGTTTCTCCCAGTGACTAAAAGAAATAGCAAGATCTTTGCTTGCTGTGATCATAAATGAATGCTCTGCCATTTTGAATGTGCAAAACTAAAAGGTAAATTTAACTAAAGACTTAAAAGCATGATATACTGTAAATGCATTTCTGTTATGCAAAAAGAAGGTAATAGTTATCATGAGCGCATTAGGTATTTTATTCAGAAGGAGGTTGTTAGTGGCTGGGTAAGTCGAACAAGTTTTGGAGTCTTTAGGTCCTAATCTTCATGAAAAGCTATTTCACATGAAAATGCTTGGGCAGTCTATATGGAATGCTGTCACTGCAATTTTTTTTAGCTGTACAGCTATAGCTGTATAAAGTATGCAGTTTTGCTTTCATACCGAGACCCAAATGTTGCATGAAAAAAAAAAAAAATTTTTGGAGGAAGTGAAACATAGATGTTCTTTTTTCAAGGTATCTTGTTTTATTTGCTGTCTCTTTGGATTCTTGCAAGATGGTTTTTAGAGCAACCAATGTGTTTTCTTTTAAAAATGAAGGAAAAAATAGAGGCAAATACACGTCATTTGTCCAGTATCATTGTAATAGAGTACCTCTCGTGTAACCTGTGAGCAGTAGCAAGCCTGTAGTAGATGACATGAAGACTTTTCTATTTTCCGATTATTAAACCTCTGGTTTGGTACAGACTTATTTTCCTGTGGGGTTGATTCATTCATTTAATGAGATGCTTTAAATTTTTTATAATTATACTCTGGTTATTAAACAGTTACATTTATGTAGCTGTTGATATTCTGTCACCATCAGAGAAATGTGATCAAAAGATCCCTTCGGGAATGCCTTACGGCCACTACTGTAATGTGCCATGTGGAACTGACTTCAATCAAAGTGTGCAACCAGAAACATCAAAAATACTCTATTTCTGTCGTGATTAATTCGCTCGCTTCCATTTCACAGCGTATCTCTGGTTCTGCAGTTCTGCTAACCTTTTGTAGCACTTGGCGTATGCTGCAAGGGAGTCGGAGATTGAGCAAACATATACATGCACAGATAAAAATGCTGTTGTTTCTTGCCAGAATGGTAAATTTGATGCTCCACTGGATGGCATTATTTGCATGCTTATGGCTGTCTCTCAATGAGTCAAAATAAAATAGGTTCTGCTCTTGGTAAAAATACATAGAAATAGACTGGCTGGCTTTCTGGAAAGGTGGTAAGGCGTGTCTGAATGTAGGAGCTCTTCTGTTTTAGAAGAGGATACATTGGTGGAATTTAGAGTTTCTAGATGCTAATATAATTTTATTTTTGTTTTTGAAACTTCTGGTAGGGTTCTGTAGACCCGCATGGGTCCTTTTAATTTGTAGAACAAGGGCATTTAAAATAATTTTTAATTTCATGTTTCCTCTGGTTCTGTGACTTCCTAAAAATTATTTGGGCAAATAGTCTATATAAATATTAATGATAATGAAATATTTGGACAAATTAACTTTTAATAAATGCAGTTAGATATTAAATATTCTGGTAATTGGAAGCTAGTTATTATTTCTTTTGAGGAACTGTACACTGCCAGAATAAAACCTGAGCCAGATCTGCATGTAAGCATCAAGAAGGTGCTTACTTTTCTCGTGTAACATTGGGTTTCAAAATGCTGTGTTTTACAGAGAGCAAGAACAGAGAAAGAGAAACCTCATGCCTTTTGGTTGTGCTGCTTTCTCATAAATTAAAAAACCAACCAAACAAAAAGCAACCAACCAACCAACTACCTGGATGTTGGAGACTACGTATTTCACCTGAAGTAGAAAGACTTCTAGCAATCGCTTGTAAAAGGTGATTGGTCTCTTGCAGCAGGCCTTTGATCTGGTATGCTTGAGACAAACGTGGAAAATAAATGTGGTTACAGTCATCTGTCTGCATGCACCAAATGATTGGATCTGCAGCTTCAGCTTGACAGAGAAAGTTGTAACGATAGAAGCAGTGAATCTTTCACTTGAATCTGTTATTTAAGACACAAGCCTGTATGTGCAAACGCTTTTTATGCTGTTTGGTAGATACTTAAAACAAGTTAAATTTCTGAAATGTTTCCTCAATGTGATAATTTGACATTATTGAGGAAAACTTTCTTGCCTCTTCTTCCAAATGGTTTAGTGTTTTATTTGCATAGAACTGTAATCAGCAGATTGTCCAAATAGTGCAATGAGCATTTTATAAATAGTTTAATACTTCTTCTGGCTTTCATTGATGCTGGTATGTCAAAATGCACCCTTTTGATCCCAGAAAGTATTCCTACCAGACAGATACTTTATTTGAATTTGCTTTGGTTTAGGAGCTGAGATACCATTATAAATTGTTGGTTTTCTTGAAATAGCTAAAACACGCTGCTTTCCTCTCTATTAGAAAGGAGATTTTTATTCTAAAAGGGAACCAGTGAGCGATAGTATGTTACCTCAACCCATCCCGTTCTTGAACTTGGGGAATGTGTAGTAGCCATAGTTTGGGACAGATGGTGTCGTGGTAATTGAAAGACCTGTATTACTGGGATTTTGGGGAGTGGGAATGGGATGTTGAGAGGCTGATGTCAGTTTAGTCTGCAGAAATTTACACCCACAGTCTCACTTCTATTCCAGTTATCTTGTAAAAGGTATGAAAATGCAATGTTTACTAGAGTTTGCTTCCTTAACGTGCTGATGTATTTATAGAACACCCACGTCATGATGGCATCTGGAAGCCAGGAGAATTATGCAATATGAGCAATACACTCCTGGAAAAAATGTTTTTTGGTGTCCCTAAAGTTAGTCCTTATTCCCTAAGTTGTCTAATCACATGCTCGCACTTAAGACCACTGACTTCACTGATGTTTTTCATGTCTGGAGTGTTTCCTCAAACATGCCTGGCTTTTTCAGTTGTGTTCTTAGTGGTATTTATGAATTTTTTTACTCTCTTGTCATGACACTTCATTTTCTTACTATAGGTAAACAATTTCTAGGTATTTGTTGTGAAGCAATTGTTGTAAAATTAGCAATTACATGTTTTATTATAAAGTTACCTAAGACTCCTCGTGATCTCTAGAGTGGAGTCGAGTTCCTACTGTCCAAGTAGAAAGGGATTTGATTAGCATGGAATTTTGAGGTTTAAGTATTATTATAACTTAGTTGAAGAGTATAATAAAATAATCTGTTTTCTATGGAATCTTATTTGCAGAACTCCTCTTCAATAATATCTTCTGTACCTAGGAAAAAAGGGCATTTTGTTCTTTAAAAGCTGGCACTTGAAAATTTTCTGAAGAAGTTCAGCTTTTGTGAACATTTTATAATGTTTGATTTTTGTATTTCATTGTTGAAAATATTCTGGTTACTGACAAAGGTTTAGTAAATCCTTACTAAGGTATGTGCAGTAGAATAGGATTTCAGTTGCATTTGAGGCTGTAAGTACCCCCTGAATATAGCTTGTACTGTAACATGTGTGCACTGCAGTCTCTAGTAGTCTATAAATTTATAGTTGTTTGAAAGGTATGAATGTAATAGTTAAACAAAGAAACTGTAGAAATAAAATGGAAAACAGAGTAATTGCTTGGTAGCTGAATTTTCCTTCCCTCTTCCCTCTCTCCAAGTTCTTAACAGCTCCCCCCGTCTCTTTTTGGATGTTGTTTAGCTTGTGGACGAGAACAGTGTTATGGAAAGTGATTATCTGGTGACGTGATTGACGTTCACAAGCATGTGATGTTGGAGAAGCTGCCAGGGTTCTGCCATCCCACTGACAGTATTGGGGCGAGTTTTCCTTGGATGAGGATGATGTTGCCCTCCCCTCCTGCATCCCTTTGCCCAGCCCTAAACACTTCGGAGTTTTGGAGGGGGAAACTGCCTCCCAGCTGTGGAGATCATACCCCCCCCCTCAGCTGACAAATGAGTAAACAATTATTCCCTTTAAAATTGTTTCAATATGGTCAATGCATGACCATAATTACGTTTGAAGAATTGAAGCCTGAAGGCGCGAGAAGTAACTTCAGAGGTGCTTAATTTTTTCCTCCGCTGTTCCAATATTTAGTACAGCAGATTTTGTTGTCATATGCTATTCGTTTAATAAAAAGAACTCCAAATGTATGACCCTTATGTGAAAAAATGCATTTTGTTAGCCAAACCCCCAAATAATCGCCCCTCTTCATGATTCTGAGCAGTCAGAATCTGAAGCCCTTGTTTTTCATATTATTCATCATATTCTTGTCAATTAAAAAAAGATTCTGTTCATCAGTTTAGTCATTTGGGTTTTGAATGACAGACGTCCTGTTGCTTTTGCTCTAGACTTTAAAAATTATGTTGAATTTGAAAATGGAAGGAACCAAATCTGTTTGGATTACACATTTAATGTAAATATGTCCTTATTTTATACATGTGGCTCTTAGATTCTCTGGTGGTAATACTTTCCCTAATCTTTCAAAATGTAACAATAACAGAGGGAAAGTCTCTGCCATCTCAGTATAAAGGGCAGCAAAGGGCACTCTGCCAAGTCCATGAAAATAATGATTTACCTTTTGATTTTCTAAAGAAATCTGGTATTCGTGGAGAGTGGAAGCAGCACAACCTAGCAGTATCCAAATGCAAGCTATTGAGATGAAGTTTGTTTTTTAGGAGGCTGATTTTGAATGTGGTATCAAGATGGAATATTTCATGTCTGGTTTTGATATTAGAAATGTCTTCTCTTCTTCCTCAATTTGTTCTTAATTAAATTTCTTTACAATTTAATGTTTTATGTGGATTGTTTTGTCTGCTGACTGACTTCTGACCTTTAAGAAAGAGGATTACTTTCTCAGGAACATTGTTTTCATGGGGTTTTCTTTTTTTCTAATTAGCCCTGTTTTTTAAAAAAACTCAACACTTTCTCCCCCTATTTTGTACATTAGATGCCTCAAAATTTTGGGACTGTATAGTCATTTCAGACATCATTGCTGATGATCTTTGTGTTTGTACCAGATGATCTTCGCTGCATTTCCAAGCTTTTTTTGCATTGAACCACAGAAGGATTTATTTTGCAGTGCACAAGAGGCATTCTAGAACCTGTTGTGTCAGTTGTCTTTTTAGTTTTATAGGAACTTTGACAAAAATGTGCTTTGTGTTTCATCTAGAATGTGGAAGGCAAAATGTAGTATGATGCACCTGTTGGCTTTTAAAGCTGACTTTTTGACAGTTTTCCTGGGGCACACATGCCTTCCTCCTAAGCTTTTGCTTGGTAAGATTGGAACATTGGTTCTTGCTTGCAAACCAAAGTGATTTTTCTCTTTGCGTACTTCAGAATAGTGCGTGTCTCTGTAATCTTTGTGCAGACCTTTTTGTCTCCCAAGCTGCTGCTAGTATGTATCTGGTCTATAGAAATCACTCAAGCTCTTGCAATTTATTAAATAACTGAACTATTTTGTGTCTCTGGTGTGTTTTCATAGAAAGCTTTGTTTAGGAAAAGAGGTTCCCAAAGAAAGCAAACTTCGGACCCTAGTGTTTAAAAACAAGCACATCCTTTGTTTTGAATGTTACCGACAACTATCCATTGTCCTAAATAAAAGGATCACTAAAAACATAGTCAGCCATCCTTAGATGATCTAAATCTTTTACTTCACTCTTCTTGTAAAGTGCATCTGTCTTCCAAAATACTGTTGTCTTTTTGCCAAAGTGCTGAATTATATTGCTGAATGTATTTTTTATGTGTTTTTAGGAGGGTTATGTGCCTCATAGATACTGTGCTGCTTACAAATTACAGTGCTTCTTCCTGCTTTTGACTAGCAAATGTTCCGAAAATGTCAAATCCATTCTCAATGAAGTATTTCTGTCTTCTCTAATACAGACTTACCCAAGTAAAATGTCTCATTTGCAGTGTCTTGCTTTAGTACTGCCTTTCTAACTTTTTTGGTATTTGACATACTCAGAATGAGACAGCTGAAAGATCTCTTGCATGTGATCATTTATGGATAGAGAACAGCAAGTCAGCACGCTTCAGTTTTCTAATATTGTTTGCACATGTTTTCGGGATGTAGCTCTCTACTGCAGGTAAATCATATTTCTAACATTATGGTGAACTTCTTAACTGCTTAAAAAATACTCCACTGTTGTTAGCATTAGATTTTTTTCTTCAATCATCGGTGGACTGTTATGAAATGTGGTTGCTAAAGACCTATCCGTAGAATAACATTTTAGATTGTAATACCAACTGGATAGATTTATACATCTGAAATTCATTTAGCCTTCATATCAACTGCCTTTGTATTTAAGGGCTAATTTTTCATGCCTAATTTGCACATGCAGTTACTGTGTCCGAGTATGCAGTTATGGTAAAAATCTGTACAAACAGTAGGTGTTTTGTCTATAGTAGTTTTACATCTTCAACCACTGTAACAGCTAAGTAGGAATTTGATGAAAAAGGGAAAAGAAATAAGCACGCCTGGCTTGGAAAATCTGTGCCTGATGTCTTGGGTCTCTCTAGCCTAAAACCTTCTTCTCTGACTCTACCCTCTTTAGCTTGTTACCTATTTTCCATGCTTTTCTCTGTAGTGATGTTCTCTCCATGAAGGTAGTGGTCTCTCTGTCCAGTATTTCATGGCCATTTCTTATCACATTGATTAAATGATAGCTTTTGTGATCAGTAAGTAGAAGGTCTTTTCCTGTCTTTCCTCAATAGAGCAATTTCTGGTACATTTTATGTCACAGCTCTGGCACTAAACATCTTTCTCAAGCTCTTGTCTTACATGCTTGCATTTCCTCGTACGAACAGCTCACTGCACCTGCGACTACCTTGTCCCCAAAAATAAAAGTGTATTGCTTTTGATTTCTCTTTGAATTACGTGACATCCTGGAATATCCTATGGATTACACTGTAATAGTTAAAATTCCTAGCTAGACTCCTTTTCTGTGAGAGTTTTCTCTGACCTACAGTTGATTCAGTCACTTCTCTAAACAGAGCAGCATACAACGTGAAAGTCATTAAAATCTATTTATGAATGAAATATGGAGAAATTTCCAAAGTAACCACAGAGCATATGACTGTGTTTTATGTAGGACTACACAAGTATTTCTGAACGTTCCGACAGCTGAGGTCGTATAAAGAGTTAAAGCACAACTGTTTTTATTGGACTTTACTGCAAACATTTATAAAGCCATTTCTCTGTGTAGTGCATATTAGTAATAGATTACACTGAGAAATGTGGTCTCAGTATTTACAATACAGAATGTGCTTTCCTTTTGCTGACACCTATGGAAAGGAAACTGCTGCACAGCAGCAGATGATAATAATTTCAGTCGCTTTTCTTCCCTTCCTACTCCCACCCTCTTTTTGGAGACATAATGTAGGGGTTGTAAAGCAGTCTCTAACATGCTTGCTGTCACTTGCCAGTGAGGAATCTTGAGGCCTTTAAAATGCTTTTGAATTAGCTTTTTCATGCCAGTGTTTTCCTCTTGTTTGTTCTCTACTTTATTTCAAATCGATTTTTGAAGAGATCTATAAGAAAATTTAGAGCATTAGAAAATAAATGTGTTTAAAAAATAATGAGGACTTAAGAGATATGGTACTTGACTATGTTGGATCAGTAACCTGCAAATTTCACTTTCTGAGGACACTGGGCTCATTTGTAATACAAAGAAAGTACAAAGCTCTTGGTTTGTGCAAACCTGAAATTTCACAGCTGTAGGCTTCAAATAATTTGTTTTAACAGGAGCAGACCATATCCTGTTTGTAGGACTATACAACAGCTTAAGCAAGTACTTCTTGAGTACTGCGCTCAGCTCTGGGGCACCCAACAGAAGGAGGACATGGACCTGTTGGAGCGGGTCCAGAGGAGGGCCATGAAGATGATCCGAGAGCTGGAGCACCTCTCCTATGAGGACAGGCCGAGAGACCTGGGGTTGTTCAGCCTGGAGAAGAGAAGGGAGACCTTGGAGCAGCCTTCCAGTACCTAAAGGGGGCCTGCAGGAAAGCTGGGGAGGGACTCCTTATCAGGGAGTGTAGTGATAGGATGAGGGGTAACAGTTTTAAACTGAAAGAGCGTAGATTTAGATTAGGTATTAGGAAAAAAATCCTTCACTGTGAGGGTGGTGAGGCACAGAACAGGTTGCCCAGAGAACTGTGGCTGCCCCATCCCTGGCAGTGCTCAAGGCCAGGCTGGACGGGGCTTGGAGCAACCGGGTCTGGCGGAAGGTGTCCCTGCCCGTGGCAGGGGGTTGGAACCAGGTGATCTTGAAGGTCCCTTCCAACCCCAACCATTCTGTGATTCACAGGACCAGGTTCCTGTTTGAGAGCGAGATTGGAAAAACAGTAGGTTGAAAGGATTATTTTACTTTGCAGAGTATGGAGAGCAACTGGTACCAAAAGGAAAATAAGAATCTTAGAGATCCTTCAAGCATAGTAAAAGCATGTGTTACAGCTTTGGATTGTTTTTTAACTGCAGCATTACACATCTAAATCTGGAAAGTTTAGAAGTACTGAAGTTTTAGAGAATGTTAAATGTTCAGATCTTTTAATTCACGGGTTTTGAACCTTTTGGCTTACTTTAAGTGTTTTTTTTCTGCAGCCATGAGGATTATTAATTTCTGTTAGCATACAGTCAAATGCTCTCAATTGTTGATGCTTTAAGCAAAATATAAACCACTCTGAAGCTTACAGTGAAATGGTAAACGTATGTAGCAATATGAGGAGAATCTTGAAACAGCTGACAATGCACAACATGTTTCCTTCCAGTTTTAAAGCCATTTGTCCAGATGTTGAAAGAAGCATTTCTTGTCGTACTTGAAATAGTCTTTTTGCTCCCTCTGTTTCTTGTATAACTAGGCTTCCCCTTCAGGGGCAGAGGTTGCACATGATAATGAACCTGGTTTGAGTTGGCAGCAGGACTCAAACTGTATGAGCTTTGTTTCAAAATAGTCAGTTCAACTCACGACTCAATGTTGTGTTTATATAAGAGTTTGGCAACTTAGCACCAAATGCTGGAAAGTGCATAATGTGCCTCTTTAAATGACTTAATACTAGTAGTAACATTTTCAGAAGATTCTAATTTTATATTGCATTTTTATTGGATTCTGATGAATTTTGCACTGAGCTTTAAAAGAGGCTTTTTTTTTATAGGGAGCTTTATATGGCTTCCTACTTATAAGACTTAGGCATATTGTGGGGCACTATCAGTAAGAAGTAAAGCTTCATCCAGTTTTGGCATTGGAGTGCTGGATCCTTCTGTTGGTTAGTATTGCACAGCTTGAATGTAATAGTGCACTTTCCATGGATAGTAGTGTAGATTAGAAAATTTCATAGACCGCTGATATTTTTAAATATATAACTGTGCATAAGTATGATGACTTAATTTTGTGAATAGTTTTTGAAATCACGTCACTGTGCATAACTTCGGTGTTTTTTGTAGTGTCATTGTATTCCTTCAGGCGGTGTCAAGCATGAGGGTAGTTCTAAAATTCTCAAAGTTGCTTTGTTCACCTTGTGTGTGTGTGACTCTGTGTCATGTGTGCATTTTCCTGAACATATGGGTTTATGCTGATTTTCACCCCTTTGTGTTGCTCTCTAATTACAGGTCACCTATTTTACAAGTTCGGAATCACAGAATCTGACTGGTATCGAATCAAGCAAAGCATAGACTCCAAATGCCGAACAGCGTGGAGGCGGAAACAGCGAGGGCAGAGTCTTGCCGTGAAAAGCTTTTCAAGGCGAACACCTTCATCATCATCTTACAGTGGTTCAGGTAAAAAACCAAACAACCCATTGGCGCCTCATGGCTTAGACCTAAGTGTACTCTTCGCGGGGTAACAAAATTGGCTGGATGGTCGAGCCCAGAGGGTTGTGGTGAATGGAGTTAAATCCAGTTGGCGGTGGGCCACAAGTGGTGTTCCCCAGGGCTCAGTTTTGGGGCCAATTCTGTTTAATATCTTTATTAATGGTCTGGATGAGGGGATCAAGTGCACCCTCAGTAAGTGTGCAGATGGCACCAGATTGGGAGGGGGGGTGATCTGCTCGAGGGTGGGAAGGTTCTACAGGGGGATCTGACAGGCTGGATCGATGGCCCAAGGCCAATTGTACGAGGTTCAACAAGGCCGAGTGCTGGGTCCGGCATTTTGGTCACAACAACCCCATGCAAAGCTACAGGCTTGGGGAAGAGTGGCTGGAAAGCTGCCCGGCAGAGAAAGACCTGGGGGTGCTGGTCGACAGCCGGCTGAATAGGAGCCAGCAGTGTGCCCAGGTGGCCAAGAAGGCCAACGGCATCCTGGCCTGTATCAGAAATTCTGTGGCCAGCAGGAGCAAGGAGGTGATTGTTCCTCTGTACTGGGCACTGGTGAGGCTGCACCTCGAGGGCTGGGTTCAGTTTTGGGCCCCTCACTACAGGAAAGAGTGAGGCCTGGAGAACAAGGAGAAGGGTCCAGAGAACTTGTGAGGAGCGGCCAAGGGAACTGGGGCTGTTTAGTCTGGAGAAGAGGAGGCTGAGGGGAGACCTTATCGCTCTCTGCAACTACCTGGAAGGGGGTTGTAGTGAGGTGGGTGTTGGTCTCTTCTCTCAAGTCACTAGTGATAGGACGAGAGGAAATGGCCTCCAGTTGTGGCAGGGGAGGTTTAGATGGGACATTAGGAAAAGTTTCTTTACTGAAAGCGTTGTCAGGCATTGGAATGGGCTGCCCAGGAAAGTGGTTGAGTCACCATCCCTGGACAAAGCGTGTAGACAAGGCACTTCTTGACATGGTTTAGGGAGCATGGTTGATGGTTGGAGTCGATGATCTTGAAGGTCTTTTCCAACCTAAATGATTCTATGATTCTATAACCCCCCTAAAACCCAAACAAACACCAACAGAAATGGAAACTTACAGTAATAATGCTATTTGTCTTTCAATATACCTGAAAATTATATTGATCTTAAATTGTATTTACAACTGGTGCATGTAGTACCCACAAATGTGAATGTTTTTGCGTAACAAAGATAAATGGAGAAATCCACATTTCTGACAAGTGAATTTTTGGAGTGGATTTTATATTATTGCATAAATTTTTTGAAGTACTATTTATCATTGGCAAAGAGGCCTCTCTGTTAACAGTGTATGTATGTCTACAGTGCTCCACAAGGAATGTATCCATGTACTAAGTGAAGGTAACCATTTGTAGTTAAATCATCATGGGTCTTCAGTGCAAGCAAACCACCTCCTGGTACATTCGGAGTCCTTTGCAGCCTCATGGGGCTGGTACCAAAGTAGATCCCTGGTAGGATGAGCTTCTAATCCTGTTACATCTACAGATTGCAGTCATGCTCCTGATTGCAGGGCATTAATGATCCTTGAAAGGAAGTGAGATGTGTGTGTGTTCACAAAGAAAAGAAGGAGAAGGGAGTCTGCCTCTAAAACAGTAGTAAAATACAGATTTGCCAGAAATGAGTGTCGTATATTCCAGTGTGTGAGAGAGATTGGCTTGGTTGATTTGTACGTTATCTGAATGCCTGACTTCACTGAGATGCTTGAGAATGTCCATCCACATGTGTTAACTGAAAAAATGTAGTGCATGCAGCTTTGTGGTGTCATATGGTTTGGGTTTTTTTTAACCATGTTCATTTTTTTTTAGTGGAAGGTCAAATTGTTTCTGCAACTGTTGTTTATGAGAGGAGTCAAGTGAATAAATCTTTCTCAGTGTGTTCACACCATTTAGTAGGACGTGCTAAATTTTGTTCCTGAAGTATTTTCTCTGAAGAAATTAAATATGTCTTAGGTGATTCTATATTTCCATATAGGTATGTAAGCATGAATAATAATAACAAATGAAAAATACTGACCTAAGAAGTGTTCTCATAGGACATTTCTGGCTCATGCTTTTAATATAAAGCAGCGTTATGGGACATTTGTACATCATATATTAAAACCAGTGTTTTGGAAGTGAGCCCAAAGAAAAGGAAGTAAGTTTATTTGCCTGCATAAAATTTTTGGTTGCATGTTAACACTAACCACTGTATCTCATGCAAAGAATGCCAAAATCTGCTTTCAATGGAAAATTTTATGTGCTGGAACTAGGAATCATATCCAAAATTCTCAAATTAAAACAACTAATCAACATAATGATAACCATAAGCCATATATGTTGATGGGATTTTTATTTTCAGTCTCTTAGCAATCAGTATTTTAGAATAAAAAATGCAGTAGTAAGTGGATATTATGGACCTGTGCTCATTAGACCGTACTCCTTGACTGTTGTTGAGATTTATTATTAAAAAATACTAATCTTTAATCTCCTGGTTTGGAGATTTGGGGAGACCAGTGTAGAGACGTAAAACACAGACTCAGACTCAGTGAATTTTTGTCTTCAGAAGGCAACAAGATAGTAATTTTTGGTGAGGTTTGGGGTTTTTATTTTTGTTTGTTTTTTTGTTGTTTAAACTGAAAACTCAATTTTTCCCCCTAATTCCACTAATCTGATTTGTGAGTAAATTATTCAGTGGGTACAAAGACACCTGAATTAGCACGCTGCTGAAATCCCAAGAGTTATCTGAGCAGGTGGGAGCGGCGTGGTGCAGACATTCAAGAGCTGGTTCTGCAAGAGCCACCTCGGTATTGTGGGTTGCGCGCCTAGGCTAGCTCATTTACCCGGAGTTGAGCTGGTTGCCTTTGGTACATCATCTTCCAGGATTTCCCCAGGAGTTTTTATGCTGCCTGGGTCTCCCACTGTACAGGCTATCTCATCTCCCAAGTCCCCTAGATAGCAGAGGTGGCTGCATGTCCTTATAAAGGTGTCTTTGGTCCTGAAGATGATGGTCAGCTGAGGCATCTTGGCATGTCATTGGCGGGACTGTATAGACTATGCAGCCAGAAGTAAGAGTACCGGCAATAACACTAACAGCTGCCTTTGGTAATGGTATGCGCAAATGTTCCAATGCGTTCAAAGTCTTCTGTTAATTTTCTTTAAAATATTACTCTCACTCAAAACGTCGCTGGCATCATTTTCTGGGAGGCTGTAAAGATGTTAGATGAATTCACCACTACATTTGCACCCACTGTGAAAAAGCTCTTAGAAAAACAGACGGCTTTCAGAATCAGGTGGTCCTTTGAAAAGCTAATATGCATTTGGAAATCAGGTGGGAGTGGTATTTCACCTGAAGAAAGAGGAGGTATAAGAAAAAACAGGTGAGCATGTTGAGAGGCTGAGCAAGTATACAGGGAAAAGAAAGAGAGGGAAAGATGCAAGGAAATTTTGTAGATTCACACATGTTTGAAAGGGTAACTTTTGCATGACAGGGCTGTAATTCCACTACTCTGTTCAGGTAACTTCATGAACTGCTCAGACTTTGCCTTTGTGGCTTGACATCCCTGGAACCCCTCAATGGAATTACAGCATCATAACTCACAGGCATCTGTTCCTTATTATACACACTGTATAGTGGATATAGCAGAATTCCTGCTGCCAGCTAGCAGGAAAGAGAAGTAATATTTCACAGCTCTGCAGTAAAGGAGGTCTGTATTTCACAGTTATGACAACATAGCTGTCAAATATGGCTTTTTAAAGTGTTACATATGAACCCAGACAGTTTTTATGGTAGCATTTGTTTCACGGGGCAACTTAAGGTGAGCCTTGAATGGTCTGAAATTCAGCTACTTGAGAAACTGTCTTTCCCACTATTGTTAGTTACAGCTATTAAGATCAGCTTCTAGGTGCTTTATGTCAGGTCTCCACCCAGCTGTGGTTGCTGCTGTCTGCAGAATACCTGTGTTTGGTTTCACCGAGTAGTATGTTGCTCCATGTCAGTTCACATATAACAGGCATTTGAGCTGTTTATCTGTTGGGAGGAGTATAGTAGCTGCTTCTCAGAAAAGATATAATGGAAAAAAAAAAAGGCTTTTAAAAGATGGTGAATGGCTCCTGTGTCGTGTTTACACTGTGAAGGATGCAGGGATATGCAGCGTAGTTTCTGTTATGTCCTCTGAGCTGTTCTGAGAAGCTCTGCCTTTGGCTCCACTCACTTGGCATAAGACTATAGGACTTCTATTCAGAGAAGCTATAATTATTTAGTTTGATTAGGAAGTTTAGTAGAGCATGGTTCTGTGACTAGTCAGGTTAGGTCGCCGAGCACCTTAAGGTAAGTGTGTCAGGTTCTCTGATAGTTTAGATACAACAGTGATGTTGCACACATTCAGTAGGAAAGCACTTCCATTTCACATCTTGTAAACAAGCATTTCACATTATGCCACATGGGGGAAAAATGTACACACACCCTCACCCCCTTTATCAGGTTAAATATGATAAACCTAAGCTATTTGTGGAAGTACTTAAACCCACTGATTCTTTGCTAAATGGTGATAATTTCCTAGGGACGTTTTAGGGCTTACCCTACAATATATTCCTGTAGTCTTCAGAAAGCACTTCTTTTTAAGATGCACTATTGCCATCAACAGATGTCTTGAATAGATGTGTAGTATCACAGTTTCTGCCATGCAGCTGAGCTGTTCTGGAACCTCATCATTAAGAGGTTTACATATGATTTCAATGCCCTGAGTGTGAATGAATGAACACCATGTTCCCTGTATAAACTTATTCCAGAGTTTGGTAAGGTTTTTCCACTTTGGAACTTGTGATTGTAGTATTTCATATTAAAATTGTAACCAAGAGGTGCAACAAAAAAAAGGCTAAAAGCCAAAACTGTTGTGTTTGGCTTGACGTACTATTTTTCATTAGCTATCTCTAGGGGCTGGTAATAGCAAGATAGCTTTCTGTTGCGTTGTAGTATAATAATACATGTTTCAATCAGCAGAAATTTACTGGCACTTTCTTCAAGTGTTGCAAAGGAGCACTGTTCTCTTATGTGTTACAGAGTGTTTTCTTAAATGCTGGTCTGCTAAAAATCTAGAATAACTTGGTATTTTCTGTTTGGCAGTGAAAATTGTTGAACATCTCTGCATATCATTAAAAATAATATTTTTGTTAGTCCTGAAATAGTCTCAAATCAGCATGGCCATTGCTCTGCTGGACGTCCTCCCTTATGAATTAGCAGACTTGATTTTTCCAGAGCTGCGCTTTAGCAGCAATTAATTTGCCTCATTTAAAAAAAAATAATAATATAGCAGCCTGAAACTCACCTGCCTGTAATGTGATTTTGATTTCAGTGGCTCTGAGGAATCTTGAGGGTGGTTGAGCACAGTAACAGGTTGCCCAGAGAAGCTGCAGAAATACTCTCCCTGGAGACAGTCAAAATCCACCTGGATGCAGTCCGAAGCAACTGGTTCTGGTTGTCCATGCTTCGAGGAAGGGCATTGGATTAGATGATCTCCAGAGGTCACTTCCACCCTCATCTGTTCTGTGATTTTGTGATTTTTATGAGTTATTGGCCACATAGCAAATAATTCTGAATTATTTACATCTAAAGAGGATTGCTATTCTTGAGCTTCAGTGTTATGTACTTGTTGGACATGGCAAAACTTTTAGGCTTTTTCTACTTGTTGTGTATAAAAGTTTATGTAGCACGTGGCTTTGATTTGAGTCATGCAGTTAAAAATGATAACAGATTTCCTCTCTGCTCTGTTTATCATATGGAACAATTAGCTGCGCAAATGACGGAAATGCAGGAGGCTGAGCCCATAGTTCTTACATAGCCTTTCGAGTATTAGGCGTTGTAATTCTGTAATAGTGTTTAAGTGTTAAGAGCTCAAGAGGAACTGATCTACAGACAAAAACATGTCTAAGGAAGCTGGTAGGAAAATACAAATGAGTATCACTTCTCTGTCCTTCATCCCAAAGATATTAATTGAGATTGTTCTACATTTAGTTGACTATGCAGCTTTACAGTAGCCATAAGATTTATGAGTTGCATAAAGTTGTTGTGACAGACTGTTATATTTAGGCAGAAGTTGGTTTTCCTTATTTTATCTGGCTCTTCTGTTTGAAGCTGTTGCATTTTGTTGGAATTGGGGCATTAGTTGCAGTGGTTTCCTCTGCTCTTCTCGGAGCCAACACTTTGGTCCTTAACGTGTGTTTTTCTCTAGTTTTTTTTCTGACAAGAGTTGTACACATGGCTGCCATGATAATTTAGCTAGATATTCTTTTTAAAAACATTAGCAGCCTATGGAGGGAAGGCAGTAGGAAATGAGGTTTTTGGGAGGAGGATTAATTGAAGAGTGCCTTCTCCCTTTCTTTTAATTTCTCTTAAGATTGTTAAAGCTGTTATCACAGTTTTCCATGTTGGAATTTTTAATTAGTTCTATGACTTTGGGATTTATACGTAGATTTAGGCTGAAGTGCTCAGCCTATGCTGAGTTGTCACATATGAAAATGGATGTGCAGTCAAATCGTCAAAGCTGTTCTGCAAAATTGGAGGTATTTAGAACTGGATGAGTCAGGTTGAGATAATGGTTTACAGTTTTATTTCTGTTAATTGTTCAGTAATGGTGTTTTCCCTGCTTTTGTATTTGAGGACTGCTTTGCTACATCTGGCCATTAACCTTTCCTTGCTAGGACTACACATCAAGGAAGCAAGAAAAATACATCCTAGTTTGTAAGCAGAAGTGTGAAGCTGGGAGGCCTATGCACTAGGAAAACAAATTTAAATAACACCACATAAGGAGACTAAGCATGAGTCCCCTCTGCTACAGAATCTGTGCCTCCTACATTTCCCTCCAAAATGAGAAGCCAGATGCTCAACTGATAAATATGAAGTAGAATAGGAAAGAATTAGAAAATGCCAAAGGTTTTGCCTTTGAAGTGAGGAATTTTAAAACTGATCTTATTGAGAATTAAACACACACATTCTTGGAACAGTTACAAATTACATTTGTCTGACAAATCTAATCTTGCTCGGCAATGTCTGAGGAAGATAAGCTTTGAGCAATGTGACAGAAGTAACTCCTTCAGTAGGGGTGATTTTGCCAACTCTTGAACATTTGTCTGAGAAGACAGACTCACTTAGGCTAAATTTTCTTTGACTCATAAGCACATGCAGTAAATGGAAAATGTAAAAGGTCCAGTTTCAGCTTGGGAGGAAGGAGTATTTTAGCAGTTGTTTCCCCCCACCCCATATCACAACTTAATCACCTGTGGAATGGTTAATGCAGCATCTTCCATTCTGTGGGTGGCTCCAGAGCTGTTCCATCTAGTGGCAGGTGCCATGGGTGCTCAGTAGTAGTAGTAGTAGTAGTAGTAGTAGTAGTAGTAGTAGTACATAAGCTGTTCAGTTCATGTCAAAGTACCCCTTTGTAACTAGTGCAATGGAAGATTTCAAACCGAGTTCAGCTGTATAGCTTCTCAGTGCCAGGGACTCTCTAATACTTCAAAGTTGTAAATGTGAGGCTAGATAGTTTACATGATAGTGATTTGTGACTGTTGACATATCCTCTATTCAAGCTGTGTGCTATTCATGTTTGTGTTTGTTTTTAAAGGGGGATGTTTAAAAATGGGTAAATATTACTTTTGTCTGGTCAGAGATTTAGAGGGGAAAAACAATACTCATAAAGGATGTTTTGTTTTTCGACACTGTTGAATCTTCTCTCTCCTTTCTTCCTAATAAGAAAAAAACCCCACCAAAATCCAACAGAAAAAGAGAAAACCCAACTGTGGTTGTTGCAGTGAAGCCAAACTGAAATCTATAAGTGACCATGGGAGATGTACAGTTTGATTGCATTCAGTCTGCGTCTCCTGTTCCCACCTCTGAAAAGCGTAATAATTTCTGGCATCTGTGAAGCAAAAGATGGTTTACAAATAAAGACTTTTGGACGTTACAGTTAAAAATATATTTCAGTATGTGCATATAATACATATGTAAATGAATATTTTTATCTGCTGCAGCTCTTATTTCTTTGATACTCTTCTATTGCATAACTTTCTTAATCAGAAAATAAATACTTGTTATAAATACATCTTTGTGTTTTCTCGGAAGTACAGTGTTGCAGTTTGTGTAATGGTAAGGTACAGGAAAAGTACTACTAGAAGGTTACTAAACCTGTAAGTGAAACACATCTTACCTCACTTGTGTCCCAAGTCCAGTTGTGCTGTTTGTGTATGTGTATTTACATCTAAACTATATATGTGTGAGCATATGAAGTCATGTGTATATGCGTGTGTGTGTATACACACACACATCTAAATGAAAGATTATGTATTTGGACACTGTAGTTTGAAAACTAAGACTGATGCTGAATCTTAGTATGGTACTAGTATGATATTGGGACATCTCAAGGTTTTTCCTTGCAGTGCGTACTTGAACTTGTCACAGGTGCTGCAGAAGTGTCACTGATCGATAGTCCCAGTTTTTTTCCTGATTCCTAAAAGCATATATGATATCTAGTGATACATTTCCCTGCTAGTGGTATCTTAATCTGTAGGAAGACGCATACATAGCATTAGTGTCTGGTATTCCACTTCACCCTTTCCGTACAGAATTATTGACATTATGAGTCTTTCGGTGTCACTAACACCAAATGCGTAAAAAAAGTCATGTTTCAAAAAGAAAAAAAGGCATTTGAGTGCTTTTATTGCTTTTATCAAAAAAAAAAAAAAAAAAAGAGTTCTTTTTACTTGTCTTTTGCCTCTTACTTTTATAAAAATCCTTTCCCTGTGGCTGGAAAACTTGGAAATGAATCTTTGATATGTCTACTTCTAATGCAAGTTGCTATTCCCTTGAAATCACGCAATGTTTTTCCTGGTGGCTGTCACTGTTACCTAAAGATAACACCCAGGTGCCTTCTTTTTTCTAGGGGTGTTTTCAGAAGGCCTTACTTTGCAGTGTGAGGTAGTGTTTAAATTCATCTAAGTCAAGAAATCAACCTGCCATTTTGAGGTTAAAAAAAAAAATAATTCCACGCTTGTGTGTCAGTATGAATTATAGATGCTACATCTGAAAAACAATTGAGAGAGATCCTTTATTTATATGATAACTCCAATTTACAGGATAGGTTTTCAAATGTATTCTTTTGGTGGTGGTGGCAGTCATAGTTCTCAGCTACACAGGTGCATGAAAGAAAGTGTTGAACTGCTTAGGAAATGTATGTGGGTTTGCTGCGATATGACTTTTACAGTTGCAGAATCTTTAATCTAGATTCAAAAGATGCTTTTTAAACATATGCTTTCTCAGAGACAAAACAGCCTTTGGAACTCCTCTGGAATTTGTAGCAAATCTACAGGTGAGCAATGAACATGCGTAAGAATATTAACATGTAAATGATCTGCACCTACTTACTGACTGCATTTGTTTTCTACAGTTTTTAAGAATGCATTTTTGCAAGGCCACTGGCATGAGATACACACACGTAATAAAGCTGGATTTTTGTCTCTTTTCCAGAGGGTTCGCAGAATTCAGTTTCAGCTTCTAATGAGATCCAGCAGAACCAGCCACAGGCACTACACTATGCACTAGCCAATGCTCAGCAGGTTCAGATCCACCAAATAGGAGAAGATGGACAAGTCCAAGTAGTATGTACTCAACTTTTTCTAAATTATTCCATTTAAACAATCTAGATTATTGCAAACTTTGCTTCAGTTGAAATTTAATTTTTTATTTTCAAAAAGTGACATATCAACACTTCTTAAGCATGATTTTCAGAAAATAAGCATTAAATTCTTATGAAAAAATTTTTAGTTTAGCAAAAATCTTCATGCAGGATTTGCTCATACAGTTGTTGCGAAGAAATGCACATTCATTGCTGTATATAGAACTGACTAGTCTCTACCTGGCCGTTTGCTTGCACTTGCCATTATAATAATAGCAGACCTACTAAGCGTATGATTTACACTTCAGGGGTAGTTCTAGCTATGACTTTCAAAACAAGAATGCATTTGTTTGTTTATTTTCATTTAAAACCCCCTGCTTTCTCAGGCATTTTTGAACATCTGTTAGTGGAATCCTTTACATGTGTATTCATTTAGATACATGTATGTAAGTAAAAGTTATAAATATTGACATTTTTTAAGCCTGAGACCCATACCATAACTTAGGCCATGATTATTTTTATATGTGGTTTTAGTGTACTCTGAAAAACCTCACCTTGGCTGTACTTCCTGTGTGCCACAGTTTGACTGTAAGGATTGTTTTAAATTCAAATTTTACAAAAAAGAGTAGAAGAATATAACGGATTGTGTGGCATTTCTGACATGCGGCATTCAGAAGTAATGAATTGTATCTGCACACTCCCTCTTTTGTGGTAGAAACCTGAGAATTTGATGTGTGAAATCTGTCTGCCATTAGTTTTCAAAAACCTCAGGCTTTGCAGGTTTTGAAGGTACCAAGAAGTCTGAGTACGGGCCAGCACTCAACCGTGCCAGGCAATGTCCAAGCACAGAATGGAAAGAAACGTGCACAGACATGTATGTACCCATTCTGCGTGATGATCACATAAGCCCACTTTCCTTAGAAACCAGGCTAAGGAAACAGGTGGAAATGGGCAAATAAACAAGAATTCTGGAGAGATACTTGTCAACAATATAAACTGTAGTACCCAGTGGTCTGGCTTTTGCAAAGGTTTTAGTCAATGCCATTACAAAGAAGAGTCTGAAGTAGGATAATGAAGCATCTTTGGTAGATATTTAAAGTATTCTCTCCCCAGGTAAGAGAAGCAGTGCATGAGAGAAGGAGCAAATATGCTCAACTGAATAATTTACGCATGAAGAATGAAAACATAGGGAATACTCAAGTCTGGTCATATAGAGCTGCAAGTAGTCGGTGTGGAAGTGGTGAAGTTGCTCAGAAATATGATGAAGAAAAAAAGGCTATAAGGGACAGATGCTTTTGGAATGTTATCAAAAAAGACATGTCTGTAAGACCTGCTGAAGGTTTACCACAGTACCAGTAGAATCAGAGAAGAAAAGTGTCATGGAAATGGGGGGGAATTTCAAGATGTGCGGCACAGGGTTGAAGGCAATTGGCAGAGCTGTAAGCATTGCTTAAATGGAGGACTTAAACACTAGCCAGAATATTTTTTAAGGAGTGCATGGGTAAGAGTTGTGGAGAGGAAATTGCAGTAGAGAGCACATTCCTCCAAAGTAAAAAAGGTTGCTTATAAAGTAAAAGAGAAGGAGGAGCTGGAGAGTGGGTGTAAGGGATGCTAGGAGCCATTAGCTGTGAGACTCAGATAGGGTTGGAAAGTCTGGGCCACCCCTTTTGTTTTTCCAAAGGCCTTGCCGTTCCCTGTTACGTACCTGGATACCATATGACTTAAATAGAAGTTGAGGTGCTAATCCTGGAGAGTGATTGCTTAGTGGAACTAGATCCTACATACTTTGAATTACTAGCCTCAAACATAGAAGAGGACTAAAGAGAAGTGCACTAAATTAACCTGCAAACTTCCCCCCCCGCCTCCTGTCAGTGAAATAATGCTCTTTCTGCAGAAACTGGGTGTGAAGGTTCCATTTCCACTTCACTTTGGCCATAACCTTACAGTATTGCTGTGTGATTTTTTTTGTCTCTTGGTTTCCCTATATATTTTAGAGAGCATATCTTCTTAACTGCTGTCTGGATCTTTTTCTGAGATTTAGTTGATGACTGAAAAGTATTTTTCAAGTCTTGAAAGACAAGGTAGAAGGGAAAATTACATGAAATACATGGCTATACTAGGCAAAATGGTTATGCTTATAGATGTAAGTGATGAAACTTTGCCTTATTAAAAGATCTGGACCTGTCAACTATCCTTTAAATTGATTATGGAATCCGGGAAAAATCCGTTATGACCCACAACCACTATCTGAATGTTGTCATAATTTGTCAAACATGGAGAGGAGTCCTAGGTTGAAACAGATGAAGATGATACTGCTTTTCCAGTTCTGAGGAATGATACATACAGATCAGGCTAGGGGTCATTAGTAAGGTAGTAGTTATTCATACTATATATGTTTTAAAAAAATCAGTATTGAATTGAACTTGTGAACAAATTAAAAGGACTGTCCTTAAAGGCTGGCTATGTGTCTGGAAAAGATGAGTGAGCAGTTCTTTTTGGAATGCTGCATGATACAAAGGTGAATAATGTCACCTTCTCCCCCCTCCCTTTAGTCAGAAAGGATTGCTTATATTTGAAAACGCTATAAATGGATCTTTTAAATGTTCAGTGCTTTTTCCTGGGAGCCCTGAGAGCTTGATGTTAAGGAGGGAAAGTGATTCTAATCTCAACATGGACTGGGCTGTGCTCTAATTTTATATACAGTCCCCATTGTCAGAGTGATACTTTCAGTGTGTTTTTTTTCCCTATAAATAGACAGTTTCCTTCCAAAGGAAATGAAACTGTTTGAAATAGAGGGATCTGTGTTTCTTTGAAAATCACATGCAATTGTTCTTGTGTTATAAAATAAGAAGAGCCTTTGACAGAATTCCAAATAATTATCTTTAATCTCTGTCTCATGCAGGCATATTAAAATGAACACAAAGCCTTATAAACCCTGAAGTAGGTTATTTAGAATCCAATCTCCCTTCAGGTAAATCACAGTAGCAAAGACTTCGCTGGGCTAGTCAGGATGCACAAGGAATTCCGTCCACTCTCTTATCCATGTTTTGATCGAATGGTAGGCTTGATACCATTCTGAAGTGGTGGGTATGGTCAGCAATACAAAGTATTAACATTATTAAACATGTTAGGGCAGATGCTCCACTAACATAAAGCAGTGTAACAGCATTCAAATTACTGACTTTGTGCCAATTTATAGTGGCTTGAGAGGAGTCTTTGGCATGGTACTGTACTTCTCCATAACTATGTGAATGTACAAAGATACATGGATACTTACAGAAACCTTTACAACCTCACTCTTACTGAGTAGTTAGTCTTGGTGTATCTGTTTTAACAACTAAGTTTCCAAGGTCTTTAAATGGGATTAATATTTCAGGCACAGTGCTAATCTACCAAAGCAAGTTAGTCCCATGCTCTTGTGTATCAGTCAAAAATGCAGATACTTTGTCTGTAGAGAAATGCACCACATAAATGTTATTTATTATGATACCTATTTTCTTTCCTCTTATGTGAAAATGAACCATTCTTTCTTCAAACTCACTCTGCTTATACTCTGCATAAAAAGATGGGGAAATAAGGTTGCATTTTATTTTTTTAAAAGCTATCTTTGATGGCTTTCATTGAATAAGCATTTTGCTTCCGTACTTTAAGCTGTATTGAATCCAGGGTAGTAGCTTCTTCCTCTAGTTATGATTTTCTTCTGATGCTCCTTGGTGTTTTCTTTTGTTGCGGATCCCACAGGGCCATCTCCACATAGCCCAGGTTCCTCAAGGCGAGCAAGTCCAAATCACACAGGACAGTGAGGTGAGTCAAAAGTTTGGGTGCCCATGGAGCAGGTGTTGGTCAGAACTTAGGGCCCTGATTCTAAAACCATACCTCAGAGATCTGCTACAATACACTACAGAGACCAGTGGGGGGAGAAGTGAGAGCCTGTGGTGGAGCTGGGATGAAATGTGCTTTATGGCCATTTCTTTGTGTTTGGTTGGTTTGGTTTTTTGGGTTGTTTGTTTGTTAGCTTTTTCCCTCGACCAGCCAAGACAGCTGTGTGTGTGTGTTACACTAATGATTGCTGTATACGGCTGATGGTCTTCACTGGAAATTTAGTACTTAGAGTATTACAGGAAACCAGCTTAGGTGCTTGCACTCCCATTGAGAAAGGAAATTATTTTGTTAGGTTTATGAACTAAACATGTTCAGAATACTCAGTATTGTTAATTGTGGGAACTGTTGAACAAGAGTTGAAACCTTCAGACACCATCTAGTAAAGATATGAGGATGAGGGGTAATGGATTTAAACTGCAAGAGCTTAGATTTAGATTAGTTACTAGGAAAAAATTCTTCCCCCTGAGGGTGGTGAGGCACAGAACAGGTTGCCCAGAGAACTGTGGCTGCCCCATCCCTGGCAGTGCTCAAGGCCAGGCTGGACGGGGCTTGGAGCAACCGGCTCTGGCGGAAGGTGTCCCTGCCCGTGGCAGGGGGTTGGAACCAGGTGATCTTTCAGGTCCCTTCCAACCCCAACCATTCTTTGGTATATTGCAGAATGAAGTGAACTTACCTTCATTACTGATCAAGTAATCTGGCACTGCAGTATTTACACTTTGTAATTTTTTCCATAAAAATAGTACATTAGAATGGAAATGGATAAATTCAGTACTGAACCCTTTAATTTTGACTTCCCCCCCGCCTCAGGCAAAACAGCTATTAAAGCCAGCTGAATTTACCTGAGGGAGAATGCTATTGTTATTTAAGAATGTATAGAGATTTCTGACTGCTAAGACTGCTGTTAGATTTCTTGTGCACTTAGTTTATTTACATGAAGAAGCAATAGCAAAATAGAGGTTAAACATAAATGCAGACTACAATTTTAATCTGTATGATTTCCCTGTAGAGTTTTTTTACTCAATGTTAAGCATATCTGCTTGTGAGTTAGTTTAATCCGTTTCCAAAGTATCCTAAATCACCTCTCATAAAACCACTTTTGGTCCGGAGAGCTACTGTTAACACAGGGAGCTATTGTAGAATAAATATTATCATAAATATTATACAAATATTATCGTTAAAGGCAGCCTCCTTTGAAGAGCTTGTCAGACCTAAAGAGAAATAAGAAAGGATCGAAATGGTCTGGGTCTAAAGGAATGCATAGTGTGCTACAATAAAACTGAAGCGGTTCTTGGGTAAAGAGCCACTGAAAAAATTATGATTCAGCACATACTAGTTGTAATTGATCCTGAGGTTCAAGCGTGTCCCGGTGCCCACTGGCTTCATCTGGAGTTCCTGTATGTAAGACTTTTAAGGACTGCATTTGTCGATGACAGATGAAAACATCTGGTTTTAAATTTATTATAATGTACACAGCTTCAAATAAAGGGAAGTGCTGCCAGTAAGAGAAAATGCAGAAAACAACGCAAATTAAAGAATTGGTATTTTTTCCTCAAAGATATGTGCTATTTCACTGCACATGTCTGTGTTTGGGAAGCTGTTTTTTCTTAATCCAAGTTTACTTTTGAAAAGACACCTTTCAGCATATGAATAAAAGTTTCATTTTGTAAAGATACTGCTTTCCTTTTTAGACACTGTAGGTACAGTTTCCTTTAAAATAGTTTACATTATTGAGAATTTTTTGTAATAGATGTAATTCCTGTAATAGAATTATGTTTGTCTTTGGAATTGAATTTTGATAAAATAAAAATATGTGTTAGCACAGGCAGTAACAGTATGACAACAAATAGTTAATAGCACATATAAAAGTATCACACTGTTGATTCTAGTTTAGTAAAGGTTTGCCTTAAATTTGCAGTTTTATATAAATAAGGAAAAACAAAACTCTTACCTCAAAAGCAATGCAAAATTTGCATAAAATACTGTACATTATAGAATAACTTTCAAAAAGCAAAACATGCTGGTGCTAAAAAACCTTCTTGCTTTTTAGTCTTTTTATCCTCTGTGGTTAAAGTGCTGACCATTGAATTGTAGCTGGATTGCCAAAATAACCCTCAGCAGAATTTCCTAAATTAATACATTTCCTTAACATTGAAGTTGTTTAATAATGCGATGAGGAAAGAGGCCTTTCTCAGGACAGAGCAACTTTTTAAATTCCAAAGTTGTGTTTATTGTCAATGCTCTTATTTTACAGGGAAACCTGCAGATACATCAAGTTCATGTGGGTCAAGACGGGCAGGTAGGAACAGAACTGAATTTTAAGCAGTATTTTACTTTGGTCCTTAAAATTCATGTTGCAGCTGGAATGATCTCACATTATTAGTGGCTGTTTTAAAGAGCAAAATCTGTTCTGGTTTTTCTGTTTAAATAAACAACTTGCAAAATGATAAAATGTAAGCTAAGTATTTTGTCTGTGGACTCAAAGAATTTGACTAAGCTTATTTCATTACTTGTGCAAGATACTTTATCCCTGTGTTTTATACTTTCTTGTCTTTGGCCTGTTTGCTTTTACATTTACTAACTGGATTGATTACATTGTGTACAGTATGTTCTTTTCTCTGTTATCAACTGTCACTATGGCCAGATGTGGACTGCGGTCCGTGCAAACCTAAGAAAATTTATTGCTGAGGTTTAAGCAGCTATTTTTTCATTATATGGCTGTCTTGGGAGAAACAGATCTTTCACATCTGCTTTTGTTCTTTTTGATAAGATGGCTTTATTAGGTGCTTATGCATACATGAGGTAAGAAAAAGAAGCTTTTACTTTGAGTGATGAGTCGGTAAGTGATTAAATTAGCAGAATTTCTATGTCAGGTGTCAGCAAAATTGCTAACACTTGATCTCAGACACACTTCACTAAATGTTGCGCTATATAGAAATATCCACAGCACAAAAATATTCCTGTAAGAAGGTTTCTAGCCAGGCCACTTGAATAAATGTGTTATGAATTTTTTTTGTTCCTGTTGAATATTAATAAGTTGAGACATATGGCTAGAACTTGAATACTGCCCTGAATTGAAAAGGCTCACATCCTGAAGGTTCCTGAACTCACAGGCCTTGAGAAACTACCAGTACTCTGAACTTTTGAGCACATACAGTATTTGTGTGGGGAAGCAATCTAACTTGTGTTTAAAAAAATAAAAATAACCCCCCCACACACTTTAAGTGCTCTTTACTGCGACTTTAATCAGAAATACTACTGCAGAAGTGAGTTTAGGAAAGGTGATTTTTTGGAGACGTGTCAGAACCTTTGTTTTAGTACTTACTGTTCTTTTTTTCCTTTTTTGTGAAGTACTGCTGTCCAAATTGCATCATCTTAAAAGACTGATGTTAGGTTGTGTTATGTCTCTGAGAGTGGCATGTAGACTAAGTTATTTTTTTATTTTTTCTTAATTGTAGTCCAGTCCCATTATTTTTCCCCTTTAAATATCTACTCATAACTAGTATTCCACAAATAGCATCTCTCTCTCTTAAATAGAACAAAAGAATGTAGTTTAAAATGTTGTGAGTTCATGCTGTTTTTAAGGGAAATGCTTCTATGACCGTATTTTCCTGACACCCCCCACC
>JANZLQ010000092.1:41491148-41522024 GCA_026212715.1 Elanus axillaris
CGCTGTTAAGCAGGGAGAGGTGAGTCCTTTCATACAACAGTAGCATTCAGCCATGTCTCGTGCTAAAACAGTCATGGAGTAAAAAAAGCTGTAAACTCCGTAGAGTAGTAAAAAACTTTGAAACTCTAAATGCTTGTAAGTAGAGTCTTGCTGATCTTCTGAGCAGTTGCATTAGTACATGCAGAAGAAGGCTACTCTGGAAGAAAGGTGTCCTAAATGTGTATGTAAATGTGTGTATGTGTTTGTAAATGTGTGTATACATGTGTCTGTACATATATGTGGATATGTGATTTATGTTTGTTGATGTGTGTTAGAGCACACAAGATAGAGAAGAAAAGCATGATTTAATCTTTTCTGTTGTTGAAATGAATATCAGCATATCTATAGAAATGCATCTGTACTATTACAAAGTATATCACGTTTGGGATAATCTTGTTTGAGCCTAAGTGTTTGTGTCTGTACATGTGTATGTAGGAAATCAGTTTAGCATCCAATTTTGTGGCTTTTAACTAACTGTACTCTGGGCCCTGCTTTTAAACTTTCCTTGAAAACAAACTGTGAAGTGCTGGGTTTTTTTTTTTTGATTCCTGCATTCAGTTGCATTTTGGTGCAAAAGAGTAACTGCTGTCTCTTGAGCATCCAACAGCCAGGCGTTGTCACGCTTCAGCGGGTATGTGTGCAAATCCACAGGAACCCTGAACCTCCTCCAACAGTATTTGCTGCTTAACTATTTTCCAGTGGGCCAAAAACCAGGAGCACGCAAATATTTAGGGGATCTTTATCTGCATTCTGAGTTAGATATTGAAACCTTCATCAGCAGTTTAAGCCATGTGGGCCTGTTTTGCACTGATGTGGATGAGTAGCACTCACATGATTCCTTGCAACAGCTCCGTGCGTGTTACGCGAGGGGGTAGAGGGGAGGTCTGTGGCTCCACTGGCTTCTGCTCATCAGCTGATCTGCGTTAAGCGACCATTTTTTGAACTATTAGCTCATAAAAACTGCAAAGGAAAATGAGTTAAACTAAACTGTGTTTGTGGTTTAAGAATGGAAGTTGAAACTAATACATTTTCCTTGGCACTTGTAGTGGGATAAGAGCACAAAACCTGTCATATGATATGGTTCAGTGGTAACGTAAGTCATAACAATCCAGTAGCTTGCAATCATCTGTACATGACCTGTGATCAAAGAGACTTCCGTAGTTTTCCCACCTGCCCGTTACTTTTCAGGAGAGTGGCTTTCTCTTCCATGTTTTGAACTCTAATGCCTGCTGCCGAGAGATGCTGAAGAATATTGATAAACAGGGAAGTGAATGATGTGGCACTTTGGTACTGAATGTTTTCAGCTGGCTAATATATACTTACTAATGTACTAGGTACTAGATCTTAGCTTGCCCACTAAATATTCCCTTTGAAAATTCATCTCATGCTCCTGTTTTCCACATCTCATTGTACACTTAACAGATGTCACGTATTCTCTCTATTCAGGTGAGGTTTAGTACTGCCGCCTGATGCAGGCTTTCACTCTGAATCACAAGTAAAATCTTTGCAAGAAGCTGGGACTGTGATGCATAAAGTTGTTAGCTTCATATGAACTAAAACATAAAATGGCATAAGTCTACTTAGCAGTATTTTATCAGTAAAATTTCCAAGGCAACACATACATTTTAAGCTTTGTAATACCAGTAATAAATACTAGCTTCTCTGCAGAATGCTGCCAGTTGTTTACTTTAAACACCCCCCACGCCCCCACTCCCCCCCAAATTGTCTGTCCTGGTAGTTGCACTGAATTTAGATCTTGTTTTTCTGGCACCATTGTTCGTGGAACTAATGAAATCATGCCAAAAAGAATGCTGTCTACCTACACATGTGTTCTATTAGCTGAAAGTTTCATATTTCAGTGCACGTTTAATAAAAATACCAAACTGCAAAAATAATTAGACTTCATATTAACTAACACTTGAAGCCTTAGACCAGTGGGAATCCTTTTGGACTTTATATTTTATACTTAAGAATTACCAGAAGTTTTCTAATTTGTTTCTCTTTCCTCTGATTACCTGCTCTCCTTTCTCCCTAACTGCATCCTTTTCTTCCTTTGAGCTTCAGTGTTCTGCATCCTAGGAGGTGTTCAGTGTGTGTCCTGCACAAGCTGACGTAGTGCCAGTGTTCAGAAATATACATGGGATGTAAAGAGGTAGAACAAGAGAATTTCAGTAGTTTGCCATTCCTTGATTCTGCATTTTAGACGCTCCATTTTGTACACCCTCACAGCCAGTTTCTCCAATTTAGAAATTAATTAAAATGACACCAGGCAAATGGTCTTCAACTAATAGCCTTAGTTCTTAAATTAAAAAGTTAATGCACTTTAAAATCTAAAATATGATCATATGTATTCCTGGAGAGCTGACAATTTGTTCTGCTAAATGAATGAAAAATTAATAAGAGTAGCAGCATTTAATTCACTTCGTATCAGAATCTGTAGGTAAGTTAGAAGCAGCCGGAGAATCCAGGACAAACAGCATGTATGATAGGTTTAGCAGAAAAAAAGCTAGCCAGTGTAAATTGCTTCTGAAGTATCAGTCGTCTTACTGTGTGCATATGAAATAAACATGCAGAATTGCTTCTGCTACATTACAGTTTAAAAAAACCCCAACACCACCACCCTTGGCATCTTATATAGTTGTAGACACAGTCTCTTCCAGATAAATTTGTAATCAAAGTGGCGTGCTGGGACCCGTCCATAACTGTTGAGTTACCTATACATATAGAGAGAGGGGATCGCATTAATAACACGTTTTTCTGCTGCTTAATGAGGTATTTGTATGGAGCAGTGATTGCATTATAATTTTCTGAACTTTTACTCTGACCTTGCTGCTGTGAGCTTTAGGGCAGCTCTGAGGTCTAGGGGAGTTCAGATACCGGGCTGTGGAGGTAGCTCACCCAGTGAGCTTTAGAAAAGCATCCTCGTATGTGTAATGATCGTATGAGAGTATACGAATCCGTGATCAGAAAAGATATGCTTGGAAAATTGCTGTAGTGATGGAGAAAATACAGCAGACTTCAGTGCTGCGAAGTAGCAGCTAGCTGCTGTTGGGTCTGAAAGTTTAGAATATAGACGCGGATGAGAAATAGATCAGTGAGAGTTTGTCTTTAATGTCCTCAGGAGGAGTATGAATCTGATGTCTCGTTCAGATCTGTTTTCAATACACTTAGTACGCCCTGTAACACAGCTCAGGAGGAGATATGACCTCATCACCTATGTTTCAAACATCTGTCCGATTTCTGTACTCTGCTGTAGTCTGAAGTAAAGGGCAAGCTGTTAAATCTTAGAGGAATGGAAAAGGGGGAGAAATGGTTCCAAATGTTCAGGGGAAAAAAAACCTCTATTCTAGTAATCCCACATAATATCCAGTGAATCTTATCTGTGACTGGATCAAACTAAAATGAAAATAGGTTGGTTTGTAGAGGAAATGATTTACAAGCCTATGGGACAGTCGTAAACCAACTCTTCTAACATCTGGGGTTTGTTTCTCTGTTTA
The DNA here is from genome assembly GCA_026212715.1 of Elanus axillaris. Classification (NCBI taxonomy): domain Eukaryota; kingdom Metazoa; phylum Chordata; class Aves; order Accipitriformes; family Accipitridae; genus Elanus; species Elanus axillaris. The sequence continues at coordinate 41,494,685 of JANZLQ010000092.1, forward strand.
CCTCCCTGGTCATTATTGAGATATTCACACCTTGCTTTTCAGTGAGAGCACCAACCACACTTTAAGGTGGGATTTAATCCACAACTCGAGTGTGATTTTCAGTTATACAAACAAAAAATGTGTTGACATACTAACTCGGGCTTCTGCTCGCTTTTATCCATTTTGCAGATGTTGTTTTATTGGGATACTGTTTAATATATTTTCTGAATATGCATTTTAATTGCCTTTACTAAGTCTTTGGAATAGATACTGCAGTTTCTATCAAGTATTAACAACTTCAATAATAATACATTCTCCAAAAGAGAGGAAAGTACCATCTTCCACCATTCTTAATTTTCATATAGTGCATCTAATAGAAAAGTTCTAGATTTAAAAATACTAAAATTCTTTATTCAAGTTCCTCAGTCAAGTATTAATGCAACTAGGAGTTTTTTTTCCTGTCCCTAATTTTTAAGCAGTAGAGGGCAGTAGTATTAAGATGATTGTCAGTTACTTTCTCAGCAAAAGCTTGAAGAAATGAGGAGGAAATTTGAAGCGCAAGAAATGTGCTGCTCCGACATCAACCTTGTAAACTGTCGTACCGTGGGGACAGAGACACATTCACAGCGTGAGTCTTTCTGCATGCGTTGCTGACATAGGGTCTGTGCGTGCACGCGTGTGTGCTTGTGTGCAAATGAGAGAAAGGAAGACGACCTTAACTTCTGCCCCAGCTGCTGCAGCAGATTGAAAAGGCTTTCTCTTGTTTCAGCATCTCTGCTTTGAATAGTATGCACGGAGAAACAAACAGGATTGTTAGAAGAAAAACCACAAAATTAAAACCCCAATATATTTCAGCTGGAACTTAAAAATTGCTCATATTGTTTTGAAAAAAAATAATGATTATTTCAAACTGATACTTCCTCAATAGCAGGTTGTACTAAAGTCTTGCAGATCTGCTCTATTTTTAGGAGCAAAAATGAAGAGAATAGTTTTGAAACAAAATGTGCTTTATGCAGATTTCACATAGAAGCGCAGTGTATTTACTGATAAAGTAAGATTGCTTAAAATACTTAAGTGTGAGCATTTTAATTACAAGATTTTTTTTTTTTTGGTTGAAGGTAGTTCTTTGTGTACATACTTTCTTTAATTTGGCATTCCATAGAAGAGGTATTCTCCTCTTTGACTGTTCCTCAAAGTAGAACATCAAAAACATTGACCAGGCATTTTAGTTTTGAAAACTTAGTTTGCTAGAGGAAGTAGTATTTTAAAAAATTAAAATTGAGAAATTTAATTTTAAAGCAGTTAAGTGTATTAAAACTTAAAAATGTGTATGGATTTAAAAAAAAAGCTAGAGGAAAACCCCCTACTACTTAGGTGAACAGTAACGTACAAAATATCTCTAGAAAAATTAGTATTATAAGAAAAAGAGTAACGTTTGTGTTATTAAGTGTGGATAACTAAAAAAGTAGCTGTAATAAACTCTGTTAGGTGTAGTTTAACTGCAGAATTTAAAATGGTTTTGTAGGTTTGGACCTACTTTGTAAAACAGGGTAAGACGCTGTCCAGTAAGATAGCAACTGATCTCCAGTGGTCCTTGTTGTCATCATTCTGTGTAAGATTCCTGAAACAAATCTGTGCAAATTGTTTACTCCAGGTTATTTTATTTGATGATAGAAAAACAGGATTCTTCTACCCCAATATGGGGAGGCAGTACTCTGGGGAAAATACAGTCCTTCAATGGCGGTCAACAAAACAAAACAGGAAAAAAAAAGACACAGAAGGGAAACTGCTACTTAAGAGGTATTGATGGGGAAATGCATTCTCTATATTCACAGAATGCAAAACTAATTCTGATATTTAATTGCAAATGCCATTTTTTTAACTACATAACATAATTTATCCACTTTCATGGAAAATGATGAGTGATTTAGAAGCTCATTGAAAGTCAGCAGGCCTTGCTCTATAAATGAGTTAACATTTTTGAAAAACACCGATGTTGCAAATTCAGTGATTCTGTATTGTTTTGTTAAGACTTAAATACTAATGTAGTTATGGTGACAGGGCCATTTATTTCCAGGTCTGTGCCACTGAGTTGCAGGGTCCTTCTGCCTTTCCGCTGTCTTGGAGAGCCTGAAAGTGAATGTGCTTTTTTATAACAATGAGAATATGTACTGGTTCCTTGTGTCTGATTTTCCTTCTGTCCCTGATAATAATGTAAAATTTCAGAGATGAATTTTTGGATGACAAAGTTCATTAATCAGTACAGAAAGCAGTAGCAGATACTGAAAAGTCACCATGCCTGGAAAGTAGCTTCAATTTTTATCCTTATGGTTTTACATTTCAAAATGTGTAAAATGTTTTCTTTAAAGAATGGAAAACCTGAATATTTTGCTAGCACATTTTTTATTCTTCTGTTACTTAACAAGTGATTAATAGTTTTGGGGTTTTTTTTAAATTGTTTTTATATTTAAGGTAAAGAAAAAACGCCCGAGTCTTTTAATTTTTTTTAAATTTTATTTTGGTGAGAGTTTCACTGCATTGACCTGACCACATCCAGTAATTTTTGTCACTTTTTTTTATTGCTTAAAGATGTATTGTAACTCTCTTCTTAAACTAAGATTTGTTTAAAGAGGGGTGGGAAGGATGACCCTGGCAAATTTTAAGCACTGTACAAAAAAGGATAGTTGCTGGTTGCTAGTTGCTGCTATTTATACAAGTCTTCTCCTTCACCTTGTTGAGATTTAAGTTGTTTTTCCTTCCATTATGCTGTCTCCGTCTTCTTACTCATTTACGGTGCATGCTGCTGGGAAGGCAGTAAAAAAATCTTTTGTACCAGAGAGTCAGCGGTATCAGATCCCTGCAGATGTTACTGGGTCATAAGTTTCATTTACAAACTGGCTGTATTTAGTTTTCTTTCTGCACTATTTTGTGCCAGAAGATACTGCTTTGTTTTATGGAGAAACCCAGCTATGTCCATGTCTGATAGCTCACCAAGAACAGTATGCTGGACTGGGTCAAGAGGAAAAACTTCTTTTCCAGCAGCATGGCCCATTCTCAAATGTAGTAATTGTTACACCTGACTGCCATCAGTACTTCAACATTTTCCACTCTAAGACATGTTTATGACTGTATTTTCTATTCCAAGATGTAGCAGGTATACATTGGCACTCCCTTGAAGTAGTTTAGGGCTCTTGAAATTGAACTTTATTTCATTCATCATGATGGATAAATATTTCCCTCTTTTCAGAGTGCTTAGCAGGCACTTCTAGAGCCTCTTTTCCATATGTTATTTCAGTTTACATGACATCAGTTGAAGAACAGACATGACAAAATGAGTCCTTGCCCTGGTGTATGCAGAAAATGTACATCTCTAAAGGGGTTTCTCTTTGGTTGTATCGAGTGGTAGCGGCACCATTTCCCAGCCTTTTCAATATTTAACTAAAATTAGCTATCTAAATGCTGTGCTGCTAAGAAGAAACAATAGCTTAGATGAATTACTTAATTTATGATACCTCCAGCTATTGAAAAGAACCTTTCATTGGCTGGTTGCTGATCCTGAATGCGGGGTTAACTTGGTTTCTTTTAATCAACCTCGAGTAGGGACTGATTAAAAGTCTCTTTGCAAAATTAGCAAATATTTTTGCATTTTCTTTTCTCAACTTTAAAGCAGCCTTTATATGGTGATGAAATAGAAGGCAACATCTTTGTGTAAGTGCGGGATGGCACAAGCAGTAACTATTACACATTTGTTCCCTTAATGCACAGAAGAACTGATCTGATGTGTGGTGAAGTTATCATCTTAATGTAATGGAGGGTGGAAAGAGTACTTTATGGTGCTTTTCAGATAAATGTATCCAAATAAATTTTACATGTGGGAAAGGAAGGAAGCAAGGAAGAAAGAAACAGGCTTAATTAAGTTTATCGGGAGTGGAAGAAAGGAATTGCTGCTTTGGAGATAAAGCAAGTATTAAGTTGGTTTAGCGTACTTCAGGTTTGGTGTGCAGATATTTAGATGTCGTAGTCTATCAAAGGTCATGAACTGCAGATTAACAACAATTAAGCACCTGGTTTAAAATGTGAGCTTAAGAAGTCATGGGCACGTCTGCCCTCTGCTCTCTGTCTCCAGTAAAGTTCACTAACGCTCATCAGGTGCATAGTACTGGTCTGAGACTTGCAAAGCCATTTCTGTTTTACCATTTGGTAGAAGGACAAGAATCTTCATTCCGTTGTGCCTGTAAAATGCTGAGCTTTCCTTTGAATTCCTCATCAGCCACTTCGTGATTGTTATTTGCTGACACTTGCTCTGCTTTTTTATGTGAAGTCCTTGATCTTGTCTTGTGGGCAGCTGTAATTGTGATGCCTTTAATTTTATTGTGATAATACTTTGTCTCATCCAGGAACTTAGTATAGCACCTAAGAGATAACATGTAAGAAAGTTTGCAGTTGCCCTTTCAAGTAACTTGTTTAAGAAGTTTTTTCCCTATCTACTAATGATCACTAATTACCACATATATACAGCCACACAGTGTTTTGTCTTTTTTTTTTTTCCAATTTGGGAGCCAGCCTCCCTTTCTGTACCGGGGGGGGAAAAATAATCTCTGCTGAAGGCAAAGTAAACAAAGTCTCCAGCAGCAAAATCTTATGTTTATGGCATTTTTTTTTCGTCACTTCAGCTTTTGGCAAAGTGTGACAATAAAGAAATAGCTTCCCATTAATAACAGAGGATTCAAATTTGACCCTGCTTTCATGCCTCATTTCAGTGACGCAGGTAAAGATTTGTTTTGGGAGCAAACAGTAAATTCCAGCAGATACTTGGCTGTAAGCACATAATATAATGTCAGTGTTTTAAACATAGAGTTTTTCCCTAGCGCTTCTCAAGATTTAGACATTATGTCACGCAACTATTTTTGTCTTCTGTTCAGAAGTCCCAGCTCCCAATACAATGTCTCTCTTAATGACTTGTGGAGCCTTGCACTGTTACCTTTCTCACATCACCAACTTGGTTGTTTACTTCTGATCAGCAAGCCAAAGAAAGTAAAATGTACAGAGATATGTTAAAATCAGCCATTATTTTAATACTGGTATGTATTAGGATTTTTTTTTTTTCCAAATCACTTGTTTCCTTTTGTAAAAATGTTGTGAGTGGTGGAAAGAATTAATAAAGGTGGTTTGTTAATCTCTTATAGGTACTTTCTTTGATACAGTCCCTGAGCGACAGAGTCCACAAAGTGATCTGTGGTGGTTGTAAAGCAAGACTGTTTAATGAAGGGTTTGGAAAAGGATAATATTTTCTGTCATCCTTTTTTATTTTTCTCCTAAGAGGGTGGGTTGTTCCATTAAAATTCCATTCAAGCAGACAGGAGCATTTATAATGCTCCAAAGAATATGTTCTCTATTTTGGAGTATATTATGTTCTTTATTCACCCAAATCTTGTTTTAATATTGCTGTAAACTTAATAAGAAGAGATGAGATATGAAGTGATAATCTTTTAAATATAAGGAAAAATAATTTTCTCCACCTTCATAGAAGGCATAGGTCTAAGCTGTCTCTTATTAGAGATTTTGGTAATAAAAATCTCTGCTTGTAGAATAGCAGTCATCACAAAGCTATCTTGCTGTGCTAATCTAGAGAAATCATTTCTTTTTTGTTTTGTTTATTTTTTTTAGTGCTCTTCATTTATGATTTTTCTCATCATGTGATATGAGCCCTGTCTTTATGCTGCAGATTTGCCCTTATCCCATTACTGTTCCACTTTCTATTTTCTAATAGTTCCATCCTCAGTTATTTTAAATATTAGGGATGCCTCTAGCATCGTGTGTGTGTGTGTGTGTTCAGGAATCACTGTCCCACATTCCAGATTCCAACACAAAAAGGATTTTGGGAAGGGTTGGTACAATTGGACTGTCAGTGCCCGTGATGGGTTGATAGTGGATACGTTATAGTGCTGATATCCTTGGCTGGATACCAACTACTCGCTTGCTGCTGGCAGACCCTGATGATTGCTTAGCTGTTCAACGTGGAGAGATCTCGTTTCATCCTGATGAAAAACAAAATAAGTGTGTGCATGTGCACATGTTGTCAGGCTACTAAATGGCAAGTACAGAGTTCAGGCCATTAACATAATTAATCTTTCCACTATGTTAAACACAACAGTAAATCTTGATGACTTAAATCTGTTTCCAGATTTCTGTATTATCTGCCTATGTTAAATGATCAGTGGGATTTTGTGGTATTCCACAAAGGGTAGTCATGATTTTGGAAATCTTTTGTGACCATTTTAAGTATGTGGAGATGGGAAACGGCTCCCTTTTTTTGTCTCCTCCCCATTGAAACAATTGCTTTTTTGCCAAATTTGGTCACAAAAGCTATCCCTTTTTGAAAATTAAACCACAGTGGCTTGATTGCAAATGAGGAATGAACCTATCTTTTTTAGGAGAAAGCCTGTATGGTTTACACAGTTGTTTTCAGGGTTTTAACAAGATAATGTTAAACATAATGAGATTTGACCAGTTGATTGAATTCTCTGTCTGTTGTTCATGTATTTAATCCTTTCCGTAGTTTAAATAAATTTTCAGTCCGATTTTCCAGAATCCTGAAAATATTTCAATCTTTCTGAGGGAATACGTGATAAACTGAAGAAAGATAATCAGAGAGCCTAATTTTGTGAGTTGTATGCTGATTGAAACAAACCATATAGGGTGCCATATAGTTTAGTGTATTTTTAATTGTTAACGTGTGTTTCTATTCTGAGTGCATCCATTACAATACTACAAGATGACCACTTTGTTGCTTATTTTAGGCTTCGAAATCCCACATCAACAGCACAGTTTTCATTTCTTATCTCAGATGCTCTTTTAGTTAGCTGCAATGTATTTACTTTATTTGTAGTACATCTATGTATTACTGTGAGTAACATTTGGAAACTATGTTTGGAAAATTATCCACTGTAGCTTGCCTTAGCTATTTCTGTAGTGTTCTGTGAACAAATTTCTTCTTTGTGCAATAAGTACTTTATAATTTTAAACTTGCTTCATTTTATTTGATCCAGTCTGCTGGGATTAATTGTTGTATACTGGCTCCATCCATTATTCAGCTAGAGCTATCAGTTTCTGACTGATCTGGAAGCAAAAAGCAGTAATGCTTAACACGCAGATAGTCTTTTTCTTTGATAGAAACTTTGGGCTCCAACAAGGGTTGAGCTATGAATGAATCTGTTTTATAAATTGTTTCCTTTTTTTACAACTATTTTTATTCCTGAAATATGTCATTCCATGCTTCTGGAATGTTGCTAAGTATTTGTGTTAAACAGCAGAAGTGTTACAGAGTTCACCAGGAGGAAGTGTTCGAGTTAAGTTATTTATCATGTTAGTGTGATTTTCGAGTTAACTGTTTTGTTATAGGTGGCTCGTGATGCCACTGAAAATGAGGTATTTCAGTCCCACAGTAATGACACAGAAGTACCACCGTCTTCAGATCCAGCCCATCTTACACATAGTTTGTGTATGATTTCCAAGACTCGCTCTGTTTTGCTTCTGAGTCGGTACTACGGCGTGGACTCGCAGACTGAGTCAGTTCATGGGTTTCACTGATAAAGATGCTCAGCGTTGCAGAAGTTGCAGTAATGCATCAAATTCAGTCAGAGGCAAAATGTGCCGGTAAATAAGTAGATGTAACAGCTAGCAATGAAAAAATACTGATCGGTACTTCTCAATTTCAGAACTGTGTTGTGAGATTTTCAGTTTTTGAGTTTTTCCTTTAGCAGAGGGCTGGTATTACAGCGTTTCACATAAATAACAGTAGGAAGACAATAGTGAGCAGTTTGAGGATAGGACTCGTGCTATACTGTAGGGATGGACAAAGGAGATGTCTGCATAGAGAGGAGAAAGCTGTAAGAAAGACGGAAGCAGAGGCCACGCTCTGAGAAATGAATGCCGTTGTTTCAACAACGCCACAGGGACTTTTGTTGTTGACTCTGGTGGGATCATGTTTTGCTTCAAGGTGTGTTTTATGATAGGTCAATACATAAAAAAGACCTTGTCAGGTGGTAGAAATGGGTTGTAAGTGTATAGAAAAGAGAACATGTCCTAGTGTTGTGTATAGAGGTATGCCAAAACTCAATAGTGAAGGTAAAAAATTTGCCTATGATATTCACTCTGTGTGTCTCACCCAGCCATGTGCTAATGGACCGCATTTCGGTGTGAACCCTGATTTTAAGTTTCCTCGGGGAATGACTATTCTGTCTGTATAGCTGTGCGCTACCAGAGAACAGGATGCTAATCTTCAGAGGTGTATGGTAAAATACTAAATGATTTTACTTTTCGGTGCATATTTTTTCATATCTGAAACCTGAAGAAAGGAGTGCTCAGTGTATTGTTTATTGTGAATTAAAGGAAATAAGATTTAGACCTGCATAACGGGAATAGAACTGTCAAAAAACATGTTATTGGCCCAATTCTTTTCCAAGTGATTCTAACAGTTTTACCATTATTTGGAGTCCATTTAGTCCAACACTGAAATCTTAACAGCAACAAAAAAATCACTCATGAGTTTCATGATTGTATTGCGTGACCGTTCATGTCAGTGTATGCTTAAAAGCCCCAAACACAGGGAACAGATGCTCCTTCTTCCATGGAGATTTTCCAAATTAAGATGATTCTCATTCGGGCCCACGTATGTTATCTGAAGTAGATAAGTAGTAGTTGAGGAAATCCAGGATTCTGAATGATTGACCTAAAAATGGGTAGATAAAACTGTTCAGGGGGCACTTTCTTCTGTTCTTTTAGAAAATAGCATTACATAAGAACATTTACTAGGTTCATCAGTTGTAAATGTCTTTGTTAGAAATGCTCCTTTCCTTTGGGAAAATTTAATTTAGATCACTTGCTTTGAAGAATACAAGTCTTGGCATACTAATATCTGGGTCTTTCTGGTGTTACTTGATTGAAGAGACACAGATGCTTTAGTTTTCCATGTGTTGAATAGTGTCTTTTTCATTATTATGGGAAGATAGTGGAATATATTTGGAAACTGCTGTCAGACTTGATTTTTTAAAAAAATCTGTCACTGACCCATAAAAGAACAGAATTTTGTCTCACTGATGATAGTGTTGATCGAGATTGACTTGGTTAATGAAAAAAGGAATGACACCCTTGCAAAGTCTGAACATCTGAAGTCGGAATTTGGACTTCTTTTTCTGTTACAATAGCTTTTTTTTTTTTTTTTTTAAGGTAACTCAACACATTTAATGGGTTGCAACACTGCTAGAAGCTCCGGTTGTTAAATGTCACTAAATTTTAACTGTCCCTCTCCCTGTACAGTTATTTTGTATCACTTGATTTTCTGGAAAGCTCCGATGAAAACTTGCAGCAAAGCTAACGGAGTCAGAGGAATAAAAGAATTCCTAGAATGTTGCGAAATAGCTGACCGAATGGACGATATTACTGCTCTTGATCTCCTTGCCAGCAGCAGCAGCAGCACTAGTGTGTTAATACCAGTCTCTCGCTTCCCGGAGCACTTTTCAGTGTGCAATCACGCTATAGCAAACCGTTAGCGAAGTCGGTGCTCCGTTAGCGTTGGTCAAGGCTGATGACTTCTGTGGTGTGTTGGAAACCAGCACCTTCCAGAGAGAAGTACTGACATTCCATGTTTTTAACAGTTTTAATCATATTTCCTGTTCCATTGCATCAGACTAAGCCAAATTGTTTCATAAGTATTTATTGTTCGTTTTATAATTTTTCCCCTGCCTGAAATATTGAGTAGAAAAGCTTTTCTTTTCAGCCTCTAAAAGCTATATAAATCATAAAATTGTAGCAGTGCAATCCTGCTTCTCAGACTTTGTCAATACTGACTGAGAGATTTTGACCTTCCTCATTGTTTCTCTCCTTAAGTAATTGACATTTCCAGACAAATCTGTATTTTTTCTTTTTTTCTCTTTAGAATTTCCTCTAATGAAAACCTCACATCCTTTAAACTGTGGACTAGTGCATAATTGTAAAGGAAGTATAGTTCGTAAAAAAAAAATAAAAAACCAGTGCTATTTAAATTATCACCTGAAAATGAATAGTATCTCTTTAAATCTGCTTTGCTTAGACCAGGAAAACACGACTGACAAGTTGGTGGTTTTCCCCAGCTCCAATTCTGTAATGGCACATGGCATCCAGCAGCTCTTATTCCAAGCATTTGCAAACACTAATGATCAAGAAAAGAACTTAAAAGTCACAGACTTCAGCCATTGTGGTTAATTGGTTTGTTTTTTATTAGTCAGACCTTGATGTCAGTACAAGAACTGACATTTATTTTGAATTTTTTCTAAATTCATACAAATGCCATATTAATTCCAAATGTTGAATTTGTTGAGAATTGCATTTTCCATTTCAAGTAAAACATTTTATTAAAATGATAAATTGATTTGTCATCTGTTTGCATTTTTACTGTAATTATTATTAAAGCAGAAATTGGTGCAAAATGTTTGAATGAAATAATCCTTGCACTTTTCAGTCCAACTTAGTGCAAAAATCAAATGCTAAAAAATCCCCAGACTTCCTCTTTCCTGATTTGGAAAGTTCTTTCTGTATTTCCTTCAGTGAGAAAAACTGCAATATAATAAGCAGTAAAAATAGGGAAATATGGGAGGAAGAACACACACACACACAAATTTTGTGGTAGTCAAAGCAAAATATGTCAAAATGAAATGTTTTTGTGGGGGGGGAGATAAAAGTAAAAATTGTTTTCAGTGTTAAAAAAATAATAAAAAAATCCAATCTGCTTTAGAGTCATCTTTTTAAAGAGTATGAATTTGCACAGTACTAATAATGATAGCTGCCTCCTGTGAGGCTATGATGTATTTAGTTTTATGGTCCATTAAGTTTTATGGTTCATATGACACTATCTGCTTTGTTGTTGATAGCATCTCGCTGGAAGGAACGCTGCGTGCCAGGCTATATAAGCAGCAAGAGCTCATGTTTAAAAAGAGTTGTCTGTGTTAAATTTTACTAACATATGCGGTCCTTATTCCTGTGAAATTAAGAATAGGTGCATGTGCAGGTTTCCTCAAGCGTGTAGCCTACCTAGCTGTGTTGCGGGTGCTATGGAAGTTGAATTAACCCCCCCCGCCCCGAGACAGCAGCAGTGACTTCAGCTGTGACCATGCTCAGCACGATGCTGATGCGTTCGTAGAGAAAATTCCTTTAAAATTATGCTTTTTCCTTCATATCTGTAATTGTTATGGGCAGTGCAAAGACTTAAGTCTGTAGCTAAGTGGAGAATTCTTTTGAGAATAGCTGCTTTAAAAAGGAAAAAAATTGGAGGAACAGTTCCCATATGCCTCTCGCAGTGAAGCCTTTTATTGAAATACTGTTGGGAACGATGATGTCGCAGCCAGCGCAGTAGTTACAAAATACAAACAAACTTAACGGTATCTTCTTTGACCAAGAGGTGCTGCAAGGAATTAAAAGAACAGTTTAAAGGCATAATTTGGTAGCTGTGGGCTTTCTCAGAAAGACTCTATATGCTGTAAAGGAAGTCTACTGCTGAACAAAAATATCTCGTTTCAGTGAACAAAGTTCTACAATCTAGTAATAAAAAAAGAGCTACAGGGCAAGGTTAACAACAGAGTGGGATTCTGGAGCATCCTGAGACATTTGCATTCCTCAGCAGCATAGATGATTCTGGCTGGGATATTTCTGCAAACTCACAAACCGTGCTTCCTAAGCATTGGTGCGAAACCTTCACCCGAAGTGTGAATGCAGCATAGCTGAGACCAGCCCTTATTACTGATCAAAGAAAATTATGCTCCTTCCATTAGAAAATACGTAGGAAATATGTAACACTTAAATATATGGGTATAAGAGAATTTGGTTATATGAATTGCACCTACGTCATCTTGATAGCAAAGAAGTTTGTTGTCATGTAGAAGTTTGCAGTATTGATGGGTTTGTTTTGATGCTAAACATGGCTAGCACTTCAGTTACAGAGACTTTTCAGTGTTAATTATTTCCTTCATCTTCCTATATGTTGGTGGGCACTAGGCAACATTTCTTCAAAAATGTCTGTTTTAAACTATGGAAGAGACTTAAGTCTTTTAAGCTATGATGTTGCATTGTAGCCTCAAAAATCTGAGAGGTGAACGGGGAACTCCATGAAGTGGAGGACCCAGATGCCTTCTTAAATGAGATTGTATTAGGTACATCCCTGTAAAAAAAAGCATAGGCCTTATTTTTATATTTTGGAATCAGTGTTGATAGGTAGCAGGGAACCTTTGTTTTGGAGAGTACGGGCTTGACAGAAGCCAGCCCTTTGACTTCTGCAGTTTTTGCACAGACGTCTCTGGTACTAGGATATTGTATTTCATGTAAGCTGTAAATGTAAAGTTGCTTGAGAATTATTTTGATTCTGGAGTTTTTTTCCTGTGGAAAAACAGGCATGGCTCTGCTGTTCTCAGGATTATATAGCACTATCTTAAGAATTAGCTTAAAGAAAATCTTCAGGTCTTTGTCCTGTTCTTTGAAGCCCTTGTGAGCTGTTCTTTTTAGGTCAAAAACTAGACTTTGTCTAGTCTCCTACATTTTATTTACAATAGTCATCCATACATCTAATCGGGAGCACGTTTCTCCCTCAGGATAGTCTTTGGAATCTTTTTTCTTTAGTTGCTCCGGGAAAAGTTTGGCTCCTTAAGAATCTTCTTATTTTGGCTGTGCTTTGGTTTCCCCTGGTCTCTGTTCTCATAGCCCCATCAAAGGCTGCCTTCCTGGCTCCTGGCTGTTCTGACATTCCTTCTTGGTTGTGCTTTTTGCTGAAACTCCATGAATATACTGCGCTAGTGCCTTTGAAGTGTGCTCATGCCACTTTTGTGTAACCGGTTTCAAAGACCTAACAGCCTTTCTCCAATTCAGAGTGATTTGGGCAACTCGGTCCCTTGGGTTCCGTAGTGACTGCCAGGTAAAACTTCAGCAGCTTGATCGCTGTCAGGCTTCCAGCTCTTTTATCCCAGTGTGGGCAGGAGCACAAAGGTTCTGGCACAGCACCATAAATGTGATCTCAAATTATGACTTCATGTAAAAATCACGGCATTTGAGTGTGAGTGGTAATTGAGATCAGAAGATACAAGGGAGTGCCACTTTTTTTCTTTCTCATTTTCTGCATGGTTAGTGTCATTCCAGTTGAGCTGCTTGACTGGGACTGCTTTCCTCATCAATATTGTATTTTTCATTATAAATCAGTCCTGTCAATGTTATGTTGTAGAGTCGATCCTTCCTCCACAGCCTTCCTTGGTAGCAACGTGAGAGCTCTCAAAAACTTATTTCAGGAAAAAACTTAATTGTGCCAGGTTGTCATGCTCTCACTAGCATGGTGCAGTGTTAGGGACAGCTCCTTTAAAAGCTGAGTTTTTGAGACAAAGAGGGTTGTAAAGCTTATGATGTTATTTTGCATAGTCAACTTGGAACAGGATATATAATTAAAAAAAAAACCAACACAAAAGCGCACGTGCAGTCTTTCAAAAATCTCATGTGATTGCTGAATTCCATGTAGTACAAGGCATAAAAAGAAAATAGAAGATGCTCTCAGTGGGAGAATGGAGGATGTAAAACACGCATTGGAGTTGAAATTTGCTAAGTGTACAGGAAAGTTTAAATAAGAATGGACTGAACACAAGAAAAAAGGAATATGGTTGGACAGTAATAGCTGGTTTTGGCACACTTGAGACACTTAACAGTTTTCTTTTAACTCTGAAAGAGAAAGGTAACTATTAAATTGGATCAACAAAATTGAAACAGTGCTGCATTCCAGTAAGATTTGAAATACAGGGGAGGGATGCGTTTTTACCTTCGAAGACAGAAGGTGCTAAAAGTGGATACAATCATAGAAAACCCTGTGCTCATCAAAGTCTCAAGAACCGTTTTCTCAATTTTGAAGGATTTTTTTTTTAATTGTTTCTGTGATAAGAGATCAGATTGTGATAGCAATGTGATGGAAGAGCCTCAGAAGCAAAATCCTTTGTAAAGCAGTAGAATTTGCCCATCAAAGCAAGCCACTCAGTTCGTGGTAAAAACTATGGATACGGCTGTGCTGGTCTGGGCATGAGGAAGAATACAAAATACTGCAGAAGAGGCCTGCAGCTACAAACCACGTAGATCATAGAGCTGGAGTCCAGCAGAAATATGTGTTAAATATTTTATTTTGTTCAATTCAGCAGCTCTGTCTCCTCATGAGGACAGGAGGGTTATAACAACAGCCCATAAAAAGCATAATTGTATTTTTATTTGCATTTTAATCTTTTCGAAAGAGACAGTTTTCTCAGATTATCATTTGAGTTCAGTTCAACACCAGAGATGCTCCGTTGAAAATTACAGCGTGGTTTTGATAGCACAGAGCAGTGATGGCCAATGGACAGCCCAGGGGGACAATTTGGCCTGCCAGAAGTATTTATTGACTGGATGCATGGTCATTGCAGCAGTCTCGTCTGTATTCATATGCTAGAAAAATCTCTTCTGAGTCTCAGCAGCACTGTCACTATATTTGGATATGTACTCTTCTGGGAGGAAAGGCGATAAATAATATGCTGGAGTTCGTCCGACTGATGGTCAGCAGAGCTTGTGTACTGGAAAGGGCCCCACGGAGAAGGCAGAAGATGGCGTGTGGCTCGAAGCCAAGATGTTCAGGTTGTGGGTCAGCCTGTGCACTGGGGGAGGATTGGGAGCAGAAGAGGAGAGGGTCACGTCTGGAGGTAGGGTGAGCCTGGGGAGAGAAGGAAGAGCGAGGGCAGGGAGAGGGAACGAAGGAGCGCTGCTCTTCTGTGGTTACGCAGCGTGCGGCTTCTGGGGGGTTGGAGAGATCCAGGGCTGGTACGTGTGGGAGGAGAGGAGCTGCGTTTAACGTTTAAAAAAGGGGGGAGAGAGAAATCTCAAGTAGAGTGTGAAATCCACACAATGCCAGTAAGAAGAGAGTGTGCAGAAGGGTCACACTAAGGGGTAGCCGTTACGACTGTGCTGTCCTGCGTAGGCTAGGAAGAGATGCAGAAGAGATTCTTATGTGAGAAATTGAATCAGTAGCCTAAGAATACTGATGGGTAAAGGTAACTTAGGGACTTGATTGTAAATCTGCAAATTCTGCACCCCGCTCCCCCGGCCACCCCCCAAAACAACCAAAACATAGGAAGCCCCAGGACTGCGACAGTGCCAAAACGACTTAAGCTTTCTGACTTTGTACACTTCTTTTACCTCTGTGTAATCAGAACCAAAGCTCAGGAACTGGTATGTGTAGTTGCTAAAAAAAAAAATAAATAAAAAAATTATGCACCGGTAGAGTCAAAAAGAGGAGGAGGTTTTGGCTTTAATACAGCTATGTGAAAAGCTTACATGATTCTTCTTTGAGAGGCCAGCTGACCATCGGCCACTAACTGGTATTGCCAAACAGAGCAAATGGGTGATATCCCACTAGAATATAAAGATTGCTCTTTTGACTGCAGATATACGATTAGCCAATGAAATACAAAGCTATTAGACATTTTGTGTTTGCAGACATTGTTTCTAGAGCTTTTGCCAAAAGCACAGTGGAACAAAGACCAGAGTTAAATTTAGTACATGTCAACCTGATCAAAACCAACTATACACAAACAAAGCCTGTCCAGATTCAGACACAATGTGGCCTGCAGTTGCCAGAGCTACCACAGAGGATGGGATCTTGCAGAAAATACTTAAAACTTTACAGCAGGAGCCTTGAGGCAGCGTATCTCCAGTGTCAGTGTGTGAATTGAGTAGGCCTGGTAATGACCAGAGGAGATTTTAAGGTAGCAAACTAAGGTTTTTAATTATTTTGTTCAAAGCAAGTGTTTCAAAAGATACACTATGACTGTTCAGTCTTTTTTATTTCTTTTAATCCAGAATTTTACAGCAGCCTCAGATCCATTCAAACTCTTGCAAACCAATCTGTACTGGATACTGTTAAATGGCAGGATAGCAGCAATGAAGCATTTGAGTATTACCATTGGACAATTTGTCCAATGGTAGAATGAAAACAAGAATGCCTATACTGCGTAGAAAGTGATGTCCGAAAGACTCAGACTGAAAGTTCTCACGAGACTAAGATATTAATAATGGTTTGGGTTTTGTCTTGGGAAAATGACGCTGCGTGGGTCTGCAATGGGGAAGGATGGTTACGAGGAGCTGGGATGTCTCGTGAGCTTGTCCTCTGGTTGTGTGTTTGAGTCGACCTAGGTAGGCACAGTATACGGTAGGGGAAGATAGATGCACGAATTCCAGGAGGAAAGAAGGTGATTTTGTCACAAACATTTCAAGCAGGCAGGCTTCATAAGAGGAGCCCATGAATGCCAAGACACGGAATCACTGAGCAAGCCCCATACCTTAGCAGTACCAGTACTTCAAGGGACCCCAGAAGGTTCAAGCAGTGGCACAAAGAGCATTTTCCGAACTGAACGGTAAGTAACAGTAAGTTACTTACGCAAGGTTGACTGTAAATATTTCATGTTATGTTAGTCTTTAAATCTTCTAATGTGTCTCTTAAGTTCTGACTTGAAAGGGGGACGTGACGTTAGGGACTTTTAGCAGCTGAGCTTCCCTGTCCTGGAGTCTGGGCAAGGTGTTGTGAAACACTCTGCCTGTACGCAGCCAGTTGGAAAGAAAGGCACAGCGAAGCCACGCTCCAGCAAGTGTCTCAGCACTGAGTGAGCACAAAGCCACCGCTCGAGGCCAGATTGTTCCAGCTCCTTAAATTTTCCTCTTGAGCTGATCTTTTAAGTTGGGACAAATAAACTCTTCCAGCTGTGCAGAACAACCTGTGTCACCTTTACCTTTGAGTGCTGCCTGTCTGTATCTCATCAGCAGGAGAAAATGATGATTAGCGAGTCCTTGCAGCTTTCATTTCTTCCTTCTGAAGAGATAAATCTGTTGATAAATGTTTTCACTTGTTTCCTGTCAATTAATACTATGAGATTGTTCTTAGAGTAACTTCAGACAGCTCTTATCTTTTGTATCTTTAGGGTAGTGTTTGTGTATCAATGTTTACAGGGAATTGTCTTCACAACAGTCTGTGTATTATCTCTAAAGCAGATTTTATTCATTAAGCCTTTTTCAACCACAGACCTGATCAGAATATGAAGTATTTCACAACAGAGTAAACAAAGGCAAGTTTGCGGTCACAAGTATCCGACATGTTCTCTCAGAGAGGCTGGGAAGCATTGGTTTCACGTTCTTGTCATTGCTGTGGCTTTTAATTCCCATTGCTTGCAGGCTCATTGGAGCAGGCAGGGTGAGGATCGAAGATACCATGAATTTCTCAGCATTTAAACTTGGGAAGTGTGAATCATTTCTTTCTTGGAATAACTTTAATAGAAAACTAGAATCCAACCTGATGAGAAAAACGTGCAAAACCTTGTCTTCCTTTTTTTCCCCTGTTTAAATGTTCTTTTCCAGACTATTTTTGTCATGAATGCATGAGGCATTTGAGAAACCTAAGCAACTTTGAGTTGTAACACTTAACAGAATTAGAGCACTGTAAAGTATTTTCTTAGGAGTTGTTAGTTGTTTTTTTTTTTTAAGGAGCAGTAGAGTTCTAGCCAATTAGAATAGAAAATTATTTGTGTCTGGAATAGTTTGCATTAGATTTTAATCAAATTGTGCAGTTTATGGAAGGTTAGAAATTGGTTGGATTTCCTTCTGAAGAGATGTAACATCATTTCTAATATATTTTACAGCAACATCAGATGTCAGAAGCGTAAGAGAGCTTATATCTCACAGAGGCGATGCCAAAAGTATAGCGATGTGTTCAGTAATTCCCTGGGTTTACAAGAAGCAGTGGATTATATTCACTTGAATCTTACTCAGTTACTGTGTCATTCTTTGGACGCTTTATCTTGATGATTTCAAAATACTGAACAAGCGAGAAACACGACCAGCTCAGTGAAGATCAATTTAGTGACTCCCATTCCTAAAAGAAATATTGACATACTTTGTTGTTTTAGGACTTGAATTTATGGTTCTTGGGGATGTAGTCCATTCCTTAATGTCATATAATCTATTGAGTGCTGAACAGAAAGCCAAAACTACTACTTCTCACATCCTGTGCCTGCCGTTGCTAAGTGTAACTTTAGAAAAAGTATCTTCACTATTGGTATGAAGGAGTACAGCCACTAATAAAGTTTACAAAAAGTGTGAGGTTATTACCGTGTTACGAAGCTTCTTAATAGGTAGTATTTTATAGTCACAAGAACTGAGCCAGTCCAAAAACTTTACATACAAAACATGAAGTTGTACAAAGCGCAGTCTGTCCAAGCGCAGAGAGAGGGTTCACGTTAACCTGCACTCCTTGCATAGCTGGAGATTGAAAGTTTCCCCTCCTGTTGCCCCTCCGTGGCATGTGAAAAGGAGGTAACAAAGAGGTACCTTGAATCTGGCTTAATGATTCTGGAACTGCAGTCTTATAAATGATTACAGTGTTCTTAACAGAACTGGAATTCCTTTTGCCAGGTGGGATTCATTCTAACAAAGGTGAAGGAACTGGGGGCAAACCTGTTCATTTCTAAAAACTTGGTAACATTTCTAACGGAGTGTAAACGACGCTGATGCTGCTCTACCCCAGTCTCTGGGCTTCCTTGGTACTTCTAACTTCGGTGAATTGACAGATTGACAGTTAATAATCAGCAAATCGTTCATCTGGATGCCACTTCTTTTTGAGAGCGTTTTTTATCATCTCTTTAATGGTCCAGCGCCACTTTTTAACGCCGCAGGTTTTGATGTAGTAGTGAAAAGGTAGCTCCTTAGATTATCTAATGCCAGCTTAGTCTGCACCAAGGAAGAGCAACTGTGATTATGGTCATTCACGCTATTATTGTGGGCATTACCTGTGGTATGTAGCTCTCACATTTACTGTAATTTTTTTTGGCATCTCAAGTTGCCCAATACAGAAGCCACTGTTACAATGCAGCTTGGGGTAAGGAAACCTTAAATATGTCCTCCCTGCACCATTCCATTTTTGGGGCACCTTGAGCTGAGTAGAAAAGGCTGGAAAATGTTTTATGTGGGAATTAATGAAGACCAAAGGAAACTGAGCAAAAATTCTGTTTGATTTACAGATTTACAGTGACTTTACGTGATCTTTTACTCCTCAGTGACAGACACTTGAGAAAAAAATCTCATCTTCGTTGGTGAGACTTGGCTGAATGGCAGTTGGAAAACTTTTGTATTTATCCATTGAGGAAGTAGCTTTTAAAAACTTCTGTGGCGGAATTTATTTTTATATAAGTATTTTCTTTAAAGTAAATTAGTATGTTTATGGAACCAAGCTCTAGTTGTTATAACATCTTTGACTTCTGTAGGTGCTCTGCTTCTTGTTTAAGCTCCTTTAAGATCTTTAGCAATTAGGCTATACAGATAAAGCTATGTTTTCTTATCTTGTCTCTTCGCTTAGCTTAGAGGAAATAATTTGTGCATTATATCAGGGATAAGAGCTAGAAAGTGTGAAATCTGATCCCAGTTCTGCCACTTGGTGACCCATAGGAAATTGGTTCACCACATCATTTCAGTTTTCTTGTCTGTGTGATAGGTAAATGCTAGCCTCATCTGTCTTCCAAGGTATTCTGCAGCTCTTTAAGTATTTAAAACCAATACCAAACCTTTTAATAAGCTCCTCTCTGTATCATTTTTATTGAAGTAAAATAAAAATTAGGTTATCTGGAGCTTACAATAACTGTGAATTTCAGATTAACTGTGAAATCTTTCTGCTTGAAATCAGTGTATCCCACTTGCCTGGAAAGATTTTCTATTCCATTATTCATTACAGGGGCCTTAAAATTATACTCCAGTGACAAAGCTTCTATTTATTTTTAGACAATTGGCATCCACTTCTGGCTGACCTAGAATGTTTCTTTGATGACAATGTCTGTGATCCAGCTGGGTTTGCTGAATGGTTGAATAAACAAAGACAGATAGTAAAATGTGGGAAAGAAAAGGCTATTTTTATTATATTGGAGAATCTGTCCAGGCAACTCCAGGCCTGATTCTAAATGTCATATCTGTAACAGTACACTTCAGTTAAGTGCCCTTGTGGTCTCCATAATATCTCTGGAATTTTATCATTATTGGATTTCAAGGTTATGAGAAGGCTAAGATCAAGAAGTTCAGAAGGGAGGTGATTCACAAAAAAAGGCAATCAATTTGTTATTTGGCTTCTGCCTTCCTGAGGCATGTAGGTTAAATACATGGAAGTAAAAGGATGAGTCTAAGCTTGTTGTTTTCTCTCGTACCATTTTTTATAGTTGTTTTGTTTGCTGGTCATTTTTGGTTTATTGCAACAGCTTTAAAGTCAACTTAATTTTTTTGGCTAATAGTGATGTCTGTAGACAAAGAACTCTAGGTAGCAGAATAAACAGAACTCTCTTGTCTAAAATCAAAAGGGTATTTCACTACACAGCATCATGATCCGAGTTTCTCTCTCTTGTTCAGAAAGAGGAGCCTAAAACAGTTACTGGTTACCATGCAAGAATATGTCAGAGGGAAATACCTGGCCATGATTCAGGTTTCACTGTGAATTTAGGGGAAGTTTATCCGTTATGTGAGATTTAAGACCAAGTGGCAAATAACTTTCTTGCATGTATTTAAATTTAGTTTCTACTGAAATTAGCATCCTAATACTGTAGTTCGGACATCTCAGTTGTCAGTTACAGCCTTTGCACTAAATGCAACTCACAGCAACTTCAAATTCTCACTAGAGCTGCTGGCAGAGAAGGAGACCCAGCAAGCCCCATCATTCTACAGGGTGTAGTAGTAGCTTGGGCCAATAAAAACCATTACTTCCACTGTAAAAAGTAATGGCACAGCTCAGGAGTTCCAGCATGAATATTGTCAAAATATTTTAAGAGGAAAAATAGTTGGTTTCACAATTTTTTTTTTTTAGTGGTCATTGCATGTCTGAGCAAGAAGCCATTTTTAGTATGTGTAAAATAACCAGATGTGCTCTAGCTTTTAACTACAGCTGCTGTCCTATCAGTGGAAGGGTTATTTCTACCACATGAAACAATTAAAGAACCCGACAAACACTCTGCAGGAGCATTCTACAATCATAATCATCATGTTTGTCTTGGATTAGGAGCTTTAAAGGATTTATTTAGAAGCCTTTCTGTTTATCTGTTTCCAGAATGTAAAAAACGGCCTTTTGCATATAATATGCTAAGCTTGATGGCTTCAGTGTAATTTTCCATGGTTCATACTTTCTGCAGTAATAAACAAAATGTAATAAGAATAAATTATAAATATTTATAAGACTATTTTTGTCTTTTATTAGGTTCTTATGATTTAGAATTTAATATTGCAGCCAAAGCTTCAGTCAGAGCTCTTCTCTTTAACATCAAAATGACTGCTCAGGATTTTACAGTTGAAGACTGATCTAGTTGACTGCAAAAATCCTCACCTGTATCAGTGCCAAGGAAAGCATCCGGTGAGATAGACCAAACAAAGTCAGCAAATCTTAGACATCCAGATTGGGGTTAGGAAGTTCATATGACCCAAGCACATTCCAGCTCCCATCCTTGTGCCCCTGTCTCTCGATTAGTCACTCTTATGGACTTGGTTGTATGCCAGGTGTACCAGGTATGTTTTCTGAAAAATATTAAAAGGAAAAGGAAAAAAGAATTTTTAGGGTTCTAGAAGAGTTGCTTTTTATAAGTGAGTAACTTTCTATGCTTAAATTTGTATCACAAATAATTCTAGATGATTTACTTTAGCAAATATTTTCTGAATGTTTTTCCTGTGTAATTTGGACTTAATTTATATCGAAAAGAATGTGGTCGATGGTGCTAGAAAAGAAATAAACACAGTCTTTTCGTTCCTAAAAAATATTTAGTCCCTCTTATTTTGTGCCCAGATTTGAAGCTGAAATATCTCCTTAATTTGGCTTATGCTGATATACAACAGTTTTGTTTTTTCATTTCCTCTGTAAAACATGTTCTCAATGTCATGAAAATCCATCCATATGTACGTTCCTCTGCGGTCGTTCATATACCTCATACTCCCGAACTGGGAGTTGTATTTTGTATCAGTTCTGTCATTTCGTGTGCCTCATGCTGAGGGCTTAAAGGCGATGTCTGCTTCTTTTCACCCCTCATACGAAGATACAGCATACTGAGGTTTTTCTGCAGTTTGCATCACTGTTTCCTTTAGGTGTTTTTGTATGTGTGGAATTAGGTAGTGAAATTAGGTTTTTCAGTGGTCACTGACAGCCTCTAAGATTCTTCTACAGCTGGGAAGAAAAAAATCTTGTGCCCACTAGGGCTTCCCTGTTATCTCATGGATCCAGATTACTGCTTTGAACATGAAAAATCCAAGCAGTAGATGAAAGGCTGTGAGTACCTTTACTCATCTGGAGAGAGTCTTGTATCCCAGGAAGGCCTGCATCTGCAGATATTTCACTTGACAAACCTGCAGCGATAAGATCGTAGACTAGCAAATCTCTCTCTGGAACAAGTGGATGATGCTAACTTCAAACCCCCAAAGACTCTGAGAAACCCCAGAACTCTCAGGTGGCTTTTCTTCATGCAGTTCTTCTCAGCATTAAACGAGGAAACGCTGTTCAATGAGGTAAAGGACTAAGCATGCTCAAGAGGTCGATTTGCTTTTCTTTCCACCCACATAGTCCTCTTCCTCTTATTAGATATTGTCAGGGTTGCAGTAACATAGCAGTAAAACATCGAGTCAGGAAACTCATGTGTAGAAGACTGCAAAACCCATCTGCTTTCTCCTATGCTTTTGTCCATCCCTTGCCAGTTGAAGAGCACCGGTGTTACTCTGCTCTAAGGAGTCATCCTTGACCATATAATGATGGTAGAGCAGAGTAAAGCAACAGAGAATTGGCAAGAGGCTTATAGAAGCTACGGGTTTATACTGTGCAAACCTGGTTGGGCCACGGTTGCTGAAAGCCCTGAAATCTTAACATCTTTGGAGAAGTTTCACAATCAGTCCTGCTATTGGCATCGTTTGCTACTACCAGTGGTTATAATGTGTTTGCTGTTACCTGCCTCTTCGTCGGTGAATGTCTTCTGATAATGTTTAGATTATTGCGTGGGTCCTTGGGTTTCTTCTCGGTTGTTTTTCCACGGCAAAACCAATTTCACCCCAAGGAGACACTTGGATACAAGCTACGCTTTCAGCATGTTCTGCCGCTTGGGATTGTGTTGGCCTTGGATCTTAGTAACAGTTGTAACGACGAAGCTGGATTGTAAAACATGAGAGCAATTCAGTGACAGTGTCTGTTCCAAGACTGCTAGCAGCCCTCAGCAGCCTGTGCTTGGTGACTGTCCCAGTACAAGCCCAAGATTCATTATATGCAGCTGTACAGATAAAGAAATATTCAGATACTTTTACCTTCTCTCTTTTTTCCCCAACGAGTCGGAGGAAGCAGGAGCTGCTCTGCACATCCCAGAGCTGTCAGAGTTCCAAGATATTCTGCAGGAGCAAAGTATGGATAGTTCGTATTTGTCCTCTTGATTTAATTGAAGGACTCGGTCCTTGCAGCTCTTCTCTTGAACAAGTTGACTACACTAACTTCCAACCCAGAAGACTGGATTAATTAGGTAATGAGCGTACGATTTTGTGCCAGTGGTTTAAGGTGAATAATGGCCAAGCCCTTTGTTAAGATATGTAGCAGACTTGCAAGCAGCTCATTTTCTTTGTAGGCAAATTATTCCCTGATGATGGGGAGGAGCTGTTTTGCTGCTGTTGTTAGGTCAGTTTGCACATTGGCCTATATGTGTTCACTGTGGCGGTCACATCGCGGTCAGTCCGGCTGCTTGCGTCAAGCTCTTCCAGCAAAAAATAAGCGCTGTGAACCTCCTGGCTGAGGCGTCCAGCTCTAGAGCTGCCCCACTGTGGTTTGTAACCTAGAAGGCCTTTAGGTGACTCTTGTTGGCAAGGCTGTTTATGGTCTGGTGAAGTCGTTCAGTGACTTTCTAAAGTAATCTCTTAATTAACAATGAGCTCTTCTGTCAGCTCAAAGCATCTGCGTTGCTGTAAAGCTCATCCAACTCAACACGTGTACGGCTGTATTCAGTAAATTAGAGCTACAAGTAATTTTTTTTTTTTAAGTTCCAAGAACCGAAGTCCAAATGTCACTAATGTTGACAGCACTTGCCCCATTACTGCAGAGAAAGACCTTACTTTGCAATAATTAGGCTGACTTGGGATGCATTGCTGGTGTGCATGTTCCATCGCCTGCGCTCTTCAGAAGCTGGCTCCCCTGGAGATTTGGGGGATGATGAAACTCCCCAGCACCGGTCAGTGCTCTCTCTCTCCCCAGTGACGTGGTGCACGTGGAGCAGGAAACCCTGCGTGTATCTCGCAGGGTGCACATGCAGCGTTGGGTGCAGGTAAGGTGCAGTACGTCGAAGATCCCCAGTTGCAGGGAAGAGTCTTCTGTTTCAGAAGTATTCTGGCAAAAGGTATCCCTGGCATTTAGTACATAATTGAGTACAAAAATCTAAGAAGAAGTTTATTTTTGCATGTTAACTATCCAGCATGTTGGGGAAAGAAATACCCTACGGCCTAAGTGGAAGGAGGGAACGCTTGGTAATACCTTTATGAAAGCTGATTTTTGCAAAGCTTTGACACGCTCCTGCCAAGGAAAAGAACAGGTTGGATGCTTTTTGTTTTGTTAAGAAATAGTGGTATGACAAATGTTTTTCTGATCCCTTAAGTAATTTATTCCCTGGGCAACATTCTTCATTGATAACATACATTTTTTTATTTTGAAGAATGATCCAAAAACTGGCCAGAAGATAATGGATTAAAGGAAACATTGCAAAATACCCTACTGAATATATGCTTTCTGTTAGTATTTTACTATTTATTAATATCCTGTGTAAAAACTTTTAAACCCATATGGGTGGAGGTAGGATTTCACTGTATTGGTAAAATACATGGGCTTACATTAAAATACTCTCTAATTTACTACCACTGTTTTTACTGCTATGTCTAGGCTGAAGGATTTTAAAGAAATTTTGTTTTCTTGATGTCAAACAGATGTGTAAAAAAAAAAAAAATAAAAATTTTTTGTTTTCTATTCTTTTCTGCAGATTTTTACTCATAAAGGGGGAATCTTTTTCATGGACTACCTTGGTGATTTTGTCTGATATTGGTGCTTGTAGAATATGCAGGTTGTGGGGTTTTGAAAAAGTATTATTTGGATGTTTGTGTAAAAATTCATAATATAGAGGAAGAATGAGATAAGGGTATTTTTAATTAAAAAGATGAAAGTTTTCTAAACTTTCTTTTTTAAGTGTGATTAGAAAATAAATTTTTCTCCTATACCTGTTTGGCCAGGAGAGCCCTGTTAACTTAAGAACTTTGCAGGCTAGAAGTTTGAGTATATAATGTCTTTGTTCTCTTTGAGCTGCATTTCCAGCTGTGTCTGTTTTATTTCAGTTGACAATGTTTAACTCTGTTCAGCAAAGTAGTAAGAAATATGTATTTGGAATGAACATCCTGAAAATTTTAGCTAGCAGATAGTGAATTGCTGTAAAGAGGGTGCTCACATTTCAGGAGGAATGTTAAAGATGAGCCATTTTAGAGTGAGGAATTCTTCCTGACACATCGTTTAGATTCTGCATCATACCCTGAGATAGTGAAGAGCATGAAATTGGTAAGAACTTACATACTTTTCTAATATCTAGTAATTGTCTTTTAGTCTCTTAGTTTTCCCAGTTGCTTTTTTGTTGAGGATGCAGTAAATTCATCTGGCAGGCTGTGGAATCTATGTTAGCAGTTTTTAATAAAGCTTCAGTATTGACCAAAATTAATAAATATTGTTGTTAGTCACTTCAGCTGTCATCATAGATCTGTTTGCGAAAGATATGCGGTGCTCTGCAGTATCAATTTTAGTAGTTTTGTCATATATAAATAGAAGTTACAGCAGTTAGATGTGGTTTTCAATTCCTTGATTAAGTCTTTCCTTAAAAAAAATATAGAAATCCTGCTGCTCAAATTCGGTTTGGAATTTTTCTTAATTCGCAGCAGCAATGATGATAATGAGTTGACTGTTTTGGAAGCCTTTTCTGTTCATTTCAAATATGGCTTCATTTAAAGAATATTCCACTCTTTTTATCCAAACGACGTTTTTCGCCTTAGTACTCTTGTCCTCTTTATCCTCAGCTCACCCTGCTGCGCTTAGGTGTTACAGCAGCGGTTTCTGGTGCTGTTTGCGTAGTGAGAGGACTTCAGCAACACGTCTGCATAGTAGCATGAGCTGAAGAGACAAGAGATGTGCTTAAGCTTGCATCGTGCGACTCGGAACGGTTGAAGTTAATCTTTGATAACTGGAACTGATGTTACTGGAGACATAATGCTACAAGAGCTGAAGTAACTGTCGATTTGCATTTGGAGACTACTTAAAATGCTGCAAAAAAGCAAAGCTGAAGAGTGTCTCGTGATGCTGAAGTAAACCAGTACAGTATAAGGAGATATTTTTATTCAGTGCCACAGTGCAGCAAATACAGCCCTATTGTGCCTATTTGTCTTAATAATCTTTAAACTTTCCAAGCCCTCTTCCACATTGAAGAACTTTTAGGTCTCCGATAAATGTCACTATTTTTCTCTGGGCCGCTTTCTCTCTTTTCTTTCTGGTTTGTTTCTAAGATTGAGAAGCTAAAATTGCATGCATACTTAAAGGCATAGCACTAAGGACCGTTTTACAAAATGACGACACTTTTAATTTCCTTGTTTCCCGTGCCTTTCACATCTGTTTAGCTGACATTACAACCTCTGTTTAACTGTGTTTCTTTTTCGTGAATGTACGTGGTTAATTTGTAAGTCTATGTGGCATTAACGTGCGCTTGTTGGGGGGGAATTTCACCTGCTGCTGTGCTGCTTTTATGTGTTGCTAAGTTGGTGTGGATTCTCTTGCAGAAGTTTCTGATAGATGTTATCCTGTTGTCATCAGAATGGTTCAGTATCTCCCAGCATGTGCACATTGCTCTGTTACCCACCTTGCTGAATGTCAAGGTTAAAAAAAAAAATCCTGACCGCTTACAAATTCCATAGTGTTTCTCCTAATATTAGGAAATTGATACAGATTCTTGGCTAAAGATTTGCTGTTTCACAGGTAAGCTGACTAGCTACCGTTCTCAACAGAAGTTGTGTTTATACTGTTAGTAAGGTACCTTTAAGAAGAAAACCATTCTGTAAGCAGTGCATTTTCAGTAAAAGTACTGTAAACTACTTTAACATACTCTTTTTTCCCTAGTAAATATGACTACAGCTGAAACAGGACTGTTTTCCCTCTTTTCCAAGTTGCTTACAGATACGGTCTGTTACTGCTAAATTGTATGGAAGTTATAGATTTCTGGCATTTCTCTTTTTTTTGGGG
>JANZLQ010000092.1:41522124-41581544 GCA_026212715.1 Elanus axillaris
CCCCCCCCCCCCCCCCCCCCCCGCAAGTCTTTCAAAACACTCATGAGGAATTAAATTCATTTTGTAAAATCACTTGAGGGGAATTAGATACATCTGCTTAGATAGTTCAGTCTTTCTAAATTGTACTAAGTGTTCTTAAACAAGAAACACTCAACATCCAGCTGCTTCGGGCAGGATGTGGAAGGTAAAGCTGTGCGGTTTTTAAGCAGACACCCAAGGTCTCTGTAGGTTTGGGTAGTAACGTTTTGTGCCGCAACTTAATTTACCAACAGTGCATAGCGGCATTGTGCTCAGATCTTCATTTTATGCTAAATATGTTATCGCAGACCTCAGGCAGACAACAACGAGCTTGTGAGCAAGCCTGTGGCTAGCCAAACTTGCATTTACAAGCTGGGGGTAGATTTTGACCGAAAGAGGGCTCAGACTGTAAGCTTCCCTCCTCCTACATTCACATACACAAGAAAAGAAAAAGCAGTCATTGTTTTAAATGAGGAGATGCTTGTTCTGTGTGGTGGTGTGTGTTTTTGTAGGGCTAGCTGTGAGGTTTTGGAGGAAGGAAGAGAATTGTTTTTGTAAGAGTCGTTTATCTCTGCAGACAGAAACAGGTTATCGACACACGTTCAATTATATGTGGATAGTAGTGTATGCAATTCTGTACAAATGATGTACAAGCTAATAACTGAAGACACAGCATTCGAAGTAAGGAGACCTAAGTTCGGCTTGTGTCTGTAGTTATTCCTGTACTCTTACTAAAACAGGAATAAAAAAAATACAGACACTCTTTGCCTAATCCAGTTTATATAAAACAGAGTTGAAGCAAAATTCAGTTTCCTGAGCCAGAGCTGAACCCGAAGGGTTTGTTGATACAGACCTAAGACTGAATCCCTTCAAAATACTCTGTGTTGCTAGTCCAAAATAATAAGCCTGCTAACAAAAAAAAAAAAAAAATATCTTTAGCCTTTGCACAAGACATCCTTTCAGGCGCAGGACTGTTTTCACCTGGTGGGTCTACAGAGCACCAGCATGCTGTGGCTTGTCCCTCCCTTTGTCCCTGTGACTCCTTGCTCCTGCGCTGTAGCACTGTACAAGCTGCAAATGCTCGTACCTTTGGGGTTTTTTTCTAACACAAGAATATGATCAGCGATTACCGTGGGCTCTGCGCTGCTCTGAGGGAAGGATTCTCGTCTCCAGTGCAGGCAGTACTCCCCGGGCTTTTTTCCCTAGCAATCCCACTTTGAAATCCTGCTGCACGCGCGTTTCTGAGCACCTGGGCTGTGAGTGTGCGCCTGTGCTGTGTGTGCATGGGCTTGGATTTACAGGTGGCAGAAGAGAGTTCAGACTCTTTTTTAACCCATCCTTGTTTCCTTAAGAACAACACTTGGGCCGTTTCTCTACTCCGAAACCCCTCGAGCTGTACTTGAGCTCGGACAAGAGGGGAGGATTTGGGGAGTTAAAGGGTCCCTTTGGCTGAAGCCCCACCCTGTGAGTCCTACCCTTTTAAAATTTTGCATTTTCAGTGCAAGACAATTTCAACTTAAATGAAGTTACTTCCCCATTAAATCACTGTTTGCCTGAAACTTTGCGGCAGAAATGCAATGAAGACTGATCCAAAAGCACAGTAGTTTCACATCCAAATTTTAAGGCCTAATTAACTAATGTCTGCAGGGGTTTTAAGATTCTTTGGTTGCAGCTGGATTTAGAAGGGCAAAATAATAGTAGCAGGGTGCTAAAGAATTTTTTTGGCGTTGTGTGTCTGCTCTACTGAATTGACAGTTCAAAACTTGGCATTAAATGAAAAGATGAGCTTTGGACCGTGTCCAGAGTCACCAAAGTCACTGGGTTCAGGCTTTGAAGAAGCTTGAATCCGAGTATCTCCTCAAAGGTACTTGTTAAAAAGGACCACATAGGAGCTAAAGGGACTTGAATTTATCTGTGGCAGATTTTTTTTTTTAATTTTCTGTTTTCAAAATTGTTGAGCATTTTTTTCTACGTATAGACTTGTATACTGTTATCTCTGGTTTCAGTTTGTGTCTTTTTATGGAAAAAAACCGTGTATGTAAAGCTTTTTCCCGTGAAAACACTTGCCAAGGAAATCTTTATTACAGTTGTCCAAACGAAAGGCCATTTTTACAGAGAGACTTCTCCATATATGTTTTCAGACAACTCACAAACAGCCAGCCAACAATAGCAGTGGCATCTTTGAACTTTAACCTTGTGTTCTTTAAAACTTGTTTAACAAAAAAAAAAGAAATTCTAAGAACTTCCGTCTTTTCCATGAAGTGATTCTTTTGAAAACTCAGATAACAAAGGACTAGAAGTGCGAATGTTCAACTTTTCTATTTTGTATGCATGAAAAAAGTCCTACAGCAAAAACGTTTTGTGTAGCAACTTCCAGAAGTATTTGACTATCCGTAATAGCTGCCATACAGAGCAGTAGATTACCAATTCAATATACAGGGTAATGTGTTGCTTCTCTTGTAATGACAGTGTTCCTTTCAGGCAAAAATGTTCTCATCTTGCATGCTAAAACAGAAACAGAAATCTTGGAGAGCCTAGGTAGCACAGGGAATTAATCCCTGATGGGAAACCCATCCCTACCAGAATTAGTGGAAAATAAAATTTAAGCCATAATGAGTCAAGAAACTGGGTTTGGTGTTTACTAGTTCCAAGAAACACCCTAGTAAAGTCTCAAAAACAACTGTACATCAATTTTGAGTCTGGCAAAGGTGAAGCTGGCCAAAAGAGGCCCAGGACAGCAAGAACAGGACAAATATCCTCTTTCAGAATGGTGTCAGCAGGCGATTGTGCTTTGTCTGTCCTGCCTTTTTCCGAGTACCGGACATGGGATTTTTTTCATCACTTTTGCACTCGTAATCTTTCAATATTTAAAATTATGTTACTATCTCTCCCATAAAAACTGTTAGTGACTACTGTGAAAGTTTCGTTTAAAAGGTGAAAGTTAACTCCGGTTTTGAGATTGTGCCTGGAAAGGCAGATGACCTTGTCGCAGCTGCAGCGCAAGCGCTTACGAGAGGGAAAGAAAAACAAGAGAGCCTCGGCTCCCAGTCCAGTGGTTCGAGGGGTTTGGCTGTACCTTTTTGTAAATTCAGTGGAAATCCCTAAGACAGAGCTATCAAAGTAAGCACGGGTATCAGCAATATATATAACTTGTTCCTATTTTTTTTTACCCATGTGACTCTCTAATTGGTGTGTGTTTTCGTAGATCGACGCATTAAAATTGGAGCAGGTTTTGTTCAAATTTCTGTGTAACAGTGTTGAAATGAAACCATAATGTATTTGAATGAAGCTTTTCTTGTGAAGATTTCTCATGGAGTTATTTCTTGCTGCCGTTAGCTGCAAGTATTTGAAACTAGAAACAGAGCCCAGGAATCTCCTAGAAAATAACTCTTCATCAGGGACAGGCATCAGCTTCCTCAGAGAAAAGGAAACCTTAAACATTTAACGACTCTATTAATAAAATTTTCAGTAATTTCTCAGACTGTTGAAAATGTGTAGATGTGCTTGATGGATATGTTAGGATATTCACTGCAGGAGGCTTCTAGGCAAGTGAGAGGTTTTTTGGGTTTTGCTTTGGCAGCATTTCAAAAGGGATTGTAGATAGATAAATGGAGAAGGCGAGTAGCACCCACAAAATGCACATATAGGTTACACTCATACACAAGATGTAAGTGCTCTTGGCTCTCTGCTTTTAACACATGAAAAGCTGTATTGTGCTTTAGATGGTAGTAATGAAGTAGTAGATTTGTGATCCATGTGCTAATATTGGATTACTGTATATTGTCACGCAAGTAAGAATTTGTGCGCTCCTGTCATAGGATGATTTATAGCGCAGCGGGCTGTTTATTTGTGGCTTAGTAACGACGCAGGATGTGGCCAAACTCTGCGGTAATCGAAGGGTATCATCAAGACTGTAAGTTATCATTTGACTGTTAATCTTTCCAGAATGCCTTGGGACCTTTCCCTTCTCTCTTTTATGGAACCTCACATGTTGGAGGTGTGAAAGATGAGGGAAGAAAGCAGGATACCTTGTCCCCTGCAGGTTCTGGGGATCATACGCCTGCAGTATGATGTCAGGGGCATTTTCAGTCTATTTTTCATAAAGCAGAGGGTGCTGGTTCTCACTCCAGACCTGGACTTGGTTTTGGCATCAGTTCCCACATTCCAGGAACGTTTGCCTCCCGGAGCAAGGGGAATACCCAAAGAGATTTGTTTGGATGGAGGTAACACACAGTACTAATAGAGTTATAGCTGGAACTGGCTGGCCTCCAAAATATCAAAACATAACATGGTCCAGGCATTATTGCAAAAGGTTGGTGGCGTGAGGGAGCCCTTTTCTGTGGCAGTCTCGGAGGTGGACAGAGTGAAAGTAGAGGCTTGTAGTCAACGTGCATGGAGTTACTATTTGCAGTAAATAAAGCTTTCTAATAAAAAAGGGAACATAACTGCATTAGAGAGAAAAATATCTACTGCGGACATTGATTATAATAATGTTTAAGATGATGTTCTAGAAGGTCAGATTTATTACTAAAAAAAAAGCGCATTTCCTGTGTAATTCTTACAAACGTTGGCATTCCTTTGCTGTCTTGGAAGGCTGAACAATAACGGGGCAAGTGTAGGATTCATTGCATTCAGTGAAGACCGCTTGGATGGATGTTACATCCAGGGGTGCCTGCGACAAACGTTTAATAAACGTTGCCAGCAGTAAGCACGGAGCTATAGCAGGTGATTGCTGTGCGCACCAATCTGCATTAAAAATGTGAACAGATTAATTCTTATGTTTTAAAAACATAATAAAAAAATTGTAGATTGGTGTATGAGAATACCTTTGATAATTCTACTAAACTCATCCTTTAGAGAGAACCTGTATTCTTTTGGGCTTCTCTGTACAAGAATACTTCAAAAAGCTTATCTAAATTAAGCAAAGATATCCACATTTAGTGGATTATTTTAAACCATAATAAACCCCTGTGTGGACACTATTTTACAAAATTCAAGTGGATTTAATTCAGATATCTCAATTCACTTTCGAGTCTAATTAGATTGAATTTCATGAAAGTCACTTGAATTACAAATGAGAGTGCTGAGGAATTTGATGTAGTTTAGCTTAGCTGCTTCAGGGTTTTTTTTCTGTGTCCTGTTACAGATAGGCACTCTTAAATGTTTACTTTTGCATGTAACAGGACAGTCTACTCTGGGTGGTAAGAATAGGATTTTTTGAACCACGACCGCGTGGTTCCAACTGATCAGAAGTACCGCGCAATTTTCTTAGTGTGCTTAGTCAACGTAAGAGCAACAAAATATTCAGTATATACTCACTCTTTGCAGGACGTGTCACGCTGCAGTTTGAAAAGGAAAGATCCAAGATTTTGCGTGTGTATGTGTGTGTGCACACTTGTACATATATTTTATCTTAACTCATCTGTGACTATATATATTTTATCTTAACTCATCTGTGACTATAGCTTTCCTAATAGTGTTCTGTAAAGGCGGGGAATCGGGAGGCAGAGCGGAGGTATTAAAGGAGAAGTATATAGTTAGGCGCTTGCAGAAAAAGCTATTCTGGCCTTGGACGGGATACAGCTTTCTGTGTTTACCTTAATTCTAGAGGTTATGTCATGCTACCACAACTTTTGGGAGGGCATCTTGGGTTTCCCTAGCTTATTTCAAGTGTCCCAGCTCACGTGTCTGCTACTCGTATTCTCGGCTGAATTGTTTTTTTCTGAGTGAACATCAGTTATTTATACTCTCCATGCTTTTGTTTCATGCTTTTCCCTTTCAAGCTCTAGGGAATTTTGCCATTGATTTGACAGGACCTGGATCAGATCTTGAAGTTTTCGGCTCCAGCTACAGAAGTCTCATTATTTTAGTTTCTTGATATTTTCTACTTGGTAGGCTGAGGATTCGTTAATAGTTGAACCCAGCATTTGGTTACTGCTTGTTATTGTGTGATATGGCAGCTCAGGGTTGCGTTTTACTAAATACATATTATTGTGTTGTGTTTCAATGAAACTTTTGTACTGCACTTGGAGCAACACAAATCTTACTTAGATATCTGAGATTAGAAGTGGATTACCTTTTTCTGTTTTCCTCTGCAGTTGACAAAATCCTGCAGTCATGCTCCTGGCTGTGTTCTTTCTGCCTTATCAGCTCAAAGTTTAAGTGTTCCCAAATATTCTGTGAAAACCCTTTTACAATCCCTTGTCTGTTCTCTCAGGATTCAGAGTCCAGGAATGAAATATGTGTGAAGTGCACCCTGGGTTTTGGGAGGAGGTAGATATTGGTTCAAATTGGCAAAATGTGCACGTCTGACTATCTGAGGACTTAATTTTTTTTATTTTATTTTTAATTTTATGGTGAAATTAAGAGCATATTGAACCACTTTTCCTAATTGGCCAAGCTAGTGAAATATGTATATATGCATATGTATACATATGCCACATAAAAAACACCAAGTATTGGAAATAATTTCACTCTGTGACAAATGCAACCATTTGTTACTAATTTTTAATAGGTTGGGGCAATGCTAAACACTGCTCCCAAGGCTGGGAGAGTCAAGGGGCAGGGGAGAGGAGTGGGTTTTACTGTCACGAAAAGGTTGTCTCTGGCTGGATTTTTGCCCTTCTATTGGCTGTTCTTGCAAGTCACCTGTGAAGAGGAAAATAATATCCATGAGTTAAATCAAGCAGAAAATAAAACCCTTTTATTCTTAGAAGTTTTTGGGTTTTTTTTTATGCATAATGCTGTGGAACACAAAAAAAATGGGTCTTGGCTAGAACGAATGCTTTATAAACCTTGGTAAATTTGCTCTCAGAGAGATGTGGAAAAATGTTATGAAGACTGACTAACTACGGGAAAATTATAGAAAAGGTTTAAAAAAAAAAAAAAAGTGAGAGAAAAGGAATTCATACAGACCAGGTGGTGTAAGCAGAGCAGTGAGGATAAAAAAAATTAAGTTTTAGACCAGAAAATACACTCAATTAAGCAAAGAATCCACAACAAAACATCTTTTGACTTTAAAAACACGGATTCTTTCTTTGGACTTAATTACATTAAGGTAAAAATTATGTCCTTTTCTAGAAACTTTCCAGAAGTAACATTTCAAAAAAATTACTGCATGTGTCCACTGATGTACCACATAATATTCAGCAAATATAGTGAATATAAGAAAGAGCATCTGAGACAGTAGAAAAGCTGCTGGTTTGTATATATGTGCAGGTGTGTCAGCTTTTTGTTGTTCAGTCTGCACAGATTTTGTGTTGGTTTGTTTTTTCATTACAGTTGCAAATTAAATGCTGTCGAAATAATCATAATTAGCACGTTGGAATTTGCCTGCCTTCAGCTGAATACAGCATTTATTTCCCATGGCACCTGCAAAATTTTCCTCTTTAGTAGGATAACAAATAATGTTTGAGATACAGTGCAAGGAATAGAATATTGCCAATTTTGAAGCAGAACTCTTTTTGCCTGATGATGCATGATTTAAAATCCATAAATACACAGTTAGACAGTAATTGCAGTGTATATTATTAATGATATTTTGCTTTACTCCTCCTTTTGCATTTTAACAGACCTCAGGAAGAATCTTGAGGGATTGATCACAGATATTCTGCATTATTACAAGATCCTAATGTTGTTATAGTTTCAGAAGTGCATCCATTTAATGAGGACGTTGTCTTTGAATTCAAGTTCCTTCCACATGCAGTTTTTTGACTGTCAATATGTCTCTCTAATGGCAGCCATAGCTACTGTACAAAAAGATAACCAAATTTGTAGGTTCACCTACTATTAGTAGTGAAGTTTTGACTGCTGAAGTAGAGGTTAGCTGCATGGTTAATAGCAAACAAAAATCCCAGGCAGTGATAGTGTGAATATTTCCAACGATGGAAAAAGCATATAGCCACGTACAAATTTCAGCTGAAGCTCAGATTCATAGGATCCTGTAAAAATTGAGAGAAACAAAGGGCAGAGGAAATTCCGGGACATAAAACCTCACCCCCTATAAAATTTCATATTTTAATTGATTGCCTACTTCCAGAGGGGGATAGGGATTTGTTTCCCATTTTAATCTGTTTTTAAGTGCAGCTCTGACAGAGAAGCGATTTGTTTGTTCTAAATTTTGTGTGTGTATATATATATACACATCCAAGAAACGAAAATAAGAAACAAGGGTTGAAAGGTTAGGAAGTGCCAATTTCATACTTTTCTCTGTTAATACAGAATCGCCCGGGCAGGCTGCGTACCAGCCACGGGCTGTGTCGGATCAGCATGGTGAGGAGCAGGGTTGCAGAATGTTCATCCCACGCCGCCCCCGTCTCTTTCATTTGATAAGAGTGACCATCCACGAGGGCAGCATTTAAATTTGCACTGGTGATGGTAAATTTGGCACTCTATGACTTTGTGTGCTTGATTTACAGTCCGAATAATCTGCTGTTTATGTTGCCACGTACCATTTATTATACGGGTTTTCAATATTGGGTTTTGATGTGCATATTCCTTAAAAAAAAGATGCTAGCTAGGGTCCGTACGCCTGTACGGTGAATTTGAGCCTCCCTGAGAAAAACTTGTTTGGAATCAAGTGACCTCCCAAGACTTCAGAAGTACTTCATAGATTCTCTGCATCCCTTCTGAAGTATTAACCAAATACTGGCACAAATAGCCTGAGCTCAGCTCTTGGTGTCTTTTAATGAGTTTGGTTTTAATCTTAATATCCGAACTAGAAATACTTGTTTCTTGTTAGGTAGCTGCAGAATGTTTCATTCATCTAGCAGTTGCCTACAGCTGCATGTAAAAAAAAGTAAAGGAACTTAGAGGCATTTGTTTTCAGCTAAAATAAGTACTCGCTTTCAAAATGTTTTTATTAAAAAATATCTGTGACAGCTTTGGCATATCTTCATCCTTGTTTTCTATTCACTCTTTCACATCGTTAATTTACAAGCTAATGAAAAGGTTATGATCACAATAAAACAACACGGAGCAATAGATTACTAAGTCTGTAAAAATACTTGGCAGTGTTTAGTCCGATAGTAGGTGAGATAACATTGTATTCTGTTCTGAAAAAAGGGTGTAAGAACAGGGGACCCTCCTGGAGTTTAAGCTTCAGGTTCCCAAAGGTCTGTGTTAAGCTAGTCTGCGTGCCCAGGTTAAGTCGAGTCAGATGACTAGATCTGGGTGAAACAGAGCTTTTTGCTTCTTGACAATCAAGTGCACCTCGGCGCTTTGCAGGTGGAAGGTACAGCTTAGTGAGGTGTTAGATTCCCTGTTAATGCAAGGAATAATAGGGTTTTTTTCTTCAGTTGCAAAGATAAATACTGGCAACGCCTGTTGCTGTAGCTGGGGATGTTGCGTAAACCAGAAGTGTTCAATACATAATTTTAATTTTCAAGATTTTCCCTGTTGCAGAGGCAGAAGCGACTTGTTCTCTCTTCACTTGTGCCTTTGAAGGCAACCGGGACCGCTGGAATGGGGTTCCGTGGCCTGTCCTTCCGAATATCTGGCCAAGGCTCTGACGCTGACCTCTCGTTGGCTTTAGCATTTTTCATTGTTGTTGTGGCTGTAGTGCTTTCCCAGCTCACCAGAAAATTCTTTACTTTGATGGAAACACTCTAGGTATCTCTTCAGGAAGCACACCATTTAGGTATCTCTTGAAATTCAAAATGTGATGTGTTTTCTATAGAAAAATTCAGGTGGTTTTATTATATAATAAATCTTTCATAGTCTTTGAACATTCCTTCAGTTCAGCCTGTCCCCTAGGAGTCCTTCCACAAGTCCTTCCTCTGCATCGTGTTTCCGAAAACAGGCAGCTCGTCTTGAGCCAGTTTCCACAGTCTTGGACACTTTGCTGAGAACATTCCGTATCTGGGCAGTTCCTATTTACCTGGGATACCAGTGACTTCAGTCATTGAGTTACTTGACAATTATTCACTCATTAGCCAGATATTTCAAAATCCTGAAGTTGTTCAAAAAAATTTTTGGTCATAGTGCTGCCCCATAAATCAGAACAAGTAACAGCATAGATGTTAAATACACCCCCATAAATATTCTCCATTTGAAATTCTTGGCTTTTTATAAAAATAGACAATAATGCTGTTGTAGAAATTGAAAGCAGAACTTTCAAAGTCAGGAAAATTTGTCTAATCCCCCAAAACTGTTAATCTGATACTTTTAGCAGTGTTAGTCATAGGTGACCAATAGAAACTATATCCTATTAAAGAAATTTTGGGACCCGTTCACTTTTGTTACCATTGAGTGAGTAAAAACTTGGAAATGTGTAGGAGATTAGCAGCTTATTACTCATTTTTGTTTGTGCTTTTGAGGTCTACGATAGATTTTAGCTAATTAAATTTTGAAGCAAAATCATCCTCTCGTTTTCCTTTAAAATCTACTCGGTCATCGTGATATTAAAACTGGTTTAGCTTTCCAAGTTGCCTGGCGTGTTTAGTAAATCAACTTTATGAAGGTTTTATCACCCTTTTTTTTAAAAAAAGTGCCCGCTTTTTTTCTTTTTCTTGGTCTTTTTCATCTCGGTCTGCGTGGCAGGTGTGCCGAAGTCTGTGAAAAACGTGTGCGTTATCCCCGGGATGATGATGGCTTACAACTTTACGTGCTTGTCTAAAAGTGAGCTGCTGAAGAGGGATGGGGTGGGAGTGGGAGTGTGTCACGGGTGGGAGGGGGATGGCAGGACCTGGAGCTCTGCGTCCACGCTACAGTTCTGGGCCTGGCTGTGCTAGCTCGGGGGCCAAAATCTGCTAGTACTTCAGTATGAAGCAGCTGCGCCCAGAGAAAGATCGAGGCCAGAAACATTTAGAATATTGGATAAGCGTGAGAAATTTTTGGTCTGTAAAGCTCAGAGCTGTCTCTTTATTAGCACGTAATTTAACATGATTTGTATCCTTAATATCACACAGACTGAATCCTCTCTCACCCTTTGGTTTGTTAGGTTGGGTTCATTACTTTATTTTCCTTGGATGGAAACCTTCCCCAGTTATCAACCAGTGAACAAACATATTTAGACATCAGACTGAGTATTGTTTGTCCTTTCCTTTCAATCTGAAATCTAATTTCCAGCCACAGTAAAAACAATAAAACTGATGTTTGCTTTTCCCCTTTTTTTCTCCAGTGATAAATATGATGTGTTTTGAATTTTATCAGTAGATCTAAAATATTCCATTGGAAGCTTTTGAAAGATAGCATAGCTTTTACTGCACAACTGGCTCCTGGTCAAGTGGTTTAAGCTGTATGCATGAATAGAAACTTTTGTTGTTTGTAGGAAGTACATCCATTGCTCATGTACTTTGTAACTTACGTTTAGAACTAAGTATCATTTCTCAGATTTTAACTATTTCAAATTGGTTCTCAGTAGAGAACTTTCCCCCCTCTGTTTTAAGTTTTCAATGAATTGGGCACAACAGAAACTAAAACTGCAACTCTGCCTACTGCTAAATTATCTTAGAATCTAATATTTCATCAACATAACGTCTACAGATTTTCTCAGCTATTTATTCAGGTGTAAAACCTATCCACAGTGCCCTATGTTTGTCTTAACATCCACCAGTACTTTTTTACCCTGTGTTTTGTGTAATTACCGTAACAGCAGTGCTTGGCAGCAGGATGTTTTGGTGTTGTTTTGGGTTTTTTTTCCCCATGAGTGCCATCAATATTCCACCATAATTTTTTCCTGAAGGTAGTCTCTTTTGAGTCAAATAGATGGGGGTGCTTTGAACTTTCCATTTTCTCTCTTAATCCTTTTCATGGAATTCTTGTTTCTCCTTGCATCCGCCTTCCTTTCAGATTCTTTAGATAGAGATTTAAAATGTGTATTAGCGCGGAGATGCACTTTTCCTGCATGACATGCGTAAATATTTTCAGATGCGTTCTTGTGTCATTATTATAGTTTTGTTCAGATTGAGTATCTTCACATGCACCTTCATCCTGTTTCAGTATAGAGCTGTTTTGTTGTTCGCAATGTGCAAGTACTTGGAGACTTTCCTCGTTAGTAACACGTTAAGAAATTTCAGACAGGTTTTTCCAATGTCAACTGAATTTTTTTAATTTCATCTTTCCCTTCCTGAAGACCAGCACTTGTTACTTGTCTGACGTAGTAGCGTTTACCAGTAGCGATGTTAACAGGCTCTCTGGTACATAGTTTTGCGCATTATTGACAAATACAAAGGGGTGCACAACCTCAGGTGTAGATTTACTCCTTCGCGCAGCAGCACCACGTACTGCCCAAGCAAAGTGACGGTGCTGCTCTGTTCCTGTAGGTAGCTGCTGTGTTCTGGTCTCTTGCTCGTTAGAGACCCTGAAAAGTCCAGAGGGAACTGTATAACGTAACCATTTCCCTGTGCCCTAATGCATGAGAAATTCATTTATGAATGTCAGCAACTGCGGCTATGTTTTATGTAATGAGATCCGCAATGGTTTAAAGACACGCATCAATCTATACGGAGCTAGCTCATACTGTCAAAGGAGCTCTTTGTCAATAAAGCTGTAATAGGTCTAGGACTGGCCTGTGTGGGTCTCTGGAAAGACTGCAGTAAATGTCACCAGCACTTTGGTTGAAAATGACAGTACGTTTTTACAGTGCTAGGAATTAGCACTGTAACAAATTTCGAACAAGCGAAGAAATATCAAAGGTTGTCAAAGGTTCAAATTACAGTATTTCAATGGTAAATGTTACTTATGACTAACCTTATCTGACCAAAAAGAAGTTGAGTTTTTTCCTTGAGTTGCCACTTGACATTTTGGATCATGTTAATACAATATTCAGCAAAAAAATCTGGTGTCAACCCAGCAATCCAGCAGGTCATTAGCCAGAACAATGCTGGTATTTGCCACTGCTTTTCAGAGGATGCACAGGATTTCAGAAGGGAAGCACAGTTGAAAATCTGCAAATCAGGTGCAGCTTGAAGGGGCAAACCAGGAGCGTGTTTGTTTTGTAAGTGACGGACACTACAGCTGAATTCACCGTTCGCTTCAGGTCTGCTCCCCACTAGTGTAGAGAAGCGAAGGGTTGGATCGCCAAGCCCCGATAACAGTTGGGGATTGCAGGCGGAGGAGGATCATCCCTGGACAATGCAAAAGTTTGCCTCTCCAAAACTACTGGCGAGACAGACTTGAGAGTGAGCTGCACACAGCAAATGTGCAGGCACAAGCTGCTGCGCGTCCGCTGTACGTAGCTCACGCACTCGAGGGTGGGACAAGATCTCATAGTCTTCTTCACCTCATTATTTCCATCTGTGTATCTGGACACTCAGGCAGTTAAATTAACCCCCAATCAGTCACATATAGGATGTTGTTATGAAAAGGGTTAGAAATTTTCATTTCCATGTATTTTGAAGATTAAATTTTTTCACAAAGCAGGTACTCCCAAGCTATTAGAAAAGTTTACCTGTTCACTGTTTGCCTGCTAGATTCTGTCTTCTATCATTTAAACTTTAAAATCGGGGTATTAACTGTTACTGCTTTTTTTTATAACACTGGCTAATCATGCTCTGTGATGTACAGTGTTTTATTACTTATCTCAAATGCTAGGATGGATAATGACTAAAGATTTTTTTAATCTGACTTGTTAAAAGGGAAAGAAATTTTTAAATTAGTATTTTCCGTTGCCATTTCGTTGCTTATCTCCTCTGTGGCTTATTTACTACACAATGGATTTCTTTGTGCTTTGTGTGATCTAATTTCTAAGTCACATATGTGGGGGAAAAAGCAGTATGCACATCGGTAGGTAAATAAAAGCAAAGTATCAGAGGGAATACTTGGTAAGATATAAATCTCCTGCACCCTTAGGGAGTCTGTTTTACCCCTTTCTTCTTTCCTGTGCTTTTATCTTCTTGCTATGGCAAATGCTTAAGTACCACTTATTACCTCCTTTTCCTTAAATCCCATTTCCCCCCTTCTCCCCCAAAAAGCATCGGTAAGTGTGAAACTTGGATTTAATGGGGGTTGTGAAGTAACTTTTGTAGTAAGCAGTTTGGGGTCCTTGCAGTCTGACTGTTGTGATTACAGCGAGATGCGACCAAAGATTTTTCTAGAGGAAAATGTTGGTACCAGGAGGAGAATTGGTTTCTAAGAACACCTCGGTCTTTGGAAAGAAATGATAAATCCGAGAGAAAATATTCCCAGAATTCCCGTATTAACTGTGAATTCAGGACCCAAGTCTGCCAGTGTTACTCAGCTGGAGTAATTTAGTAAGTGTAAGTAGTCTCACTGGTTGGTATGCTGCAGCAAGGTCATTCAGGGTGCCTGTCTTAATGATCTTGTTTTGCTTAAGTCTAACGTTGAATTTTTCAGAAAAAAAGTAGCATGTTCTGTATTAGATATGAAAAAAGTGCTTTTTATGAGCATATGCTATATGGAATCTTTATATTAATAGCATCTTGGCATTTTACATTCCCAAGGCAGTCTCAGAAACCATGCGAGGGCTGCAAATCTGGTTTATAAGTGCTGTAATTTGTATCAGGACCAGATTTGATCAAGTCCAAATGCGTTGGTTTTTTTTTTCTAAAATGCTGAATCCATTTTAAGCCTTTATCCATCTCTGTAAGAATGGCCAGCCATATAGGGTCAGACACAGACCGTAGAATGTAACATTATTGCGTGAATAAAAATGTAAGTCAAAATAATTCATGCATTAATGGGCTGGAAGAAAGAACAACTTTTACTGACACTTCTTTAAACTGCTTTAGTAACGTTTTACGAATTGCTTTCAAACTGAGCTCGCTGTGGTCCTTCCTTCATGCTTACCTCTTAGCAGCCTTCAGGATAACATTATCAGGTTGTCACTTTTATTGCTGCATGACTTTTGATTTATGGTTTGGCCATCAAAGTTGCCAAAAGATGATGATTTTATATACAAGCGTATTCTGTGGATTCAGCTTTCTTTGTTCAGCAATTTCCTCTGTGCGCTCCAATAGCCTTAGTTTCCTAAGAATTAAAAATTTTGTTACCAGACATTTGTACTTCCCACGGACTAGAAAGAAGAAAGTTTCAAGTTGGTCAGGGAAAAGATTGTCCGCAGCCCGGGGAACATTCCTGCAACACACTAGCGTTAGACGCTTTGATAATTCCTTTCTGATGTTGTGAGAAAACCACATTTTAAATGTCTTTGCTTTCAAAACTTGTGTTTTGATTGTAAAAATAAGTAATTTTAACCTTCTAAAAGCAAGATTTTATGCCGCTCTGGTGAGCTTTAGTTCTAGTTTCCAATTGTGTGGCCACACACATGCACAGTGCCTGGTTTGGGGTGTGATTTTTTAAATTTTTTTTTTTTTTACCCCCCCCCCCCTTCCCCCTTCATTGATACAAACTTTTCAGTGTGTGGGTAGAACATTAGTCAAGTTGAACTTAATGCATACAAGTATTACTGAACACAAATATGTGCTTCTAGCATTTATTTTAGGTTATATGCTAGTTTTACATTATCCCAGCTGGGTATTAAACTGAGTTACAGAACTGGCAGTATGTTGGGGAAAACCAGATGTGTACTCTAAGAAAACAATAGTTTCGGGTCCAGAGCTTTCATTGAAGTCTGCTTCAAATTCACACTCCATATTCCTCTCCCTTTTCTCACAAAAAAAAAAAAAAATTGAGAGTTGTTCAAAAATGCATTTTAAAAAATCCAAATGATGATCGGAAAGTTTAACATGTATGCAAATGCTATCTGGATATGGCTTCAGAAAGTAAAGACCTTTGGCTGGCCTGGAGGCTCAGCTGGTAGCAAAATGTATTGCCGTATGGGAGACCCTGATTCAAGTTCAACCACAGGCCATTAATGTCTGGAAGCTCCACATAGGTGAAACTTTCAG
Organism: Elanus axillaris; assembly: GCA_026212715.1. Classification (NCBI taxonomy): domain Eukaryota; kingdom Metazoa; phylum Chordata; class Aves; order Accipitriformes; family Accipitridae; genus Elanus; species Elanus axillaris. The sequence goes on from JANZLQ010000092.1 coordinate 41,537,952, forward strand.
CTCTACAGCAAAGTAGTAGAGGATTCGGAGACTGCCTTGCTGATGGATGGCTCCTGTAATTACATCCCAAAGTTACCGTCTGCCATGGATTTCACTGAAGCGGAAAATGGACGCAAATGGTAAACGAATGGGCGAAGAGGTGCCGCGCAGGCGGAGAAGTGCACAAAACCTTGGAGATCCACCGAGGCTGGTGCTTGTGAAGGGTAAAATCGCCCTGACAATAGGCATATGGTTGAAGTTTAATTCACAGGGGAGAACAGGCACTCAACTACTGTGCCAATTGTTTTCCACCCCCAAAGCGAAGAGATTTTAATGATTTATAGCAGAACTGGGTGTATGTGTTACCTAATGTGTTTAGAATGACTTGATACAGTTTTCTAAGCAATGCAGGAAGTGAAGTGGATAAACAACCCCTTCTTCTTCGTCTTCTTCTTTGTTCAGGATGTGAACAGCAGAGTTTTGGTTATCTTCTGTAATATTAGTTTCTCTGAAAATGCTTTCCCATGCACAACTTCATGCCGTAGGCCAATACATGCAAGCAAAAAACAGATTTTGAAAATCACTACCAGCAAAATGATTTTACTTGTGTTCTCAATGTGGAATGTAACTGGCAATTCACATTTTTAAGAATTTGTATAATTCTTAAATGTCAGGTTACTGGCTCCAACTTGAGAAAAAAAAAAATAAAGGAGGAAACTAATTCAGTAACCAGGAATTCATTTGCAAAACCGGGAAAGTATCATCTGCGGTACCATAACATGTAGTACACAACTTAGTCAAACAAACTGACACGCTGTTAGGATTCATTTTCATTTTATGACTTAAAATTAGCAAGAGCATGGTTGCATCATTGCAAAGGCTGGTGTGAAAGGAGCACCAATTCCCAAGCTCTTCTCCAGGGTATTAGAAACATTTGTCCACTTAGTGCGTTGACTAAAGGGAAAGCACATGGGAAGTTACATTACTGAGCAGGCTTCTGGTGGAGAAGCTACGTAGAAACGATACGGCTTCACATGGAGAGGAGTATATATAACTGCTGTCTTATCTGTGAACTTTGATGGAGATCAGAAGATGATTTGTGTTAGTCTAACGTTATTGAATTTGTCAAAAAGATTGTCGTTTTAAAAATGACAGTGGGTATATGTAAGAACATCCACTTTAATGAAAGAAATCAATCATTTTTCCTAATTGCTTTTGTTTGAGAATTATTGTCTGAAAATGTTTTTGACATGAAACATAAGATTTTCTGAGGTGGAGCATGATCTATAGCTTATAATATACATCTGCTTTTAGTTTTGGTCATCACTGGAACACACTGAGCAGTTTACAGCGACGCTATCTTTTTCAGTGCGAATAATTTAAAAGAAGTAGATAAAGCTTCTATTATTTTGGATTCTTTTTACATGAACTTTACTACTAGATAAAAGCCAAGATTAGAGATACAGTTGGGTATTTTAATTCTGCTCCTACCGATATCCTGTAACTTTTTGTCTGGGTATTTTGAGAAGCCCAGGTGTTCTTGTCATATGTTTTTCATTCTAAACCCCAGCCACTCCATATGTTTATTTCTACACTAGATTCTGGAGTACGTATTCCCCTTACAAGCGTATATGCCTTACTATAGTATGACTTGAACTCCTGGTGTTTGTGTACCTTACAGCTCTCTGTCATTCCTGTCTATCTTGAGATTTGGGTGGAAAAGCAAAACCGAAGACAACGGACACTTTGAAGTTCCGGATTCCTTTCCTGTCTATGCAAATCAGAGAGCATCTTCCCTTAGGTCGTGGGTTTGTTCGGGGAAAACCCGGAGTGTTTGAACCTGCTCTTTAACTTCTGTCAAGTTTACACTTTTTCTTATCCTTCCTGGGATTTTTTTCTTGAATTATACCCACAGTGTTACTTTTTTTTTTTGCAAGAAAGAAACTTATTAATGTAATGAAGGTAATTCTCAGGAGTACTGCTTTCTCATTTAAGTATGCTTTAACTGACAATTACTGGCTTATAACTTTCTCCAACTTCTGATTTATGGTTCAGGCACAGTTCGAGTTAACTCCTCACTGTGGTTGTTCCTACCATTCTTCTGCTTTTCTTTTAAAGCCATTATGTACTTCTGATACTGATGGATATAAATTGAGCTGATGACATCATTTCATAATTGAAGTGCAGGAGGTAGGATATTCATTTTCTTTTCCTTAGGACTTTTCCTGACCATTGCAATACTAGAACTCTTCTGTTCCTCTGTGTATAAAAGGCTCATGCCGTCGTCGCATGTGCTTTTTTTTCCCATCCATATTTCTCCAACTTAATAGGATCCTGCAGTGTACGGTAGGAGCAGTGTTTTGTTACCCTAGCAACAAGAGCCAAACTTTCAGATGTTATTTTGCTAGTATTTAAAAAAAAAATTAAAAAAAAAAAATCACTGCCAGTTATGATGTAAACATTCGCAGTTCCCCCCAAATGTCTTTTCTTTTCAGAATCAAAGTAAAGTCACCGTTCCGTGGGGAAACTGATGAATTGTTTTAGACATTTTAAAGCAGAATAACAGATGTGTGTGATTCTGGTAGATCCTCAGTGATCTGGTCTTACTATTTTTAAGTGGCATATTTACTGCTAGCCTCATTGGAGGAGATGTACCCTCTCAGCAGCACTAAGAGTCCAAATTCTAGTTTTAAGTTATTTATGAAAAGATTGAGTACTACTTCTGCTGAAATTGCCTGAAGACTTTAGCAGAATTTCATAGTAAATGCTGAAAGTACTTCAGCATTTATCTTGACCTTTTGTTTTAAGCACAACTAATCCCATCAGGAATTTGAGACTGGAGGATGAGACCAGCAGGGTGACATTTAAAGCCGTGTTTGCGTTTATTAGACTAGCAGGGACTTGTCACATAAAAATGTAAAGGAAGACAGTCCTTTAGGACTGCCTTATCCTCTCCCTCTTGGCTGGGTTATGTCACAACAAAAAATTTCCCACCAGCCAGATGCTGCGTGAGTCACCATTTGTTATTCACTTGAATAACCTTTATCAGTGCCGGTCAGTCGAAGGGAGTCTGGGTCACTCATGTATGACTTGTTTCTTGAGCTTTTGCACTCAGCAGCTACAGCTTAGTAAGATTTCTTTGACACTGTAGTATTTTTTCTCTCAACTGTCCAGCCATTTCTTAATAGCACTCAGTTGTACATTGAATAAAACCCAAAAATAACATTCTGTTGGAAAAAAAAACATTTAAGCCAAAGGCTTCTTTAGTATTGCTCCAAATAGTGAATTATCGTAGAGAGGTTTAATTGTCCAGCCTTGAAAACATCTTTCTTGTGGAAGTAGTTCCATCAATTTTACCGTACTTACTGCTAACAATACGGCATTTCATCACAAAATGTTGCAATTGTGTAGATTTGAATAATATTTACTGTTCTTAGACTGAATTAACTCAAAAGACTTTGCAAGCTGTAACAAAATGTCAAAGGCTGAGCTGAGCTAAAATGCTTAATTAAATATTTCTGTCTTTTTTTTCTTTCTTGCCAAAAGGTGATTGGGACATACGAAATAACTTTTGGTGGGTTGATTACCTGGCAGTCGCCTCTCCGTACGTGTGCGTGTAGCTCGTGTGATGTAAAAGGTTGGCTCACCAGAAAAGAGATTCGGAAAAGACAGTGATTAACCCGAGCCTTGCCTTCAGAGAGGGTGGGCACGAAGTACCGAAACTACCTAATTTAGGGAACTCTGGCAGGTGCAGGTACATCAAATTACCTTTGTGTAACGACTGAATTTAAATTGTAGGTTGCTGTTTGGGAAGTGCAACATCTGACAAGAGCTGTCAGTTAACCACAGAGTTGTTTTGAGAAGTTTCCCTTGGTGGGTGATTTACTAAGAGTATCTTCATACAAAAGATGAGTCAGATGTTGTACGAAAGAGATTTCCTTACAAGCCTCATACTTCCAAATAGCCTCTTTAATTTGATACAGTGAATTTAGATGAAGTAACTCTTCTTTCCGTGACCAAGTAATTTTTACTGAAATTACATCTGCAGCTGAACTGCCAATAAATTACAATTAAGTTTTGCACATGTGCTAGTTTAAACTGTATTTTCGGTGGAAGTCTGTGTTTTGTTTTGGTGTATTTTACATCGTTTTGTAGGGCTGGAGCCCATCTCTACTTGAAGTCAAAGGAAGCACCCCACCTGGCTTCCAGGGGATGTGACCCCAAAGCATCTCGAGACAATACCTCTTCCTTGGCTTTGTCATCCGCTGATGCTGGTAGATAAATTACTGTCCGTCTACTTGCGATACAGAGTTAAAATAAAATACTGCTGATGTAAATGTGGACTACCTACATATAGGATTTCATATAATCTCCTTAGTAATTAACTTTGCATCCCTTTAAGCCAGGGTGATGGTTTTAATTACACTGATTAGCCTTCTGTGCTCAATACCAACCCCGGGTGAAAGGGACCCCCAGCTTGCCATGGAAGAGTACGTGTGTTGACGCAGCAAAAGCGTGAGCTACTTTCAACAACTGCACCTTTGTCTTTAGGTGTTCACTTAAATTTAGGCAGGATGCATTTAAGCCAGAGAGAGATCGTGAGCCTCATGGGGTTTTCGTACATTATGTGTTTTTAAATCCTGTATGCAAAAAAATAAAAATAAAAAAGGGGTCAGATTGCTTATTTTAGTTGGACTGTTCTTAGGAAAGGGTCAGAGGGATGGTGGTGAGAGCAGGTGCTTTTTTTTAAAAAAAAAAAAAGATAACGTGAACTGTATTAATTTTCCGTGCCTTATGTTTCCCCCATTTATTTACCAAATTAGATGTGAACGCTTTTCAAAGATGCCAGACTATTTCTTTGCAAATTTATTTATTCATTTATTATTAAAACCAAACAAAAATAAACAAACAAACAAAAGCTTGTACAGGGAATGTTAATAAAAACCATGGAGCTCCGCCATGCTTTCCCCTTCAAAACTTCACGCGGTTCCGGGCATCTCGTTTTTCTTTGCTCGGGGCCTATTACAGCATTTCACCGATGGCTGCTGCTCTCCATAAACCCATAGTGCCGGAAAGTCTCGGTGGTTTTACGGAGTAGAGTTAGTCTGCAGAGGCAGAGGCTTGCTCCTGGGGCTCACGGAGCCTTGCTCTCCTTGGGGATCACTGAAATGGAGATCTTGGGAAGCAAGGTGGTGTGTTGGGAGAGGCTTTTGAAGATGCAGATGGTTTAAATACGCTAAGCCACAGTTTGCCATCATTTATCTCGCTCAATCCAACCGCAGTAGCCAGGAAGACGGACATTTTTGTGAAGTTTGTTTAAGTAACCACAATAACTGCAGTTTGTGTTCATGCATTTCTGCAGGTTTGGTACAGGCGCGCTGGGGGAATCGCAGAGCAGACGTTACTGAGTAGATCTGTGCTGTGGTGTATACTGAAAGTAAAAGCAGATGAGATGGTTTATTATTTGTTATGCAAGGAAATAATACCGCTGATAAAAACGTACTCTGGAATTATTCTTTTCATTTTTCCACACTTGCTAGAGCTGAAATCAGTTTCACTTTTCATGCCTCTTAGTTTGGGGAATTTAAAGGAGGTGCTCTCAGTTATATGACTCTGCAGGGGTGTTAGTTAATGAAGTTTTGACAGATTTAAGGTCACATTTTGCATGGTTCAATTCAGCACACTTAGAAATACACAGCAGGGAGAGTTCCTCTCTCTGTGAACTGCTATATATTACACTTTTATATATGCTGAATTTATTTTTGTAATGGCACATTTTATGTAGGAAATAAATAGCAAATTTAGGTACAGGTTGTTGCTGGAGTAAGGAATGACTCTAAGTAAGGTTTTATGAACTAGATCATTAACTTCAGAATGATAACCTCATCTTTAAGGGCAGTGGATCCTTTTTAGATGGTTTCCAGTTGCCATAGATCAAACATACTTTTATTTTAAAAGAAACATATTGGGACATTAATGGGAATATATTACCTTAACATTACCAAAGCCCTTGCAGTGTAATTTTCTGCAGAACCCTGATCCTACAACAGCGCTATACTTGCGGGCAGGTGGGTGGAACAGTTTGATTTGGGGTGATGCAAACGGCCAACAGGATACATGGTTTGAGGACTCTGACTTTGGTAGTTGCTTCATTACCACTGGCTCTCCCAAATCCCCTTCCCTCCACCCCCCTTTTCTCCTCCGCATAGCCCAGCCCATGCCAGGCACCTTGCGCAAGTGGAAAGGAGACGTCGCAGCCGAGTCTTTCCTTTGGCATCAGCTGTCCAGGCACAGACCTTATGAGGAGTGTGGTTTTAATTCAATAAATATGCCCAGTTTAGAGGAAGTGTTTAGAAGGTAATTAGTAAAGAATTAATGTGTTGGCATACCTAATGTGACTCAGCATTATTTTGTTAAAAGTGGGCTTGGTTTTGTCAGCTTGACTGACAGTATACTTATTTGCTTTATATTTCCAGCATGCTGTTCCGATCATTTGAAAATGTAGCCTTACAGCAAATGATTGAAGCCAGTATTAAATTTATTCAGAAGAATTTCGTTGATATATTGCAAAAAGTAATTTTAAGCCTTCCAATTTGTATTTTCTGGTGTTTCCCACAAGCATATTTAACTAATCCTATTCAGTATTTTAATCAAAGGTATGAAAGAAAAGGTATAATTAGCGATATGTAAATGACAGTGTAATGAAAATAACAGGTCATTTTTACACTCTGACCTAGATTACTAGATATGATTGTCTCAACCTGCCTTTTAATAAAGCTAGAAGCAAAATCATGTATTTTTCTAAGGACAAATATTCCAGAATTATTTTCTTATACTGGTGACCATTTGGTGGCCCGCCTGATAGGATAAAATATTGTCTTTCACCTCCCCAACCTTTTAATGAGAAGATCCAGAAGATGGTGCGGTATGTTAGATGCTCCATGCTTTTCTGTCAATTGAAATATTTAAAATAAAGATGGGATGGCCTCTAAAAGAGATGTTGTACTTCAAAAAGCAGCTATGGTTTTCATGGAGATTGCTTTGCGTAAGGGTCTTTAATTTATGCCACGTAAGACAAACTAGACAATGAACAGCCCTTCCTAACAGTGAAATAGAAAAACCTGTGAATTTCTGGAAGCTCTCTGGTGGCTGGATATGAAACATTATTGGAGCACTTGTTGCAGCCTAGAGGCTTCTTTCTCTTGGGCTGGTGCTGGTAATAATGAAATGATAATCAGAACAAGTTCCGCTTGAAATATAAGAAATTAATATATGTAATTATTTTGGAAAAAAATGTGAGTGGTATTTATTTTGGCTTTTTCCTTTACTTTAGTGTGATCTCAGTAGTTTGAAGTCATAGAGCAGCCATAAAAATGCACCTTAAAAAGAAGAGTGGCCTCATATTTTGGAGGCTTCTGCTCAAAAAAGGATTGCCAATAAATGATCTAAAGGGTGGGTTACATCTTCCATGTGTTTACTTGCACCTCTGTGTGCTTCTTGTCACTAGTTACTGAGAGAAAAGCTGCAGATATTCTCTGGAACACTGTGAGCCATCTGTCTTCCTTATCTTTTTGGAGGAGGAACTTCCAGTCTTTTATTGCTGTTAATATTTTGAAAAGTTTGGAAGATAAAACTTAGTCCTTAAAACTGTCTTGTAATCCTATCGAAATACTTACTGCTTAATTTTAAACACAGCGTAGAAAGTGTGCAGCAGTATGTAGGGATCCTCGGTCCATATTGTCAGCTGTGTATTTGTTCTGAAGAATTACAAGTTGAATGTGAATTTATTTCTCCGGAAAGATAACACATCATCAGGCTACACGCATTCTTGCTTTATATACATATGGGATAGATAAATGGAGCGCCAGGGTTACAGTGGTTTTCAGTGAATACTGCTTAATCTCGGCATTGAAGAGGACTGCTGCTTTGAGAACAGTTAGGTCAGTCCGTCCTTCGCTGCCACTCCTTTTTGTCACATTAATACTTCAGTTTTATTGGAACTGGACTGTAAAATCACCGAAATAACTTTGTATCAGCCACCATCAGATAGGAGCTTTTCAATACACTTGACCTTGGTGAAATTGAACCGATGGCTTAAAGAGGAAGGAGTGTCAAGTAGATCATGTTACCGATTTTCCTCTAGACTTTAGTATCCTCCGTACTGGACTTGTTTCCTAGCGTTGGGTCTTGCTCTGCTTCGTCAAGTGAAATTAAGAACTACAGAAGACGATCTCATGGAAGAAAATTTTCGGGTTTTTTTTCCCCTACAGCTCCATTCTTTTGGCATTCTGCATTGCCTGTTCCACGTTCCTTAGTAAATGCCAAGGCGACGGAGACCTTGATTAGTCTAAGCCTCTGATGTTTTCAAGGAACTCGCTAATTTCTGATACTAAGAAGTTTTGAGTTGTGTACCTAAATACAGAGTCTAGTTGACCCAGGTAAACTCATCTGTAAGCCGTAAATCCACTAAATTTTTTTGTTGGCACTAAATACAGTGGGTGTTTTTAGTCTTAAGGCTCCGTGGAGAAAACGTAAAGACTGAAAGGAGTCAGCTAGAGAGAGTTCTCTTTTTTTTAAGTGAACGTGTTTGTCAGCAGAGCTGCTTATCATTTGAAGGAGCCGTGTTTGCTGTTTGAATGTATTCCTGCGGTTTTGCCATCAATGATGAATGACAGTGTAGGAAGGTGACAGGCAGGTATTTTCTTAAGTTTTGGTTTGTAGGAATCATCTAAACTCATGGCCATCCTTCCACTTTTGGGCTCCAACTGTCCTTTTTGTCAATGTTTTAGCTGGAGCGTGTCACTGAAATCTTCCCTTTTGCCTGCGCACAACTCATTTCTTTTGTGCGACACTTGCTGAAATGGTTACTTGCTGGCTAGAAGTGTTACAGGATTTTCAGATGTGAACCTTCTATAAACAACCACTCTTTCAGTGATTCAAAACCTCATTTTTTTAAGGAAACGTCATCTTTTATTGCATTCCTGCAGTAGAAATGGGAAGAAATGATGGAAAAAAGACACCAAAATCCCAACGTGTCTTGGTTTTGAGCTTTTTATAGGTAGGCAAACATATGTGCTTGCCTAGATTAATAAAAAAAGCTCACAACAACAGTAGCAAGAATGTGTTTTAGAAGGCTCAATCTGGCATGGACCAGCCGGGGGAATTGGCTTTTTTGGTAAACAGACTTCAGCTGTCCCAAAACAGTTACCTATTTTTGAAGGTTGGGGTCTGGAGAAAAGTTTTAAGTTATGGGCTTCTAGAAGAATAATCCTCTGTGATAAGTAAAATCAGCAGATGATGTGATATGAATTGAACCATGGTTGGAAACTATGCCTGAATAATTTTGGAAGAAACCGAAGGAAAACCTATTACATTTTAATTTTTTTTTTTTTTTTATTTCCTGCCCTGGCAGTAGAATGTTAAATGGGAACTATTAGTTATGGGCTAAAATGGTCTTTAAATGGAAAGGAAGGGAGCAGAGAAAGTAGCTGGTTTTCATTATTAATACTAATTTTGTTATTACATTTTATATGGCAAGCATCTCACTGAAGAAGGGATGAAAAATAGAAATCCAGGACCTTGCACATCCCAATTCGTCAAGACTTTGAAGAGAGAATGATAAGAGGAAAAAAGGTGGAGGTGGGAGGGGAAAAACCCAAAGAGAAAGGGAAGGATTTAGGTCAGTGGGAGACCACTGCAAGGGTCTGTGCTTCTGCAGTGCTGCTCAGAAAGCCTGGGTTCGAGTTAATGTTGCTGTAAGGAGGGACAGAGAATGTATGTACGGGCATAATATGCTTTGAGGAGGGAGCTGTCTGTCCCTTAGCTCATTTTATCAAATCCGTCAGCTCTTGTATCTCTCACTGAAAGCTTATAGAGCTTTAAGGAAAGTAAATGTTTGGTCAAAGAGACTTTGGTTCTGTATTCACGAACAATGCCAAGAGTTCACACTTCATTTTAAACATGCGAACAAAATACTTTTCCTTCTGGTGTTTCTAGGACCATTTAAAATCAAAACTAATAGAAATGCATTTATATTTCTGTCTGAAAGTGTTAGGGAACATTTACTTATTCTGAAACGTGACAGGAATAGTGAGAGAAGGGGCTCTTTCGTGCTTGCTTTTTCATTTAGGCAAGTTGTCTTCACCGGGGTCACCATGCCGTGTGGTAAGCTTTGAGGCAGCGAGATTTGGGACGTGAAAGCTTGCAAAGAGCGGGCCAGATCACACAATGTGCTTGAGAGCAGTGGTAGCTTCAAAGCATTCTCAAAGACATACATCTCTAAGATATTCTCAAATATCTTACAGACATTTCCTAAAGTATTCTGATTTTTTCGCGATACGCATTTTTCGCTAGGTTTTCTATTTGGGGAAAAGCATGTATCTGTGGTTGTAACTGCAAGCTGAAAGAACAGAAGAATTTAGCGAGCTGCTCTGTTCCAGCTGTGCAATTGCTTATGCTTGCAGTGGAAATAATTGTGCAATGTAAAGAGTGGGCTCTGGCTCTGCACGAGCTAAAGATCCCGTCACTGTCAAGACAACTTTTTACTGCTGACAGCAAGCAATAATAGATGACCAAATGTACTTTTTCTGAATACTCCACTGAATTACTTAAAAAAAAAAAACCAACCCCAACCAACATGTTTTGGTCTGCTTGTTAATTTTAAAGGCACTCGTTTTTTAGGATGGTTTCAGCCTTGACTTGAACTCTCACTAGTCTGGGTTGGCTTGAGCGACGTTCCATGTTAGATCCTTCTGTGCTTTTGTGCCTCAGTGAAAGGGAAGGGTGACTTCAAGCCTCTTGTTCTGTGGGTGTTAAGAGCATGAATTAATCCCTTTTGTTAGAGTGAAGTGTATTATTTTTCAGTTTAACCATATTCTGTTACCTGTCTTGGGCCAGTAAGGCAGGATGTTAGAGAAGCCCAGTGGAATTGGGAAGAGAAGTTCATTTTCAGGGTGGATTGTTTATTTTTATGGTACAATTCCTCTATTTTAAGGTCAAGGACAGGTAAGAATTACAAAGTTAAAGTGTTGGTTTGGAAGTCAAGTGAGCAGCCAAAGAAAAGCCATATATTTGCACCTGCCCCATTTGTGAAAGGCTCTGCTGCCCAGCTCTTCATGAATCCCATGTTATGTCAAGCCATTGATCCCTTCATGCCTTTAATTTTTGCAGCCTCACTATAGTTTCATACAAAACTTGTGACGCTTACAAACAGAACAGAACTATTAGGTGAGGCTGATTGAAATTATAGGGCTGAAGTTAAATCCTGTTTTCATCTGGGGAAGCATGGTCATACTGATTAGAAAGTCTGTTTAAGCCACTTGAATCCACTCTGTGGACTCTGTCCTTTATTACGTTTGTTTGTATCTGTCTTCCTATCAACATGTATTTTGAGATAATTTCTTCCCCTGCGACCTTTCTCCCCTATGTTAAAGAAAATGGGGATATCTGTTTTATAAGACGCCGTGACTACTGTGGAAGAAACAGATTTTGCAAATGCAAGCAAAAGCCAAGGACCGTAGCCAAACTTGCCACTCTGTTTGCCTGAGTTGGGTTCTTTCTGAACAAAGTATTCATCAATAATGCTGTTTGTCAGAAGTAGAAAGGGTGACACCATAGTTCTTCAGTTAGCACGTTTTTAAGCTGAGACAGAAATATAATAAATTTATCTATCTTCAGTAATGCCTAGAGGAAATGTAATTTATTACTGTTCTTAATGTCAGTTCAGTTGGATTTTCCTATCTGGATACACCTGAGATTCATGATAAATTGTGTTATCTTATGAATAACATGTGATTAGTTAAGTGATACCCTTAGTAAGCTGCAGGTCATCATCGTGTCACATTTGACAGAGGTATTCAGACATACGAAGTGGGATCAAATGTTCCAGGCTGAGCCTGAGACTGGGTTGATCCTCTCTTGGGCTCAGCAGATTAAACACAACGTACTGTGTCACTGAGTCTACAGAAAGAGCTTTATTTCCAAATCCCTCTAAAACAAAAAAAGGGGGTGGGTGGGTGGTAAAGCTAAAGATGGCATTTCTCCCCTTCTGCTCTCATCCATTTGTGTCTTAATTTCAGAAGCTGTACAGTAATTCAAATAGAATCTGCAAAATAATAATTTTGTTCAGGGTAAACCCTGCAGATATTAAGAAGAGCTTGTTGCTCATTCCTTCATTTGAAGTTCAGTCAGATGGTTTAATTTAAGACTGGGATCTTTTCCCTGTTCTTGCTTTCATTCTCATTTGTTCAGTGACTGATTATATAGCTGGTTATGCCACAATAACAAGCTAGGCAGTATTTAATGAACTCTAAGATGGTTATTAATGTTAGCATGTATTAAGTGGAAAACATTAAGAAGTCTTTTTTAGCATTAGATTGTTCTTCTTTTAGTTTTCCGGACAGATTCTTTTTTTTTTTTTTTTTTTAATGATTGTAAACACTTATTAAGTAGACTGTGCATGAGGGACGAATGGATAAAGAGAAGCCTAAAGAAGCAAAATGGTTCTTAGTTTTGAAAAATGGCCTTTTCCTGGTTTCCAAGCATCCTAACGTGTTTTCTAGCTATGGGGAAAAATATAAAGGCAGTAATTGGTAGCAAGTAAACATACCAGTGCGACGTTCAGTTTAGAGCCAGTCACCTGGTTTGTAAAACCCAGATAGTTCTGGCATAACTCTAGTGGAAATGAATCTGCCTTTAATAATCTTCCGTTATTGAATGCTGAAGCCTGGAGTCCTTGGGATCTGCACAAACAGGACGTGACAAAGAGGAAAACCTATACTAACTGCGATTTTTATAATGTTTGATGTCTTATCTCTCCAATTTATCAATCTCATTTTTTCCAGCTATGCAACTGGAAACCAAGCGCAGTGTATGTAGCTCTCACTGCTATAGTCTTGAATTGGGATTGGAGCATTTTTAAGCTTAACTGAGCTGGTTTTAATCTGGCTAGTTGGGAGGAATGGAGCAGCAGCAGTCAGTCTGTGACCTTGTCAATGGAAATTCATAAATACCTGGGTTTGTCAGCCCCTGCTGATGTTGGCATGTTGTCCATTTTACCCCTGTGAAAACTAGCTCAGCTTCTCCATTACGTCCTATGAAAATGCTTCCCATTTCTTTGTGAATGAAAGCTTAATTATAAATAGTTTATGAAGCAGGAAGAGACAATAGGAGAAGCACGTAATCATTTGCATGAAACCAATAGGGAAGTGTAAAAAGCAAAAAAAAAAAAAAGTATTCCCTTTTTTTTTTTTGGTAGGCACTATAGTAAAGGTAGATTATCACTAGGTGTCTAAAGGTTTGGTACAAGGTAACATATACCAGAGCTACTTGGTCTTCTCCAGAGCATCTGCTATAAAAGGGAGTTCTTTTGAAGTGCGCTGGAAGGCACGCAGCTGAGAACGAACAATAAAACAGGGAAGCTGGTACTGGTCTAAGTTTTAGGCTTTGTTGTAAACCAGCTTGTATGTGAGAATGATGGGCTTGTTCAATTGCTCGCAGTCGTTCGGAAGTTTGTAGTTCTGAAATAAATGAGAAAAAGTACATTTAAGGCCTGCAGGTAATCAATAGGACAGACTGTGAGGTGGTTCTGACAGTATATATTGTATAGTTCCAAAACAAATACCATGGGACAAGAGAATTTTGCTTACTCCTGTAAAAACAAAATGTAGCATCCTTCTGCAGTTTGATGCTGACTGTATCTCAGAACACCCAAGATCCCTATAAAATCCTGACAACACCCCTGAAGGTCACTTATGGAGGTCACCTCTTTTTACCTCCCACACTCCCCAGAGAAATTCTGGTCTACCCACTCCTTGATGGCCACCCACCCGCAGATCAGCTGAGAAATCATACTTGGTTAAGAAAAACCTTTGTTAAGAATGTTATTTTTGTTCTTTGTTCTCTTTCCTTCGTTTGAAAGATGTCTTTTGTTCGCTGCGGTTCAAATACCATAGTTTGAAATTAAAACCGAATATGTGTATTTTAGCCGAATGTAAAAAATGAGATTGGGGATTTGTCATTGTTTACGTCCATGTATTTTATTCTGATTTGTGCTTCAAGAGGTAAATTAAAATTCGGCTAATCACAGGAACATTTTTAAGCCAGCACTTTTAGATGGATCAACTGTTCTTTGGTTTTTGAAACCTGTAGGGGACTTACAGTCTTCCCCAGTCAAATGCAGATGTGTTCAGAGTAAGCATTAATTAGCAGTGATTCTTAGATCTACACCTTCCTATACGATAGGAATATACACATTCCTGTAATAAATTATCAAAAGTTGAGCGCCTTTGGCTGTGAGAGAGAGTGACTTAGATCTGTGTCTGTTTATAGAACAGTGAAAGCATTACTCAGTGATGCTGTTGGTGCTATTGATGTTATCACACTCCCGGTGTAACCTGCACGGCCTGTCCCACTCAGACTCTGCAATAATCATTCACAGAACTATCAACCTCATAAGGGAAAATGCAGCGAGCCCCTAGGATGGGAATCTTTCCATATGCATACCATGCCTTCTCGGAACGCCACTGTTGCTGATAGACAAGTTTTCTTGTGTTTCTTTTTAATGGCCTTTGGTTTTGCATCTGTTTTAAGTTAGCTGGTTCGTAATGCATTTCTGATTGTGGCTGTTTACAAGCTGCTTTCTCTATTGCTCTCCCTGCAGGTGTTGCAGGGGGCTCAGCTGATAGCTGTTGCTTCTGCTGAGCCTGCGTCAGGGGGTGTTGATGGATCCCCGCTCCAAGGGAGTGATATCCAAGTCCAATATGTGCAGCTGACACCAGTGACAGACCACTCCGCGACTAATCAAGTATGTGCATATATCTTTTTGCCATTTGAATGTACTTAACTGGATTGAACATCTGTCAGATGAACTATATATCTATCCACAAATACTGCAGTCCCAACGAGTTTATGATCCTGTTTCCAAACTGTAAAAAAAAAAAAAAAAAAAGAAAAAATTGAGCTATAATAAGACACATAATTTTGTTAAAGGTATAAATGGTCTTTGACTGTTCCTGCTTCTATGTTCTTGCTCAGTCCCTCTAGAGAATAGTTATTTTGGTCATCATTGTTCTTCTGCATCCTTGAAGGCTGAGAGCCATATTAATTAAAGGACAGGGCAAAAAACTTGCTTGGAATCTACACAAAAAGTATTTTTCAGACTGAGGTTTCTCTTAAAAACGTTAGTGCCTTTCTGACAGCAGTTTTCCAGTTATTTTGATCAACAGCCTGGATTTCCCACAGGAGTTGCGATGTTAGCAATTGTAAGTAAACGCTCGATCCTCTCAGTGACGATGGAGGCGTTATCTTTTTTTTCCTTTTTTCCTTTTTAAATCAGCTTGACCAGTCATGCATGTACCTCGGCCTAGGAAAAGTTTCTCATCAGCCTGAAGCTGTGACTGGTGACAACGCAAGAACGTCGACTTAAAATGTTTGTCAGAAGCTTTTCTGAAGATGGTTACGTATTTCTCCATGAACCCCACTGCAGTGGGCTTCTTTTCTAGAGAATGCCAAGTGGTTGTAAAAAATAAGCTGTTGCTTGCTAGCCAAAATAGAATGGTGTCCTTAGCGGCCAGTATTAGAGAGGAGTTTTGTCTGATACTTACCCAGTTTTGTAGAGAAATCTGATCTGGTTACAAACATTTGGATATTGATTCTCTTGAGACTAAAAAAAAAAAATATTGCAGAAGAAGTCAAGGGAATTATCTTGTCCAAACTTGGCATGCATAAAACTCAAGTGCTTAGTGCTTCTCCCCTGGGCAAGGCAATTTGCAGATCAGTTCGATATATGACGTTAGAGCACATTAGTTATCCCAGTGGCAAAGAGGGCCTCGGACAACAGATGGAGCTGCCTTGCTTATTGCCAAAGGGCGATCTGCGCTGGCTGGAGCTCTAAACTCTTAGATGCCCAGGTCCATGCTGGCTCCCCACCTGGACGCTACAAAGTGCTTTTCAGAAAAATTACATTCCCTGCCAAAACAGGTCAGACTGCCTGGCATGCCAGTGTGCTGTGCTGTAAGATCACATTCTAGTTTTCTGTACGCAGCTCTTCCTGTGTAGATGAGCCCTTAATAGTTGTTTTTCCCTCTTTGCTAGATTTGTCTCTGCCTTCTTAGTATTTCATTCTCAGTATTTCATTCATAGTCACTTGTAACAGTACACTGGACAATAAGAGTGTTGCTACAGGGATCGTGCCTTATTTCTTATAAATCCTCAAGTACTGCCGGTCCCATGCAATTAATAATGCATATAGGCATCAGATAGTGAGAGGTGTTTCTCGGGCTGCTGTCCTCATTCCGGGCCTGGGAATTTCTCAAATTTACCTCCCCCAGACTTTCTCCTAGGTCTGTTCCTCGTGCCTGTCCTCCCTTCTCAGCCAGCACCTCGGATGGGCAGGAGGTTCCGCAGCTCAGCCATAAACACCGGCATCCATCTCCCACACGACTGGCAGCCACCAGAGGAGTTGCTTTTCTCTTCAGGGACACTTTGCACCGTGTTAGGTTTTAATATTGTGGTTAACCACAGAGATTTATACAAAGCTAAAGAGAAGCAGAAAAGGAATGTGAAATAAGAAGAGTATGAAAGGAAAAACAGACAAGGCTAAAAATAAGTTTGCCATAAATATTTCCTCAGTTTACACAAACTAAAAACTAAGGATCTGTTAATGAATTGGAGAAACCAACTCGGTATTTGCGTTTCTCCGAGTTATATGGATACTTCAGTAGCTTTTTTTGGCTAAAATTACGGAATAGTCCTGCATCATCTTAGAAAGATCTCTTTTCTGAAGGGAAAAGTCTTATCTGAAGGGAAAAACCCTCCCAGTGAGGCCGTCGTGGCACTTTCATCTCTTTTCATATGGTTCTTTGTCAAGGTACTGAGTTGTTCTCAATGATTTTGTGTCTATTTATCAACCAAAGCTGGTAAAAGGGGAGTTTATTATTGAGCTGGGTTGGATGCTATGCCCTACACAAATTCCATGTTTGAAACACCACAAGTGTGAATTTATTTAATGTCTGAAAACAAGATACCCCTTTTCTGACCTTTTTTCTTGAAAGCTGTGCCTTTGGAAGCAATCGCAAAGCTGAAGGTAGGAGTGAGGCTATGTGAAATGAATCCATTCTCTGAATTCATCTGAAGCAGACAGCAATATGCACTTCAACTCAGTATTTTCAATGTATTCACGCACCATTTTCTATTTGCAGATTAGCTGTAGACAGAAGTATTAATAGCTAGGATTCTGACAGTTGTGTAGTGACCCTAAACCACGTATGTAAGCACAAACTATTAATATATGAACAGTGTTTTGCTGGCATAAAATTGCAAATGCACGTACAGAGGCAGGCATGGTTTGAAATCAGATGCATTTTGGGGATTTAGGTTTAGTTGGCTTGTTTTCATGTCTCGATAGCATTCTTTCTTACAGCAGCTTGCAAAATTTAGAAATACAGACTGTGATGGTAACAAAGAATATTTGGATTAATTCTATGCTCAAATTCATATGCTGGTGGTAAATTTTGCTAGACTTGGAAAAAAACATAATTCCAAATCTGAAGGGTGCTTCTGATCCCTTCGGGTAGTCGTCTTCTTCTGGTCTGAATGTTGGATAAATATTCCGTATTGCTGTTGTCGCTATTACTTGATAATTATATTACTTCAATACAGTTTTCCTCTAATGGGAAAGAAAACTTTGATGGTCATTTGAAAACTTACCTGCTATCAAATTTAGCAATCTGATGGAATTATTCACCACTTTGGCACTAATTTATTGAACATTTAAGTAAACACCAAGTTACCTATGAAGTTGAACAGGAAAAAATCTTGTAGCTGTGCACAGTTACTGGCAGCAAGGCAGAGAGATGAAGAGAAATAATTTGACCACGAAACCTTAATTTAGGAGCAATGCTTTATAATTTTGAACCTCCGGTATTTTCATTTGAATAAATAAGTTGCGCCTGTATAGTAAGACCTAAAGGATGGGAAATCTAGTTGAGTTTGCAGCCTTGTGTCTTTGTGGATCATCTTGCAGATATTAGCCCGAGAGCATAAAGCCGGGCTTCAAGTAAGACGTTTTCATAACAGAAGTTCTGTCACAGAAACAATTCTATATCCAGGGTGTTACATAAAGTGTCTGTTAGATGCATTTATGGAGGGAAAATCCATCAAGGGCAGTTCTCTGGAATCTGTGGGAGTGTACAGGAAAATAGCATTAAATGCTTGCCCTTTTCTTGTAGTTTATCTATGTTTGTGATACTGGCTGCTGTCAGGGGAAGGCTTATTGGGTGTGATGGACTTTATCCAAGCCAATACAGCTGTTCTTAAATGCCATTCATCTTACAGCTCTAAAGATGGAGCTTGTTTCATAATCTAGTTTTCCTTACTCCAACTAACTTGCCTAAAAGGACAGTTTGCAACGGGATCATCCTTTCACAGCATTGTCAGACTACGGGTAAGCAGTAATTTCATTTTTAAGGAGACTTCCTTTGAAAGCTTAAGTCAGTTGTGTTTACTTTAAACTCTTTCACACTGTTGTTGCTTGGAAAGTGAGTAGAGTCAGGCCTGTAGGAAGAATTTGATTTGCGAAAAAAAATTCACTATAGTAGCACTATCCTCATTTTACACAAAATAGGAAAAGACTGCAGTGGGTGAAGTCAGCACTTTTAGACCATATCCTGCACCAGCTGGGGAAATTCCAAGCACAGGGCAAAGAGGTTATTTTATTCTCCTTAATCTACAATAGTTCTGTCACTCCCAGACTTTGTACTGTCTTTTCTATGATCACCCTTGGTGGACTTTCCTTCTATAGCACCGTTCAGCTCTGCCTTGTACCTCCGAGCTGTCAGTACATACAGCATGCTGGGACAAGTCCTTCCACAGCTTCGGCACATGTTCTGCCAGACACGGGTTTTATTCTGTTTCTTTTTAGAGCTGGTTCTTTTTTGGGAAGGGAGAGGAAATAATTGTTTTCTGTTTGCTCTCTTCGTGCCACTCGTGATTTTATAGATCCTTATCATGATTTCATTATTTTAGCCTTCTCCTTCCAGCCTGAAGAGCATTAGTCTATTTAGTCTTCATGTGAACTCTTCCTGTTATTTTTGGTGCCTTTGTAAATGTATTCCCATTTCAACTCTCTCACAGGGCTGATAGCCATGCAGATTTTGCACTGGTGTATACAAGAACTTTGTATTCGTGTAATATGTTCACGTTCCCTTGGCTACACCAATGGAAGGCACTTTTGTATTGATTTACTGATTTCACGTTTCCTTTTGCAGGGCACTGACGCCCTTCAATCAGCTATCCAGCCAGAAATGCAGATAGAACACGGAGCAATCCAAATTCAGTAAGAGGATTCTGAAAAGCTGTGTCAACTCAGACATCAGTGAACCACAGTCAGAAGTTAAGTGCTGTAGTCTTCGTGCAACAACAGGAGAATGGAAATGCCCATTAGACTAATGGTCACACCTCGAACATCTCCTGCAAATAGCAGAGTTCTGATGATCTGGTTGTCCTCATCTGGAATAAATCAGACCCAGTTACTTAAATTGGAGCTACATCACTGCAGCAATTGAGTATCTGGCCTTCAGAAAAAATAAATGGCCAGCCCTTAGGTACACTTAAAGAGGAAAAAAATCTTTCAGAAAGAGGGAAAGAAATCTAATGAATCAAAACCATGAGACTAAATTAATGTTTCATCCCGTTCATTTCTTCTGTGAAATACACCATTTGAATGTCTGCAGATATCTTAGGAAGTGTATTGCTGCTTTGCAATACTTGCTTTACCACATATAGAAGATCAAGAGCTCAAATATTTTTCACTGTTTAAACTGCTTTTTTTATTTGCTATGGTGTTTATAACAAAAATGGAAAATATTTAAAAAAAGAAAAATCCCATAACTGCAAGTATTAGCCTTTTGCTGGTGTTTTCTGTTCAGTGTAATGAAAACTGTATTTGCAGAAGACTAACAATTTTGTTTGTACTGTTGCTTATCTACTTTTCTAGGGGAAAATGCTTTTAAATGCTGTAATTATGCATTTCTAATGAAAAATAAATGTGTATTTATGAATAGCGCAGCTCTAAGTTGCTCTCTGCCTTAGGAATACAGTTTGACTGGACTGTGCTGTAAGAGTGTAGTTCTGGAGTATCTGAAGACAGATGCTATCTGGCAAACTGCTGTCAAACTGAGAAGTAAGATTAAGTCTGTAAGGAAGATACGAATCTTAGATCGTGTTGTTATCTAAATTTCCAGTGCAAGAAAAATGTGATAGTTAAGCTTTTGAGCCTGCAAATCCTATTTATACAATGAATTTAGGAAGTAATTTTTTAAAAATATGAACAATTCTTCTGAGCACTTTCCCTTTTAGTTCCTCCTACCTCCTTTGTGGCAATACCTCAGTTTGGGATTCATCCATAAAAAGCTGGGCTGCAAAAATCTGACACCTGTGTTGTTCGACCTGCAACAGCAATGTGAATTCCTCTTTCCACTAAAACTTATGGGGAATTTGATACCGATTTCAAGAAAGCTAAATTCTCTTATTTGCTAAGCTTGAGTGGAAAGGATACGTGCTTGCTGTGACCCGATTATCTTAATGGTGCACGTTCTGGAAAGAGTTTCTTGCGATGTGGTGTATTGTCAATATATGGCTCATAATGCATTTAATGTATTAATGAATGGGGCACAGGCACAAATTCTGCATGGTTGAATTCAGGATAACTTTTTTTTAATGAAAGGAAGAGTTAAGTACACCCAATTTCTGGGAATGTTGTCCCTGGTAAGTATTACACTTCATGTAAATTCCTACTTCTCTTTAGGATATTTCTTGACGCACAAGTACAATGCAAACTGAACCACAGCTTATTGAATACAATGTTTGCAACAGGCCAAGAATTTGGCTACTCTTCAGTTTCTTTTTTTAATAGTGTTTCTCAAGACTGGGTGATGTTTGAAGAGCTTGGCATCCAAACAGAAGCCTAAAAATAAAGCAAAGCCTGTACATTTTAGCATGGCTGTTTAATAATAATTTATCACTTGGAAATGACAGTGAGAAAGCTGGGATGGCAAAGCCACTGCGTGCTACCGCATACCACTCTCTCGCTATATTCATATGGGCCACAGCAGCTTTCTTGTCATCTTAGGAAGTTTTACTCTTTCCTAGCTTTCCTTCTGCGTCCTGGGCATCTTCTGCTTTCAGTGGGACCACACATGCATTTAAAGCGTAGGGCATCTGTCTTTGTTTCATGGTGCAATTAAGAATTCTCTTCTCTTTGCGTTTTTCAGCTCAGGTACAAGATGAAATTGAGTTCAGGAGAGGTTTCCTTTAGCCGCTAGACTGCTGCATGCTCAAGTCCCTTCTGCTAAAAGTGATTGTAAAGGCGTACCAAGCAGTGAAGTAGCATTCACTAGATTTCAAGAGAATGAAATCTACTTCACCAGTGTGGAATGGAGAGTGTACAAACCATTTGAAATAGGTAAGGAGAGCAGCTTAGTAAGATCCTCCAGTGCATTCAGATGTTAAGACTGCGTGTTCTTCAAGATGTGAATTTTCCTCAGTGTTGTGTCGATGCTTACGTTAGTCTAAGCTCTGTCACACTATGTTTATACTTCAAAGAAAAGAGACTTCAACATTGAGCCAGGTACTCCTATGAGTAATCCCTGTCCTTGTTCCCTTTCTGTAGATTTTGTCTCCTTGGAAGATTTATGTCCCTGTCCAGGGAGGAAATGTCTTCTCTTCAGGAAAGTTTTATGGGTTTTCTAGATGTCGCAGGATGTGTCATGTACAAATAAGTCATTCCCTAGAAGAGTAATTCAGGACTGAATTCCCTTCTAGGAAATGCCTGTGACTGTGAAGAGTCTGTGAGGTTCTGTGCAAGTGTGTAGAGTATGTTCATACAGAGGTCATCGTAAAAATAACGTATCACTGTAGCAGTAAGAAATCCTAAAAGTTTAATAACTCAAGGAATGAAAATCTTGCAGGGGTACTGAGGGGTTTGCCTGGCGCTCTGTTCAGGTAGGTTAATGTTGTTTCACCATGGATGCAGTTCTGCCCTTGAAGACTGTTTGACCGTTTTCAGTAGGTCACCTAGAAATGAGTTCTCATTGTATCTCCTTCTGTTATTGATAGCCTCTGCCTTTTGTAATAATAAGGTTCTTTTCCCTCAGCAAACCTTCTAACACCCTCCTTTTTAACTGTTCTTTTTCTCCTCATGCTGCTTTTGTCCAAGAGTCAGAGACTGAGAACACATGACCAAGAGCCTTCAGGGGGACATTTCTTGAAAGGTTAGACTAGGGATCAGATGCATATTTTAGTTGTAATTTATCTTGTGACCCGCAGAATACTGTTTTCATGCCTTTGATTTTGTTTTGTGTAAAAATGTTTAGGCATGCAGGCTTTGGGGAAGGAGAGCCCCTGGTTACCCCACCCGGCCCTGTTGGTTATTTTCGATATTAAGTTCGCTGTAGCCGGGACCTCACTATTTATCTTGGTGTTGTACTAAAGCTCTTGACAGGTAGTTATGGCTGCACAAGCAGTACGGTACCATTATAATGACCTTTTGGATCATTTAATTTTGAATCCCACCTGAAAGAGCATCCATCTCATGAATTCTTAAGGGCTTCTGTGGTCCTGAGGTAAAAACTCATCAAAATATTATGGTTTGATGGATTGTACAACTAGAAACTGGTCTAAAAAAAGCGAAGGCTGTGGGTTACTTCTTTTCTGGTTTTCTTTCTTTCATTCTTTGTTAGTTTTACATGTTTTGTCTTGCAAAACAAAAAATGAGCACCCTTCTGTGACCCACGTATGGAATGCCTTCATTAGCTGCATTTTAGGTATTTCAGTATTGACAGTTTGCCTATAAAGCAACGAAAGCTGGCCAAAATGTTGCTCTAGTACCTGTCTCCTTCATGGAGATCCCGGCATGCGTAGGGGTACGATCTGGTGGCCCTGTACTTTATTATGCACTTCACAGAATTGCTATGTAGTTCCATGTTAGAAAATACGGCGAGAAAACCAATATCTATAAACCCCCCCCAAATCACTGTAGGATCTCCCTCTGGGCAAACTTCTGTTGGCAATCAGTGTTTCTTCTGAATTCATAATTATCTAAGTACTGAAAATTTAGAGCCGTAACTATAATTCAACAAAAACTGTTTCCCATTATCAGAAGCAAGAATGTTCCTTTCATTCACTGCAATCCCAAAGCACTTCTATAAGCTCTGCTGATTTAGATGAGTACTCGACAGTCAAACCTCATTTCCTTGAATGAAGCCGGGAATAAGAAGGTCATTCAGTCAGAGTGGTGTTTGTGGTAAACTGAGATTGCTTTTTTAATGCGCTGGTACAAACAGACAGACTTGATTTTTCTGCTAAACAAGGTTTGACATATTCAGAGGTTGTTTTATACCCCTCAAAAAATAGGAGTAGCTAACTGTGCAGCAAGTGGAGGCAAGAGGAGTTGTGCAGAGCTGAAGGTAGAGCTGAAGTACGTGGGACGCAATGGCTCGCGTGTGGTTTGGCCAGGGCAAGGGGTTAACGCTCCTCCTCTTTCAGAAGTTGCCAGGGGATTTTTTAATCAAGTCTTGTACTTTAGCGTGATAAATTGGATTGAACTGGATGAAAACCTCTTTTTCCTCATCTGCAACTTCACGTGCAGAGCTCAATTCAAGACCAAATGTCTCCTTTGTTTGACTTTTTTGCCTTTTTTTAAACTTATGTGAATTCTAATTTTGAAAGCTTTCTCATGTTTGTTTCCTATTCAATTTTCTAAAGTATGCATTGTGCAAAGGAAAAATGTCCTTTAATGATAATTAATAAAATTTTATATTTTGGGCTGAATATTATATTCTCAGGATTTTGGTCAGCAGCATGGATACTTTTAATTGACCGGTAGACTGGGAGAAGTTCTGTTCTTCCAGTCCCTCAGGTTAATCTGTGGTTTTGAGTGTTTAAGTAAACTGTCCAGTTTCATCTCTGTCCATCACCTTGGGTTAAGCGTGAGTTAATATGTGTTATATAATCTTCCAGTAAATATTTTATTTCAGATTTTTCATCCTAGTTAAAGGAAACTTAATCTGGTTGTGAAACAGATCGACAAAAGCCTGGATGGAAAGCTGCATTTAGCCTGACATCTCTCCATGCTACACTGTGATGCCAGCCAGCTGTAAGAACAGACTGTTCCCCACTATGCCACAATCTGGGCATTTATGGTATTTAATTTGAAAATAATAAATATCCCCATTTTCCACACTGCTTTTCTTAAGGAATCTTTGGGATTTCTGTTTTCAAGATGCACTGGGGTTGGTTTGTCAAACTGTTGAGTGCATCATAACAGGATCTGAGAATTGAAGCAAATACACTGAAATCAAAGGGACTCTACTCTTTTGTTATTACCACAGGGAAAGCAAATCTCCTCTATGTATATTTAAAATAATTCCATTTTTAATGGATCAACTATATATTAAATTTACCATTGGCTTTCTGGGTAAAGCAGAAAAAAAATTGGGAGCTGGCCAGCACCATTTGACTAGCTGAAAGGTGCACGTCAGCGTGCTTGGGGGGGGTGTGTGTGTATATATATTTATAAATGGCTGTCTTGTTGCTTGAGTTTGCATGGGGTTGACTCACCTCCTCCTCCTTTGGTCCTAGAGGTCATCTCTTCCCTCTTCTCACTTCCTTTTGATTACATTTTTTACTCTCTCATTTCTGCAGCATTTATTTTTCATCTTATGAGAAGCATAGATCCATTTTGCTGCTTTGATCTTACCTGAGGAGCTGGGCTGGCCGCCTCTGATTAAAAAGAAAAAAAATAAGAAACCCTTGGTCTGCTGGATTCTGAATTGCATTTAACAAGCAAAAAAACCAGTTACAGACATTACCTTGTGCACAGGGAAGAAGCTCTCTTACTTGGCTTATTTAACAATTACAAAAATTGCCACAGCTAGAAATTGTGTCTGCCGTTAATTAGTAACATTTTCAGTTTAGTAACCAGATTTTCCCCTGCTGTTCCCATGTGGTAGCAAAATTTAAACCTTCTTTTGCAAGCACCCAGAGCACACGAGTAGGTGGTACTGTGAATTGCACTGAGAGTTCTGCTAACTCCTCGTCTAGGTTAAACAGCGGCTCAAGTTGTCCTTCGATGACTTTCCTCCCCCAGGTGCCTGCTTCCACCTCCCCGGTGTCACAGCCCTCTTAGGGTGGCCCTTCTCTAATAATCACAAGTTGGTGTGATTTAATCAGACACAAATGATGTGCTCTTTCTAAAGGAGAGCGGGCTCAGTGCTGCTTCCCATCCCAGCGTGTGTGAAACGCTGTGCGCCCTCGTTGGGGCCATCTGCCTTGCATAATTGCTGTTATTTAACAGCAATTTTATTACTCAATCTTACTTCAACTCTCTTAATCCCCCTGCTCTAATGGGCTCCGTGCTCTCTTCAGCAAAACCAGAGGAGAAATAAAAAACCCAAAATGTTCATAAAAGAGGAGGCATGAGAAATCAAGGAAAAGATGAGAAACAGTTTGTTGATTTGTTTTGAATCCCTTCCTCCCTTTGCCTTCATTCAGGTTGCCTTTCGCTCCTTTCTGCAGTTAAATGTGCTGCCCAGGGAGGTGGTTCGCATTGAGAAGTTCTGCATTTTCTGAAATACAATAGTGACAAAATTATCCTACTTTTATCCAAGGAACAGCAGCTTTGGAGGTAGGCAGGGGCAAGGTGGAGGGTAGAAGTTTGGGGTTTTCTTTTGATTTTTTATTTTTTTTTAAATTTTGTTTATACCTTATGTTTTTAAATAGTTTGTAAGCATCTGGGGGGAGTTACATCTGGTTTGGATTCTGCCTGAAATTCCTTTGAATTCTGTTAGATTGACCATTATAATGAAACCAGGAGCTTCTCTGGTGTGTTCTCTCAGAATTAAAAAAAAAAAAAAAAAGTACATCTCCTTGCTTTCCACCTCTGACAATTTTCCTACATTTTCCTGGAAATTCTTTTGCGTTGCAAAAGGCCGAATGCACCTCAGTGTATAATTTATGTTACATATAATAATGTAAAATATTTAATATTTATATATAAGTATATAATATACACTATACATAATTAGCATATAGAATTTTTCCCTTTTGTTTTCCTTTTTATAAAAGGTGGCAAGTAGTAATCTCTTCTGCCAGAAAATCAACTTTTGCAGGAATATTCCCGTAAGAATTTGCGACCTCTGTGAATGTCTTTGCACGGATTGACATCGTTTTCCACAGCGATTCCTTTCTTTGAGTAAATGCAACACACTTGGCACTGATAAAGCTTCATAGATAGTAAGTGGTTGAGGATTTTGAAGAAGGTTTTTCGTGTATGGTTCTGCTTTTATTTTGTTTTTTACCTGTGTCATTTCACGGATCTGATTCACGGTATGGAGCTCTCTGTACTGTACAGAAATAAGCCTGACAGTGAAGTGTGTACTTGGATTTGAGCTCCCTCCAGGCTTTTGGCTCTGAGTCCCTGTACATCTTTGCTGCCTTAATCAATGTGCAGACGTTGAGGGTAAGATTTAAAAGCCCTTGATTGGAGTGTTGCTCTTGGGAAGAAAACCCTGACTAGTGAAGAGCTCTTCAGTTGGGGCAGGGGAAGAATTGCAAGAACCATAAGCCAGTCAAATTCAGGTGGGAAATGAGGCGGAGAGTTTGACAATGTGTGTGAAGGAAGATTAATAACTGAACAAACTGTCAAGAGAGGTGGACTCCTCATCTTTAGGTACTTTCTGCTCTTGATTGGCTGCCACTGGCAGGACTATCACCAAATGCAGCCCCACGATTCGCGGTGGTAACAGGAGCGTGCCCTGATCTACGGCAGCCTGGCACTCTGTGATAAGCGTGCGAGGGTTATCCTGTGGTTCCCACGGTCTGCAGTTTCACCAGTGTCACAACAATACATCCACGCAGGAAAGCCCATAGTCATTAAATCCATTCCCTGGACTCTCTCGGAGGATTTTGCCTCTGTTCGCTCCTTACATAGCACATGCCATAAAGGACAACCCAGTAATGTATGAAATATCCTAAATTCAAAAGCCATAAAATTGAAATGTCCAAATAAAAAGTATAAGAGACTGAGGACCTTGCTGATGTCCTGGTTTCCTGCAGTGGCAGTCTCCCATGACATCAGAAATTCTTTTTGAGCCTTTCAGGTAGCCAGCAGGACCCTGAGCCTTGAGATTCATGTGGTACTGATGGGGCACAGCAGACAGTCAGCAAAAGGTGAGCAGTTTCTCTTCCCGTCTTTGTTCAGTGCCAAGTAACTGCACAGACTAAACCCTCGTGACACCAGTAGAGGCTGGCATTTTTGTTATGTCATGCAGTCCGTAATTCATGAAGGTATCAATTTCTACCTTAAACCAATTTTTCTCATGGCCATCACTGGCCTGCTGTGGAAGCTCATTCTTCTCTGATGAGAATTTTTTTCTTTTACTCTGTTGATGAGCAATGTTGTGGTATAGGTCTTGGGTGCGCATTTCTGAGGTTTATGGGTCTTTTCCCAGTCTTGTACTCTACGGTTTCAGCTTTAATCAACTGACAATCAGTTCTGTATCTCGAGCAGTTTTCCTGCATTCAGATTGCAGCTACGTGAAAGTGAGATTGACACTAAAGCATCCAGAAACACTATACCCATCCCTAGTTTATTACCCTTGATCTGGATTTACTAAAAAGGCTCAGCTGCCGATAGAATAAATTCCTAAGTAAAGTTTGTCAACGTGCTGAAAAAAGCCCAGAGCAACCTCATGTCAAACTGATAAACAACTGACTGCGTTGGGGGCACAGATAAAATGCAAGCACCAACTCACTGATGTACGTAGTGTCATTTCTGTCTGCACGACCATAGGTAGCCCCAGCAGGCACAGCTGAGATCCCCTAGCGAAACAGGTTGGCCAAGGAGCGTCTGCTGCCACTCAAGGATATTCCTTCACCCTAGGTATTTGAAATCCAATTAGTACTTGGAAGCAGCACTGAAAACAGATACCTACACGGAAATACCAAATGTACATAGCAATGCATGCCAGTGACTGACACCATTGTCTGTCACTTGCTTAGATGTGAGGAAGGATGAGAAGGAAACTTCGCGTTGCGTAAGTTAATATTTATTCTCGCTAGGATACTCTGTCTTCCTTATCTTAATAGCTGCATACCAGAGTTTTCATGTGTCTGAGAGACACAAGGCAGGTGTCTTCACCCTTACTGATGGGGAAATTCTGGAGTAGTTCACACCCCGGAGATGGCAATAGTTCCCACTGTGCCAGTGCAGCCCAAAGTGACCGTATCTGCTGGCTCCGGCGGCACCCACCGGATTTCTGTGGCTGCTGGCTCTGTTACCAACAGCCCACACTTCATCCCAGGCAGAGTATAGAGCTTTTCAGTTTCCATTCCCAGCTAGGGTCCTTTGTCCAGAGAAATGCACGATGGCAGCGGAGTCTGTGCTGCATCCGAGATGCTGGCTGGAGTGAGTAAATGGAAGCTATAGCGTGCAAGTTTTTACTGTAATGGCTGTGCTTATCTGCGCATGCCAGGTTTGCTTAAAACCTTCAGAGCAGTCTGAGCTCTGCTGTAGGGTGCTGTTTCTCTCTCGGTCGGTCTGCACAGGTCTGAGCAAGGCGGTGGAGAATGGGGAGTAGCAGGCGTGCTGGCTGTGTGACAGGACAGTCACGTAGGAAGCCTTTGGCTCAAGAAGAAGGTGACAGTGGCAGCTATTTCACCCCACGCAACTGTCCGTGGAGGGGGTGGCACACATTCTCCTCCGCTTTGCAGCTCTCGATGTATGAGGGCTGAGCTGGGCTAGAAGTGCATTTTACTGAGTTGGGACCAGTCAAACAGAAAAGCAATAGGTTCTTGTGCACAGATGCTTGTTTGTAGCCGACAACAAAAGTCTTAGTAATGAACAATGCTTCTGTCCGTAGGTGGTCTGGGAACCGAGGGCGGAGGAGTGGGCTGATAAAGATCATAAGAAAAAGAATTCAAGACAAACACAAATAAAAAAAAAAAAAAAGAAAGAATTGAAATCCCTAATCCTTTGGGACTGGTTTCTAAGGGCCTACAGTTAAAAACATCATAATTGAAAAGAGCTTTCTTATAGCACAGAGTTAATGAGGAGGGGGCATCTAAGAAAATACTTCTTTTTCACTAAAAATGCTGCCTTCCCACTTCCTGCTTCTCTGCAGTCTTTTGTACCTAAGAGTTGTTTGTGGGTGTTTTCTAGACACTTCCAGCAGAAGGAGGGTTAAGTACGTGAGAAGGGGGTGGAGAGGGAATCCCAGCTTGGAACTTGAGACTTTCCAGCTGAGAAAGAAAGATTCAGAGATGCAGACATAATCATACAGCACTGCAATCAACTCCTGTGTCAAAAGAAGTCAGGAAAAGCACATAAATAACTCCACAGCCACACTTAATGTAGTGCAGGACATATATCAATCATGCCACCACTTCCTCCAGGGTGAGTATAGAAAAGCTTCCTGTCTAAACGCTTGCAAAATGGTTTATATACTTTGAAATGGCTTGGTGTAAACTTCAGAAATTGAGGTAGCTTTAAATTCAAACTATTTGGTATCAGATCATATAGATACTCTTTTATCTTAATGCAAGTTTCAGATTTCCTTGCAAATAGTCTCAAGAAATAAACTGTGGTTGTCTGAAGCATAATCTGTATTGTTTCCTGCTGTAAATTCAAAAGTCCAAATGAGCTGCCAAGGACTGGAAAGCACACTCATTTAGCGGGAATGCAAATTTGTCTGTATTCTTTAATATACAAATTTGAACGTTTCTATTTTAACGGCTTAACTCCTTCCAGCTAATTGCTTGAGTTGCTCTAGTTGTCTGCCTGCTCTAGTGTCTAGAGCTGAACATTTCCAGGTAATCCACGTGTTTGGGATGGGCTTTCCTGAAGCCGTCAATTTGAAGCGGCTTTGAAGTGTCCTCAGTAAATCTGGCGTAGTTCTACATTTTCTTTGCTGCCTGTGTAACGTACAGCAGCTTCGGTAAGGACTGTGGGGTGTTTGTGGTCAGTCTGCTGGTCTGAAGGACCCAAAGTCTCTTGGTTGATACAGACAAACCAAAGGATGGAAGAGGAAAGAGATGCTGCTGCCTTGCTTCTCAGTGGAGCGCTTTCTCCCCTGCGAGGTGGATGGTGATGTGATGTTACAGATGGTGTGTGATTTATTGCATTATTAATGTTATTATTACCAGTCTTTATGGAATGGTTCTTGGTTAATGCGCTTGAGTTCATAAACGGTTTCATGCTGGGCTTTGTGTGTATGTGTTTGTAAAATGCCTGTTTTCCATTACAAAACTGGGAGATAAACGAAGACGACGGTCACATTTTCCTAACATAAATTTCTCCCTTTCCAGTCCTCCTTGGAAACCATAAATTTCAGCAGTGTGTCTGTGTGCTCCAGACATCAAAAAGCCACATTCAGGCAGGCAGATTTACAAGCCTTCTGTTTTCCTTGGTCAAGTCCTTTACAGAAGAAAAGATAGACATCCAAATGATAACAGAAAGCTGGGAAGGGAAGCAGAGCTAAAGGAGGAAGCTGTACAATGTAGGAGGGGAAGGAAAGTCTCCTGGGAGGACTTGTCTCAGCTGATGCAGTTCAGGTGGTGGATAGAGATTTTCCTTCTATTTCTGGCCAATAAACATCTTCTCGTTTTCCTGTTCCTGTATTAAGTGTTTTCAGCCATAAGTATGCAACCTTTTCTTCCTCACAGCTAAAACTCTTGTCCAAGTTGTTATCTCATCACGTCGTGATTAATGCAACATCCTTTTCTCTTGGCCTTGATGAACACCAACTTTTGCCCAAATCGTATCCATTCAGAAACTTCCCCTCACTTGGCTTTTTCTTCTCTATCATATCACATACTTGTCTGTACTTTTGCGGTCCTTCTTGGCCTCATCTTATATCCTGTTTCTCATTTAAGATCTGTTCCTTCCCCCATGCTGCCCCTTGCACTTGACAGGAACAAAATTTCACATGCAAACAACCTTTACTTCTTGCCCTTTAGTCCCTTCCTGTGGTGTGGTGTTTTCTGTGCCGATCGTGAAAATCTTGACTGTTTCAGCTGCTAGCATGCTAAGACTACTTCTTACTAGGCCTAAATATTATGTTAATATTATTCCTAAATATTATGTTGTTTTCCTGCCCTTTATTCCCTGTCTTTATGGGCTTTCTGTCTCTTGAAGGCTTGGACCATCCTTTCTTTCTTGTGCAGCACCTAGCACCTATTTGTAGGATACTAATAGTTATTCATTCACGAGTTTTGCTTGTCACCAGTTCAGCAGCTTTGGTCATTAATGCATAAGCAGTGTTATTTGTCTTTTTTATTCTTACTGTAATTATGCTAAGATTAAGCATAACTAGCTTGGAGCTAGCACACATTAATAAACCCCAAGACTCAAGGTTGCAGTTTAGAAACCTTGTTCTGGTTTTTAGTCTGCTTTAAAAACTTTACCATGCCCTGCAGGGCAGATCAAACTTGCTGGTCTGTTGAAATAAAACCTTTCTTGCAACTTTGTCTGCTGAGTCCTTATCAACAAAATATTTGGGAGGCCACACAGGCCACAGATCCATCACCATAATTACCTCCCTGGACAGCAGGGTCTCTGCAGATTTCCTGGCATGGGTGTGTCGGGGAGGAAAGGAGATTTCAGCTCTGCTCTCCCTCCCTCTGAGATCTTTAGCTAGATCCAAGCAGACTTTCAGACCTCTTCTGAGTCCTTTGGACTTGCACGTACTTTTTTCAAATGCAGAGCGTGTGCCTGTAGGTTGGCTGTATCCTTGATGCGACAGACTTGCTGTGCCCGTTCTGCGTAGGTGTGCTTGTCGTTTTATCATCTGGGATTTCCCCAGCAGGGATGTAGGAGCCGTGTGTGCATGCTTTCATGTCGCACCGTCCAGCTGTGACCGTGACGCTCCCCACCAGCACACACACACACGTTGGCGTTGGGCTGAATCTTCCACAATTTCTCTTCCTACCAGGTCGTTCCCAGGGGTGATGTTTTCCAGCCTTTGACTTTAAGAAGCTGCGGCAGAATCAGGAGCTGAGCTGTTCAGTAATGACTTCGAGCCATCACTTTTAGGAGAGACCTGTTTTGTTCAGGGCTTCATTCTGTGTGGTTGTAACATGAGCGTCTGGGCAGCACCGCAGCCACGTCCGACTGCTGCTTGAAAATGCCTCTGAAAGGTGTCCCTGCTCACATTCTCCTTCGCTCGCCAAACATAACAATAGTAGTAACAAAATAGAAACATTTAAATGAAAGTCTGACTCTGTAGCTTTTTTTAGTAGGTCCTTCACTGTTTTGGCATTTTACACCAACCCGTTACACTGGTGATAATAGGAGCAGCTCAGAAAGGAAACTCCAGATCCTGATTTTACTACAGATGGCTAAGCCCATCAGCAAGGACTATTATTTTAGGTGCCATACTTAGTAAAAATCAGCTGGGTCTTGTTAGCTGCCATATCTTCTTGCGAGCTGTATTATGGAAAGAGATTTAATAATCCAGATCACCCACTGTTTTTATAATGAAAATATACCCACATTGTTCTGGTGAAAAGTTTTTTAGACCCCTGATTTTTTGTCATCCTGTTTGACTGGTTTTGCCATGTGTGACAATCCTGAGCTACTACTTCCATGCAGTTGTTTATTTCAGCTAGCATAAACCAGTTCTCTCTGTTATGCTAGTGCTTTTAAACAAGATCCTGTCGCCAACCCAAAAGATCCTATTGCGATTAAAGATGTGTTACGACAGTACTAGCTTGATCCAGCGCCAGTGCCCACCTGTGAGGTCTGGTCGTCTACAATAGATCTGGCATTTGCAATCTGTGGCTTTTTTCCCAAGAATATATACAGACTGGTGTGTGGTGTTTTGTAAATATTTGGGTTGTGAGGCTCATCCAGATGATTTTGACAAATTTTCTAGAGCAGGAGATCCTCGAATGTGGTAACGTGGGTGCTGGGTGGGCAGGTTCTTCTGGGGATGAGCTGGGGCAGGGTGTTGCTCTGGGGTCCTACCTGGGGCAGGAGGAGGTAGCGACCCGTCTCGGCAACCAGCAGGTCTCTGGGCACAGGGTGCGGTGGTGCTGCTGCTAAAGCAACATGCAAAGCTGCTGTTGGCATCACCAGAGCAATAAATGAGGGAGTGTAGAGTGTGTCTCTGCAACCACCGGACGTATTTGTCTGCTTTGCAAATCGTGCGTTCGTACCGTGTTGAAAATGTGTCGAAGCAGAACTGTGTTCTCAACGAGTGTCTTGTCAGCATCTTTTTGGCAGCAGTGATGGTCATGTTCATGGGTCCCAGTCGTGTTCATCGTCTGTGGCTGATCGCAGATAACACCCGTCTTCTTCAAGGAAGGACTTCTGCTTTTAAACACATAGCCACCAACTGTGGCCAAAATCTCCATCCCTTTTGAGCGTACTAGTTCTATGAACGCCAAGGTATGCACGGCACAGGTCTTGATTTTGACCATGCTGGCGACGGAGACTGTGCCAATATCCTCCCTAGATGTATATCACAGCGTCTCAGGACTGAAGCCTTGCTGCCTCGGTTCCCACATGTACTCCGTTAAGATCAGCGTCCTTTGCTCCCTGGGACAGCTTTTCGTACAGTAGCGCTCTCAGGTTGCTAATTTGAGCAGCTGAAGTAGGGCAGCTTTGTTTGCACATTGTCATTCCAGGAAATCCTTGAATCTCCTCGTCTGTTGTGGCAGCCGGGTACATCTTGCCAAACTCTTCTCTGCCTGATATCTTGCCTTTATTTCCAGTACGTGGAATTCAGCTTTAGCTTAGCAGCTCCAGCTCTTTCCAAAGTGAGTTGGAGCTTTCTGTCATGCCTTTTCTGCAGTTTTTCCCCAGCTGTAAGCATCAGCTCTGTAGACTTTGGAACCCTCCTGGATACACCAACAAAAATATGTTGTATTTTCCAGTGAAACACCTCTGGTGCTGAACTCAACCCAAGTGACAGGCTGAGGAAAGTGTCTCTCAAGGAGAGTGCTGAATGCCCACAAACATGCACTTTATTTTTCTAAGGGCACCTGCCAGAACACTGCTGATGCATCAAGCACAGAAATACATTTGGCATTAGACATCTGTCCAAAACTGTCTCTCTCTGTAGGTAATGGAAAATGTTTCTTTTTAATGTATTCTTATAAATATTTTGTCTGTGCAGAATTTTTTCTTGCAGAAACCTGTGAGTATAACAAATCTGTTGATTCTTTTCCTTGCTCTGTGGTTCGTAATTGCATCTTTTCCAGCTTTACGGGCCATTAGTAAGACCAAGCTTTCTGCACCAAACCCGGAGTTTTACCTCGTTAGTTGATGCTCAGTGCTCCTGTTGCTGGCTCCATCCTGCTTTGTGCACCTCTGCTTTAAAACCTGCTTCCATCACAGGACCGTCTCTTGTGGCTATGAAGCCTTCCCTGAAATAATGTTGTTATCCTCTATTTTTGTCAGCTTTGCATTTGGTTCATTTCTGGTGGATTTCAGATCTGGTGAGGCTTTTAGCTGCTCTTTTCCTCATGGTAGCCTTTTACTCTTGGCAAAGTAGTTTCTCAGAGCCAAGAAACTAAAAAAAAAAAAAAAATAAAAAAAAATCCTAGAACCGAAGATGGATCAAAGCTACCAAAGCCATGAGGCACTGTCTTGCATTCACAGCACTTGTGGTTAGTGCTCCTATAAATCTGCTTCCAGCTCTTCAGAGCTGTTGAGCATAAGGCTTCCTTCTAGCACACCAACTTGTTCCAAATAGTCCGCACATGACCTTCTTAAAACATGGCTTACGCAGGGAGCAGCTGTAGACAGCTGCTGGTCTTTGCTTGGGATCACAGTCGTCCCAGGAATCCCGTGTATTTTCATAGGGAAAGCCCAGAGCTCCTTTAGCTGCATTTTATGAAGTTTAGTTTTATGGATAATGAGTCCCTTTGCAAGCAGGCTGTAGCTGAGGGGTTCCTTGCTAGTTCAGGAAGTATCTCCATGCTTGGCTCATTTTTGGTGTGCAATAGCAGCTGTCTTTTCTTTCCATCACTGATGTTTTCTTGGATCCGGGGAAGAATTAATCCTCTAGGTAAGTCAGCTGTAGTCCCACATGGACTAAAGGAACCTGGAAGTAGCAGACTGTCGCTGTATCGGTTGTGGAAGGGACACAAGTCTTGGGTTAAAAGGTAGTGATGGATGTCAGTGCCCAAGAAAGCTTGCATGGGAGAAGCCTAGACTCGGACTAGTGTGAACACCGTCACTGGGCAACAAGTCAACCTGTCCTGGCTTTCATCTTTGCCTGGGTTATTAATTCTGTTTGGCTCCACATCAAGCCGAGTCTGCTCCTGGGACAGATGAACTGTCAATTTATACAGCTGTGTGATTCCGGCGAGGGGGAACAGGCAATCTTCAGTAACCAGCACCCCGTTGTACTGTATGGAATGAAGAATCCTGTAGTATGTAAACATGCCTCGCTTTTCCCTTTCTTCTATTATTTTAGTTCTTAATGTTTGCCATAATAAGGCCAGAGTCTTAGTAGTAGTCATAATAATAGCTGATGGTAGTTTTACGTTGTGGGGTGATTCTGTCCAGTTAGTCTGAGCTCTTGTCCTCATGTGTCTGGAAAATTTCTATTTACATACATGTACAGAGGCTTTTTCCAGTTTCAAGGTGGGGATTTGCTGAAGGCCTAATCTGGGTCGTAATGAAAACTGCTGGGATAGACTGACTCATTCTCCTGCTATAAACAGCTAATATACATAAACTTTCTATTCCTTTTGCACTTGTTGCTACCTCTTTTTATCCCATGTCTTAAATTCACTTGTTTTTATGGAAAGGAGGTGATGCCAAGACCAACTATACTTACACAACTCCTCCCAGTATTTGAAGCCTCGTCCTTCAGCGACTTGAAGCAGTATCTCACCATGTGCACTCTTCAGCAGGACAAAGCACTAAATGCAGACCCAGCCTAATTCACTTGGGTGATTTCGCTTCACTGTCCAGCAGCTTCGTTAAACAATTATTGTGTCTCTTCTCATCGCTAATAGATCATCTAAGCCCGTCTAGGTCTGATCTAGTCCATTTTCTTATTAGTATAGAGTTGCTTCCTGCAATCCACTTTTAAAGGTGTTTTTTTTTTTTTTTTTGTTTGGTTTAGTTTCACGTGTTCCCAGAAATGATTCTTTCACTTGAAGCTGTGAAAGCGTCCACTGAATTAAGCTAGCTGAATTCAGCTGAATTCCCTTTTTGTCTTTGTTCCCTGATCCTGTTTTGTTCATTAATAAAATAGAAAGTATTTCCGATATATATATTGTAATTTGTCAACACCAAAGTTTGGATTTCAACTGCTGCTGAAGATCCTTCTCCATCGTGAGGGCCAGCACGCCTTTGGCAGGGCATCAGACACACAGAGCCGTCCTCTGGAGACGCGTCCTTCAGGAGCTCGCAACGCTGTCTGCGTTCCTCACCTTCACCAAGCACAGAATTCCCCCCCGCTCTGCCCTGTCGCCCGCGACAGCGCGAGGACCACCGAAAGCGTCGTCCCTTCCACGTGCAGTGCGGTTCCCAGAACTTCTGCTGTCCTTCTCCTCTCCGCCGTGTGTGATGTGCCTATTAAGGCACTTGGCCACGTGAAGGCGTGATGTTTGCAGACACAAGAATGTTGGCGTCCTCAGGTGTAAGTCTTCTGTCATCGCTTCCAGTTCAGGCTTGGCTGTCGTGCTAGAACAGACAGTGATGGAGGGACCAAATTGGGATCTCCTTTCTCCCACTGGGATAGCTCTTACCTTGGCTGATAGGTAGAAGAACTGAATCACAGATGGGGATAGCTAAGATCCCGAACTGCTGTGCAGACCCAGACCCTGAACCCTGGAGACATAATAGATCCTTTTTGTGTCCTGTGCAGCCTGGGCACAGACCAGTGTCACACTAGTCCATCACAGTAGTACTTTGCAGTGCAGGGGTTTTGAAACAAGTTGGTTTGGGGCTTTTTTTTCCTGTTTGTTTTTTTTTTCTTCTCCTAGAAAAGCTGAAATTGAGACAAGCCAAAAGGGACTGTACCAAGGTTTTCTCATTCATAGACCATACAGGACCAGTGGGCAGTGTGGGAGTTGGAGGATAAACTACAGGAGATGGTGGTGAGGACCTCGGATGTGTAGGCAACTGCTGCTTCATCACAGAGAGCTTGGAAGGAGCTGGGTCTGCCAGTGACAGCTTTTTCTTTTCCTAAAAGAAACCCAACTGCTCCTGCAGGATTCATGCCAGGCTGAGACCAAAGCAGAAAGCCTGGGGCAGGGGGAGCTGGTTCCTTTTAGTTTTTGGAACTTTGTTTGGGAGTCCTGGAGAGGAGGGAAGTGCTTTTGGGTAAAAGTAACCTTCAGCAGAGAAGCAGGGTGGCCTGGCAGCCTGGAGTGACCATCTGCTTCCATTTTAGGGACCAGGTTGGAGCTGTTCTTCACCCATTCCACTGCAGCTGACTGGAACCAAACCTGTACTGGTCTAGCAAGTGCTCGCTCTCCGCAGCAGGGAAAGGGGCTCATGCTGTGGGATGTGACACTGATTGCAAATCATATACTGTGACACGAGTTTTTAACTACTGAGTAACTGTTTGGTGCTAGTGAATTGCTAGAGGTAAAACCCAACTTCTGCCATAACAAAAAAAAAAAAAAAAATCACTGATCTGCAGCTGGCTAAGCATATGGTACTGCCTTTCTTCCCCTAAGCCAGAGTCTTCCCCCTTCCCTCCCCTGGTGTTGCTTTATGGTATATTTACCTTTGGAAACTACTAAAGCAATTCTGAGCCCGGGGATTTGCTGCTGCTACTGTAGCTGGGCTTTAACTGGTGGGTAGCTCCTGCATGAAGACTGACTTCCCTGAGATCACACAGTTTACGGAGGTCACCAGATCTGTCCAACAGCAACAGGGGGAAGTTTTCTGCATTGTCTATGCTACAGTTTCAGGTCTGTTTCTCCATAAATCTGGTTGCTGGACTCGCACCCGCTTGTTTACAAGCCCACACATGTATGTGGCGTGGGCAGGCATCTCAAAAAGAGAAGCCATCTGGTAGGGCTTGTAGTGGAGGTGGAAGAAGAACAGAGGAAAATATGCATTTCTTTCTGTATTGCACAGTGTTTGGGATGCACATGGGAGAGCTGCTGAGTCTCTTAGAACTGCACCACAGGCATGCCTGGCAGAAATTTGATGTTAGAAGTGAGTGAATTACTAGGCAAGGTAAGCAGCAGGTCGTAAATGCCTTTAGCCACCTGAGAAGCTGCAGGTTCACACCACAGCAAGCCCTTTGTACAAAGGTACACAGTCACACTGGCCGCCAAACGTCTTGTAGCGTGGCTCCTTCCAGGTCAAACCTAACTTCAGTGTTTGCACCCATGGTGTTTGCCAAATGGTTCTGAAGTACTGCCTGTCTTCTAGTGTAAAGATTGTGGGGTGTCAAAGCGATAATTCTAAA
Source organism: Elanus axillaris (assembly GCA_026212715.1). NCBI lineage: Eukaryota > Metazoa > Chordata > Aves > Accipitriformes > Accipitridae > Elanus > Elanus axillaris. The sequence continues at coordinate 41,576,372 of JANZLQ010000092.1, forward strand.
TTCCCTGTTTCCTGTCCCGCTCTCTTGCGAACTGCAGCGCCTTGTTCTGTTGGTCAGTTGATGGCTGGCCTCTGCCGCTGTGGTGGCTGTATTTCATAGCTGCAGCATTGTATGGAAAATGGTTGGGATCCATTTTGAGATAAAACACACTAGAAGCTGTAAAGGACTCCCAGCGAGGATGGCTGAACCTCAGCTTGCACAGGAGGACCTGGGGCACGTTATTCTTAGTTCGGAATCTTCTTTCTTGCCCATGAGCTATTTTATTTGGTTTCTTCTCTAGACCACTGTGAAACAGCTGAGTTCCTCTTCACTCCTGCAGCATGGATGCTTTGATGATTTGCTTCCACACAGAAACCAGATAGAAAATCCACTCTTTTTCTCAGTTACCTATTTTTTCATGTATTCGTCCATGTGCACCTTCCCTTGTTGCTCTGCATCTGATACCCATATGGGAGAGACGTCTGCTCTGTTGTACTCAGACTATGACTCAGGGTTCCCATGTCCTGTTTATGCTGTGGTGCTCAGTGGTGATCTTACCGAGGCTGGATTGTGACCTCGCTTAAGGAACTGTCTGGTTTTTCTGTCTGCCAAGTACTGCAGAGCAGCTCTTGCTGCAGAAGGCATATGTGTCGTGGTAGTGTCTGACCTTTGCAGCTTGCTGTTGAGAAGAGGGAGACAAAAAGGCAAGAAATAAAGCAAAGCAAACAAAACAAGGCACAGCTCTTGAAGTGCCAGAAGCAAAAGTCATTTGCGATAGCAATTTTTTTTTTCTTCTATTTTTAATCCACTAACTTTCATTTTTCTCTGGAACTCATGGAAAGAATAAGCTTCTGGATAAGGAAGAGAGACTGAACTTGTGCTTAGACATAAATAATCTTGTTAATCAGCAGTGCAAGGAAAGGAGACACAAAACTATGTGACAATTGAGCTGAAGTTTGGTCAAATCCCTCTTTGTTTGAGACGTTTTGCCTGATTTTGCAGAGAGCTGTCTCCAAACCAGAATCCAATGTAAGTTCAGTGTTATTAAAATAATTCATCTTTTAAACCTCAGCAGAATTTTTTTGGATTGTTAATTTCCTCAAGGCCTCAGGCCCCTGTTATATGTTGAAGTAGATAAAATTCATGGGTTAGCACACAAGGTATCCAATTGCACGGTCTTTCGGGGGTCGGAAATCACTTTACAAGCATGCCTAATAGTCCTAGTGCGTAGAAATTATTATTGGTGATTACACAGTGAAAAAATAAATTATCAAAGCGGATACCCCACAGTGATGTGGGTGCTGAAAGAAAAGGAAAATGGATGGGAGACTCAGGCGATACAGCAGTTTTGCCATTTTTTTCCCCCCAGTTTGACCCTGGATGTAGTCACATCAGTGGCTAAATAACATTTCTTTCAGCAAAGGTTGTTACGAGTAACTGCTTGCAGTTACCAGAATGGAGGAGTCATATGTGCTTTTTATCCGGTTCTACTCCAGCTTTTTGGGACCCTCGGTAAGATGGAAACCAGTTCACATTTTTAACTCGCGCTGGTGTACTTCGGAGTGAGCCCTCAGGTCTTGACCTTGACTTCTTAAACAAAAGGGGCGATGGAAGCGGCAGGTTCTGTCCTTTCTGTCTGTACCCTCCAAACACTGGATGTGCTGACACTGCTTCTCCTCTGTCCCTGAGGTCCTGGCAAGGGGTTTCACCGGGCCATACTTCGTGCAAAAAGTCGTGTGTGTGTTAATATGCGTGAATGTACAGCAAGAGCAAGAAGCAACATGGGTTAACTCTCTGACCTCCACAGCATTCTGCAGACTCTGTTTATTGTAGCCTTTATAAGCTTGGAAAAGAAAGGAAAATACTTCTTTGGCTACTAAATAATGCTTATTTTTGTCCTAGTGGTCTCCTGCAGTTCCAGCCCTGGCTTTTCCTGGCTTCTCTCTCAGTGCCCCCCAGCAGAGCTTTCTGTTTTCCCAAAGTGCACCTTAATTGCACTCTATGTTTTGCTTCGTATAGCTTTTGTTGCAAAGGCTGCATTTGGCAGCGGATCGTCCCCCGCGTCAGCTGCCAGCTCCCCGGCTTGCGGCGCTGGGACAGCTGTGGTTTCGTCCTCTGGCTGGGGGGTCTCCGCTGCTGCCCTCGAGACCCTCTGAGCTGGGCTGCAGGCTGGGCTTCTTGCCTTTTCCCTCCCTCTTACCTTACCAAAGTCATAATCATCCTGGTAAATAAACACCTTACTCCTTTCCAGCTGCTTTGGTGGCCTCAGGCCAGAAAGCAAGGCTGTGCGAGAGTCACTCCGTTTTAGCGTTTTGTGGTCTGTCTCGGGACCGCGTGAGGTTTGCTCCCCCCCACGTCCCTGCCTCAGAAAGTTTGTAAGTGAGAAAGGCAAGTGACACAGGAGAGGAGAAGGAGAGTGGGGTGGTGAGCTTGGGGGAATTCATCGTTTCCTCCTCCCTCGGAAATTTTATTAATCGTTATTTCCAGACGACGCAGGGACCTTATACTTCGCTGTTGGCTGGACACAAAGCAAATCCTTCCCTTTTCCCTCTTTTTCTGTAGGGAATAGCCACACAGCATCCTTTTTCCAGACAGCAGCAAAGTGCCTGCAGTCATTTTTCCTCAACTGAGAGGGTGACTAGATTTTATAAATAAAGTAGAAGGTGTGAGAGCGCGAACAACCTCAGCGTCAAAGCGTTTGTGGAGGAACGTGTTTCCTGTTACAACCTGGGGGCTGGGTATGGTCCCAGAGTCTTGGCTCAGGAGGGGGAATCCAGGAAAATCACAAGTCTACAGCAAAATACTACCCCTGAAGAATTGTTGGGGACTGTTGGGACAGTTCCTGTGTTCCGGTCTGTCCCCCATCAACTTGGGGATGTTTTGCCTTAGTCCTAACACCACCCGCGTGCTTCCTCTGACGGGGATATATAAGTTGAAACTGAGACAGGGAGCAATGAATCCCGTCTCTGTTATTCTCACTGTGCTCCGGTTAGGCTTCTCACGGAGTTAAAATTACCCATTACTTTAAGGGGTTTTATTATGACAAACTGAGGCACAGAGAGAAGCAGCTGACTTTTGTCCCTTTTTAGATAGGCTTCCTTTGCAGGCTTAGCTAGAAACATCTATAAAGTGTTAGCCCAAACAGAGCTGGTAAGTGCCACAATAAATGCCTGTCTGGATGTTTTCCATGGGCTGTCTTCAAAACACCCCAAAAGCGGTTTCAGTTTGAACATAAAAGCTGACAGAAGTGACTTAAACCTGGTTTTGTTAGCCACCCTCGCTGTTCTAGGTAGTTCAGCACCTTTTCCTCATCTGTTAACGGGCTTTTACTAATCTCATCTTTTCCAGGCGAGTAAAAGCCATGTTTGAATTGTTTCCTTTCCCTGCCCATCCTCTGCCTTTCTGTGACTGCCCCAGCTGGGTGGTTGGGTGTGATGAATTTGTTTTCAAGTGTGGCTGGCTGTGGTACACCAGGCTGAAGGTTTCCTATTGCTGGCATACGCTTCTGCAGCCGTTTTCCTAACCCAGAGTGCTCCTACATTTATGCTCCAAAGTACCTAGGATAGAAAGTGGCTCTTCACTCAGGTGAGATGTCAGCGGTAGATTAGAAAAAGGACTGTATGGGAAATATATATATATATATATATATATATATATTTAAACGTGGCTTCTGCTTTAGAGTATAGATTTCTTTCCACCAGGTTTTATGGTTTTCTATAGGGTTTTAGACAAACTGAATATAAGCCCCAAATCACCAGCTATAGCATCTTGGTCTGCAAATACTCCAGGACAGGAAAACTCAGGGGAAGAAAGGGCCACACCTTTCTGCCTTATTCAGAGTGATTTTTACTGAAGAATTTAACCTGAGGTTTCGGAGAAATGCCAAATACCTGCATAGACACATACACAGAGTCTTCCCCGTTACTCCCTGGATGACCCAGAGGCTGCTTAGACACATCCACGAGAGCATGAAGTTTCCATCCTCTCATGCTCTATGTCCTGGGGAGACCTGATGCTCACGTAGGTTTTCTGTATGTAGCTGTAGATCTGCCTGCCAGCAGTGGACTGCCGTGTATTTTTGAGTTACTGTCACTGAGTCTGTGAAAGTAACCAAGAAAAGCAACCTCTCGTGCTCTACAGCAATCCACAGATGCGACATTTCTCAAAGGAATGGCATCTTCCCTGGAAAACCTTCTTGTTTTGACAAACGCAAAAAGATGAGTAACAATCGTGTGTAGATGATAGGGAGTTTGCACGTGTCATTTATTAAAGGAGTTTCGTGTGCTCACCAAACTCAGGGCACCTGCGTGTCCCATCTCGTAAGATCGGACACGTCTTGAAAACAACGGCACAGGAAAAATCCTGTAGAATTTAATAGAAATCAACTGTTTCCAATTGTTTCTTAACTCCCTTTGTTTATTTTATTTTCATGTCTGAGGTGGAGCTATGTCCCAGAAAAAGCATGTTAACACATAAACCGATTCCGATCGCTCTCACCAGGCAGTATTGTTCTTCCACTGGAAAAAAAAGGTTTCCCTCAGGACTGAGAGATCTGCAGAGTGACTTGTGCTCACAGCCCACAGTAGTTCAAGGTTAGTTGGTTTTATGTCACATCCTTTTAAAAAACATGGGAACTGCAACAGCATATGAAATTACCTGTTGGAGAATAAATATAACCTGCAAGTAAGTGTTCATAGGGATATGCAGAGGTGTTTCAAAAAACCCAAGGTAAGCAGATGAATCTCTTTCTCCCTTATTTACTGTCTCTACTATTCTGATGGAAGATGAGCGTTTGTTTGTTTGCATCTTGCAAGATAAGTAATTGGTGCTTTACAAATGGTTGTTGTAATTTGCATGAGTTGGCCATATTGTAAAGAGGAGGGTGTAACAAACACCAGTGAAAGCGTGCAAGGAGTTGGGTGATAATTTTTCTCCTGCTAAAGTCTGGCATTAGGCTTGTGTTTAATGATGCTGCATCTAATAATGACAGTTTCTGCTCTAACAGGAATGAGTTAATTTGTTCAGTCTCTTCATAGTGCTCAGTTTTCCTTATGCTCAAGGACTATATTCAGATAACAAGAGCTTGGATTTTCTCTTCTTTTCTATTTTTTAAATATTGGAAAATATTTTATAAAATGCAATGCAAAAAAAAGTTGTAATTCATGCAAAAACAAATTGATGGGGGTGGGTGGGT
>JANZLQ010000092.1:41581644-41600883 GCA_026212715.1 Elanus axillaris
GGTGGATCCAAACCTTTTGGGAATCCAAACCCTTTTGCTGTGGCTCTGGGAGCTCCCACTGCTTCCCTCCCCGGCATGTGCAGACAAGAAAGTGAAAACAAGCAGAAGTGGAAAATGCGAGTCAGTTGTCAGTGGCAGGGAAGCCACTTCAAGGCATGTTTCCTACCTTGTGTGGAGACCCCTTCCCATCGTATGCCCCTTCCATCCCTCCGGTCTTCTGCAACATCTCACACTCCAGAATAGGAAAAGCATAAGAGGTCAGGAAATGGTGAGAACAGAATTAGATTTTAATTTGCTTTCACCATTTTTTAATAATCCCTGATGATGTTAATAATACAGGAGTTATATTCCTCTGAAGAATCGAACTAATAAACTTCCTTTTTTTAAAAGTAATGCTTGTTCTGAGGGTTAAACCTTCTCCCAGGTGCTATTCTAAAAAATAGCAGTGATTTAAACTCCAGTAATTTTAGTCTGCAGGACAAAGACTTATTTGAAGCTTGTATAGGTCTGTTTATTCAGTGTGTACAACCTCCCTCTCCCTCCTAAAATAACACTTTAGCCATTTTAAAAGAAACCTTGGGCCAGGTTTTACAACTAACCACATGTAAAAATACTTATGCAATTGATGTGTTAAAAATGAGCTAAAATTTCATGCAAAAATGACAGTTGCGTGACACGCGTTATGAGTGGATGAGGTTGTCAGACTGGTCCCGTGACGTGGTAGATGCCGGAGCTGGCACATTCATGGGCTTCTCATCTTGGACTGATGGTTCACGAAGGTGGCAAGAGAGAGCAGCAGCTCCTGTTGCAGATGCCCACTGTCCCTTACGGAGCTGTGGGCAACTCTCCTGCGGTTTTAGCAAAGTAACATCAAACTGGCGGCAAAGTTGGTCTGATGCTGTTTGCTGGAGGACGGTGATGCGAATGTGTGCTCACCAGCTGGCTCCCGTGCAATGGATGTCAGAAGAGAAGAGGGTTCTTGGCTTATTATGTCACTTTTTGCCGTTTCCTTACAGAGGTTTTAAGTCCTAGGTGCCTTGTAGCAGCCCTGAGTCTGTCATCAGCTGGACAAATGATGGCTTTGGAGAGGCAAATCTTTGGTTTGTTTGGTTTGGGTTTTTTTTTTTTGTTGTTTTGCTTGCAACTGCAGGCTCTGTCCTGGGATGTAGGTGCGGTGATTTGGGATTTACCCCTAGTGATGTCCTCGCAGTAGTGTTTTCTCTATCTCTGTGAATGTTGTTTAAGGTTGGGCAGAAGAAAACGTAAGATGAGCTGCCCTTCCTAGAATTACTGTCTGCAGGTTCAAACAACACCATAAAAAAATTTTAAAAGAATTAAAGCCCTCTCTTCCAGCTGGTTACATCTGTGTGGTCTGCTCTGCTGGGGAATTACTGCTTTAGAAGTTCTCTATGGCTCTCAGAGGGCTGAGGAAGGTGTGTTGGAGGGGTTAATGGCCAGCTTCTCTCTTCTGGATACCTTTGTTAAAATGCGGCCCGAGCCACAGAGGTCTTGGTGGCCTCGTGGCTTTTTGACATGTCTTTGCCCTTGTGGCTGGGCAGCCTGGGACCCCAGGCCAGGGGGAAGGGTGAGCCGGGCCAACTCCGCGGTGCTTTGCCGGGCGAGATTCAGAGCATCAGGACAGTTACGTTGGGCGTCTGACCTGAGCACAGAAGCGGCAGCAGCGGCTGTGTCAGGACGGCGGTGCCGCATCTGAGCTGTGACACAGCCTGTGAGTCAAACCACAAAGCATGTACAGTTGCCCAGACGCTGGCCGTAAAAATCCCTGTGGAAGTCCCCCTCCCCATCCATCTTCTCCCGCGTTGTGTGCAGGGGGATTGCCATGAGACACTGCAGCAGATGCGTGTCATCTCGTGGGGCCGAGGTTCCCCTGGAGAGGGACCATCGGGGACCGTCACCGATTGCAACACCTTCTCCGTGGGTCCGCAGAGGAGGAGCCCGTGCCATGGCTTGTCTGCTGGGGAGAGTCCTGCAGAGTCACCGTGTTCACCCGTTTACTGAAAAACAAACAAAGACTCAACACAAAAAGTAAAAGCAGAGGACTAGGGTTGATGTTTTGGCTTTGACCCAGTCTAATGGATATTCAGCTCTGGCCCAGAGACTCTGAGATTAGCAGATATTTGTTTTCCTCGGGGATTGAGGAAATCTCCAGATTGGCTTTTACAAAGGCTGGTTTTTTCCCCTGTCTTGTGACAGGGGTTCATCCTGTGGACACACGTTAGCAAGAAGCAGATGATAAATTAATGGTCTCTTGAGATTTTTACTTTTTTTCCTCTTTCTCTTTTTTTTAACTTTCACACAATGGCACCAAGGCCTTCCAAAGGGAGTTTATAGTTGGCTGTGGGCTTCCAAACGAAAATGACTCCGCGATGCAGAGTTAATCAGAGACAGCTGTTACCCACAGCACTGCTGGCCTCACCTCTTTAGCATCAGATTAAAAATCATTAATAACAATCAGCGAGAAGCCATGGAGGCCACTGGCGAGCTCCTGCCTTGTGGTAACCGTGCTCACTGAGAGCCGTGACGGCCCAGGGTGGGCACGAGCTCTCTGTGATGGCCGGGGCAGGCGAGCGGCAGCCAGCGGTGAGTCAGGATGACTCCGATGGGTGGGTGTGAGCACACACGGATCTTGCAGCTTTGGGGCACTGTAATGCAAGAGCACGAAGCAAGCGATCTTTTGAAAAAATGCAAATGAGGATGTGAGTGCGGAGCTCCGCGCAGCGATGGTCTTGGCTTTGGATTTTGTTTTCTTACCGAGAGTGAGTTGGATTTGAACAACACAACTGGCAGGCGAGTGAGCCTTCTCCCTCTGTTTCAGTTCTTTGTGCTTTTTATATCAACCTCCCTCAGCTGGGTCCAAGCAGAACAAAAGGGGTTTTATTAATTTTGTTTTCCCCCTTTTTAAGTCACTTGCTCTCGGTTGCACGGACTTGGAGGTCCCTCTGTAGTTGCCCCCGTTCGCGTACAAAAGCCCTCGCCGGTTGGCAGACCAGGTTACGTGAACAAGTCAAGGGAAGCAGGCAGCTCCTTCACTGCATCCAGCTAGCGTTTCTTTCTCCCTCTTTGGTGCTGTCTGGAAAGCCGTTTGCTCAGTGTGAGTGGAAATGTGGGTAAGATTTGTTTGATAAAATGGGGTGCGCTGGGACACCCGACAGATGGATTCAGCTTGCGCAACAGCCTCATGTTTCGCACGTGCTCCTCTTCTGCGTAAGGCAGAACAGTTGCCTGGGAAAGGACTGGGGCTCAGAAGACAAGGGGTTGAATCCAGTCTCTGATACAATTCTCATTTTCATGAGTCATTCAGGCCAGTTTCTTAAAAGTATCCATGTGCTGACCTCTCATAGCAGTCTTTCTGCTCCCTGCTGCAAGGGCTGGGTCGTGCCCACGATGTGCATGGCTCTGTTCCCCCTGGTACCAGCCCTGCGGTGCTTGACTGCCAGCCCTGCCCGGAGGACAGCGACTCGCTCCCCGTCCTTACAGTGACAGCACAGCAGAGCTTGGAGCCTGGGTGCAACACCGAGGCGGTGGTGGTACGGAAAAACCATTGCATTTCTGCGCTGGACTTCTTGGTATCCAGAGGCGGACCCTCTGGGGATGTTGCAGCACTCGGCGAAGGACTGCTGAGCAGACACCTATGCGATGCTGATGTAATCAGTAAAGCTCAGCAAGCTTTCTCCAACTGCTGAGGCTCGGTGCTTCGATTTAATTAGCTCCAGAGATCCAGCAGCACCCTGTTGTATTTCTTGAGCTCCTAGAGGCATGGAGAATGAAGGGTTTCTTTCAACACCCCAGAAAACCCATGAAAAACAGTCTCCATAACATCTAGAGCCCACTCTGGCTTTCACCCTTGGTTACTGCCTCTAAGTGTTTGCCAGCTGTCTGCTAGGAACCTCCTGGAGGAAGAAAAAGCCCAGGGCTGCTGAGCAGGCTTTGCATGAGTTTGGGATGGATGAATCATTCGCCTCTTCGGCTCCTTTGGGGGCTGCAGGTTCAGAGACGAGCCTGGCCACAGCGGTGACAGCTGCCAGTTATGTCATACCTTACCATAGCCCGCCCTGCTCTGCGAAAAGAGCCTTAACCATGAATTGCCTTGATGCTGATTAGTCTGCTTGATATATGGGCTGTGTCATGGCAGTCGTGTTGAGTACGGGGAGGGCTGGGACAAGGGGGGGCTCAGGCTGCTCTGCAGCCCCGTGGGTTTTGCCTTGGGCTGCAGGGATGTGCCTTAGCTTTGTCTCCTTCCCACTTCTGGGGCAAAGCGCCGCTTCGCTACTGTGTTGCTGTGGGTTCTACTTTTGTCCCATCAGTTCCTGGCAAAATAAAACTCAAGCAACTCCAGAAAGAGCTAGATAGCAAGAGACAGCATGTGCTAGCCTTTCTTGTTTGCTGCTCCTGCCATCTGGAGTAGCACCTGCCTTTATTTCCCTATCTCCTTCCAGATCTCAGCTGAAAGCGTGCCTGTTCATCTTTGCCCACACCTCTTAATTTCTTTCTGCTTCTGCTACTATTTATGACTTAACTCTGTTCCTGTAATACCTCTGGCATAGCCAGATGCCCCATTTCTACAGAATTGATGGCTAAAATGAAGCCAGGTTAGTATTCCCTCATTGAAATGTGCATGGAGAGTCCCTCCAACTCTGTGGCAGCATTGCTAAGGCTTTTATGTGCTTTCACTATTTTTAGTACATTATCCTGCATCGCCTCTGCCTCCAGCCTTGCGGCAGTGGCACTGGAGATGCTAAGGGAGAGTTTCAGCCCCACCAGCAGCCTCCCCAGCCCCTTCCAGCATTGAACGCCTCCCAGGGATTTGCTCCCAATGGATTCTATTCCAGCATTTTCCCTGATTTTAAAGCAATAAATTACCCTAGAGTCATTCAATCTCTGACACCCCAAATCTGAGGTTATTCAACCCACGGTTCCTCTATTAGTGCTGTATCTAGCATCTCTCCTGAGCAAACAGCAAGTCCAAGTCAGTGCTGTCTTACATGACTCTGTACAGCACAAAGGTCACGACCATAAGAAGTGCTCGTGTTGGTGGGAAGGACAGTTTTCGGTGCATAAAGGCTGTGTACTAAAGCCTGAACCTTTCCCCCTCTCTCTGTTGGGAACACTTCATTCACAGTGGATGAATGATTTGTTTGTAGTCAAATTAAGGACCAAGCTGGTCCTTTGGCTTTGCCTGTCCATTCAGCAGAGTTTTGTTTGTGTCTGGCCAGAAAGTGACTCAGTCTAACCATGACTGAGGGGCATGAACATTTCTAAAGCAAGGCAGTGAGAGGAATTAATCCTTCAACAAATAGTTAGAAGCTGATATCTTGATTTGGTACCAAGCCTGCGAAGTAGAGGAAACCACAGGCAGTGAGATTTGAATCAAGAGGTGATCCATGTGGAGAAAATGGTTAGGAAAGGACAGGCTGTGCTGATACAACACCCAGGATAAGGACTTGAGCAGGGTCCAGGACTCCTTTGAGAGCTCCATGAGCTACCAGACAGTTTTTCAGCTGGGTAGCATCCAGATGGAAAAGCCAGTGGGAGCCAAACTAGTGCGTGGGTTGCTGAGGATGTCTTTCCGTTCCTATGGCCCCATCTTGAATCACAGTGATAGTTTTTGTATTGTAGTAAACTGCATTAATTCTTCACTTTCACAGTAGCACAGGTCTGGCGTTGAGTCATTTTGGGGATCTATAAGAAACCTGAGGCAGCTTAGGGACTGGCTGGTAATGCATGATGCAAAAGCATCCCCAGCCAGGTGGCAGTGGGGTATATTGAATTTTGGCCAGTGTGGGAGGGACGGATGCCGCATATCTGTGTGGGAGAGCAGGGTCCCCACTGCAAGCCTTTTTGAGTGAAAGAAGCAGGAAAACGGGGACAGCATCTGCGCTGAGCAGAGACTTCTGCAAGGTCCCCCGGAGGATCCCAGCACTGTGACTCAAAACTTAAAGGGCCTTGTAGGAAATCTGCTTTACTCAGCTGTCCGTAGCAACAGCTTCCAAGAACCCCCACCCTTTCTCCCACTCGTAATAGCTTGGGGTGCATAAAACAATTTCTCGTTAACTATAAAACACCCAAACCTCAGCAGAATTACAAACAGATGGATAAACAACCCGAAATTTCAAACAACGTGAGAAAAGCCCTTAAAAAGCAAAAGCGAGGCAGAGTCCTGCCCAGTCCTCAGAGAGGCAGTCCCCACTCCTCAACCTTGGCATCCCTTTGTCAGAAGCCAGGTGGTGGAAAGTTTTGCGCACACACCTCAGTTGTCTTTGTATAAGGGCTGACTACGCCTCTGAGAGGTTGGAAACGGTTTGTTGCAGGATTAGGCTTGGTCTGAGCTGGTAATCCAAGTGCTGGGTGCGACGAGGTATCCGTGATGATGCTGACCCAAGGAGAAGGCGTAGTTTTATTCCTTTGCTCCAGGCATTAAGGTCTTGGGGAAATGTTGTCTTCTGTTGCTCCTTGGGGCCCGCCAAGTGGTTGGGAAGTGGCTGCCGAGAGCATACACGGGAGGGAGGGAGGAAGGCTGAAATCTGCTGCAGCAAGCCCTAAATATGGGCACAGCCAGGGCAGCAGCAGTGGAGCTGCCACCGTCTGATGAATCCAGCCCTGAGCACTGGGGAGGGCGTAGGTAAGCCCTGGCAAGCAGGCACGGCAGGATGGCGTGACACAAGGAGTATTGTGGAAATGAGCTGAAGTCTCTGATGGTGCTGTTGAGGTCAGTGGTTGGACTTTGAATAGGGGTTATTTTATTTAAGATAAAGATTTGGGGGGTAATTTTTATGCAGAGCGATACTTGGTTTCGTTCAGGTCAGTAGGGCAGACTCAGATTGTGCTTGCTTTGACGATCACACATTTGCAGAAATCTTCGTAAGAAATAGGAAAAGGTCTGAAGTGTCGCTTCGCTATTTTTTATTTTTTTACACCTCCAGCACACCTGAAAAAATACTACAGAACAGTGAGTGGGAAGCACTGCATGTTCCGTACCTGTAGAGAAGCTGTATCCCTCTCGGCTTTGTCATTCCTGAGCAATACCATAGTCCCAGCGCACAACCCTATGTCTCTTCTCCAACCCTGTGATGATTATTCTCTCTATTCTTCCCTGGCCCTTTACATAAAGAGGGCCTCTGTTCCTTAGAAACGTGCATCATCATTTCCTGCTGCTCTAGTGGATGGAGATTTTGCCATGAAAGGATGTGGGTTTTGTTCCCATCATCAGTGGGAATTTCTGAAAAATAGCATTAAAATTGATGGCAGCTCCACATGAAGCACAGCAGGGTTCCTATTCTCAGGATCACTCAAGAAATCTATAGCCTGCATCCGGCTGGGCCAGCAAGTTATGGTCACAGCTTCTTACTCGGAGCCACTGCGCATCCTGGCAAACCTTCTCCCTCAGCTTTCCTTGCTAACGCTGGGCAAACGCCTGCCAGGGATGCAGCTGGCAGCAGGGACTAACTCCAAAGCACTCCCATTTTCTATCGGATGGGAAATAGCAGTGCCTGCCCCTGTAACTTTGTCATCACCCCGGCTCCTTGTAAGATCAGGGGAGGGGACCACTGGTTCTTCGGGGATGCCTGCCCGGCAGCCACAAGCCCCATCCTCTGTGCAGTTGCAGTCACCGTCAATCATTTTCTGCCCGAGATAGCTCCTTTTTTTTAGTTAGGCTTCTGCAATAGTGGATGGCAACTGCAGCCTTTTGTATAGGGTGGTTTTGTCTTGTTCAGCTTTTATTTCAAGGAAGCAGCTAATTTCTTCCCTCTGTGCAGATCTGCCCGTGGAAGCCCCTACAGAAGTCAACCCGCTGGCTGGCTTGAAGGAATTTTCATGGGGTTGAAGTCAAAGGCTGGAACGTGACCCATTGCTGTGAAAGTTGTTTGAGGTTCAGGAGCAGGTGGGGTGGGAAGAGGTTGCAGGGAACACAAGTGAGCTGAGCTTGTTGGTGCTGGTGGAGCCTTTGGCTTCTCGCTACAATGGTGCGTAAGGGACCAAACAACAGAAGGCGGCTGTGGGATCAGGGAGAGGAACAGAGACCAGAAGAGCTGGAGTCTAGTCTTGGCTTTGTGATGGACTCCGTGCGTTGCCCTGGGCATGGTGTTGAAAGGTCACCTCCTTAAAAGAAACAGTTTCTTATCTGGGGACTTAAGTCAGGCTCTAACAGTGTGATTTTCAGAGGTGGCGAACACCCACTGCTTGGAGTTGTCTACTTGGAAACGTTTTAAAGGGCAGTCCCTCAAGCTGTGACTTCAGCTGCCCCTACGCTAGAAGCTGCTCGTGGATAATTTTTGTATCGCAGCTTCAAGGTGAAAAATGTGGCTAGTGATGGTTGCCTTCAAAGGATGGTGGAGAATGAACCCATATTCCTGCTTGCTTGAAGTTCTCTACAGAGGTTGGACTCTTTGGAGTCTTACCAAGACTTGAGCTTGGCAGGAGGTACGCAGTAACTCACAACAGGGAGGAATAGCATCTACCAGCAATCTCTTACCAGTGACAGCTGGGATTTTCCATGGAGCTTGAGCTGTTTGTGCACTTAACTCCCACAGCAATTTATGAGCTTTTGGTACCTGCTCCTTTTCAGGTCTTTGGAAAACTGCTGCCAAAATCCACCAACGGAATTTTCTGTGAGCAAAACGCGTGTGCCACTTGAAATGCAGCCAGTGTACCACGGTGATGAGCACGTTAAGAAAAACCCCATGGAGTGAACTGATCTCTTGGATCAGTTCTGCACATGTTCATTTAATTGCGGAGAAAAATAAAAAGTTTCTCCGTTAGGCAGGGAGCAGCTCTCTGGCTGGAAGGCACCATGGATGACTGGATTTGGAGGCTGAACTCAGCCAAAGGCAGAAGCACGTTGATGCTGCTGGGCTACACATGCCAAATCTCCAAGGTGCCTCTGCCGGCTCGATGCAGGCAGATCGGGCTGGTGGGGCGTGCGGTCCGTGTCGCTGCACCTGCCGTTGGGATAACCCAGCCCCAGGCTCCTCCACTGCTCAGCTGGCTCTGTTCAACGTGAAATAATAAGCTTGGAAACTTCTCCTGAGGGGCTTTTTATAACCACAGCAGCCTTCTCGGTTGTTTCCTTGCGAATGGGTTTCACCACCTCCTAGGACCTGTTTTGCACAGCGCTGGCGGGGCTGCTCCGTGTCTTGGCCTCTGCAGGCTCTGTTTGGCCATTTGATCTCGGTATGATGGGTCACTTCTGGAGCATAGTCCGTGATGAGTATGTCAGCTCAAGGGAACCATAAAGAAGGAGCTAAGAGTTCAAGCAAACAAAACCTGGAAGATTTGATAGAGTAAGGTCAGTGGAGACACCCTATCCATGGCAGGACACTGTGTTTTTTGAGCCTGGGCTGCTTTGCCTGGCTGGAGATCTCTGGCACACCACAGAGCTTGCAAAGGACTCCTTTGTTGAGCTGGGTGTTGAGTCTGTTCACGCTGCAGGAAGCAGCTTAGGCTCTGGGTAAACCATGAAGAGGCATTTAATGCAAACATGGTTGTTAACCAGTGCACAGGGAGCACGTCAGATGTCTCTTATCTTTCTAGACCAACGCTTCCCCCCTCTCCGCTCAGAATCCAGCCTGTGCGGGGCAGGAGAGGATGGAGGGTTTCCTAGAGAAATGGGCCTAGTCCGCAGAACCAGGATCTCCATCTCGGGCAGAGGATTTGCTTTGATTCACTTGCTGTCCCTGGAGCAGCTGCCACACTTATTCCACAGATGGGGAGGCTTCAGCTCCGTCTGAATCCTGACTTGTGTTGCATTGTCCCAGCTGGTAGACGTATCTGGACCTTACGGTGCCCAGCGTGGGATTTGTTTGCTTCCCTCATTGCTCAGTGTGGGACTGCTTGTGGCAGCCTAGGCTTGCCAGAAACCTAATGGAAACGACATTTCCAAACCCCCTCTTCCCTTTCAGTGCACCGCAGGCCTGAGGCTTTAGGGACCTGCTCCACCATTCCAGTGGCATTTCCCCATCTTGAGCAGGGCATTGCAGGGCAGATCCTGTCCAGAACAGCCTGGTTTACCAGGTCAAAATGGGCTGTGAACCATTTCTTGACCCACGAAGCGGGGCAAACGGCCTTTCAGCTCCTTCCTAAAACCCCGCGAGACCTGCCGGCACGCAACGCTACTGCGAGCGAACCCCTGCTGTTAACGTTTAGCATGTCCAAATATTATTTCATCCCTGTACTGCAGCCCAGCCGGCACGAGAGCCAACAGAAACGTGGCTACGGGACAGGCACAGCGGCGCGGGGAGGGCGGGGGGCTGCGGGATGGGGCAGGCCTGCAGCTCCCGTCTCACAAACGTCATGTTTGCAGGCCCCAAGGTCTGTGCTCCGTGTGTATGGCTTGGCCCTGCTTAGTCTCCTGCAAGCGCCGACGTGTTGAATGGTCTCGGTGCACCACGTGCAAAGGGACAAACTGGAAACAAATGCTAATCTCTTAAGACTTCACCCCCTGAATGCGCCAGCTCAAACAATCCAGGCCCTCCTGGGTCTCGCGGCCTTTTAATTTGTCTTCTTGCTCTCAAACCAAGTTGATTTCTGTCAGAGAAGATAAATGTTGTCTACAAAGCTCAGATAAGAATGGTGAAATCTGTCCTTTTCCGAGGGCTTTGCAGAAGTTTTGAGGGATGCAGATGGAAAGCTGGGACTAGAACTGCCAAGAATATGGAGACTGATCAAGTACACATTAGAAGGGGGTTGTATTGGTTGGGGAAAATGGATGCGAAACCTTTATTTCTAGGTCGTTGGCTTATTTCCATCCCAATTTGACTGAGGATGAGCAGCGTTCCTGCGTGATCGGTTAAACGCAGGCTGTGCCGATGTACTGTGGTGAGACAAGTCTTTGAAATGCAAGGACAGATCCTGCAAAGGTCTTTCCCTGGCTAACGGGAAGCCGAGTGTGCTGGCCTCCATCCAGTTCAGGCAGGGCTAGCGTCCGTCTCGGGAAACCCCACCAAACCCATCAGCTCTAACACACCCTCGCCAAAAACCTCAGCAAAGAGGCCAAGGTATGTCCGAGTGATGGGATCTGACCCAAGCACTTACCAGGAGCGGGGTTTTTCCCCAGAAACAGGGTTTAGGGTAGGGATGGAGGGCTGAACGCATGCAGAGTCAACACGGGGATTTTACTCCAAGTAGGGAAACATGCCTTGCTTTTGCCAGTGCTGTGTCTTGTCTGAAGGCATGGACCTTTGATCTCCTGACCTGTTAGGAGGCAGGAGGAGAAGTACCACGCTGCCTTACGGGGCTGGCCCACGTTGGGAAGATGCTCAGTGTCAAGTGGGGTGGAGGCTGTGGCAGCTCTGCACCCCAATCTAGCCTGGCAGCACCCTGTTTACCAGCAGTCCGTTTATTTATAACTCCTAGGGAGCCCTACTTAGTGAGTGTAGGTGGTGCGAAACATGAAATTGCCCCCAAAAAAGCTGCAAAATGCTGTGTGGCAGCCCCGGTTCCCCTGGTTTCTTTAAAAGCACAGCTCCTTATTTATCTGCTGGAAAGCTTCTGAAAGATGCTGTTTGAAGTCTCTCCCTTTTTATGTATTATGCAGGAATTTGGCTACAGGAAGTCTTAGTTCTTTCACGTATTTTGTATCAAAATCCTTTTGTAGACCAAATAATTACTTTTCCGTGGTAGAGAGAGTATGACCCATACACAGCGAGGCAGATTGCTCCAACCTGTTCATGCTACTGAAAGGAACTGAAAAGGCAAGCCTGTAGCTTTTCTGCTAAATTCTCAGGTTTCTACCATTTTTCAGAGAGATTTTTCAGAGGAGAGGAGACAGCTCTTAGGAAAGCTTTCTGCTTGTTGCCTAGCACGCTGGCTTCGTCCTTCCCAGAGCATCACCGAGGTGTTCAGCGGTCAAAGCATTGAGTTGATGGGCCTGTAGTCATCGGCACTTAAGGAAAAGACTTGCAAAAAATCCCTGCGGTTTCTGAACCCTTGGGCTCTTAGGGAGTTTTCCACCTGCAGCGAGTTTATTCGCTCCACGCTTAAAAGCAGACCTCGCATCAACAGTGGTTAAATCCACCCTTCAGAGCCAGCAGCTGCTGATGTTCCTATTCTGCCCGAGTCAGGCTGATAACCAGCTCGGTGAGTGCGTTATCATCACGCCCACTGACATCGAAGCAATGGCAATGAATGCTTAGGCTGCTGGAAGGAGCGAATGAAAGGGGGAGAGAGCCTCTTGTCCTCTGCCTGGTTCACACGGGCTCGATTAGGGATGTGCTTGCTGGGGCGTTGCAGCTTGGGGAGCAGACGCTGCCCTCCCTGCAGCTACCGAGGTGCCAAAAGGAGCGAGGGCAAAGGTAATTAATTGCAGGGAGATGGGATGACAAGGGGGTTGAAGATGATGATACAGTTTTCATTTCAACAGCAGATTAAATAGAAGGAGAAATGTTCCCATCCCGGCAGCTTGTTCGCAGTTCTGCGTCGTGCCGTTGCCATCAGGTTTTGCAGAGGCCAGCAGGGACCCAGATGTCTTTGGGAGTGAAATCCCAGAGCAGCTCTGTCTCTCTGAGGGATGGCAAATCCCAGCTGGCTTCGTCTCCCGAGCCTGCACGGTCATTTACGCTGGGCGGAAAGGGTGCAAAGTGACGGTGTGGCTTTGCAAGGCTGGAAAGTCGGGAGAAGGCAGGTGCCCAACTGCTTGTTACAGGGACAGCTTGGCTCTTTCAACGTCCAACTTCGGGAGGCTGGGAGTTCACTGGCCCAGGGCTCTGGTGTGACAGTGGGAAGCGGCTGTTTCAAAGGGAGTAAACAAATAAAAGACACTGTGATGACATTTAGTTAAGTGGCAAGGAATGCACCATAGACATCTCTCTGCATCAGCGTTGCTCCGGGTTTCCCGTGGGGTCTCCTTGCCTGTGTCCCTCGGGAGACGCGCAGCTTGTGGGCTGGGGGAAACAGTATTTCCCGATCACCGGGCTGGAGCGAGCTGGTTATCCCTGGATCTCATAGCCTCTGCCCAGCCACGGTCACTGCAAGGCTTTGCAAGTGAAAGCGTTACATCTGTTTAATCCTTTGCCCGTTTCCACAGGGGCACCTGCCCAATAGTGTGGTTAAGCGCGTAACCTCAGATGCTGAAGAGGAAAATCCCTCTAAAACCAGCCTTCGGTGTGCCAGGTCTGGTTTGCAGAATTAAGCATCTGTCTCTTCTGCTGCAGACAGCTTGCAGCTTTTCAAATCAGAGCCCTGCCTACGAGGATTTTGAATGTGCACCTGGAAAAACTGCAGAAGCATTATCCCATACCGAAAGGAGTCATCGAGTCTCTCCGAATCTGGCAATTACTTTTTCCACCCTTCAGATCCATCGTGCTTGATATCTGATTGCAAGCAATCACGGCGCTACAGGCTAACAAGTTACTGCTTGTCAGCTGGGTTGTAGACCACTTGCATGCTGCTGCACGGTGCTTCTTTCCACTTACAGTGGCTCAGGAGGATGTGTCCAGCCCGTTACCACAGCTCAGCTGATGGATGAGAACCGATGAAATCATAGTCCCAGGACACTGGTAATCTGTGCATCTCCTGAGACAGATTTCAGAAACGGCTGGACAGACTTGCCACCCTGTTTCCATTAGAGACGAAAGGCTTTAGACTCCATAAGGACTCAATTTTTTATTTTGCAAACAGTACAAGATTTATGCCCTTGACCAATGTTTGTAATTACCAAGGCCTGATGCAGGGAGCCAGGTTCAGTTTTGCTTGAACTGTCAGTGCTCTTGGAAAGCCAGGACTTTCAGTGTGCGCCTCTATCTGCTGACCTTCATCATGCGCTAACATGTGCTGAGCAGATCCGTAGCCTCACCCGCACAAAGTGCATCGTGACCTCAGTTAAGAAAACACTTGCTGTAATCGCCTCCAGATCTGCCGCTGTCTTTGATCAGTTTAAATATCAGTTTATCTTATGATATAAATATGTAAAACATCCATTTGTTTTCGTGCAGGATGCAAATAAATCATTGCGTAAGTTTATACATGAGCTAGGAAGTGGGGGGGGGGGTGCAGTGATGGGTTCATAATTCATAAGTCTCCACCTCTTTGAAGGTCATTACTTCATGAACATGCCGTTTTTCTTTTCAGCAAGCGCCTATTTGCATTATTCAAATGGTCCTTGTCATCCACAGCCAGCTCTGCTGTGCCGGAGGAGCTCCCAGCGGAGCGGTGATGCCCCCGCCTGCGCCTGGTGCCAGTGCCCGCTCGGAGGTACGGTGCCCATTCCGCCCGCTTCAAACTCCTGAGACCACACGTGGAGACTCGGCAGATCTGGTGGTCACCTCCCAGCCTTGCCACACGCCCGCCGGCTCACCCGTGGCCGCGTTCAGCTCGTTCCCACCCCTTTGCTTGTGTCCACATGTGCGCACCAGGAATAATTAATTAGACTGCAGCCTCAGCGCTGCAAAGGATTTTTATTATTCTCTTGATCCTGTGGCTGTTTTCCAGTCTTTCCCTGCAGCATATGCCCATCCTGGAGCCTAATCTCCTCCGTCTCTCGAGTGCCGTGGTCCTGGTGGGGTGTAGTCTTCCGTCAGCACTGCTCCGCCGTAACTCCGAGCCGCTGCTCACGGGCTTCGCACGGAGGTGACCCTGCAGCGTGGAAGCCCTTCCCCAGGGATGGCCGCGTGCGATGCTGCTCTTCGGCCGGAGGATACAGTTAAGCTCCTCTGAAAGCAACAACGCCCGCGTGCTGTAAGATCGGCTTTCCAGCGGGGAAGTTGTTTAAGGCATTGTTAGCGGGATGGTGTTCCAGGGATGAAGCTGAGTCCAGAGCTCAGCGTCTCCTCCTTCATGTCAGGCTTTGTGTGACACTAAGCTGGTGTCAGCCGGGCTTCTGCCGCCGGGCTTCTGCCGCTGGATTAAGCCCTGCTGCCAGTGGCCATTCGATGGGAAATAGGAATTTGGGCTTTCTTCTTCTGAGACACCTAAAAATCACCTTTATCTGCTTGGTCCCAACCCAGGCATAAACACAGCCCATATTTAACATGCTGGAGAACGGACTCTTATGCCAAGAGATTCAGTAAAAACTGTAAGAGCACATCATAGTTGATGATTGGGGAATCTTGTGTGATGAGCCATAAAATATGCAAATGACCATTCACATTTCTTCCATATTTAATGAAGAATCAGGGTCTCACACCAGTCGTGTTCTCCAAAGGTCTGTTAGCGTTTACCCAAGAGAGAAGGGATTTTGTGTAGTTCTTCTCTCTTAATTCCTGCTGGTGCCCTTATATTCCACCCTCCTTAAGGCCTTACCATTTTCCTCATCGTTAAAGGATTTTCCTTTTCTTCTCCTAAATGCTTTGCTGGTGGGCAGATTCCACCTGGGAAATGGGTGCATTCTGGGACAAAGTAATGCCTGTGTTCACACCTTCCGAAGTAATAAAGCAATTTCATTGAAGAACATCAGTATATAATAATATTAATCAATATTTTACTGCTGTCACTTTGGCTCACAGATGGTCTGTAAAGGAGAGTATAGGGAGCAATCCAAAGATAAGATATGGTGCATAAAATAGTGCAACATGATTAATGAACCTTTTGTCCTGGTGAGCAAGATAAAATATCTAGTGCTACTGCCCCATGCTAACAGCATTTAGATCACATTTTAAATATTTTTTCTTATTTCAGAGGGATTTCACTATCTGTCTTTGTTCAAGGGCAGATGAGAAAGGGATGATGCAAACACTGGAATGTGAAATCTTCCCTAGCTTAATTTTATTCTTAGATCACAGAGGTCCTTTCTTTGCTGCTTGTTTGTTCGTTCCGTTTTCTCACCTTTGCAGACTCCAGAGTTGGAAGAGATCCACATCCATTATTGACACCCCTCCCACCCCTCCTTCTCCACCTCAGCAAACCTGGCTGCCACTGCTGGTGGGTCTGGAGGCTGTCCCCGAGGCCACAGGCAGCACCGGCAGCGAGAGGTGGACCCGTGCCAGAGTTTTATAATGCCACAAAGTAAATTGCAGCTGCAAAGCAGAGGCAGAGCACCCGGGGCGTTTCCTGGGTCATTTAGACGGACGAAGGGCTGGGTGAGCGGGAGAAGATGCTGGGCTGTAGAGGGACAGAGCTTTGGCGCAAGCACAGACGTGAACTTGTGGAACTCCCCTGGGCTGGTGGCTGAAAAAGGCTTTTCTCCTCCTCCTCCAGTTCAGCTTTCTCTTCTCGTTCTTTGCCTTTCAATTCTACCACAGCTCATCCAAGGGAAACCCTTGCAACTATGCGAGACCAGGTCGGTGTTGGGATTCCTGCTTCTGGGACAAGGAATCCCCAGGGGAGACAGCGGATGCAGGGCTGGGAGGCTTAGGGCACTGCTTAAAGGTTACAAGAGCCCCAAAGTCGCTGCCCGTGGGGGCTGAGAACTGCCTGGGCTTTGGTGGGGGGTCCCTGCGGCTGAGGGTGCCCTGAAGTGAGCGTGGGGACGAGGACGGGTAGGACGGAGGTGTGCCATGGTTAGTGGGCAGCATCTTCTCCTGGGAGTAGCATCTCCACCTCCAGTGGCCATACGACAGATGAAGCTTTCTGGGAGACGCTTCCCCCCCTTTTAATGTACTAGAGGCTTGTCTTTTTGTAGAAATTTGGGTTACGGTGCTGCTGTCTGGAAAGCCTGGCTGCATTGCGTGAGCCACGCTGAGCAGCCTCACCACGCAGCAGTTGCCTGGACCAACCTGATTTCCACTGCCGGCTGCAAAACTGTGGTGTAAGAAAAATCCGATGACACCAGCATTATATTCCTCCCATAAAGACTGGCTTGCACCACGTCCAAAATGAAATGAAATACAGTGCTGCAGTGGCACTGTTTGACCTTTCCCGTTTTCTGGGTATTGAGTTTTATTTGAATTTCAACCTTTCCCCCGCCGTTTCTTGGCTCTCTCCGCAGCAAGCTGACAGCTATTTGCTCCGCATGGAAATCCACCCCACGTCAGGTGCCGTTGAACAGAACAGAAGCTGCTGCCTTTGCTTCGCATCTGTTCCTGATAGCACCCAGCAGATGAGGGTCTTGCGGAGGGCGGCATCACGCCCCTTCGGAGGAGTTTTGGACGCCGCAAACCTCCCCGCTAGTGACTTTTTCAGGGAATTCACTTTGAATTCTTGTCACGCGATTAGCGCAAATCTATGGCACTCTCCCTGCAAGATGAAGCTGGTCGCCCATCAGAGACAAAACTGTTATATTTCCTGTGTCTGAAGCATTTTCTCCAGACTGTACTGTTGTAGAGCAAGTTGTATTTTTTAACTATGCCAACCGATTTTCCTAAGAGACTATCAGATCTAGCTGGTTGACTGCAAATGCCGTTTCCTTCAGTTTTGGCAGATTTTACAAAGTCAAGTCAGCCTCCAAGCACATAAGCGATGAGCTTAGCTTCTCTGTAAGGTTAAGACTGAAACTGGGACAATTTATAGCAACATTTCTTTGCTGGGGAGAGTGGTGCTACTTTTACACCCATTCAATACTTCTTGGACTTCAGGGAGTTTACTCCCAATTTATTCCATGCTATGTGAGGTCAGAGTCAGGCTACTAAAAGAAGATAAATATCTTTAAAAATGTTTGTTGCCTGCTTTGATGAAAGGAATGCAAAGGCTAAAAATAAAGTGGAAAAAATAAGACTTGTTTTTGGAGAGGTGGGAATGACACAACAAAGCCAAGGACAAAGTCATTGTCTGCCAGCAAAGGAAAGCAAGGTGCAGAGATAGGGGTGTCTGTGGTGAAAAAAACGATGATCTGACGGATGAAAAGCAGGAATTTGCGGTTGCCCATGGTTTGTGGAGTAGGTTCATTTGCAGATTCCCAGGGTTTCTGGCTGAAAGTTGCCCATTGGTGATCTCTGCCAGGGGCTGACTTCTTCTAATAATCTCCAGTGTGCTGTGCCTGGGGATTTGCCTGGCGTGTGTGTAGCTGATTTTGGAACCGTCCATCCATCCGTCATCTCACTTTAGGGTAACTACGATCAGCATCCTGCGGTCTTCTGGCTCCGGCCCCTCTCCTGTTACCGCTTTCCATCAAGTGGATGGCAAATCCTTATTTTAGGTGGCTAATTAAAACGCACTGATTTATAGCTGACGCTGCTGATGTGCAAACCTCGACAGGGAAAACGTTTTTTGCCAGCGCTTGCCAGGCTGGCTGGGGTCTCCAGCTCGTGGGTGACCCTATGTAGAGCTCGGGGACGCGCAGCAGCCCCACATTCTCAGCCGCGTTGCTGCCGTAGATAGTCTGGGACACTATAGCTGCCCCTGCTCAGTGTCCGCTCTCCCAGGAAATACATATTGGTATTTAGTGATGGTTGTAGCGCTCACCAAGCGGTGGCCTGCTTCTCCCGAGGCGGGAGCATTTTGAGATAGCTGAGATCGTCTTGCCGTTGCTGCTTTTATCACCTCCGGGGAGTCCATAGCCTGCCTCTGCCTCCTTCTTCCCAGACTATGCGGCTATTGGCAGTGCAAAAATACTGCCTACGTGGGTGAAAGTAGAAGGAAATCCTCCCCAGTAGTTAAAACGTTGGGTTGATGTTAGCACTGAAGTTTATGCTCATAAAAGGCACAGTCTTCAAAAACACCTGGAAAAGAAGTGCAGCATGAAGGATCCCCCTCTGCACAGGAGAGGCATAACGGATTGCTTAGGCTGGGATAGGGTGAAGTGTAACCCAGTAATTGATGTCGTAGTAGGTAGAAAAGATCACTGCATTACCAGCTTTCCTGTATGAATGCAAAACTGTCATCTTTTTCACAAGAAAATTGGCCGGGGACCCTGTTTGCTATCTCCGAGCGGAGAAAAGGAAGACAAAATGCCATGCTGATTCCCCAAACCGTCATTTTAAAGTGTCTGAAGGGTGAGGAACGGGGATTCTACCAACCTGCAGGAATCCGTGCTCCCAGATCCCCTGAGGGGGGTTGAAAATTTGCTCTCCTCAACGACTGAGCCTGAAATGGTTGGGAAATTCAATTAATACTTGCACAGATAGCTGTTCCTAAGTATTTACACAGTACACCTATCTCAGTGGTATGTAAACACTCTGCAGGGTTCAGCAGCATGATTACAGTTGACCTGCCAAGGGCAGTCATTCCCTTTACTATTTTCCTATACGCTGAGCCTAGGCTATTGAATCTGAGCCCATTTTCTGGGAGATTTCATTTGAAATTCAGAGTACCGTCCTGCTCTGCATGACCAGGTAGGTGTAGGACAAAATTTCAGGAGTAAAACCTATAGAGATGTGACCCAATAATAAATTGGGGGGGGGGGGGGGGGGGGAA
>JANZLQ010000092.1:41605538-41647029 GCA_026212715.1 Elanus axillaris
AGGGGGGGCAGACATGGACAGACACCAAACCCAAACCCGTGCTTGTCTATGAGTGTATATATGTCGACGTTTAATCCTTGACAAGAAGGCGTGGGGCTCTGCAGCTGCGTGAAACCCAGGTCCTGATTCACTGGGTATCTCCTATAAAGCATTGACCGTTATGACTCGATTAAGTCTGGAAATAGGCGTTGAGTTGCAGCGTTCTCCCAAGTAAAATTCATCCTATCTGACTGGAAGCAGAGTACTTGATACCTGGAAATCTTTAAAGTGGCTTTAAGTGTCCGTAGGGCCTAAATGTTTCTAGGATTAGATAGCAGCTGAGCCGTGATTTTTGAGAGCCTCTCTGGAGATTTAGTTGCAGGGCTTGCCTTCACCTGTTAGGTATTTGAAGAGCTTTGAAAGCATGATTTAGGGTTCCTGGCATTTATGGTTGCACTCTTGAACCTCTGCAGCAAGTGCTTACATCCGTACTTGGGTATATTTGCCTAGAAAAAAGCTATTTCCTCAGGAGTTACTTTCCATTAAGCACCAAGCACCTGCAGAAGTTGTTTCGTGTCCCTTCAGGGGTTGCTGCCGAGAGCAGGAGGCAGGCAGGCACCGGCTTCGGGGGTTAGCAGTTGGACAGCACTAAAACTGCAGAAATCTGTAATAGGGAGTTGCTGGTTTTCACGGGAGCCGTGGGAAGGGGAAGCATGAACTCTGCTGCAACCCGTGGGCGCGTTTGAGCTCTCTCTGGTACGGTTGTCCTCTGAAAGTGCTTTTTGAAGATGGGAGTGACTGGTTTCCTTTTGGTTTTACCTGGAAAATTTTGCTGAACCTATCCTGCTTTATCTCCAGGGTACGCGTTTCCTTCACAACAGTGCTGGCTAAAAATAAAACGTTTCGGGAAAAAAAATAAATCCCATCTCTGATCGAGGACATTGGTGCTGGCGCTGGAGAGTGGCTAGGCTCGGCTAGTGAGTGTGGCTGGATGCAGAAACATCTTGGTACCCATCCTGCCTCTGAGGGAATGGTAGGACTCATAGTAACGTCACTAGCGCTGATTTCATCCCTCGATTCAGTGTTGTGGAGTGAAACATTACCGTAATCCAGGCTTTCATATCATCCTTGTCCGGGAAGCGGGTGTGATGGCACATGCATCGTGCATTGGCACCTGAGAATTTCATTTATTAACAGTTGAAGTGCTTGGAGATCTCCGAGTGAAAAATAGAAGTGCACTTCAACAGCTGCAAAAGAAAATAGGCTGGGTCAGGGGACCAGGCTGTAGCAGCGTGTCCCCTCCTGTGTGGTGCAAAGTCCTTGCAGCCTCTCAGAATGGAAGTTGAGATCCATTTCTCCGTGCTGAAATCCAGTTGCCCGTAGAAGGTGCAGGAGCATTCACCAAAAAGCCTGGGCTGTCCCTCTGGGGCGGACGGGAGAGGCTTCCCAGCGGAGGGATGCGGGAGCAGCGTGCATCCGCAGCACGTCTGCCCTCTCGGCATCCCGCGCTCGTGGGGGACCGGGTTTAAGCAATTGGGGCGGAGGGAAATGGGCAGCCTACTTCTCAATTAGGTTGCAGCACAGTCCTAGTAAATGAGCATCCCATTTTAAGGAAATAGAGGAACGCAGTCTCGACGGGAGATGGAGGTATCGGTATATCTCTTTGATGGACTTGCACTGAGAAATACTATGATTCTGTTGAAATGTGATTTTAATAGTTTCTCTGTTTTCCCTGATTCTCCCTGCAAAGCCTTTTCAGCCGTGAAGGATGCAGTGGATAGTTTGAATACTGATTCTTTGTGGGCAGCCTAGTTAAAATATAATTATACAGTTTATCATTCAGTAAAAGCCTGTCTCTGAGAGGAGTCCTTTTAGGAAAGGAGAGGGTTTCTTCTTCTGTTTGTTAGGGAGTAAAAATGAAATGGAACATTTGATACTCTAAGCGGTGCTCTATTCACCCATCTTCTGCCATGGTAACAAAAAAAAAAAATAAGAAAAGAAAGAGGGAAGACTTGATGTTTCCTCTAATGTCAAGAGCTACAAAGAAGGTCATTTTAAGTTTTACTGGCTTGTTAATTCAAGCTGTTAAATTAAAGTGCATCTTTCCCATGCAATGGCACAGCCTAAAAATGTTCTTTATTTGGATTTGGAGATAAACAGCTCGTACAGTGAGATTGCAGACTCGAGAAGATAGTGGGTCCGAAGAATGAAGGAGATACATGGAATAAAACCAGCAACATGGACATAAAACTGATGCAAATGGAGGAACCAACCCCTTTGCTAAACGCAGGGTGGGAAGTCAGATGCAACCACTTCATTGCTTTTGGTGGGCAGAGAGGGGCTGGTTGGGGGACGTTACCCTTTCGAGGCTTTTTTTTTTTCAGGCTCATAGATAAGGTAGCGGATCATAAGTGGTTGTGACTCTCTCTGCCTGCTGGTCTCCTGAGGCTGACAGCGCCTGAAGTAGCACCTGTATCCTTCAGTAGGAACCTGGGCCGTGTCAGGCATCTGTGGAGACGGTGCGAGCAATTTTATTATGTAATTTTGTTATTTTATTTTCTTAAATGGCTGTCATCGGAAATGCGTAACTGAGGTGATGCTGTTTGCCATTCTTTCCTTGTTTCTCCCTGGTGAGCGCTCCCGTCTCGGTGCTGTGCAGATAGGCAACGTGCTGGGAGTGTTTCCGAAACAGGAGTCGGGTTTAACGGAGCCCCAGCGGCTCCCATCTGTTCGGTCTGGGCAATGGTGTGCATCGGGAGTGTATTTTAGCTGTTGCTTGGCATGTGGCAAAGCGAGCGTTGACCAAGGAAAGCCCTGGAAGTTGTTGGCATTGTCTAAGCAGAATCAAAATACAGATTTGAAGGGCACGTGGCACAGCGCAGCATGGGCGGATGGCCCTGTTCAGCCTCGGGAAGGCAGAATTGGCACCCAAATAGCACACCCAGCTGCTGTAAAATTGCTGAAATTGGGTAATACTGTCGTTCTTTTCCTCTCTCGTCCCCATTTTCTTGCCTTTGTCTGACCCAGATCTTGCAGCCGCCATGCTATGGTACGTGCAGGAGCTCAGGTAGGGTCAAAACCTGCATCTTGCAGGGCCAGAAGGTTTTGGAGCTGGATTTTGGGGGAGAGGGAGGAAGGTGGAAAGCTCAGATGGGATGGAGCTGGATCCTGGTTTTGTAAGGCGAAGCTCTGGGGAGGAAGGAAAGGTTAGCTGGGTTTTTTTTTCTCTTTGTAGAGGCTAAAAAAAATAATAAATCAGGAGTTGTCTTTATAGCCAGAGCTTTTTATGGCCTTCTGGAAATAAGGTAACTCATCCCTTTGGCCGGAGGGCCAGGGAGTAAAAGCATTCCTGGCTTTGGGCTCCTTGCAGCGGCTTCCAGGGTGCTGGGGACTCCCCTCGCTGTCCCGTCCTGCGGCAACACCTGCGCTTCAGCAGTGGGAGACAAAAATCTGCTTTGTACAAACATAGAGGTTTAAAACGTAGTTGAGTTCCACAAAGGAATGAAAACAAGACCTTTTAGTATGAGGGTGTTTTTTTGTTGGGTTTTTTTTTTTTTCTTCTTCTGAATGGAATGGAGACAAAACATTTGGTTTTGGATAGAAAAGGCTCCCCTCCCACCAGTTTGCCTCCCTCCATCTCTCTGGAGGCAGCAAATGGCTCATGCTGGACCTCAGATTCTTTTCCACCGAATATTGTCAGAACTAATACACGTCTCTGTGGACTGCTTGAGCAGAAAATGTTAAGTTCCTTCGATGCAGCCAAGAGGAACCATGTCCTGAGTCCTAGTCCCAAAGAACTAGGATTAGAAACTTCATTTCCAGCCAGCAAAGATGGTCCCGCTTAAATCAAGCGCCGCAGAAAACTTCCTGTGACTGGTTCCCATTTTAAATAGTTACGGTGCAAACTTAGGATGCCTCAGCTTACGGCGGAGATGGGAGTCCCGCTCCGGTGGCTGCGCTCCTGGATCTGCGGCTGCTCACTGTGGGACCTTCAGCAAATGGATTGTCATCACCTGCAAGGAGAGGACACCTCTCCCGTGGGAAGTGCTGTGTCGGAGTTGCTGTTACCAATGCATAGCGTAATCTTTCCTTTTTTTTTTTTCTTTTTTTTTCTCCCCCCTTTTAATAAGGGCAAAGACAGCCTTGTTTTTCCAAGCGGCTTAAAAGCACTTTTTGAGTGTAACTTTTGGCTCTTTGAGCCTTTGAGAGAGTATTGAGTTGCAAAAGGTGGTGGCTGCCAGTTCCTATATAAAAACACTGCATTAGTCAAAAACCCCTTTGGAAGCGCCACTGATTAATATATCAGTTCCTATGAGAGCACGCTGACCTAGATTTTGCTTTAGCTGTTTAGGTGGAGACTCGACTACAATGTGGCTTTTATCTATTCGCAGAATGGATTTAGAGGATGTGGAGTCTACAGAGAGCTTTTATTTCCTTTTAAAACCATTGTGTTCAAACGTGCTACCATATGTTTTGTTTTTTTAATCTCGCTCACTGATCGTTTGGGGGTTTTAGAAGGTCAGTGGTGTTAAGCTTATCAGCCACCTCAGAATGGTTGGGGAATCCATTAATTTGCGCGTGTTTCGTGGCATAACTTGATTATCGGACACCTGAAAGGCACTGGAGGTAGAGGCTGTAGCAAATATTTGCTGGGATGAGCAGTTTTTCTCTTTGGTCTCTTTGAAGTTCAGATGTGTTAAAAGTATGATCATAACACTTAGAGGCAGGCATTTCTTATCTGGCTTATTTTTGCTGGGGGAATATAATGCAATGTGAAAGGCGCTTGTATGGAATTTCTGGAATAGCATTTTACAGGGTGGGAAAAACAGGATGTCCGCGAAGGAGTCCAGCCTGCGAATTTGCAGCAAAGGCTCGCTGGGAAGGAGCTGAGACTCGGTGCTGCTTCGCCGTCGTCAGTCCCGCGCTGCAGAATCTCAAAGCGCTTTCGGAGCGTCAGAGGGGTTCCCTTCCGAATGCCGCTGGCCTCCCCATCCTTCAACTGAGATTAAAAATCAGGCATGGAAACTATGGCGATCTCGTGGGTTTGAACCATCCCAGGGGCATCTCCGATTGCTGAATGCAGGAGGATTTCCTCGGCTCGACTCCCGTAACCTCTGGAGTTGCCATCTCACCTTCCCAAGAGGGCTCTCCTCCGTGTCTCTGCATCTCGGGCAGCATCCGAACCGGGGGAAATGGAGTTGAAATGAATGTTCCGCTCGTTGGGATTAGCTACAGTTCAGGTGTGTTCATCTGCGCCGATGATAACGGCACATCTTGTCGCTGCCGGCCAAGTGAGGTTGAGGAGGAGGAAATGGTTCGCCTAGGTGGTTTCGTAGTCCTCACTGCAGCTCGATTAAAAGATTCTGCCTTTGATCCACCACGCGTGCTCTCTCTGCCATTGAGACAATGTATATATTGTTTCTTTGAATAGCAATATTTACAGTGAAGTCTTACTCGTTTTGGGTACAGGGCAGTCCAAGCACATGTCTGAAGTCTTGATTTCAATAGCACAGGGCTGCAGTTCATCAAACCCCATAAATATTTATCTTTTCAACATTCTTTGTATGATTTCAAAACACTGGCTGTATTTTAATGGGACGCTTCATGTTGTTTATTGTGCAATAGCTTTGCCATAGATACGCTGACAAAGAAATCTCTGATGGCCATAATGAATGGGGAGGCACGTTCTCTTCCAGACGTGTTTATCAACCTGGTAAAAGCCGCCTTTGCATCAGCACTCCCCGGGTGGGTGGGGAGCGAAGGCCAGTTGGGGATTCCCCCGCGAATGCTATGAGTCAAAAGGATTTGCAGCTCTGCCAGCCCTGCACACTTAGAAATCATGAGTCGGTTGCTAAAAGTCATGAGATTTACAATAAATAAATGTAGGGGTATTTCAGCTTGCTTTCTGACAGCTGTGGTTCTGGGTAGAATCAATACTTGTGTTCTGGATTTCTCTGCGACCCCGGTGGCTTGGGATTTATTCTTTAATTTTAATGGCATAGTGGAAATTTTTGCTGACATGTGAGCCTTTGGGTGTTGAGACTTTTAAAAGATGCATCAAGTGTTTGGAGGCTTTTGTGGATAAAACAATACAAGCTGGCAGCACGGGCTGCTTCGGGGAGAAGCGATGGCGTAAGCGTGCCTCGTCCTGGTGATGACTAGCTCTTCCCAGCGACTGGAGACTCTCTCTGTGTCTGCTCACTTTAGAGGCAAGAAAAGAGACTCTCAAATGAATAAGGACCTTGCTTGGCTTTTAGCGACACTCGGATTTTGAACCTTGTTCTTGCTGCTCTAACAAAACCGCTTGGTTGTTAAGCCACTTAAACGCTGACGGAGGACGCAGTTAATGGCAATCACAACCCCCTCCCTGAAGTTTTAGGTGTTTGTTTAAATGTTTGATTTTTAAAATTTTTTTTTAAATGCTGAGATGATTAAAACAACATAAAAAGAAGTGGTCTTTCATGAAGGTTTTTGCAAAGTTCTGTGGAGTGAATGGGATGCGTGGTCGTCGCTAAAGGTTGTGCTACCAAGAAATTGCCTGACAGGCTTCATGCTGATATCGAGACACCAGCTGCTGCAGAAGCCTCGTCATGAAACTCTTGCGTTATAGGATTTTTTTAAAGATTATTTTAGATTTTTCTTCCAAGCATTTGATTTGTTAGAACAAAAGATTTTTGGAGAATAAAAGAAGGCTGAGTAATTATAGTATTATGAACCTTAGTAACTGTTCCTTTACAGACAGAAAAAAGTTCATGGTGTAAAGAATAAACAAACCCGAGGTCTCTACTTCTTAATGAATAAGTGTGCTTAAGGGCTGAATGTTTTAACCAGTTAAATGATCTTTATTTTGTTCAATTATGGAAGACTGTTATTTTCAGTTCCGAAAAAGCATTAATTACTTTTTCCTCTCTTTCCAGGCAGGATTATTGATTCCACACGCTGATTCTGTCCTGTGTGAATTCATCTCCTGAACACCTGCACCAGGTACTTCTTTCCTTTCATGGCATGTTTGTGCGATCTATGCTATCTTTCCATTTAAGGCCGCTTCAGAAAGGTCTTTATGCTCTGTGTTTGGATTTTAATCTTGCTTTCAGGAGACCGGGCTCTGTGTTTTGCCTCCCTTTTGCTGGCGTCCCATATTTTTTTAACTGCAAGAAGATGCTTCTGCTCATGGAAACTGGGGGGTGGCGGGGCCCTTGGAAATAGGGCCTGGATATCGGTGTTGTTCCGAGTGAATCGAATGGTATGTGGAGGCCTTGCAAAAACCAGAGTATTTATTTCCAGTTGCTCAAGGAGCACGTGAGTAGGGCTGGATAAAGGACCTCGGTGTCCCTGCTGATTTCGGTTGCGCTCTCACAACTGGGAGTACTGTGCCTGTGAAAAGCAATCGCCTTCCCAGCTGTTTCTTATCACAGATGTAGCATGTCAGGAGGAAAAAGCCCCATGTGTGACCTGAGACATCCCGCAGTTCTGAAGTGTCTGAAATGCTTAATACTTTTGTCAAACTGATCCCCAATCTCTTTTCATCACACTGAAGTTATGGCATGCTCTGATGACCACAGAGCCCAAGGCAATGCTGAGTCCTGGCTACACGATTAAGCTGCGTGAAGTGCTTCACCCATTTACGTGATAGTTTTCATATGTTTTCTTGTTGGTATTTACTACTATACGTTACCTCTATTTCCACTTATAAATGAGCGTGTGGCTGCAAAAGTAGAGAGGGGGGAAGAAAGCAAGTCAGATTTGCCCTCTTGCAAGGAACATAGGGAAAATGATGTAGTGCATAGGCACCAAGCCATTCCTCGTCACACGGTCAGGATCATCCTCTGTGAATATTTTTCCATCTAGAATTCACTGATCTGCTTTGCTGGTATTTTTTGACCATACTTTGTTTATTCCCCAACCACTTCGGATGAGCAGCAATTGCGCTGGCAAGAACATTTGTGGGAAAGCAGCATCACGTTGCATACTTGTGCGAGTAAATATTCACAAGAGAATCCACGTCAAGCGCTTGCACGGCCGCTTGCTAATTCTCTTCTGATTACTCACCAAAGAGACTTGCTGCATGTTTATAGCTGTTTGGTGGGCAACTGGCAATGAAATTGGGAAGACTTGTAATTTGTCTAAGCCTTTGATTGTCAAGTCTGGGATAGAAATGAAAGCATCTGGCCTGGATTGACTAATTGAGTGGTACTGGTAGCCCAGACTCTCATAGCAACTCATTTCTGTCTGTTAGCAACTCCAGTTTGTCTGTTCAGGCTATTCATCAGAGCTGAAGGCTGCAAAAAAATTGGGGAGAATCGCAGTTTGTTTATAGATTGTTATGACTTAAACGAAGAGCTGGATTTGCTGGATAAATGAACAGAGCATTATTTGACCAGCACTGGGGAAATGTGAAGACCCTATTTACCTTTTGGTTTGAAGTGTTCTTGAAGCAATTACCAGTAATGCCTGTGCCTCTGGAGAGCTGTTACTGAATGATGATTCTTTCTTGGGACTCCCAAATTCTCCGCTCCGAGTGCCCTGCGCTGATGGATACTTCTGTCTGGTGTTCTGCTTCTCCTCTTGCAAAGTGCTGGGAAAAGCAGCTGTTGCCTTTGATACTTGGGTAGGTTGGGCTTCACAACTGCGTAAACTATCACTACTTGATTGCTTGCTCTGTTTCCCCATGAGTTTTCCTGTAGTGGAGAAGAAAGCGCTAATAAACTGTTCCAGTTGCGGTTCTGTAGACGAATGTGGCTTTTGGTGGACGCTTTTTAAATGGAGGTCAACTGTCAAACCAAAGTTGCCTCATTCTTTAAGGATTTGGTCGACAAAGGTAGCTGAAATAAAGTTGGACGTCTTTCTAAGTGTTGGATGTGTATCTGAAGAAAGCAATTAGCGTTTTGCAGGATAAAGTGCACACACCAAATGGATTAAGAATTGGCTGATACATCTGAAAAAATAGTCATCTTCAGGGAGCCCTTGTGAAATAAGAGGTTGCTTGTTGGGCTTCGTGGGGTTTGGCGCACTGTTGATTCCATCGTCTCATCAGCGACCTAAAGTCATGACAAAATTACTGCTGATGAAGCTTTTGTCCAGCTCACGCTTTGGCTGGGAAGTGCATAGCGGTGACTAAAGAAGTAATGCCGTGTAGTCTGGAAGGCTTGGTAAGCTCAGCCCACGGAAATAAAACACGCTTTGATGCAGATGTAGCTCTGCGTCTGGGAGCAAGGCAGGCAAGCGATGGCACTGCCAGCTGTGCCGCGGAAATAAGTGCCTTTGTGAAGGGCAGAATGAGCTCCCAGTGTCCCAGGCTGGCAAAAACCGGCCAGCGTGATGCTGGGATGGGTATGCAGGAGAGCCGTGTGTTACCCCACCAGACCGGCTGGGTTTGGTTTTTTTGGTTTTTTTTTTGAAAAGGATGTCAACAAATAGAAGTCAATGTGGAAACGTGCTAGAAAAAATACGTGAGAGCTGGGGAAAACAAGCTATTTAAAAGCTCTTACTCCACTGAATTTATAAAAAAAAAAAGTGACTTTATATTTATGCACTGGAATCATTTTGAGAGAGGAAAATTTTGGAAACAAAAGGAAAAGATAGAGTGAGAATTTTAGCTGGAAGCTAAAACCGAACATATTCAAACTTAGATACAAAGCACGTGTGTCTGAGTATGAATGCCACAGAGGATTTACTGTCTCTTGGTGCTTGTCAAATCAAGCCTGTGTTGTGCACGGGAGGAGTGCTTTTGCCAGGACCCAAATGAAGCTTTAATTGTAGGGCTTTAGTTCTTGGGCTTTATACGGCCGGGTGAGTGGGTGAAATGTAATGGTTGGGGTGATGCAGGAGGTCAGAACAGATGATATCATGGTCCCTTCAGGACTCAAAGCTTTATGAATAAATGCATTTGAAAATTGTGTTATATTCCAGTGGAAAGGACTGGCGTTCCTTGAGATTAAAAGGAGAGATTGAGACTTGCAACCCCGATAATGTCCCTGTTGGCTGGAGGGTGGCACCAGGCAGCGTTGGCGCAGCCCGCCGTGGCTCCTGTCGCCCTCCCAGCACGTTCATCACAGGAGCTTGTGCTCGTTACCGGCTGTGCAGCTTCCGAGTTTTCTCTCGGTAGAGATCACAGAAAATAATGCTTAAGATGAAAGACTGGTCAAGTAAACCCGTTGGTTATTAAATACCTTTAGGTGTCTTTACAGAATGAGTTGTTGAAATCAAGGGCAGTTTTATGCCTTGCTCCAGGAGCTCTGTAACACAAGCAAACTCGTTTTGTTGAGGGAAGGAAAACTCGGGGTATATTTTCCCTTCCTTTCTTATCTGTCTGACATCTCTGTAGGTACATTCCGTCTTGTTTCCAGTGTTCCGTCAGAAGCGAGAGTTCTGATGAGGCAGAGAGTGATAATAAATCCCCCACCCACCAAGCCCATTTACCAAAAGAAATACTTTGCTTTGGGAAAACAAGTATTTTAGACCTTGTGGACAAGAGGAAAAAACATTTTCAGGTCAGAGATGCGACTTGTGATGATTTCTAGTTCTAATCCAGTGCCGCGCTATGTCGTGATGAAGCTGGGCGACTGATCCCAGTGATGCTCTGCTCCCTGGAGTCCCCGAAAATAGCAGAACATTTTCTTTTTCAGGCTGCAATGTGCCCACCTTGCCTTCCAGTCAAATTCCATTTTGCTTCTATTCTAGAATTGAGTAAGCAAGTTTAATTATCTCTATTGTGTTAAATGGTTTCCAGATCGGAGGTAAGTGCCTCCAAGCAATAGGTAAAATGACGTTATCCATCTGCATCCCTTTGGAATACGGATGAAGGATGCTGTGTATTTGTTGCTGCGATGTTATTACCTCTGTAGCTCGTGTGGCCCGGAGACAGCGGGCTCGGGGTCCGTGACTCGTGATTAGGGGTTTTGGTGGTGTTCTCTCTTTTTTTGCTGTTGTTGTTTGGCTGCAGCTGGAGAGGAAATACCTTAGTGTTGTCAGCTGAGATGTAAACAGAATGTCCATCATCAATCAGGAGTCATTGAGGTTCATATGCTCTTGCGTTCTCTCATAACCATGGGAGAAGCAGATTAACGTGAAAAATACTGGTGCGTGCATGTGGTTTTGTGTATTTAAAGCTAACCAGATGTTTGAAACATCTTTCTGAAATACAGATGATGATATAATGACTCCATAGTAATAGAGAGCATTGGCAAGGGAGACATGAATATCCCTCGGTGTGGCATGTAGAGATGAACTCCTGATTCGTAGGCTTGGATGAGTTCAGGAAGTTCACAGGCTACCTAAGGACAAAAGATTTGTGTTCCAGGCATGCACTCTGTCCTTGGTAACACACAACACTGCTGGACCGAGAACATCTTCAGGTTATTTAATTTAAGAAAAGGCTCCGCTTGATGATCAACTTGGCGCTCGCAGGATGCCTCTAATCCAGAGGCTTTGCACAACACTTGCTCTGCTGTGAGGTCCCTTTGGTGGGAGGTGGGTCGGAGGAATGTGCCGGGCTGGCTCCGGTCACCAGGACGGCAGCGGTGGGCTGAGCCCCCGCCACGGCCGGTTGGCACGTCTGGCTCCAGGCACGTTGCTCGTCGTACGACGCGCTGCTCGATTGATCCTCTAGCAGAGAAAGAGGAAAAAAGCAGGCGAAAACCAGACGCGATGGCTAGACTGATACGGTTTTTGGCCACTTACCTATAAGATTTTGAAAGCTAAAAATGTGAATGGGAGGGAAAGAAAATGCTCTGGGGTGCAGGTAATCTGATACGGAGGCACTGGTCCCAGTTCCTCGGTAGGAACATTATTGTCTTCAGCGAAGCTGTGCATACGTTTCTTTTTATACCAAATGAACAGATAGCAATTTCCTGCCTCGCTTAGGTTTCAAGGCCATAGTCTGCCTCGGTCTTTCCCCCGTTGCACAAATTCATGGCAGCGTGAGGAATGCGGCATCTGTCAACACGTGCTGCAAGAGAAATACAGAAGCCAAAAACCAGGGCTTGACAGGAGGTGGATGACTGCGTTTTAAATAATAAAATGCCCTTTCCTGTTAATTTTGTTGGGGTGAGTTACAGAAGGAGGGGAGGAAGGCTATACTGAATGCCGTGATTTTGTGCTCGGAGGGCACAGAACGTCTGAGAAACGCAGCAGGTACCGAAAGGGTGTCGAAAGCAAAACGTAACCCCTGTGGTCCGTGGCAAGGTCAATCTGGAACGATTTTGCTAAAATGAACAAACCTCAGCAGCGTTTAGTCCCGAGTGTGACTACAGCTCTGCGTGCTTTCTAATCTGCGTTACACCTGCTTGCTGGTTTGCTTTTTTGGCTAGAACCCTGCTTCTGTCCCTCCGCTTTCTTCTGGATCCACTTAGTAGTTGATCGAGGTACCCAAAAAGTTGGCACCCGTTTTCTGCCTGATGTACGAGTTGGAGGCACTATAGTGTCGCTTCCCTGTCTAACCGGTTGCTTTACCATTGGATTTAATCAGAGTTTTTGGATCTGTTTGTTTAAACCTTAAATACTCGGCTAAATTTGAATGCTTTATCCAGCCTGGGTTGGACCTGCGAGTCTTCGGAAGGTCTTTAAGCCGTCTGTAGTCTCTGTCAGCCCTGGTTTCTGCAGTACGGACACCCGCAGCAAAAAGCTGTCATCCTGCGTGGAGTCAGCTCCAGTCTTGTAACGCCTGAAAAACAGTAACATTGATACTTGTGGTAAGATAAATGCCTTGATTTTCTGCATTTTCTGCAAAAAAAATGGGTAACGCTGGTCACTGAAGTGAAGGATCACCTAAGGTGTTTGAAGATGCTGATTTAATTGGCAGGTTTGCTTCTAGCTACACAGTTAATTCTCCAGAGAAGGTCTAATTGCTTGGCGCCAGCACAACAATTTTCATCTGCAGCACATGATTAATTTGTGCTGCTTTATCCCCTGAGCCTACAGAACAGTGCCCTCTCGTGTGCAGCACCGAGATGAGCTGGAAATGATAAATCCTTTTCCAAACCTGACATAATTTTTGAAGTGTCAGTAAGAAATGAAGACTGACCTGTCACCACATGTTGCTTCGCTTTTTTTTTTTTTTTTTTCCTTTCTGGTGTCCTATGTGGCACGATGGCTGTAGAACCATCGTATAGAAATGATCGTACGCCCTTTTTTTATACTTTATACATCCAACACGCTGAATTCACTTCTTTATTCTAGTGGGGGAAAAAAGCCTAAAGCTTTCACCTATTTTCCTGACTTTCATGCTGTAGCTAGCATGGATTCTAGTGATTTGCATGCAGATGTCAGCAGCTGTGCTCATGGGCCAGGAACCAGAGATTAAGGTGTAGAACACAATTTCAGAACAGTCCCAAA
Source organism: Elanus axillaris (assembly GCA_026212715.1). Lineage (NCBI taxonomy): Eukaryota > Metazoa > Chordata > Aves > Accipitriformes > Accipitridae > Elanus > Elanus axillaris. The sequence goes on from JANZLQ010000092.1 coordinate 41,618,850, forward strand.
AGAAGAGATTCAACGTTAATATGTGTATTACACATTGCTGGTTTGGGTTTTTGGTTTTGTGGTGAGTTTTTGTTTGTTTGTTTGTTTTTTTGCATCATCACTTGCCACTGTAGTGGGACCGCTTCAAGTGCGTAGTGAAGCTGAAGTCCTTGGATTGCCATAAACTCTACAAATGAGAGAAACCTGTGTGTTCTCTCCTGTGCCGCTCTTTAAGCGTGATCTCCCTTCCAGTCCTGGCCTGTTGCTGTGCAAAATCCCAATCATTTTGCTGGTTGGGCTGTGTATAATAAATTGCAATCTCCATATGTTGGCAATGGTCCTTGCGTTCTTCTGTCTCATCTGTTGTCATGTTTTACTCGAAGCTACTCTTTCAATAAGCTAACAGTTTGTCTTTTTTTTTTCTACAGGGACTTATCTGAGTAAAGTTACCCAGCCTAAAGCTTTTAGGTGCTTTACAGGAGATGTTCTTTTTATATGTGGCTAGATACGAACAAATAAACTTAACTACAGACCAGTATGTGTAATGCTGGCACGTGGATTAAAAATGCTGTAGTACTTTTTGATTAGTGCTATAAGAAAGGCACCTACAAATGAATGCTCTTTGGACATGATGAATTGGAGATGACTGCGTGTGGTTATATCCTGCTGCAACGGGCAGAGTGCCCTTGTAGGAGAACCTGTGCTGGGAATCGGCTTGGGTTGGGGGGGGTGCTTGCTTCCCAAACATATTTAGAAATAATTAATCTAGGGGTAAGACTTAAACCTTTTATGAGGCTTATAACCCCGCTTCGCTGGTGCCTCCAAACTTTGTTGCTGTAGAAGGAGAGAGTAGACTCTGTCTTTTTTTAACTGTGTTATGGGCGTGTTTGTTTAGCTAGTTGTATTTAATCTCTTACAAGTTGGAGGAATGCATGTTAAATAAACATTAAGTTTGGGCACTTTCTAGAACTGGGTGTGTTTGCCTGATTTTTAGGAAGGGTGATGTGTTTGGATGAAGAATTTATATTTTGCAGTCAGGTTCCCATTGCGCTTACTCCAACGGCTGAGATCCGATGTTCGGATCCAGGATGCTGCGTTCAGCCAAGGGAAGTCATAAGGGGAGTGGAATTGTATAAGCCAGAGATGTTGTCCACGTGGGTGAGTCTCTGGAACACAGGGTCCCGTTCAGCAGGGCTGCGTGTGAGGTGCAGCATCTGCCCTTCAGGATCTCGCTGTCAAGCTGTGAGCTGCAGCTGATGGCATTTCCCCACGCTTGGTCCCGTTTTGCTTCCAGCAGGCTTCTTGCTTCGGTCACCACTTAGGAGGATGCAGCTTCCAGACTGGTCCTTCTCATCAGTCGTTAGTGGTTGGTAGCTTCTCTGTTCATAGCACCTACCTCCTCTTGCACCAGCTTGGTGGGAGAAACAATCCAACTTTTTTTGGCCAAGATAACTGGAGCAATAGAAAGCACCGGCCTTGCGGAAAGCCTGAATCCGAACTGACACGGGGTAATCGCAAGAGTTTTCCCAGAGCGTGGCTGCGAGTACAGGGCTGGAACCCCGACTGGCTTGTGGGTGCGCGAGTCTGTATGTGTCAGAAGTGGCAAACGGGCCAGGAAAAATCCACGGAAGCGATGGTGCTGTGCCCCAAGAAGATGCCAAGAGAATGAGAGGTTTCTCAGGCAGAGTGTTGGCTATGAAGGTAGGCTTGGAAATGTCTGCGAGGAAATTCTCCTTCTGTTCCCACTCAAGTCAGGGGAAAATGACTTTGCGTGCACATTTTTCAGTCAAACGGGAAGCTACTTGACTCTTGCTCTTGGAAACCGGGCAAGAAGATCCTGGGTATTAGCTAAGCGTGCCAGTTGAAAGGGCCAAGACTGTACCTCTGATTCTTCTGCCCGTTACTTGACTACCAGAGCCTTTGCTCTCGCCTTGCCCATCGAATCCAAAACAGAAGGGCGGCACTAATCCCACTGTCCAGACCACGGTTCCGTGTGTGTTGGAAGTGGTGCGGAGACCTTCAGATGGAAGCAGTGTAGTTGAACGATGCCCCAGTGTCCTTGCTGGGAGGGCAGGCTCATGCCACGGAGCGCAGGCTGCTGCTGAGGGCTCAGAGCTCTAAATTTCCTGCCTGCTATGGATGTAACACCAAAATTGTCTCCCTTAACATTGTGTTTGCACGCGAAGGCTGGAACAGCAATTCCATGTTCTTATAATCCTTCTGCTCGGATAAAAATCAGATCTTAACAAATGTGAGCACACGAGGACGAAAGACTTTTATTACAGTATCTTTTTAATTATCAAGGTGGGGAATCGCGTTTTACAAACTACAATAAATTGAATTTTATTATGGTTTGTGTGAGGACTTATTTAATAGTAGATTACACTAGACACTAACAAAACTCTTTTTCTTTCTCTAAGGTTTATTTGTCGCTTGTTGAACTCTGGAAAAATGAGCTGTGAGTTGAACCAGAGGGTTACAGATATAATCCAAATGATGGTTCCTATTTATGGTTTAGATTAGCCTAGTTTAATTCCAGATTGCGAACACTTTTAACATCTGTGAAATCCAAACCAGGCAGTTATGCTTTATTAAGATCTAGCTCCTACTATTTTCAATAGGTAATTTGTGAAGTCTCAAATACTGAATTATGGCTGTTTATTTTGGAAGGAGCTTCACTTTTTTTCTCTTGTCTGTACTCATTGGTAATCCCGGTGTTATGTTAACTCGGGGCTTCTGTGGAGCCTGCTGCTACAGGCAGACAGGGAGAGAGGACGGCTTTGATAGCGAGGAGCATCCACCCTAAGCTAGTAACCACCGCGTTATTTCACCTCCCGTTCAGGGCTTGTCTTATTTCTTATCCTTGTCACATTCTCCTGAGGAGTGGCAACTCTGTTCTCTTCCCTGTTCTCTCTTATGCTTTGTCCTTTGTCATGGAGACCATGGGTCCACTGAGTGACCCATGAAAAGCCTATTTTCAAGTCCATAGGTTTCTCCTACTGCTTCGATGATTATTTTTGTATGTGGAAGCCTCTGAAGAACTTCCGAGGTCTCACTTTCCTAGTGTGAAAGTTGCCTCGCACTGGTGTGCTTGGGCTGAGATGTGGCCGCGTTGTGTAGTTGAGAAGTTAGAGAGGACCCGTCTTCTCTGGTGAAAGGAGTGGAGACTACCTGATGCTTAACAGAAGATGACAATTTCTTATGTAGAGCTCTCATGAGACCTTGGTGTGCCTTGAAAGGCGAGACCGCCTCTTGAAAGGCAAGACCGCCTCTTGAAAGGCAAGACCGCCTCTTGAAAGGCAGTGGGGACAGAACCAAGTAGAAGTTTGGGACACAGGTTAAGGGAGATGCTCGGAGGTTGTATTTGCATAAGCAAATGCATCGGAAGTGTTTGAACAGACTTAGGGAACTTTGCGCGTTTTTCTTGTTCAATAAATGCGTTGAGTATGGCCCATCAGTGCCTGCATTAGGAGAAAACTCCTGAAAGCGGAAGGGTCTCTGTTTAGCAAGCATAGGTGTAGTAAATGGTAATGCCTTGGTGATGGAGACGGGGACTGTGGCTGACCCCAGCTGGAACTTGACTTCCAGCTGGTGAAGGAGGATAGAGTCAGGCTGTGGCAGGGCTGGGTAACTGGACCAGAACAGCCCCCCTTGAGTGAAGCGGCCGCAGGACTTTGCATTCTTCTTGAATAACACTGAGGTTTGTAAAAGCTTTTGTTCGTTCAGCTCTCGGTGATGAAAAGTTGCCCTCTCGGATTTTGGTGTGGTGGTGTCTTGCAAATAACTGCTTTAATCCCTGATTCTTAACAGTTTACGGTCACTGCGGTCAGTCCATACAAAAAAAAAGATGCTTGCGATTCTGGACGATGCTGTTGCAGACAAAATTTGCTAGCAAGTGTATACTGGGTATCGATTTTTGTCCGTTGAGAAGATGCTGGTCTTGGGGAGGGGGTTGATGTGCAGTTCCCTCCAACTTGCTCTGTGTGTTTTGAAATGCAGAAGATGACAAAACGGAGCCCTGTGTGAAATAAATGGGAAGGCATAGGTTAAACAACCTTGCAGATACAGTGGAGTGCCAATATGATCAGGTTTATACTTCCATTTTAATTCAATTTCCTAGGAAAACTTTGGAAAAGAAAAGAAATCCAATAAAACTATAAAGAATGGCAGACGTTTTCTGGCCCAATGGCTATAGCAAACATACATGTTTAAGAGATTATTTTCATATGCATGTAGTCATCTTAGAGTTCTGGAAGGGAACAGTTTGTCTGTGATTTATAATAAATTATTCATCCTTTTTACTACCATAATAATCGCTTTTTATGGTTACCCAAGTGAATGCTATTATGAAAGCACAGAAAAATCTATTAATTATTTTCCAGGATTTTATAGTATTTAGTTTTTTCCTAGAGTTTTCCCCTTCTGTAGATTTTTGATGTTATCGGAAAGCAAAGCATTTATTCTTTTCTAAGATAAAAGTCTCTAAGCACACTTATTTTGTGTATTGTGCAACAGCAGTGCTATTTGCAGAGCTTAGAAGAACATGAGAACAACTGAGCTAGGGAAGGTGCCAGTCTCTGCAACAATCGCTGGATGCTTCTTCCCTGCCTTTTGGTCCCAGAAGCAGTATGTGTTCTGGGTGTGTTTCCATTAGCCTCGTGTAGGTACGTAATTGATTTAGATAAATATCTCAAACAAGGGTTGCGTTCTTAAAAATACAAAACACTGACTTGTGCCAGGAACAAATGGAAGTAGACTGGAACGGAGGATTTTTCCCCTTCCTAGGGGGGAGGTTCTCGTGCTGTTTAGTGGGAGTCCCCAGGGCTGAAACTCATGCAAACTTTCACGCGGAGGCTGTGTTAAACTTATAAAATCCCGCTCACAACCTGGTTATCTGGGGTACTGAAGGACTGGACCCATCATCACCGGACCTGGACCCCGTTTGCTCGTTTGTTTTTTCAAAATAAGTAGCTATTCAGTAGATCAGCAGCTCGTAGTGCCATTTATTGCCATATCTTCGGGAAGTTACTCTGCCTTCGCAGCATGGAGAGCATGGTCTAGGTTATTGCACTGGGGTATGTAATAGTTCCGGATTTGGAGTTCAAAGCCTTATGAAATGTCATTGGACTGGCATATAGCTGCTGGTGTTGAGAGGCTAAGTGAGTATGAAAAGGATGCATAAATCTTTCTTCTTGACTCTGTCTTGGTTTTGATGGGCTGAATCTCGTTTAATGCAATTTTCGCTGTTGCATGTAATGCTCATTTGGTCTATATCTAATGTTCAGTCTGTGGAGCACCGACCTTCGCAATGAAGTGGGACTGAATACAGGGGTGTCTTTGCATAATCAAGTACTAACAACCTTGTACCTCTTTTGTGCCTACAAGTCAGATGGAATAAATCTTCTGGAGCTGGCTGCTTCTGTTCTATGCGGAAACAGTGCTTGAGAAAATCAGTTGCTTGTTCTGCACTTTTGGGTCTCCTTAAAGTCAGCCCACTGGATGTATGCGTGCAGTTCTTGTATGACACCATACAGTGATGAGATGTTAAAGTGTAAAACAATAATAACGCCCAGCACAGCTGGGAGGTTGGACCTTGGTTCATCCTGTACGTCTCTGATTCACTGGTCTCCCCTGCCGCAGGCATGGGTTTTGACCCAATATAAATCCGAGAGGTCACAGTTCAGCAGTGTAGCTAAGCACATTCCTAGGTTAAGGCATGGGACTAACCTTGTTGTGTCCCGTGAGACTAGCCTCATGCTGAAATAACATGCTGAACTGCAGCCTAAATACCTAAGAAAAAATATTCTCCGAGAAACCTTTCCTTCAGAGCTTGTTTTATACTGTACATCTATTTGGCCTCTAAATGCCGTAAGGGTTGGGAACGTGTCATCTTCTGGGGGTTATGCAGAGCCAGATCACTGCTTAACACAGCCATAATCCTGTCATCTCTAGTTTACATCATGAGCATTTCAGAGAGGGAGCTCCTCTTTCTTTTCTGTATTAGCAGAGCACCAAGAGCCCTGTCAATGCTCAGTAAATCCAACAGCCTCTTGGGAGTTGGCCTTTCTATTAAAGTGCTTTTCTGCTTTATGAATGATGGAAGAACTGCAGTTTATAGTAAAAAGGAAAAGTGTGCAAGAACAATAAGGTGGCTTTCTATGTTAGGTAGTATGTGGTGCAAGGAAATAGCACAGAAGAGCAATTAAAAGGCTTTGCTTGGGTGAGGTTTGAAAGACGCTTTCTGGCAAGCTTTGAAGATGTGACTAACCAGTCAGGTGAAGAGACCTAAAATTCCTTTTCACTTGGAGGAGGTGTACAGGAGGAATCTCTTTTGCCAGGAGAGAGGATTGCAAGATGGGGGGNNNNGGGGGGGGGAAGAACTGTAGGCTGGATGTAGGGCAAAAAGAGGGAAGGGTGGCCAAGGCAGTAATGGTGAATGGTGGAACATGTCTGGAGAGACTTGAAGAGAAATCATCCAAGAGTGACGTAGGAAACATGACCGTCCTGCCCATGTTTCTCAGCCGCAAGATGCAATTATTTCCACTTGTGATTGGCACACAGTGGGGCAGCAAGTAGCATCCTGGCATGAAGGTGACACGTCTTTCAGTAGAAGCTCTGGGAGTTTTGCGAACTGCCAGCGAGTGACATGTTGAAATCTTGGCGTACAGAGTGCTTAAGATCTCGGCTAATTATTGGCTTCGTGCCAGTTCGTATGTGTGTCCTTCCAAGAAATAATGTCATTCACATTGGCACTGAAATGAGAGCTGCAACCTTTAACAGGCTTTCGAGAGAAAAACACAAGTGCGATATTAAACTGTATATCGAAGAACGGTCTAGCTACATAGCTTAGTTTGGATGGAACAGTCTTGGCAATTGCATTTACCTCTGGAAATTATTCAGCCGTTTTCAGGCATAGGTAAATGTGATTACCGAGACATTAGTCTCTGTAGTAGGCCAATGGAGGCAAGAGCCGTACATGGTACATCCCAAGTCAAATAGCTTTTTCTTTTTCCTAAACCAGGTGACTGGGGACATCATATGCCAGAGTATTAAAATGTTAATTCTAAATAGCAAACAATGCTTGTTGAGAAATCAGTGGGCTTCCGGCTAAAATTGAAGGAAACTTTTCAGTAACGTAGCTCATAGATTGGAAGATACGGCTTTGTTAAGGCAAACGTGTCTATATTTGTAGAAATCTACTTGTGTTACACAACAGATGCAAATACACAATTTCTGCCTTTCTCGATGGTCCCCTCTGTATAAATGATTGAGCGCTACCTTTTCTCCTGGTGTGCTCTAACCTTTCAAAGGTTGACCCTCCTGTATGTGATTTGAACCTGGATTTCCATCAGCCGGTTAAATGGCCTCCGTACGAGCTGCTCTGGAGTGGTCAGGTTTTTGATTTCACGGCAATACTTGAAAGATTCCTCCTTATGACGAACGGACGATTTCAAAATGGTTCTAGTACGTTTGCATTCACAACATATTGCTGGTGAACGTGCTGACTTGTAGTCCAAGGCTTCGTTTCTAGAAAACTGATAATGTAAAAGTACTGAGTGCGTGCAGAGTCTCCTTCCCATGGTGTTTACTCCCTTCTTCTTTCACACCCAGCAAATCCTGGATGAGTGCGCTATATGCTATTTTGTGATGCTTCTAACTGGGCCGTGCATTTCCTTCTTGGTCCTGCCTCCATCAGTAGACCGGCGGGAGTGGAAGATGCAGTAGCCTCTTGGCCATCTGGTTTCAGTGTTGGCTTTGGTTTGACGTGGCACTGGAAGTGAGCACTGCTTGGGTGCTAGGAGGAAGCTGAAAGAAGCTAATAAGAGATGAATTCTTTACTGACAAATGCCAAGTAAGCCACAGTAGAAGAAATAATTGGAGCTGCTTCTACAATTTTTTCTGTTCTAAGTTTATTATATTAATCGGGAAGGAGCACTTAAACTTCTTTGTGGTTGCTCAATGTAGCCTTTGGCACAAAACACAACAGTGGTCAAAAAAAGCAAACAGAAGTGTTAAGAGGCATACAAAACACATGGAAAATATCTTGCCATTATATAAATCGGCTGAATGCCTGTGCCTGAAATGTTGTCTTCCGTTCTAGTGAATTCATCTCATAAAGGAGGCAGCAACATAAGAAGGAATTCAGAGGCAGGAGAAAGGAAAAGGGTTAGCATTTTAATATTGTGGAGCTGTTTCCCCATAGTGAATTTTAAAGTCATTGGAAGGAGTATAAAGCAAGGAGATAAGTTGACTTAAATGTTCTTCCTGAGAATATGCAACAAAAGAGATGCTCAGTTAAACTGAAAAATCAGCAAACGGGATTGTCGGAAGATGTTGTGTACCTCTCGGAATCACACTGTGGCCATGAGCTCCACAGGTTGTAACTGAGCGAAGAGTTAAACCAGACTCGACCCCCCCCAAAAACCAAACCACACACCCCCTGCCCCAAACTCCACAACTAAACAAATACCCAAATGTCTAGGAGTAAAAATACTAAGGCAGTTGGAATCTAACAAATCAAGATGAGCAGAGGGATTTATAAACGAGCATATGTGATTTGAGGTTTTTTTTGTTTACTCTCACAGTTTGGAGGAATTTCTTCCTCTTCACGTGGTGAACGGAGGCAGAGACGCTTGTTGTGTGTAGGTGAAGCCAGTACAAGAGAGATGGTGGTAACTCTCTGGCATATCCTAGCAGTTTCAGGAAAAGATATTTTTCCCTTTGCTATTTCTTCTGTGAACCAGAGTTTTGAGCGCAGGGCAGACTTAGGGCTTTTGGGGGTGAAGAATCCCGTAAGCCGTGGGCTCTCGATGCAACCTTCTCTCTCCGTTCTCCAAGGAACATGCTGCCTCTTATCTGTCCCCGTTAGCCATTCTTCTACTTCCATCATCTTTCATCTGCCCTTAATTAACTTTTCCCATTCTGCTGAGTGTACGTACTCCTGAGATTAACGTAAGAGGGAGTGCAAAGTTTCAAGAGAATTGAAAATCAATTTCTCTGTCTTCATGTACCTGTCAAGGATTGAGTGCCAAGGCTGGAATTTGTCCTCTGATAGCTGATGGTATCACCTCCACCTAAATCACCTTTCTAGCACTACTTAAGATATGTTATTAGCCTTAGCACCTTGGTTGCAATCCAGTTCAAGTACAAAGCATTTGGTGAAAGAGGGAAGCAGTGCCTGTCTGTGGGAGCAGAGGGGCTGAAATCAATGCAGACTCCTCCACATCTGGCAAAAATGTGGTCGTGGAGCGAGAGGAAACAAGGAATGGTGACAGCTCCTGGGTCCTCATCTCTGACAAAAGCTAAGCCCTGGTCTTTCTTAAAAGGACTGAGAATCAGGGACCTTGAGTTAGACTTAATCTGCTGCTGATCTGTGTGATCTATGGGAACGCGGAGGGGGGGTGTCTGTTTCTACATCTAATCATTTGCAGGCATGTGATTACAACATTTAATGATCGTGGACTAGGTCAGTTTTTAATTAGCTGAGCCACATGATAGGCTTTCGCAGTGCCAGCAAACTCTTCCCTTATTGATGTCTAGTCTGATGTTACAAAATAGCAGCTGTGCCAGTGAAATCATAGGTTTATGGGTTAAATCACGTTGTGTAGCAGATTGTATTTCCCAATCCCAAGCTGTTTTGCTCTGAACTGGATGGGACATGGTGGGTCTAAATTTCAGCGTGCACCAAGTCTCTTTTTGTTCAGCGTGTTGTGTAGCATGCAATAAATAAGAAAAATAAAGCTCCAAAATGCTTGGGAAGTTAGAAACGGGGAAGCATGGCTGTTACATGGACTCACATGATGCCGTGGTCTGGTGGAATCAAATGCCGTTACTGATGGAATCACATGTTTTTGTACTAGTAACAACCAATAACACCCCTTTCCTCCCCAAAAGGACTAAATATAGTCCCGAGAAACTCCAAGCAGTGAGGATTGGCACCAGACTGTGACTTTTCCACAAGCCCTGCGTAGTGGCCAGCATACGGTCGCGCTGTTCCAGGAGCAGATGGCGGAGCAGGCTGCACGGTTCCGAGTCAGTCAACTTCCCCTTTCCCCTTCCCTGCGAGGAGGGATGTATCCTTGCTGGCCTTTGTGCATCGCTTCACATCCATCATCTCGCAGTGGAAAGGGCAAATGCATGACTTTGGTTTTCCTGGCCCACACATGGAAGGTAACAGTCCCCGGTTTTCCTCCCTGCTATATGATGGGGGTGGAGGAGATGGTCCCCCAGTGATTAGCCGGGCCACGACCCTTCCAACTTAAACGCACAAATATATTTTCCTAAATGTACATCTCGACACTCGCGCGCTCTACGCGTGCTCTGCCCTTGACCCCGGTTGCATGCTAACTATAAAAGTTTTCCATTTATTTCCTGGAGGTCTGGAGATTTCAAACAGCGCTGTCCCTTTGAGCCATCCAGGTCTGGAGTGTATTTAAGTGCCGAAGTATAGCCAAGTTTGAACACACTGAGATCTCTCAAAAATGTGCACGTGAGCAAATCTTTCCTTATCGTACTCTTCTGCTGAGCCAAGGAAGAAGTCCCTGGTGATGCTGATTTTCAAGCCGGGGCACATTCAGGGGAGGGTTTGATTTCCCATGGAAGTCTGGTGCTGATCACTTGTGAAGTCAGGGCTTCCAACCTGTTGTGCTGTTGATGGTTCATAAATTCATCAAATTTTGGGCTCAGAGACCACTAGCACAATTTTTTTTAATGCTTCCCCTGTAACGTAGGCTGTTGAACTATGGCTCTTCAGTTGTTACAGTTTCTTTGCATTTTTTTGTGACTTTTGTAATTGGGTTTAGCCTACTTTGTTTACGCTTTGCTTCCTGCCAGCCTGGAAGTTCGTTTGGTGAAAACTGACTTGGAGCCAGGGCCACGCTGTCCGACCCTCAACTTGGGCACTTTCTTGCCCTGAAGAGGAGGGGAGGAATCCAGTGCAGACCATTTACCCACCACTATGGCCAGTTACTGACATTTACTGTTACCCTTTCAAAGGAGAGGTGCTCACGAGAAAGCTCTACCTTGCTCTTTTCAGTTAATTAGCTCACCTGCAACTTTGAGCTTTTTAGGACTCAAGATCCACAGTAAGAAAAAGTGTAAGACCCACAGTGTAAGAAAAAGATGGAAGTTTGTCCCCTATCGCTGTTAATTTAATACTTGGGGATTTTTCCACAGAAGTTTTGTTCTACGGAAAGCTGAGTTACGCTGCCTAAGACTTGGTAGCTGACTCAAGGATTGAAGTTGTGGTCTATGATCCTGAAGTTGAGCAAGGTTTTGTCCTCTGAGCCTGATCTGGAACTGAAATTCTTAAGGAAGTTGTTGGAGGGAAGAAGGAGACGAGGACTGTAGGTTTGTCTCGCAGTTTTTCTGTGTTACCTCCCGTGTGCTGTCACCTGAGAGGTGCCAGCAGAGCTATGCAAGGGTAAAAGCTAGGTCCGTGATCTAGCTGGGTACCGGAACCAGTTTGGCTGTATCAGCTGTACTAATTAGCAGAGCTCATTAGCTGATCTAGTCGAGGTATGTGTGCCTTGTGCTAGGTGTCTTCGCCACTGCGGTGGCACTGAGGAGAGCTGAGGAAGGGCTGCGGGGTTGTGAAGTCCTTTCTTCTCACTGTTTGCTTCCTGAAGATTTGAAGTCCCAAGCCTTTGCCCTTTCAGTTGTGCTCCTGGATAAGAGGAACCTGCTTATCAGCCGCTTTGGGAACGTGTTTTTGCAGAAACATTACACGTGGTTCTGTGCAGGGCAGAGTTTGGTGTGTGCAAACTCCGCAGGGTGACTGTTCCCTGTCCAGGATAATAAAATCTCACTTCCATCCCATTTAGCTTCGGACCCTCTGCGGTCCATGAGAAGAGATGGACGTCTCCGGATCTTGATTTCAGCCCAAGATCCAAATTTATTTTTTTAGATGTCTATCAAAAAGGTACACAAGATCTCTAAGAGCAACTGGACTTCTCACTTAGATACTGCTGTGGGCTATGTACGTAGACCTCTTCCTTATTTTGGAGGTCCATTCATCTGTTTCACTGAGCCTGGAGTTTTGGAGCATGGTGTGATAGTGGATGGGAGTCTATAGCTGCAGATGTTTTCCCAAAGGCAGCTTTTCAGCAGTTACTTTTTTGAAAAGCTCAGTGTATGTGTGTGCATGTACGTTGGTATGTTGCTGGTGATTATACAGACTGTGTGGCAGCCAGGGGATAAATAACAGCTACGTGTGGTCAAATAGCTGGTTGCACGCCCATGCAGTTGAAGTTGTAGAAAGCCATCTATTCTGAGTTTACCTCCCGGTGACATTGGTGCTGTCGCCTGCAGAAATCACCAGCTTATTGCTTAAGCTTGTCCGAGCAGGAGCCGATAGGATGGTCTGATTCTTGCCGCAACCTTCCTAGGACATAACCACCTTGCATCACGTTAGGGAAGTCTGTAGGCAGATACCTGCTCCTACTGGGTTGCCCGTAGGTCTGGTGGAGTCTCCATTGTAGAAGGATCTGAGCTGAAGTCAGCGCACGGTGCTTACCGGGGGGGGGGTGGCTTATTTTGTTGGAAAGTGGGGCTTGTGATACGTGGAGTCTGAATACCCAAAGGCTCGTGCTTGACCTTAGTAACTGGTTGAATTAGAGGAGCAACAAAGGGCTAAGGCAAGGAATCCTTTCAGGGTGCTCTGCATACTCGGGGTAGGAGACGTTCTTGCTTTCCTCTTAGCAGATGGGAAACTAGAACAGCACAAAAATCTGATGCAAAACTAGGAAGTGAAGCTCGATTATCTGAGTTTTGTTCTGTTGCTTTGGCGTTTTCTGTTTAATGGGCTGGCACAAGCTTGACTCTTCAAATTACTCTGGATTCCTGTAAAGACTGGGAGTTTGTGGTTATGGAAGGCACTAATGGACACCGCGGAGTAGTTTCTTAGCACGTGTAGTGCAGGCTGTTTTATCAAAGCAACAGCAGTGCGCTCGTGAGACTGGTAACTCTGAGATACTAGCGTGACTTGTTGGCTTTCCTCGTCTTTCCATATAACATGACGGACTGGTAGGTAGCCCCGCGCCTCCTCTGCTCAGCAGTTTTGGACACCATTGCCTTTACTTCTGAGACACGGAGATGCTGTAAGTACTGCTAATGACTTCGGTAGGACAACTGCTCGTCAGGCTGAGTGTGAAAATAACAATTTCATGCTGGTAAGTCGACGTGGGAGATTCTTGGCCGATAAGAGTAGCGTAAAGATAAGAAAGGTCCTACAGAAGGAAATATTGTAAAACCAATTGTAAGATGATGAAATGCAGCCACCGGCATTCTCCTCCTTGCATTTTTGTGCAGTCAAAGTACATTTGGTTTTGCCTTCGTTGGGGATGAATGAAGAGCAGAATTTGGGAGGAATTCTGGTGATGTTTGGTTTTTTTTTTTCCCGGGACACTTGGGGCTAGCCTTTGATGTTAACGGTTATTCTGCCACAGAGCTCAGTGCTTCTGCAGAGAGAGATTTCAGTGAAGCGTTAAATTCGGATACATCTATGAAACAGGATATAGTTCCCACAGGGAGGTTTTCTTGTTTCTGGACAATGCCAGTGTCTTTCATGAGAATATCTTCTTTTCACCATCCTGCCTTCCTTTTCTTACCACTGCTGGCTTTGCATGTGAACTCCCAACAACAGGAAAAGGCCTGGGAGCTCTGATCCCGGTCATGTCTATTCCGAATGTTTTTGAACATGCCAGTCAAGAAGGCACTGTAGCATAGCATAATACGAAATATTTTGAGTGTCCTGCTGTAGGTCTTGCCTTTATAAACAAAAGCCATTCCAGAAGTTTTGCAAGGATTGATAGGATCGGGATGTATTTATTAGCAGGGTGGATTGGCTGAGATTGAGCAGTTGTAACTCGCCCTCAATGCGAAGTGGGAAGCTGAATCTGCTGTTTTCTCTGTGTGGCTGTGAGGGAAGAAGGGCCTAAAAAGGAGAAGAGACTTCTTGATTTGAGATGTATTTTCAGAATACAGCGTTGTGTGTCACAGAAGCGATCTGGGATGTTCTAATGGTGTACTACCTTGATTTTAGTCTTAAATAAAAGAACCTACCCAACTCTTACATCTGCAAGCGCGTACATGGGGGGTAAAGTGAAATGGAACATTTCAGTTGACCTGAAATGAAGATTTCCGCCTGGCCCCCCTGCCTTCCCCCTTGGACTTTGCTACTACTTTGCAGAAAGCTTGAGATTTTCGCTATGTTTTTTCCTGATATGGAATAAAACCATGGTTCAAAATGTGAACATCTTCTGAGATGGACCTTACCTTCTCTGCAGTGCTGAACTTCTGCTCGGCTTCAGCAGAGCAGTCGCCGGCACCACTGGGAAGTTTAAAAGGGTTTGCAGCTGCACCCATTCCGACGGCTGCACCCAGTCCCTTCCAGAAGTCTCTGGTTTTAGCTCCAGGGATGAGTACCTTTTGTATTATGGTTACACCAAGGAACGCTGATCACGAACTCGGCTCCTTCGGTGGTGGGTGTGCTGTAGGTACGTGTCTCGGCATCTGGGGCCTCGGAGCTCGAATGCTGTAGGACACCTTGGCGTGCCTAGCCTAGTTGGAGAAAGCAAGGGCACAGGCACGATCAGGTAGGTCTGGTCACACCATACCTTAACAGGCTTGTTTGAAATGACATTGCTGGGCAGATATTGGAAGAGCTTCATCCCAGGGCATCTTTCCATTGCCCTCGTTGGGATCAGACCCCGAGACTTTGCACGGATGAGAGCGGCTCGCCCGCTTTATGCAACTGAAATCCCGCTCTGGTTTTTTTGGCGTAATGTCGACACACCCTTTTTTATTAATGTGAGACCCTTGGGGAAAGAAGAAGTGGATGGGGTGGGGACCCCTTGGTTTAGCTGCGCCAGTTCCACACCCACTCTTCAGCTGGTCTGCTTGCGATCATCGTTCTGGGGAGCAGCAGACCAGGTCAATTACTCCATAACAGCTCCATCTATGACTCTTCAGTCATGCAGCTGTATCAGAATTACAACAAAAACAACCTCAGTTATCCTAGTTGGATGTGAAAGCAGACGCGTGTTCCATGAGAAGCGGTGATGCCAGAACGTGGAGGTCAATGTTGTTCAGTGTTTTTTGGCAAAAGAAAAACCTATCGTATGGAAGCCGGTGCCTGGGGAATCTACATGGAGCGGTGAGATGAGTTCTGTGCACGACTGGAGATAATGGTGCTTGGGGAGGTGATTGAGCCAGGGAATATTGGAGAGCGGCTCTGCGCGGCTGCCAGCAATCCCCCCCCCAAGCCCAGTGGTCACCCTTCTTTGTGCTGAAGTCATTGGAAGCAACAAACCCATTTATCCAGGAAGCCAACCTGCCTCCAGAAGGCCTGAAGGCAGCGGTGACTTTCTGGTACCTCTTGGGTCATGTTATGAGTAGGTATTTGTATTCTCGGCCATCTGTGAATACGGGTGCTGGTGATGCTGCCTCATTCCTCCTCCGATCAGCTCAAAGTTGCCAAGTTTCTTTTTTTTTTCCAGCAAAAGGCTTTCAGCTCTTCTTTCCTGGAGAAATGGGGTGCTTAGTACTGTCAGCAACACATGAGCCATCCCTACAGTAACAGACCTGCGTCCAAGGGGATGTAGGCAATGTGTTAGTACATGTGGAAAAATCCCCCGGAGCTTCCAGTTGACACTGGAATTATTAAAAACAAAAAGTAGAGAAAGTTTTGTTCGTGAAACTATGGAAAACACCACCGATAATATCTTTTCAGGGCTATTTCCAACCTCCCACATTAAAAGATGATCTCAAAGTACCAAGTTTTGGGTCTGGGTTTGCAGTTTTCCAGACTTTTGGGACTCGGAGCAGCAAAGGGATGTGGG
This sequence comes from Elanus axillaris, assembly GCA_026212715.1. Lineage (NCBI taxonomy): Eukaryota > Metazoa > Chordata > Aves > Accipitriformes > Accipitridae > Elanus > Elanus axillaris. Next base: position 41,634,668 of record JANZLQ010000092.1, read on the forward strand.
CTTGAAATAATCTTTTGGCTTCTGTTACACAGAGACTAGCGTGGTAAGAGTGACCAAACCTTCAGCAGCAGGAGGGACCTGGGAGCTGATGGAGATGAGACACCAGCACGGCAGGTCGGAACCGGTCCTCTTCTGCTGGAGAAGCATGAAGCCGAGAGTCCAGGCAACAGTCGGAGCCCCATCGTAACAGTCTGTAATGTGGTTTTGATGAGGTTTGCCTTTTGCTCTGAAGAAATCTGTAGCTTTTCATCGTCACTCCCAAGAACTGGATCCATTCTGAGGAGCAACAATACATGGAAAATGGAATATTTTGCTTATTAAAGTAACTTGGAGTTCCAGCTCTGAGGTTGGCAACCAAACCTCGGAGAGGCTAAGGAGCTGGAGAGCACGCCGCTCCCCCCTTCCAAGAGAAACCTCAGTGTGTGCCAGCACTTTTATTTATAATGTTAAAATAAGTTGAGTACATTAAAAGGTATTATTGAGGGAGCAGGACTTGAAATATATCATTTTTATGTTATTAGGCTGCTCTAAGTGAGGTGTCCTACTGCAAGCAGATAATCTGTCCCTCTGCCTAGATTCCACGCTGGAACTTACTGGAAGCTTTTCACCACAAGAATCTGAGCAAACTGATTATTTTCAAGAAAAGAAAAGGGAGATTGAGGAAAATAATATTGAAAGACATAACCTCAAACCACGGTGGAGAAATTTCCTGACGGCAGTTCGATGTCTCATGACCACCTGATCGCTCCTGCTTATGTTAGGAGGTTTAGCAGATGCCCATAGGGGAGCTCAGCTGCCTGGGAAGGGGTTGGGGTGGGCTGCACCTGGAGCTGGGGCTGCCTGCCCCCCTTCCTTCATTCCACCCTCTCCTTTTTTTGGAGCAAGAGGAAAAAAAACCAAGGGAAATCCTGAAGGAATCCAGACGTTCTGAGAGCAGCAAGTAATCGCGTTGACCTTTGCAAACCATTCCATCACGTTAATGTCCTGTGGTCTGAGCCGTGACGCGAGGAAGCGCTGCTGTCTGGGAAAGGACGCTGGGGTAAAAAAGGTGTTGCGGCGAAAGCCAGAATAAGCAGCCAGGTCCTCGGGGGAGGAGAGAGGGAAGACGTACTTCCCGCATCCCGTCCGCGGGAGCGCTGAGCGTCGGGCTCGCAGAATATTTCATGTCAGAGAAAGATCTCTGTGTCCAGCTGAATTCCCATGCAGCGAGGAATTTCCAAAGGCTAATTTTTCACTGCGAGGTGCCTATGTTTATTCCACAAGCCCCAGGGTCGCGCGCGCGTGCACGCACGTGCCTGGTTTGACAGCTCCGCTGTCCTGTATGCGAAGGTGACATACGTTAGATGTTTGTGCAACGCAAATACGTGTGTGTGTGGATGTGAATATGCATGTGCGTGCTGTTACCCTGCTGTGATACCAAGGCATTGATCTCCTCTAGCAGCTGCTGTTGGAAAGGTGGCCCAGGGCTGTGGCGCGTACCGGGTGTAGGAAAGGAAATGTTTCCCTCGGGGTTGGAGTCGAGGACTGCAGGCCATAGGGTGGATTAATCCTTGTGTATTTGCCCATGGCCATGCTCGACTCTGCAGGTGGGTGCAGAAGCCTGAGTACAGCCGTGGTCGGAGCTACGACGATAGCTGGCTGGATCTGGCAGGAACAGCTTAAAAACCGTGTGAAGAGAGAGCTTAGGTCTGTACCGGATTTGGACAGAAGGGAGCTAAGCTATGGACTAAAGGGAGCTCACGAAATCGTAGAGACGAGCAAAACGAGATGCAAATTTGTGTAGTCCAAGGGCGATTCGAATAGATTTTGGGAGGAGGGCTGGGGCAGGGGGAGGAGACGGAGGTAGCGAGCGGGGGGTCTGGGGAGGCGGTTCTGGTTTTGATCTGCTTCTGGTGCAGGCTTGTCCGGCTTTCTCCAGACTTTCCACAGATCCAAAGGCCTTATGAGCTAGGAATAAGCTCGAAAGTTTTTAGCCAAAAAGGGCTTTCCGTGTGAACGTTAGAAGCTTAAGAAGAAAGCTGTCTTTCATCTTTAACTTTGAGTCTCGGTAAGACACTTTCAGGGAACTCCGGTACTGTCCGAGTTAGATACTGGAGGGGAAAACTGCTTCGGAGATAGAGGGCTAAAACTTCTTATGAAGGCTCTTTGGATGATCTCTATGTTATTAAAAGCGTTATTTAGCGCTATCACGGAAGCGCCTGGAGGCCGTGGCTGGGATCTGTCATGCCGAGTGCGGTGCCTAGGCAGAACAAGAAACAGAGTGTGAGCAGAGGAGAGTGCACGCGAGGTAAGGGAGAGCTCTGGCCTGGGAGGGAGAAGGCAAAATCACAGAAGCAAGCACAGCCTGGCTCAGGGTATCCAACGCCATGTTTCTCTAGTTTCCGGGATTTTTTTTTTTTTACAGCTCTGATGTCCCGCAACTGCTGCAGCTGTAGAAAAGACACATCCTTACGGCTAGTCTCGACTCAGTCCTGTCTGGTGTCTGTAGGTTCCAATCTCAAATATTCTCAGCAAATGTTTCAGACTCGGGGAATATCGAACCAAAACATTGCTAGCGGTGTTCTGACATTTAAAGCGAGATAGGAGGTGGGGGTTAGCAGCTGTAACTTAAACAGCTTGGGGAAATTTTCAGACCACTTATGTATGTGGAGGTAAAGGGGAGTCACGAACATAGACTAAGGAGCAAAGGGGAATCTGACCATTAAAACCTGGTTGCTGCAAGAGGCCTGTGTTCCTGCAGAAGGGATTCGTTGAGCTTTTTCTCCTCTCAAACCCCATCGCATTTCCTTTTGATGCTTTCAGCCGCTGCGGTTTGCCTACAGCAGCCGACAGCGATGAAAAGGATGCTGCAGGCGGGCAGGAGCAGCGGCTGCAGATGGACTGGGGGCTCTGCCGAAGGGGGAGCAGACCCAAGAAAAGGGATTTAGCTACTTGGTGGAGGAGCTGTCTCTACGGCTGGGTTTTCCAGGTGTGCGTCTGGCTGCTGCCGGCTCGGACAGGGGGAATGTTGTGCTGGCTCTGGCCGGTGCACCGGGAGGACGTGGCCGCTTGGCACGTGCCCTCGTCCCTCGGCAGCGTTGGAGGGAGCCGCGGTGGCTCTCCGGGCAGCGCTGCTTCCGTCGTCCTGGAGCTCCGGTCAGCCGAGCAAACGGAGAAAGCGGCCAGCTTCTCCTTCAGGGTCCCGTCAGTTGGAGCAAGCCTTGCTAAGGGAGGTCGGTGAATTGGGATGGGTGACTTCTCAAAAGCACTGGCTTACAGAGCTGCTTAGAAATGAGACAGTGGCCCTTGCGTAGCGGCTGGGGTTGTAACTGACGCTTTATCCATCCTACAGAATTAAATTGCCACGGCTGCTGGCGATGCTTGTTAGTGGAGCTGGCCCAGCTCAGCTGCAAAAGGTTTGTGCAGGCTCTTCGTCGCGCTTGCTAAAGCTTCTTCTGTGGTGGGCCCGCGTAGGGCCGGTTGACCCACTCGCAGCAGGGGTACGGCATCGGGGTGAGCTCAGAGGACCCCCCCGCTCCGTCAGGCCCTGCAGGGAGCCGCTGGGGGGGGGGGTGTGTGGAGGTTCCCCCAGCACTCACCAGCACCCAGCCCAATTGCTCAAGCTAGTGCTGTGTCCAGAGCTTTGCCTTGAGCAATTTCCCATAAAATACTGGAGTGGAAAAAAAGATTTATTTTTTTTTTTTTAATTGTTATTTTCTAATTTTTTTTTATTACTTTTTTTTTTTTTTTTCTGTCAAGACCAAAAATTCCCTTTGGGAGATGAGAATCCTTCTGTGCCTCCAGCCCCTGCCATCGACAGCTGTAACAGTCCCCGTGGTCAGACCCAGCGTGGCAGCCGCTGCTGAGGCACGCGCCAGCCTGGATCCCGGCTCGCTGCATGGGTCAGTCCACGCAAAGGGCGATAGGAACGAGGGCTGTGTTTCAGGAAAGCAGGCCAGCACATGTTCATCTGTATTACTCTGCAACATTTTTGTATGCGAACTGATTTTTTTTTTTTTTTTTTGCTTTTATTCTCTCCTCCCGCCCTCTGAAATCAGCGCTAGTAGCACCAGAACAAACAAGCAAGCTGTGCTGGAACTGCCTCCGACAGCTCTGATAACGCTGGGGCTCAGCGCGCAGGCTGCAAGGCTGCAATAGAAATACTTCACAATTAGCTTGCAGCGTGGACTTTATTTTTTCAAAGCGATTTTACGGCCCTGAAATGATTTGACTAATTTTTTGGCAGGGAGGAAACACGCAAGGAATTCAGGAGGAGAAATTGCCTTTGGTACCAAGGCGAGCGTTTAAACAGGGCACAGATGGATGCTCGCTGCAGGAGTGGCAGTGGGTGTTCTTAAGATGCCAGTGTCCCCGCGTGGTTGGCGGCAGGTTCCTCTTCCCTGAGCTGAACTGGGGGTGCAAATTAGCTATAAGGTCCTCGGAGGAGGATTAAGCCACTCTAGCGGAGTCAGCACTGCAGCTGGTGAGCGGTGTTTGTGGATCTGCTGATGGGACTCAGCTGGGGAGATGGTAACACGCAGCTGGAGGTGAAACCATCTACCATGGCAGCTACCTCAGCAAAAGCCTGGCAAGGCTGTGTTGCTTGGGGTGAGCACCAGGCTCCCCTGAGAAAGCTGTTGGAGCTCTCCTTGCTTTAATGAAACTATTTTGCCTGGACCTGAGGCTGTTTTCCAGCTACTTCCCAGAGCAGGCAGCACGGACCGGCTGCTGCCCCAGCGTAAGTTGTTTGGAGTTGCTTGGCTGTGCTGTGGGGTTTTGAGCAATATCCATTTGTGAAAGGGCTTTTCCAGAAGTCGTCCTCTGGATTCAGCTCTCCGGAGCACCCTGCGGGGAAGGCTGGTGCTTTCCAGTAGGTCTCTGCCCTCCACCAGCCCTGCCTGGCTGTAGCGGTGGTCTTCTCCAGTGCCGAATGCCACCGCAAGCTGGTGGGGCCTCTCCGGTGGGGAATGGGGAATGCTGACAAAAACGCCAAGCCTCGTAGCTGTTTGTGATCCAAAGCAGCCTTTCGACTGCGGAGGGGCAGCCTTGGTTTTGGCTTTAGCTATCTCCACCTATTGTGCCCAGGGAGGCTGTCCCCAAGAGCTGTTGTTTCGCAAGTTTGCCGGGGCGGCTGATTCTCAGTGGTTTCGGAAGAAATCTGCCTGTCCCTTCTCTCTGGTGACCCAGCACCTTATTGTGTCCTCCTCCAGGTGAGTCCTCTCAAAAGATTTCAGCTGGGGAGGTCGCACTTCTCCTCCTGTTCCCTTCTCTAGGACCTTCGGGGAGACGCTGATCTCTCCTGGGAGTTTAGTTCCTATTCTGGTACTGCAGCTCCAGCGGATTGCTCCTTAGGCATGCCTCTCCCCTTCGCAAACAATAGCTAAATAAATGTTTTTCCACACAATCCTGCAAGGGCAGAAGATTTGCTGAGGACAGCAGCCTGGGCTTTGTCACTCGCAGGACCGTGGCTTACCCTAAATCGCCACGGGGCGCAGGGCAGCCCACCCAGGGGCTGCCCGTGAGAAAACATCACACGTGCCTTTTCTTTCTGTAGACAACAACGTAGTTGGGTTTCTCAACGTTTTACAGACTTCTCATATACCTTTAGTGGCTACTCTCTCCTTTCTGCAGCGAGCAGCAGACCACGCTATTGCATTTTTGTTTCCCCCTCAAGGGTTTTCTTAAAAGGTGAGGTTTGGGTGCAGCCTGGCTGCCTTTGCCATCCCTACGTGCGTCTCCTCCTCTCTTACTCTTGCTTGGTTTTGGCCTCAGCAGCTGCGAGGTCCCTAGACCTCCGGCGGAGGCTTGGCGCGAGCCGACTTGGAGTGTACGCTGAGGACCTACTGATGGGCCGTGGGCAGAAAACCGAGATAGGCTTCGAATTTGGTACATCTTGTATGGTTAGTCCTGAGCAAATGGTTAAATAAGGAAAGACTGAAGGAAAATAAGCTTGCTTTCTCTGTTTCTATTTTTATTTCGCTTTTACTGTGTGGTCTGCTCATTTTGAAATTACAGTGTTTTCTTTCCCTCTTCCCCTGATTTAGGAGAAAGGTTTGAGTTCCCCCCTCCTCCTCCTTGCTCCTTTGGATTGGCTCAGATGGTCGATGGGAAAGGTTTCTTAGGAATACTGTGTTCCCTCCTAATTTCCTGCCAGTTGGCATCTTTGCAACATCTCCGCTGCTGCATACTTTGGGGATGCAGTGAGATTTCTCCTGTTCTTTGAGGTTTGCTGCTATTTGCTTAAATTTCAGCGAGCTCCTCTGTGCAAACACACACGCGGATTTAATTGTGAAAAGCTAATACTGAGATGAACTGTCTCTGGTTCTGTTTTCTTGGTCTACTCTGTGTTTGCTTGGGAAGGCACGGCCTCTGCTTCGGGTTTGTCACGATCCTTTCCGATAAGGTTAGACGTGTTTTGTCTCCGAATTGTAGCAAACAAAATTATTTCAATTTTTATTTGCATTCTGCAAATCGCGCCTGATGGACTGCTTCGGTGTGGCATTTTGATCCCGTCCCCTCCACCCCCTTCATTTCCTCATCCAGCTGGTTTTAGTTGGTTTGTTCCTGGTGCCTGGGCTTCCAGATGTGCTCGGCAGCGCGGGAGCAGCCGGGGCCAGGACGAGTCGTGGCTGCGCGGTGCTTGTCTGGAGCAGCGCAAGGTGGCAAATACTTGAGTAGCCTCTTTCTTCTGAGCGCAGGTATCCCCCCAAAATGACCGCTGTGCAAACGTCGTCTTTGCCGAAACACCTCCCGTTCTCTCGGGTGGTCTTGCAGCTAGTGAGATCCCTCATCGCGGCAGCCAAAACTGGCTGCGGAGGGATGCCAGCGTTGGTGGCCCTTTCCTGGGATGGGTACCTGCCAAACACGCTGCCCGAAGGCTCTCCAGCTCATTTCTCGTAACCCCTCAGAACGTAGCCTCTTCGGGCCCGATTGATGTGGGTTGGGTTTGAACAGGCTATTAGCTTCGGATACCGTTACCAGATCACAGCGCCTGGAAAAAACCCAAATTCTTTCTGTGGTGAGTCACCTTGCAAAGGGGCGCTACCTCCAGCCCAGGGCTTGCTCTGCGTTGATGCTCGCCTTGGCGCAAGTCGTTTTAATACTCCTGTGCTTGTTTCCACGAATTAATTTGAGGGTGCTTCGGATAGAGGCACAGCACAGGCTCCAGGAAACTAAACGGTAGCAACAAACGCCGCAAGGTAGATGTCTTCAAAGACTTCGGCATCCTATTCCGGGCTCTCGAACCATCCAGACCGGCTGTAATCAGAAAAAAAAAGGTGGAGGGAAGGAAGAAACATGTTTCCTCAAGGAAGTTAACTGTCAGATCCAGAGCATTTTGGAGCATGGATCCAGCTCTAGAAGAGTACATTCTGTGGGATGGGCTGTCGGGAAGTCTTGAGGATTAATTTAGGTTTGGACTTTTTGGATTTGAGCTCTTTTCTTGGCTTTAGGTTCCTTGCCTGGAAAATACTGGTTTGATGATTCATCATCACTTCATGAGGGTTGTGAGCACTAGCAAAATGGTACCTGAATGCAAAAAAGATCATCATAATGCTTTGTATTTGAAGAGGAAATTAGCTTATTTCCTTTCTTTGACCTATCTGTGATACATGGCTACTCTGGGTTTTCCCCTGTAACATTCAATGTGTCTAATTGATGGAAAGCAGGAGGTGGAATGACATCATCCTGCCCTGCCTTCCCACTGTGGAAATTTAATCTGACTTTACAGAAGTAAACCTATCCTTCTTTTTTCTTTTTCTTCTTCTGTTTGCACGGAATCCTTGTCCTTTTTCAGAATGGGCAAAGTGTGAAAACAGATTGGAAAGTGATAAACGAAGTAGGGTGCTGTCACTTAACTCTTCTTCAGCTCTTTTTTCTCTTGGTTCAGCTGCATCCTTTCCAAATTGCATCCTTTTCCCTCTCGATCTTTGATTAGAAACAGGACCTTTTCCAAATCATATTTATCATTTTTAATAATGCTGAATGCATCCTCTGAGCGTAAAGGAAAAAAAAAAAATCCTTGCAAAGAAGATCCTAGGTGAATCCATGGTCTTGTGAGCCAGATAATCTGTGGTGTTGGCTCATAATTGGATGATGACTGCAAATAGCTGAAAAACAAATTCTTTTCCTTGGAAAGTTCCTGTATCTTATGAAAAAAGGCCCTGTCTGGGGTGAATAACAGTGCATTTGAGGAAACTTCTCTGGAGTGCTGTCTATCGAGAATATCACTGAAAAAGGGGCAATTTTAAATTTTGATAATGTCAGAAATTGAACTACTAAATTTTGACCGTATAGTAAGTAACTAATAATTCTGCAAAGAAAGGGAGCAACAAAACAGTACTAGCTGCTAGGAAATTTCTCCAGTGACCTTTTAATTAATACTGACATGTTTCCACAAGGGAAAAAAAAAAACCAAACCCCACAGCTTTTCGATGGAAATCTGTATTTAAAAGCTTTCAGTTTGCTTCTGCTAAGGGTGTCCATAAACCTTTCTAGTAAAATGTTACCAAGTCTAATACGTGGTCCGAGGAAAGTTCTCCTTCCTGATATCGGTCCTTCGTTTCTTCAGTTGTTTCTTCATCTGCTCTACGACCTGGATGCTCTCACCCATGTGGTTCGGTTTTGGTTTTTTTAATACTTTAGTTCATTGATGATGGGAAGATAATAATTGAAGTTTTAGGTTGAGCTGACTAGATTTGGAAGCAGGCTCGTGTTTTGTCTTCTTCAGCAAGGTCCCTACCAAGAGTGGGTTCGATCACGGACAGAGGGATCTGGTTTCTTTACATAGCGTCTTGAAAACGTGCCAGCGGAAGCCCCTCGCCGTTTGGGTCAGTGGTATTTATAGGCTACATAAGAATATCTTTTCCTTGCAGACTTTCCCGAGATCTCTCTTCTTCTCTGAAGTCAACTGCCTGAACAACAGCAAGGCTATAAAACGCCTGCTCCTCTAAGCCCACGATAGACCTCCATGGCTCGTAAGAGGACCTTTTCATACAATAATTCAAATTTAGAAGACTTGTGGTCACAGTGGTTTTTGCCCATAGGACACACAAACTGTTATTTGAAGGTAAAAAGGGGTGATCATGGTAAATTGTGCTGTACTTTCCTATGCTTTTGCTTAATCCTTTGCACAGGCAGGGCTCTGTCTTTTCTCAAGGCTTCTTGTAAAGCTTTATGCCGCTGAACCTTCTGTGGTTGCGACCATGTGTGTAAGTACTAACGGCTCGAAGACGAATTCAAAGGGAGCGCTGGACCAGTGCTGCAGAAAACACAAAGCTATTGAGCAGATCCACGAAACCTCTCAGACTCCCGTCGGGTAAGAGCTAGTGCTCTGGAAGCAGACCTCCAGTGCTTTGCTGATGTTTACTTCCATGTCCTCGTAAAGCTTAAATCTAAAAGTTTACATGTGTGCTGCTTTATATTGACATTTATACTGCGCCGCATGTGTGAACACCCCATCTCTGAAGTGCTTTCAGATGGCAGCTCTTGCTTTTTGCAACGTGACCCCGTTGGTTTTGTGTTCCTGTGGATGTGTGTGTGTGTGCGCACGCAAAAATAGACCTGGAGCGGAGCGCTGGGGACTGGGGGTTTTCCAACCCTGCAGCCTGTCAGGGAGCAAAAAAACCAGGGATGACTTGGGCTGGAGTCCGGGTCGATGTTATGAATGTCCCGAGCCCAGGGAACGCCTGTGTCCCAAATCTGTGCAACGTGGGGAGCCTCTTTGTGTTTCCAGACGGGATAATGCTCCCCAGAAAACCTCTTTCTTAGAGTATTTTCTAATTTCCTGGATTCCCAGAGAGGGGTAGAAGTTTACAAGCTCCAAAGTAAAATGGGTTTTCTAACCTCAAAAAAATGTCTGTCTTCAGTTGAAATGCTGGCGATAAAAGATTTTCAGGGTGTGGGCCACGTCTTATTTTTCTGAACTGTCTGCTCATCCTAACAAGCTGTGTCCAAATAAAAATGTGTAGTTTTGAGCAGTAAAAAAAAAGTCTATCTTGTGAAGAACCAAGCAGGGAGATGGCGTTGCTCTGCTCTTCTCCCAGCTAATAAGTTTGTACCGAGTTCCCGAGTATTTCTAGAGAATATCAACCCAGCAGCTGTTGAGAATAGCTCAGCATTTCAACAAACGAGTCTTTGATCTACGTATCTTTAGGAACACTGTGCCCAGTTCAGTGGCATCTCAGAAACCTATTCCTGGGCACAGAAACGTGTTTTTTCCGAGTTGCCTGCAATCCCAGACCAAAACGCCGCGAAGAAAAGTTGCGATAGTGCCCAGCTTGGTGTTCCAGCTGCGAGGCCGGGCATGGTGGACCAAACCACGTGGCCCCGTGCCTAAATATGACTTGAAATCTCTCTGCTTCCTCCTGTTAGGGACAGACTCCCTACAGAGAGATTTTGGGGGCAGGTTGTTCAGTGTAGAACAGAAAGAATTGGGAAGCAAAAGGAATCTGTCCTTTGTACTCAAATTGGGATTCATCGTACACTAAGCGAAGCCTGCTCCACAAATTATTTCTTTTTATAACTGTAGTGAACCATTGCAAGCAAAATATGAACTTCTGAACTCAGCTGGGTGAGTGTTATTAGAAATTTTGCGTAACAAAAACATACTGTGTACCAAATAATATGGTATGCTGTTATCAATCAACGTGTAACGTAAATCATTCTCGTGTCACTTACAGGGATGCTTTCAGATTTGCTTTGGAAGAGGGTTTTTTTTTCCACTGGAATTAGTTGGGAAAATATGTTTTCACAGGTGCCAGTCATCTCTTTTGTGCATAAGTGTCTTTTTTAAGGATAATTCACTATTTTTTTGAAAATGTTGTGGCACTTTGAGTGGAGAGTGGATGGTATGTAGGTGGGAGAATAAAAAAAGTGCCTGGGCTTTCATCTCTCTTTGTATTTGTCTTTGCTTGAAACTGAAAATAATGAAGCGTAGGTTTATAACTTTTCCGCAGCGGTCCTCGGCTGTCGGTGCAAAGGCTGCTGCTGATATTGGGAGAGCGTAAGGAGATGAACCTGCCAGGACTGGGCTCTCGCTGCCACGTTCGGTTTTGCAGCAAAGGATCTTACGATCGCAGTCGCTTCTCAGCGGCGCAGGCGATAGCTGTCCGTCGGGCAAGACACGAACTGCATCAGTCCTGTGACGGCAGTGCCTGAGCAAATTACCGTCTTAATCTGGATTTGAGGCGATACCTGAAATGAGAGCACTTCTCTCCTGCAAATCTTCTCCTTTTAGCACATCAGTACTCTGAAACTCAGATGTTCCCCTTCTCTGCTGCCAAACTTCCAGCTGGTGTAAATGAGCATATAAGTTCCTCTGAGCTTGTTGTCAGAGCAAACATCTGGCCCTATTATAATATAGATATGGATTAAATTCATTGTAATGTTAATGTCTTTAATGCATTTATGCTGCGGTGGGCGCATGTTAAATTAAACTGAATTTATGCTGAATGCCTTGCAGGATTTCAGCTATCCTTGTTAAAGTGAAAAAGAAAAATCCCTTTAGTCAAGCTTTCAAACCTGAACTCACGCAAGGGGCAAGTAAAGTTCTGACCCGCGGCTTCGGTGTGTCTGAGAATCGTACTGAAACTTCCCATTTCCTGCTCTTTATTGCTCAGAGAACATTAAGCCTAATTTGAATTGGTAGGGAAAAAGGCAGAGTTAAGATGATGATGATATAACTAGGATTACAGCTTTTCTGTGGACGGAGGAGTCTTCTAAACGCTTGTAAAAAATGAGGTATTTCCTGGTGTCTTCTGGGCTGTCATCAAATTCTAATAGCTGAGCAATGCAGAACGAGCTGCATCGTGATGAGTTGGGATCGAACCTGAGATCCCTCCTCTGTGCTGTGTGGGCTTTCCTCACCTTTATGCATAGGCAGGGAGGAGTGGAAGGGGAAATGGCATCAGGAGGAAAAATCCTCTTCTGATTACAGCCCGAAGGCGGAAATCGGACCTACGGACTCTGCTTGTTTCAGTCCTGCTGTGTGGCCCTGGGCATGTTGCTCACGTTTCCCGTGCTGCTTTCCCTCCCACAAAATGCAAGCTCTTGGCTTTTGGGTGCAGAGGGCATCCCCGCTGCTACCCTCGAGCCAGCGGAGAGGCAGAGGATCAAGGCGGGGGCTTCTTGCTGGCAAGACGGGGTGTGGGACACAAATACTGGTGTGTGCAAAAGAGAAAAAACCACCTGCCTTCTTTTAACCAGCTCTGATTTAATTGTCTTTCATCAGAACATCCTGCTCAGCAGCTGAGCCCTCTCCTGAGAGCGCTTTCCACACCCCCTCTCCTTCCTGCAAGGAGAACACTGTCTTTGCAGATGGCAATTGTTTGCTTTGCGGTTACTGATCTATGGAGCAATTTGGGGGGGGGGGGGGGACCAAAAAG
>JANZLQ010000092.1:41647129-41676745 GCA_026212715.1 Elanus axillaris
GGGGGGGGGGAAACAAAAAGCCCCAACCTTTCCTTTTTTGAGGTTTAGTGGGAGTAATCGCTCTGTCTATTCATCTTGTGTGTTCACCAAAGGCGTCGCAACCTGTGCTGGGCTGCAGGGAGACGTGGTGTCATGCAGGATGCGGTGTTGGATGGAAGTCGGAGGTCGGGATGGAGCACCGGCTCTCCTTGCCTCACCCAGGAGGCAGTTCGCAAGGTGCAAGCAGCAGAGCCGCGGCAAGGGAGCCGCATCGCGTCCCTGTGCTCTCCAGGAGCCCCGGAGGGGAGAGGCGGGTGGCTGGAGCTGCCGGGGAGGGTAGGATACACCTCTGAGCATCCAGGTGCGGGGCAGGGATCTGGGCATGCAGAGAGGAATTTGGAAATACCGTCAAGTTACGGAGATGAGACTGGGGCTGATCTCAAAGGGAGGTCGAGGTTTGCCCTCTCGCCGTCTTCCTCAGCGGGGAGGAATTGCTCTCCGTGTCCCTCCCGGTGCAGCTTCCCAGGGCTGGCCGTGTCCCCGCTTGTCCTGGTGGGACTGGGCCTGCTGCCTGCAGGGATAATGCTCTCGATTAGGCTTTTTAGGATGGGGAAGGGGAAGCTAACTCGGGTGGTGGTGTGTAGGCTTCCAGACTCCAACCAGAGTACCTGTTTCATGACAAATGACCCGTATAAAGCATTCTATCAAAGCCCCTCTTGGGATCTATTTATTGACCCGTCTTTCGATTTGGCATTAAGGCACCGCAGCCGCACGGCTGGCCTGGTGTTCCTGCCGGAACAGCATCGAGCATCCCGCAGGCGCAGTGCTAGAAGAGCGCAGAAGAGGAGCAGCAAGCCCTGTTAGCCTGGGTTGCCTTTCCTTCTCTCTTCTCATCTCTCCTGGGCATGACCTTCCAGGAACGGAAGGGGATGCGGACCGCGTCTCTCCATGCTGCGGTCTTCCTTTGCAGACTTTGGGAGTGTACGTAACAGGAAAGGACTTTAACTGCCAGGGAGCGTTTGTACGATGACACAGTTAATGACTGCACTACAAATTTTAGAGATGCTAAAGTTCAAGATGGTCTACGCTGCGCGCTGGAGCAGGCTTGCTCGGGGTGGAAAGTGGGGGAGCGGAGATGTTGTCGGCAACGTCGGGCTCCCTACGAGGACCACACAGAACTGATGCATCTTCCGGCAGATGTGGCTGGAGGTCCCCGCTCTCGCCAGTGGCTGCAGCCGCTTCTCCGCAGCAAGGATGAGTAGGCAGGACGGAGTGATCCCAGGGGCCGGAGCTGGCTTCCGGATCACCCACCACTTGCGTCAACTGGCTGCATAGACATTGTTTGGTGAATTAGTGGGGAACCAGGTACAGGGACGCCGTACTAAATAGCGAATGTAGCCTAGACGCTGCCTTGGGATCTCCAGCTGAAAGCAAAGGTGCCTCGCTGCCGTGTTCCCGGAGAGGAATCCGGGAAAGAGAACCATGAGAATCCCATGGGATCCCATCACCCGGAGGCAAATGCAAGGAAACATGGAGGCACTGACCTTCGAGTGAGGGTCTTCCAGAGCTTTGCTGCAGACCACCAAGCCCTACCACCCACGTGGCAGCTGGAGATCCCCGCGCTCGAGACCGCAGCCCGCGGAGGAAGGTCGGAGCCAGCCCCGTGCTCTTGGGGTGGTTCACCGCGGGGTTTGCCCTGGGGCGAGCTGGGCTGCGTCTCTATCCCGTGTCCTGTGCTCTCCCCATCCCATCCCACCTACTCCTCCCAAATGGACGGGAGGGAGAGCTCGCCGGAGCTTGGCCCTCTTCCTATCAGCCAGCAGGATCTGTGAGCCTGTTCCTGAAGGGAACAGGCAGTGAGGGGGAGTTTGGATGGTTTTGGCAGTTTTCTGGCTGGGTGGTTTAGGGTTGGGTTTTTTGTTTTTTGTTTTTTTTTTTTTTTTTTTTTCATTTTAGGGGTTTGCTTGTTTGTTTGGTCTTAACGGTTTTTTCTCTGTTTCCAGCTGGAGCCTTGCCCAGAGGTCCAGCGGGGTGTTTGTGTTTTGGGGGAGTTGTGGAATCAAAGGACTTTTGTGCTCATCACCCTTGCTGTGAAATGCAAACGTGTGCATGCTTTGCAAGTCTAGCTGAGACATAAAAAAATTTTAAAAAGCCCCTGATTTTCTGTTCTATTTCTCTAGAAATATCTATTTGCTGCTGTAACAACATGTGCTCTGATTAGAGATATAGTTATTGTTCGGTATTGGGGAAAAAAAGCAGCAGACTTCTGGAAGTGCTTTAAAACAGATCAAGACACTAAATTATGTGTGTCTTTTCCTCTCAGAATCATTACAGCATTTTCCTTCTTAGTTTCTTCCTGTGTCCCACAATGTAGAGTAAGTATCCTACCCTGGATTGCGTCTCACAGACTGAGCCGTAATCTCTGAGTCTTTGAAGATGAAATCTGTGGGATTCTGCATGTGCTTTACTACAGAACGCCTACTTTGTTAATAAGGTTTTCTGCACCCAGTGAGTCTACTCAAAATCCTTGGTTGGTTTTGTTGTTGTTGGTTTGTTTTTACTAATCTTTACATTTTCCATGGGCCTTATATTGTCTGGTATCACATGGGTGCATACTTCAAAGATGTCTGTAGCAGAGGTAAACACATGTGCAATACCAGTATTGCTGTAATAAGCTTTGAGGTTCATTATGGCTTAGGGAAAACAAGAGCTGGATTTTGTCCTCTGATGTATTATTGCGCCTATCTTGGCTTTAAAACATATTAGTAGAGAAAACTTAATAAACCCTGTAAATCTGGTGAAATATTTTAGACTAGCTTATTTTGTAGCCCGGGTGATTGCAGCCCAGCGTGGTTATAAGTCTAATTTGCCAAGTGATCGGCTTGCAAGACCCTGCCTCTGTGCAAGTCCCGCGGCCTCCTTGTGCTCTAACGCAGCCTCCTAACTGGAGACAGCTTTGAATTTTACTCAGAGGTGCAGGCTGGAACTGGGAAACGGGGAGTTTCAACCAGGCTTAAAAGCAAAGCAAACTGGTAGGGAACAGACTAATGCGGGGTGAGCGATGGAAAGCTCAGCTGCAGTTCAAGGAACACCAGCGTGTCCCGCGGGGTACTTGCGGGATGCTGAGAAGCCGTCAGACGCAGTAAAGATGCGACTCTGCTTAATCCCTTAGACACAAATTTGTATTTTCCCAACTTGACAAGCCATGTTTCCCTGCTACCCCTGACAAGAGGGGCCATTGGAAGTGATAAATGCCATAGATCTTGCTAACGGATGTTGTGTCTGAAGACAGTGACTCGGAGTTAAGAGCTTTTAAACCAAGTTGTTGTTTTCCCACGGTGATTTTTTTCCTTATTTTTGTCTTGCTGTTGCTGGTAGCTGAGAAGAAGTTAGCTGGATTAGCAGCGAATCAGATAAAATCTGGATGGGTTGGAGTAAGTCTGAGGGATTCTCTCTCTTTGGGAAAAGGTCTGGCTCGGATTAAGTTGCTATTTATATTTCTAATGCAAAGGTACTTGTGGTCCAACTAAAACTCTAAAAACTTTTCACATTCTTTACATCCCAGTGAAAGTAATTTGTACAAAATAGTGCTGGTTTTAATGGCGTTTTTCTTAAACGGCAATTCTTCCACCATAAAATACCGCAAAAAGCTGTTGGTGTTTGCATGAAACGTTCTGTCCTGTTCGTAGTCGCAGACCCTGGTGGGAAATGGTTAAGTGAGCGCTGCTGACTTTGTGATGGCAAGTGATTTACTGCCCACCTGGATGGAGAGGAAACAGGAAGGGTCTTTAGAGAGATGATCGTAGCATGTGGGATGAGCAGTTTTGAGGGAGGATCCCTACAAGCACCCATGGCTGGAAGTGGGTTGGAGTTGAATTTATCTTCTTTTAACTTTGCTTATTAATAAAACACCCCACCCCTCTCCCCTAGGACGTGTTGTTCTAAGAAAGGATGAGAAAAGCATCTACTTCTTGCTACGTCTAGTGCTTAAACGCCTGTTCTACGTGTGGAGGAGCAGAGCTGAGAGACGGGTCTTCTCCGTGGCTGGAAGGAAACTTGGAGACCCTTTGCTCAGGGAGATGCTGTGGTGCGCTCTCTGCTCTTGGAGTAATTAGTCACCACGTACCGCAGAGCATCCCAAGGACTGCACGTGTTTGCTTTGAGATTCGTGTTATATCTGAGTTACAGCTGTAAGTTACAGCAGATGGTTTTATCTTTGTTGAATGATAGAGCACTGTTGCAATAAACACAACAAATAATTTGTGCATGCGGACCGTCCCAAGGGTCCTACTAAAGGGTCCTCAATCATTGTCTGGGTCTTATTCTACCTCTGTGCTAATATGACTTGCTGTTTGGGATAGTTTCTCTTTTCCCGGGATGTATCCCCTCTGAAAGGATGGAGACTGCATGGCTTCACTCGAGCATTTCTGACTTAAAATGAGAGAGAGTTGGGGTTTGGGGCTGGGGAGCAAGTGTTTCTTCTGCTCCAAAAAGTTTCTCAGGAGTCTGAAAGGGTTTTTTCTCAGCAAATGTGTGTTTCTTCAGGGGTGAAATTAGGTGACCTATATTCCTTCTAAGGGATGCATGATAGATAGGGCTTCCACAGAGGAAGGAATTTCACTCCTGATGAATAATAATCAAATCCAAAAGAAGGAAACCACATATAACTCTTGATCCTTTTGGACTCTGACCGTTCCCAGAAGTGAGCGTGACTAATAGGTTTGCTCCAGGGCAAGCTGAATATTTTGCTGAAGTAAAAATAAAATCCAGAAGCCCAGACTGGTGTGTGTGACATGAGTCATCTTCAGAATTCTGTGACTCCGTCCTGCTCTGTGGGATCAGACAGCAGATCCCTGCTGAGCTTTGCTGCGAGGGGCACGGTAGGGCATGGAAAGTCCTGCTGGAAAATAACTGTGGGGTGAGTCAACCTTGCTTGGATATGCTTTGACTCGCTGGTTGGAGTATCGGGGTGTATTATCAAGATATTGGCACGGAGCGCAGAGGACCGGTCCGCCTCTTTGTGATTTCAAGTGTTGGGTTTTGCAGCTGGGATTGCTGCCTCACGTAGCCGCGGGCAACGCGTGTGGCCTCCCGGCTTTTTCAGGAGATGCTGGTGGTGACGATGGCCACTGGAATGGCCAAAGCGGACGGGGACAATAACAGTGTGATGGTTCTGCAGGGAATTGGGCAGTGGGCCAGCGAGGCTTGAACTCCACTGGGCAGTAAGGGGAACGTGAAGTGGTGGGACAGGGATGCTGTGCTCGATGCGATGCTCTCCACGAGTAGCGGTGGCTTTCCTTGGGACACAAAGGGGCACCTCCGAGACCTTTGGTCATTTTTCAGCGGTGCCCAGGCTGTGTGCTCCTTGTAGCTTGAGAAAGGATTCCACCCAACCAGAACAAATACAGGTCTAAATGGAGCGTGACCCATCCTGAGGTGGTGCTTTGGAGGAGCTCAGGTCATTTCACGCTGGCGGGTGGGAACCGTGTGAAAGGCCAAAGAAGGGAAAATGTCATATGATTTCCACCGAAAACTAGGCAGAAATTGATGCCTTGGACTGCGTTATGTTTGAGTCATTGAGTTTGGTTCCAAGAGAAATTGGAATTGCAATTGTTGCAAACCAAAACTGGACAAAGGTACTAGGCAAATGCCAAAAATTGGGGAACGAGCCAAGCTGTGAAGAGGGTGGGCTGAATTTCTTCTGCGAGTAACTTGTCTCCATAAGGGACTTGGGACAGTGACCTTGAGGGGGCTGATCTGTAGTGACACAGCTTAATGTACTTAGTGAATAGGATTATCCGTTTTATTCTCTTAAGAAAAACCAGAATAAGATCCTTCCAATAACTCTGCTTGTGAAATGTGTCTCAGGGCAGATAAAAATGAAGTAAAAAATTTCCAGTAGTTTTGGTTGTATAACACTGAGCGTATCATTTCTTGCCAAAACCCCTGATAAGACCTCTATATGTTTTTCCTTTTAATTAAAACTATGATTTTTATGTACAAACAAAATATTTGCGCTATATTTTTCTTTTATGGAATATTATGTCACTTCAGAATTTGTTCCCCATTCAGACACTAAATTCCCTGTGGGAGGGAAGTAAATCTTTTAAAGTGCGTTCTCCAGTCATTCCCTCCAGTACTCCCTTCAGATATTAAGAGGCCCGATGCCTGATCATAAATATTTCTGGGTTTCTAAAAGGCTGTGCGGATCCTGGATGCCTCTGCTGGTTTAGTTGCTTGTATTAATAGTTGCAAGAGAAACATAAATTTGATCTCTGCTGTACATACATAAATGAAAGGGCTCTATACCTTTAAAAATATTTTTCTTTGCAATAAAAGTAGCAGGATTATTTATAGGCAGTTACTCGAGTTTCTTGTGCTTTTAAGCAGGGCTACTCAATTTTAAATTTTTTTTTTTTTTTTTATTGATGCCTGCTGGGTCATTTCACCCAGGTCTGTGTACCAGCACGACCCCAGCCAGGGCTGCTCGTGGCTTGCTTGGTGGCACACGCGTTTGCTCTCCAGGAAATGAGAAGAATAGCAAGAAATGTGGGAACGCGTGGGACTTCGTGGGGGAAACGCTTGGACGCAGGCTGGCTCCGGAGCGGAGGCTTCGCTCGGCAGCGCCGGACACGGCGCCGTGTCGCGTGGGAAGCCCGATGGCAGCTGCTGCGATGAACGGGCTCTTCTGGGTGTGTTTTCCCAGGGGAGGGAAAAGAGCGAGAACGACTGGACGTCGGGGAGAAATTTGTGGTTTTTTGGAAGTTCTAGGGAGGAAAATGGAGGTAAAAGAACAGGATGCTTTTGAAAGTTGGGAAGATGCTTGCTGGCTTGTTTATTGTGTCGGATTCTGGAAAACCTTGGCATACGCTTTGAAATAATGGGACATGGCTGTTTTGGACAGCCTGGCCTGACGGTTGATCCAGTTGGGGATTTACTGGAAGCGAAGGAATGAGGACGGCAGAGGGATGTCAGTCTGTCTGCAGCGGCCGCTAACCGTGCCTATGCTATACGTCCTGCCATATGATGGGCAAGAGACCAGACCAGTGTTTGCCTTTCCCATTGGACTTTTTTTAACCTCTATTTCCCATTTCTGTTTTCATTTTCTCCATGCCTACTTTGGGACAGATGTTGGGAAATGCCTTTCCAGGCCGTGGCAGCCACCAACTGCTGCGTCTTTCTTAATACAGCCAAGCCCCAAGTTTGGAGAGCCCTGCGATGGCACGGCTTTAACGTATCGAGGCCTCTGGTGACTTTCTCGGCTTTGCCTGTGGTTGAGCCAACCTCAAATTAAAGGGAGCTTCGCGACTCCGTCTCGGGGGCCTTGAGGCAGTTAATCGCGTGGTTAAAGACCGCTCATCCTTGAGGGCAAAATCGTCCACCTCGCCGGGGAGGGAGAGCAGAAAGCGCTGTGAGTTTGTGAATGTGCATCTTGCAGATTTATAGAAAAAACTCAATGTTGAAGAGGGGCTCGTGTGTTGGTTCTTGCTGAAGCCTGTGCTTTTGAACCTTGTGGAGTCGCCTCTGAACCGTGAATTTATTGCGTTAATAGATTTTACGTTACAAAGACATCCTGATGCAAGCTGCGCCTTGTCAGAAGCGTGGTGTTGCCTGTTGCTGGAAGCGTCGTGTACATCTAAACTAGAACACGCTGCAAAATGTTATAATGACTCAGCTGGGCATTCCTGTGCATTAATGCCAGCCAATTTGCTGAGAAATGACGTCATTTGTAGAGCTGGCGTGATGAGAAGTCTCCTGACTTCTCCTGCGACCGTAAACCACTTCCCACCTGCTTTTCCGTATTGGCTCCACATGGTAGGAAGGAAAATCCACTGGTTTAAGGTCCACCTCGACGCTTCAGGGCTGGAGCACGAAGGGTCTCGGTTTCGCTCCCAGGAAAGGTGAAGTTGGAGGTGAGCGTGTTTCACGCGTTGTTTGCAGGGAGCGTTTGAACGCGGCCACCGCGACGCTGCTGGCAGGGGTCTGAAATCCCGACGCAGACGAGCTGCTCCGGCTCCCGGCGCTCTCCCTCTCCGGCCCCCACCGCCCTTCCTGCATCAGCTTTTTCCTAGGGAAAAAGTCATAAACCACGAACTCTTTTCTTTCTTCCCTGTTACTTTGGTCCTCTCGCTCCCCCCTGGCTCTCTCCCCAGAACACACGTTATTCTATTTCATTGCAAATGCTTTGTTCGCTGCCTTTAAGCCCCCCCTGAGTTTCCATGTGGTCTCTCACCCTTTCTGCACCTCCAAGCTCGCTGGAGATGCTGGAGATTCCTTTTCTAGACTCTACTTTGCTCAGCTACTCTTGCGCGCGGTTGTAAATTGTGCTTCATCGGGGCTCTGTCCCTGGCCTCCAGGACTCTCTTTGCTGTGGCCGTGCTTTTCTTCTGCAGCTTTGTCCTTCATCAATCTCTGTGTGTCACCGTCTTCTGTCTCTTGTTGCTCCTCCAGCCTTTCTCAGGGCTTCTTTGGAGATCTTCTTTATTCCTTTCTGGCTTTTTTTTTTTTTTTTAGCCTTTCCTGTTGCTGCCTCTCCAGCTTGGGGCAAAATTTCTGCAAATACCTTTGAAGCCATTTCACCTTCCTCGTTCGGATTGCCAGGCTGCAACCAGGTTCGGGGCAGCGCCAAGCAAACTGCCCGGTGCTGTTTCAGGGCTTCCTTTAGTCCCCTGAGCCCTACAGTGTCTCTCGATTTAATTAGCAGACTTCCCACGTCAGGGATCACCTCGCCGTGCCCGTAAAGCACCGTACACAACAACTCCGGCTCCAAGAGCAGCTTCCCGGTTCCTTCAATACCGACGGTTGTACAACCCTTGTGTGGAAGGTGTAGCTGCGACGGACAGCCGTGGGCACGAGTCCAGCTGAAACCTTCCAAGGCGTCGCTTGGGAAGTGCTTGGCTTGATCATCGTTCAAGGTGAAGGACGTGTTGGAAACATGAGACTGTGCCGCTGCAAAACGCGCTTTGGTTTCCCTTTTATTTCACCTTTCAGAACCGCTCTGCTGTGAGCAAACCGGGTGAAGTTTTGCTTCTGTGCTCTGCCGTGGCTGGCCGAAACCTTAAAACAAATTATATATATATGTGTGTGTGTATATAGAGCGGTTAAACACAAGAGTGTCCGGAATAGATGGTGGTTGATAGAACATTGTCAGGGTGATGCCTTCACAATAATCATCTTGTGCTCATCAGACAGGCCTCAGGCGGACACGTGTGCGCTGTTGGAAGAGAATTTGAGCTCGCTATTCAGTTACAGGTTGCAGGTGTAACCCGGCCGCTTCATTTCAACTCCTGCAAACTGAAACGTTTGGCAGGGTTAATGGGATAAATTCCTTCTTTGCAAACCGAATGGCTTCAAATGCTAAGCTTGCTTATTATGAGGCATTAGAAAGGATTGATGGACAAATCATCGGAGATCGCTTGCATTGGCAAGAGTCTGCTGCTGATTACTTAGAGCTTACACAAATATCAGCCTCGCGTGCTTGCGAGTTTTGGGTGGGCTTTATGGCTCAGCCGCAGTTGTTGACTTCAGCCCCAAACCTGAACATGCCCACATGACAAAACTCTGTCAGGTTTCCAAATCTTAGTTTGGTCTGTGGCCTGTCTCAGCTGCATCTGAAGAGCAGCTCTCTCCGTTTACCCACTTGGTGATGCTTGGGATCGGACGATTTGCTGTATAAGAATATCTCTGTTCCAAAGCTGGGCGTGAGGTGGGCATACGCTGATTGCAAACTGAAAGAGGTTAACCCTGGATGGCTGTATGGAACTGACTCCAAGCCTCCTGGGTCCTGGTCCAGATCCTTAGCAACGTCGTTGAATTTCTGCAGACGTTAAATCTCTGACGCATTGGCTTGCGTGCCTGCAGCAGACAGACCTAGATGTTAAAGTGCTTCCAGTTTTGGAGGTGTTGGAAGGTGGAGTTTCTTCTCTTCCTGTAAGAGGAAAGATAGACAAGTCTGAAGCTTCAATTGAGTTATTGGGTTTGGATTTCATAACCACTTTAAGGATATTTGGATCTGATCCTCTGGTTTAGACCCATCTCCCTTGGAAACGTCAGTGCAGTTTGGTGGTAGCCTAGAGGCATGCAGCGTTTGGGAGAACGGCCAGGCAAATCCCTGGAGGACCACCGCGAAGCAAGCTTTGGGAATCTGTCTCTGCAAACCTCCTTAGAAAGCCCTGAACATCTCTAATTTCAACAACCCCTGTTGTCAGAATGTCAGGCAATGGGTTTCCAATGAGATCGGTAAACGTTTTAGGTCGGAGTCGGAAATTGAGACGACTTGGCTGCTGTTTGGTGCTGGTTTATATAAAGCAGACTAACACAGGATTCCTTGAAGATAGTCTTTCTCCATCTCCTACTGCCTGAAAAGCCACATTAACACACTCAGAAGAAACAACTTCTGAAAAGCCTGATGTTCTGTGGCTGTGTTTACACTGCGGAGAGCTGGGTCTGCGCCAGCAGCTTATGCAAACAACCAGTATCTCAGTTTTAACAGACAGGAAGATGACAAAGCTCTAAAAGTGGTGGGGTTTGGGGTTGGGGTTTTTTGGGTGGTTTTTTTTTTTAATGGCAAAATTCCCAACAACAGCAGTCCTCGTGGTGTTTTGTTCTGACAACCGGAGCATTGCCAGACTTGCCAGTTCAGGTCACATCCACAGGCCTGTCAGGCTCTTTATTGGTTTTGAAAGGCTGTTGACTAAGAAAGAGATTTTTTTTTTTCTTTTTTTTTTTTTTTTTTTTGGCTGCTTAACACAACAGCTTGGGCTCGGTTCTGTTTGCTGGATGCATGTTTGTCTCTGGATGGAACCGGTTCCCAGGAGTATCTTTATGCCATTTGCGGAGCCAGCTTGCAAAGCTACCTATAGGATTTGGATTTGCTGGTTTGGTAATATTGGGACGTCCAGATGCTCAGGGCAATGCTTGAAAGGAGAGCCGTGCAACCTTAAAAATAGGGAAAATTCAGCTGTAGATGGAAACTAATTTGGCCCACTTGGATAGCAGATTTCCTTCTCTCTTTAACTTTTCAGTTGGGTTTTCTACCGTGTTGTCTAACGCCAAGAAAAGTATGTCTAGGATTAAGAGATGTCGCTGGAAGGGCTCTTGGGGCATGCCTGCCTCACGTGGGCGTCAAGCTGAGGTTCCCGGGGCGCTTGGAGCAGTATTTGGTTGCGTGGTGGCTGCTGTGCAGTACGCAGAGCTGCGGGGTTGGGCGGTAAAAGCCCAGTTCGATGCTGTAGTCCCTGTTCCAGAGGTGGCTCTTATCCCTCTTCCCGTCGGGGCACTGCAGGGTACGAGCATCCCCCACTTCTCTTTGCAGTATGCTGGAAGCAAGAGGCATCGACAGGCTTGGAAAGCGTCTTGAGAGCTTGGGTGCATGGTAGGGCTTTTCTCGGAGGAAGGAAGACCAGGGCGCTTCTTTCCCGCACTGGCAGAAAACATTTGTTTTCAAGCAAAATGTAGAGGTTCCCTCTCAGCCTCGTGTTTATCAGACCATAATGTTCCGACCATCAGCTCAAGAAATGCGTCAAGACTCTTGTGATGGCTTGTGGATTTCCAACTTATGAGTCAGTTAATGGAGAGCAAACGTTTTTTGCACTGACACAGCACTGTGGCAGATTGGCCGCTTGTGTGCGTGCCTGGACGGGGGAGCTGCCGGGGGGGTCAGCTGTGATTTCTGCTTGTTTCTCATGATTTTTTGACATAGTTTCTCATTTTTGTGGTGGTTTTGAGGCTTGGGTGGAGAGGTATTAAAGCATGAAAGCATTGCAACTGGCTTGAGAAGTCTCTTTTGCACATGCCGGACCCCCCACGCCAAGACTTTGGAGACGCCAGGGATGGTGCTGGGAGTACTCAGTATTTCCCCGTGGACTGAAATCATCTCGGCTCAGTTCTTGGCCGTATCTGCCAAGGATGGATGATGGGACAGGGAAGGGGTGAGAAGAGCCTCTGCAGACCTCTCCCACCTAAGACCAGTAAAACATGAAAAGTAAAAACCAAGCGTAAACTGCCTAACCCTATAGCCATTCACGTAATGCCGGAATCCTTTGACTTTAAAGGTCGGGTTTATCAAGGTTTATAGATACTTCACCATATCTGAGGAAGGCAGTGCTGCTTCACAGGAGGGGTTTCCCAGCCTTGGGAAAAAGATTAGGGAAGTGATTGGTAAATTATTTATATTTCACTGAAAACAGTTCTGCTGGTTTGTGGAAATTTTTTTTTCTTTTTTTTTTTTTTTTGGTGGTGCTGCTGGTAGTTAGGATGGGGAAATTCTGAAATGCTCTGGATATTTATAATCTTAATATGGCTTCTATTAGATGAATTGAAAAAAAAAAAAAGAACAAACAAACTTTTCTTAATGTAACTTAATCTTCCTGTGGAATTTCATGATAAAATTTAGCTCAAAATGCCAGAACACCATTATTTTCTGACTGCATGGATTTGACGACTTGCAAATAAACAAGATTCAGCTGGCTGGCTGGCAGAGCTCCTTTGCCCTCTGATGTACCAATGGCCGAAGGAGAGCTGGAAGACCAAGAGCTCTCCCATATCTAGGCACTTTTTCTCTTTGACTCATCCACTTTTCTGTTGAGCTTGTGTCTATGTGGTTAGTGGCCTAAGCTAGGACTTTGGTACGCTGCCTGTATTTTTTTTCAGTACTTCTACCCGTATTCCCCCCCCCAGGAGAGGTGGTTTAATTTAAGGTTGATCTGCTTCGCATCTGTCTAGAGTTGCCTTCGGGATCAAGCCCAACTGCCCTCTGCACTTTGCTTTCCAACCGTGCCTTGATGCAGCAGTTAAAGCAACTCTGCCTTCCTCTGTCTCACCAGCAGCCGTACCTAAGCATGGTCTTGTAATATTTTAAGTTCCTCAAGGCAGAGATTTTTGTGGTTCAGGTAGTATGTTTTACACGCTGTAAAACGTCGTCTGCGTTTATTTTACAGGACGGAAATAGTAACGAACGGGCATTGCTTCGCCTGTCTCTGCCCGTGGTGACTGCCCGTGGATGGAGGTTCGGGGTCATGCAATAACTTACAGCACCGCCTTGCAAATGCCGTCATAGACGGGCAAACTTTGCCGTCATTTGCAAGCGCTTTTTCACCAGTATCGAAACCTGGAGGTGTTTGCAATGCCACCGTATTAATGGGTGGATGTGTTGTTCAGTTAGCAAACGCCTTTTCTCGTACGGTTATTTTGCGAGATAAATGCCAGCATAAAGAGAGAGAGCATTCTAGTAACTTCTGTGGGAATCTCTGCGAAGCACCTTTGGGGCATAGTTCTTTGCGCTAGCAACTTCATTATTAATTTGTGTGTTTAGGACTAGATCTCTGAAGCGTTATAGCTCAAAAAACCTGCAGGTAGGCCCCTCGTAGGATGCCAAAGAGCTCATGGATGCCTAAGAATAGGAATCTCCTAAGTATCTTTCCAGATCCTACATGGGGTCTGGTGTAGAGCCCAGTGTCATCAGTGGATACGTTCCCAGTAACTCATCGTGCTTTGGACCCGGCCTGCAGCACCAGTCCTGTTCTCACAGAAATTTAATGGGTTTTCACCGCTTGCAGCGTTGGGTCCCAAGTGTCACATCCCCAAAAATGCCGGTTGGCTTGGTGGAGCCCACCGTAACTTAGTTCCCCTAGACGGCCGTGTGCTCGGAGGCTTTTTCGGCTAGGATCTTGTCCATAAACGTCCTTTACACATGCAAATGGCTTTTCTTTCTTGGCTTGCTTTGCGTTGGCCAAGCGCTGGCCTCCTGGAGCAGTCCCGAAGCAATTTACATGATGTAAGGGACAGGCCAATTACCTTTATGGGCATTTTACACAGAAGTGACACCATTTTAACAGTCCGTAACTTATTTTATGCATCTATCATGCTGAAATAGGTTTTTTAGGCACGCACAGAAAACATGCGGATTTTAAGGCAATATTTAGGAGTTGTCTCGGTGCTTCGGAGAAGACCTGCATTGAGCGATCTCTTTCTCCATATGAAAGAAATTCACGTGAATTGTCAAGGTGCTGATATGACCCCAAGGCTAATGAGAAGCTGGAGGGCAAGGGAGGGTCTGCAGGTTTGGGGATTAGTATCAGGCAGTTAAAGTGGAAGGGGAAAAAGAGAACAACTCCACAGTGAAACATGTGGTTGCTCTTTTGCCTCATTTGCATTGTCAGCCTAGTGATTTACGCTGGATGAAATTCATTCCAGATCATGACAGCAGATTAATAAATACGGTTTTTTGGACCTGATTGAAAAGATACTGGTCTCTAATATGTTTCCCTAAAGGTGTGGCACGCCTATGTTTCGCTGATCAACCACTTTCCATGAGTAACACGCTCTCACCCTGACACTGATTTGTGGCATCAGCAATCCATAAGGCAGGTTCAGAGGCAAATAAAACATTTTGTTTCTTGCTTTATCCTGTTCAATTCAGAGTCTATTTTTTAACCTCGAGTACGTTCTTTGCCCAGCCGGGAAGGCCAACCAACTTTTCTTTTTACGATCCTTTATTTGCCAAAGGTATTAAAATATATACGTGTGCGTATATATATATATATTCCTACGAGCCAGTTGCCAAACAAAACTGTCCTTACTGTGTGTCTGCTCCCGGGTAGCTCTGCCAAAGAGCAGTTCTGGAAGCTCCCCTCCGGTCTAGGCTTCCTCCTAACTTTAGCCTCAGTCTGTGACAGAAGCGCGGGAATAGGAGGAAAAACCAAAGTCTTCCCAGGTTGCCGTGAAGACACGACTCGTATCTTCACCTCTCGTCTTGCGGCAGGTTGGCAGAGCGCTGCGAGCGTGGAGGTCGGCGTTCGCCTGACGCGTGCACTCGCGTTCCTGTGCGCCACGCTCAGGGTCTTGCAGCGCCACTTAATTCTCCAGCGTTCCCGACGCATCTGTGCTAAACTCTCTCCGAAACGTTTTTAGTGGCCAATGTCTTAAAACAGCCCTCCGGACCGGCTTGATCCAGGAATGAGCGTATGGAGATGTGCGAGTTTGCCTCGGGCGGGTGAGTCACTATCCCTCTGAGTCAGTTCCCCCGACAGCTCCGGAGCATGACTTCATTGCTGTAGGTTTAGCCTAACTGATGGTTGAAACTTTCCCAAGAAGGAAGATTAATGACAGTGGAAGTCAAAAGAGTGGGAGTTGTATGTTTATGGTGAGTCAAGTGAAACGAGGAGCTGGACAAGAGGTGCACGTATTGGGATGTATGCGCTAGTTTATGTCATTGTGTTGACAATGTGTATTGGAAAGAAAAGCACCAATATGCAATCAAGATGCACTGGGTTCCTGGAAACTCCAAGAAGGATTTATTAGCCTGTATGCAGTGATGCTGAATGGGACTTTGCATCTGCCTTTCTGTCCGTTATCCTAAGTTTCAGATCTCTGGTTTTAACTGCTGGCTAGTCTGAAAAGCGCGTGGCTTTTTCGTGCAGGCTCCAATATATGTAAGTGTCCCTATGGAAGGAAGTCTAAGAACTAACAGTAACATAATCCGCTCATCAGCAGCCTGCTGAACTCCCTGAGCTTTTCCCTGATCCTTCCAACTTCCTCCACCGGACAGCGCTTCCCTTTGCCTGCAGACAATTAAGGAGGGCTTTGGAAGGA
The DNA here is from genome assembly GCA_026212715.1 of Elanus axillaris. Taxonomy (NCBI): domain Eukaryota; kingdom Metazoa; phylum Chordata; class Aves; order Accipitriformes; family Accipitridae; genus Elanus; species Elanus axillaris. The sequence continues at coordinate 41,662,700 of JANZLQ010000092.1, forward strand.
CGGCGCTTTAATTGCGTTGCGGGGCTGGCTTCCACTGCTCGGCTGCTGTAAGGAGACCGTGGTGCCTCCTTACCCTTGGCTTGGCTATTTCTCCTGGCAAAACCCTGAGACAAGTAAAGCGGTGCGCTCCAGTCTGATGCCTTTCGCAGCTAGGATTTCCAAAACCCAGACCGTAAAATCCCCTGACTCTGCACCTGCTATCTGTCCTGGAAAAGGTCTGTATCGGCTCAAATATTCAGAGGGGGAGATGGTAACCTAACAATAAAAACACAAGCGATGGGAGGAAGAACAGAGGGTTTCTGTGCGGTTACTGCGCAGGATGTAAGTGTTTCTCCACATTGCAAATAAGTCTCTGAGCAGGGTGGTTTATGGCCCTGGCTCGAGAGGCAGGGACTGGACTAGATAGGAGATACCGGTGGTTTCTTAACAGCACCTGCCCAAAGGGCTGGGACGTGGTATTGCCCTTGTCCTCGGTCTGTGGGCAACTTCAAAACTGCAACTTAAACTCTGTCCCAAGACCCTGTACTGGCCTCTAAAGCAGAAAAGCAATAGCGTAAAGAAAAGTAATTAAGGTTTGGGAAACTGTTCTATGGAGAGCTTTCTGGTTTGTGTCAGAAATGTAGATCTGGACTCGGGGGTCTGGTTTAAATATGATACAATCAGAAACATACCCAGAAAAATGACTGTTTAATTAAAGGACACTTTTTAGCGCAAACCAAATAGAACACAACAGCTGCAACCGAGGGCCTGCGGTGAGGATCCTGAGAGGAGATAAATGCAGAGGAAGATGTGGGTGCTCCGTATCCTCATGCACAGCACCGACAGAAAGTATAAAGCAAAGCCAGATGTGGGCTGGCTCGGCTCCAGGTGTGTGCTCCTCATTCCTGCCTACCTGGGACTCTGCTGGAGCCCGCTCCGTTTCGTGCTCCAGTTCTTAACGCCGGCGGGACACCCCCCGCAATGGGATTTAAGGTTTGTGGCCAGAGAGGGAGATTGCCAGGCGTGGGGGGGGGGAATTGGGCAGCTTTGGGGCAGCCGGGCTTGCCAGCCGCTGTTCCTTAAAGATGCACAAGAGGAAGGAATTCCTGCCCGGTTTGGTTCTGCTCCTTCCACTTGGGTGACTTTTCTCTTTTATTTTTCCGGCATTTATTTTTCCTTCAGGACCCCCGGGCAGTACGAACCCGCAGCGGGCTGGCGGAGCTGAGGCTTTCGCCCTTTAGAGCCCTAATCCTGCTCTCGGCCATCGGCTCCCAGCCAGCGCTGCCGCTGGGACCTCCCGCCCCAAGGGAATTGGGGGGGGGGGAACCTCCCGAACGAAGGATTTGGGGTTGACTCCTGGTATTTCAATTTTACCAAAAGCTCTGGAGCAGCAGGGGCTGTACAGCTCTTTCAAACCCCAGTTGGTTTTTTTTTTTTCTTCAATATTTCATATTAGAACTCCCAGTATTCTCGCTTTACTTATTTATACGTAATCCTTTGGAATCCCGCTATCTCTTGGCCTCTACGAGATCCTGTGGCAGTGAGGTCTGTAGGTTGTTAGCTTTTTTTTTTTAATTGGTTAGGTGTGTGGAGAAATACTTTGAATTTTCCTGTTCTCTGGCTCAGGGGGGGCTTTTTTGCTTTGAAGTCTCCCCTTGCAAGTGTCATCTAAACCAAATCTGACTTTAATAGAAATGTCATAGTAATGTAATCTGTTTGGTGAACGTACATTTTTCTGTCTTTTGTGTTGTCAGGATAATTGATTAACAAAAATTTTCCGTACATCACTGTCTATTATACAGTTCCCAAGTAATTTGATGAGAAATCACAGGGGCGTTTTGCGGCATAGCCAAGGTGCGTCATCTCATCTGGCCTATTTTCCTATTTTTCTGATACCTGATTAAACACTGATAACCAGGCAGCAGGAGAAATGCTCGTAGCAACTGGTGTGCCACTGTCCTCAGCGGCATGCCAAGGGCAGGCAGAGCCGGTTCCAGTCGCCGACGCTGCTCAGGCCGAGAGAGGATCCGGAGGGACGAGCAGGGATTTCTCTCTGGTCGCCTGCTAGCTCGGCGGGGGGGGCGGAACAGCAATGCGGCTGCTTCCCTGACTCCCGAACCTGTATCTGGCAGTTAAAAAAAATGAAAATAAATAAATAACTAAAAAAAAAATCCCTGTTTTCCCTGCAGTAAGGAGGGGATGGACTGGCTTTCTGTAGGAATTTTTGTGTGTATTAATTCCCACCAGCATCAGTTTTATGCAGCTGTAGAAGGCCCCCCGTTTGTGACTGAGATGGACTAAGTGGGAGCGAGTCTTTCTTTGCTCTTGGCCAAAGGTGAAGACACTTGAGACCATGAGACTTTCCAAGAATCTCTTACTAAGATGTATTTTAGCCATGCTTCATAGCTGCACTTCCCTCCTATTTCCAGACGGAAAGAGCGTGCAAGCTATTCTCAACCTGACCTTTTAAACTGAACGTACTTAAACCTAACGGGGACCGCGGCGCTGAAGGTCCCTGCCAGCACCCGGGGGTGTCACCGAGCCCTTCCGCGCCGGAGAGCGCTGCTGGGGTGCAGCGAGAGCTGCCGCGTGCCGAGGGCCGGTCGTCAGCGTCGCTAATCCCGCCGCGCGAGGAAGATAACTATTAACCTCAGCAATCGTCCTCTGCTGCTGCTGCGAGGTTTCTTTCAAAGATAACAGATGCTTCGGCGTGAACTGAGCGGCTTTGCGCAAGGAGTTGTTAATTTTAAACGCGTTGAGCTCCGGCGTGCCGCCCGCGTGGGGATGCTCGTGGCTCCGACGCTTCTCGGTCCTTCGTGCTCAGGATAAGATGCAAACTGCCCGCGCCGCTTGGAAGCCTCTGCCTGCCGCCAGATTTCTATCAGATGAAGTTTTCAGGTCAGGCTTTCCTTGGGGGATGCGTCAGAGCTCCCTTTTCTCTCCCGCACGGGGAAGGATCCGCTTGTAGCATCCGTCAGCCTCGACGGAGGTATGGAAAAGCCGGGCGGGCTGAACCCCCCCGTGGTAAGCCCCCCTCCCAAAATCTCATCACCTTGCTTATGAGAGAGGCTTGTGTATTTTCTAGATAGTCAGTAGCGTATCTGGAAGTGAAAATCCTGGTCTAATCACACTCACACGAAACTTTTCCTTGGAAAGGGCTGAACCCGAATACCCTGCTGGTAAACGAGAATCTGTATTTTAAAGCTGGTAGACTTACAGGATAAGAAGCTTTTGTTTTGCTCGTAACTTCCTCAGAGAAGACCAGTTTCACTTAGCTCGGTGGAGATTTTGCAACTGCTTTTCATAGCGCTGTCTGAAATACTGGCCAACTGGCAGGTTTCTGACGTGAGCTTTTTCTTTCAACCTCTGGCTTTTCAGAAGGCCAAACCCGAATGCTCTTAGTTATCAGGGTTTCGGGTTCTCAAAGGGTCTGAATCTGAAGCAGACAAATTTTTTGCGACGTTATATTAAGAGGAGGCGGCGGCAGTTTTTCATTTCAAAATAAACTTTCCAGTTAGCAAATACTGAAGTTCTCCTGAGTGACACAGGTCTGTAACCTGGGGAGTTCTTTCCCAAAGGAGCTGATGGCCCCCGGGTGATGCCTGGGAAGGTGGCAGGGCGGGAAGCGGAGCACGGCATCGCACCCGGTGCCGCAGACTCGCAAAAGCTTTGTAAATGGAGAGAATCAGGATTGTCTGACATACTTCTCTGACAGAGGTGAATTAGAGGTTTGAATGTCGTCATATTGCTGATTTTCAAAAGCATTCGTAGTGTTTGGAGATGCCGATGTGCCCCTACCGGGATTGAAAAAAATAAATATTAGTGGGGCAAACATCTGAATCTCAAAAAAATCCGCTGGGATGGCTGCTAGGAGCTGCCCTGCATCCTACTGTGCCTAAAGCCTTTGGAATTCTGGTCTGGCAAGGGCGACCTGTTACTGTCCATCACTCGCTTGTCGGTGACCGTCCAGCTTTGCTGATGGCAAACGTGAGAAATCTGGAGCCGCTTGAACCTCTTTTAATGCTCATTCCATTTATTTCCCTTTTACAAAGGGCTGACGGCGTGAGCACGGGCAGTTGTCGCAGAGCAGCCTTGGGCTTGTTCCTGCAGGAACTCGCCCTCCTTTGAAGCCAAAGGCTGGTGGCACTGCCGATCTCGGTCGCTTTGGGAGTTGGATCAAAGCTCCCGTGGTCCTTAGGGGCTTTCCTGGGCTTTGGTTACCCCTGTGGCCTCGCCGTGGGGTGTCACTGGAAAGCCGTCCCCGGCTCGTAGGCCATTTCGTTTGGCCAAGACACGCTCGACGCGAAGTTGCATCTAAGCTCGAGGTTGCGTTTCCTCCCTCCTTCATTTTCAATCCCTGACTCTGAAGCTTTTGCAATACCCTCCCCGAAAGCACGAACCTCCACAGAGCCTGGAACGGTTGGAGTCCCGAGAAGCTTTGGTTAAACCCGCGCGGAGCAGCAGCGGAGCGGCAGCCAGAGCACAGCGGGTACCGGGACACCGACTGCCAGTTCCCAGCTATAAAAACACCCCGCTCGCACGGTTGACACAACCGGCGCAGATGCAGCACGAGCAGCTGCCAGGGAGAAGGGGAGGAGGATGAAAAAGACCATTTGGATGTGAAAGCAGAGGAGTTGTGCATATCTTCCCAAAACAAAAATAGTAGCTCAAAACGCACTTAGAGTTCTTCTGGCAATAATAACCAATGGATGGGAAGCACATTAGGATATTTTCCTGGTTTGGAGCGAGCAGATGTTATCGTGTCCACTGGAATCATGGCAATGAACGTAAAGCACAACTTCCCTGCTGCCCTGGCATGAATTTTGATTTCTCTCTAGTGTAAATCAGGACAGACTCCACGGAGGGCAATGCTGTTACGCTGTTGTACGCCAGAATTGGCCTTGCTTTTGCAAGTCCCAAGGGTGGTAGCTTGATATCTAGAAAATTAATGCTTGAGATGGATCTGACCCAAAACCCTGGATTTGAACTCTTTGCAAGTTCAGATCCGGATGCAAACTTCACAGCTGCACCCTATTGTCTCTGAGCCCAATAAAACCCTCTTTCTGAACCACCCACAAGCTTAATGAAAATGGAGATTGAGATCAGATCGTTATGGCCTCGAGCCAGTGCTGTGAAGCACGCACAGTGAATGGCCCGACTCTTCTCGTGCTCGTGGTGATGTAAACCGTGAGCAACTCCAAGGAAATCAGTTGGATTTCCCCAGCGTGGAGCCAGTTGTAAATGCGAACAGAATAAGACCCTAGGTATCTTTTTTTTTTTTTTTAATTTTTGTTTTAAGGAGCAAGTGAACTACTCCCATCTCACGCTGACCTAGTCTGAGAGGTCATCTTCTTCCAAGAGGAGCTTTGCCAGGAGCTGAGACTGGATTTGTCCTGATTACCAAGACACATTGTTGGGGAATGTGATGTCAAATGATGGCTATTTTTGTTCCAACCTCAGCCCTCTTAGTTTGTTGGGAAAGTTGATGCTAGCGATGAAGAGTAGGAAAGTCTTGCGGTGGGGGGGGGGGGGGGTAAAGGGGGAGAAAAACGGACAAAGAGGAGGTCTAAACAGCTTGGGCCGTGCAGTGTGGGGATCCCTCCTTAGGGACAAGACATGTTTTTGTAAAGCAAACAGCAGCGTTAGACCCTTGAGAAAACTTTTCACTGGAGAGCGGAAGACTGGAAGTGTTATCTTCTGCCATCTTTCAGTCCTCTCTGCAGAGATGTACGCAAGTGATTTAGCTCAGATTGACTAAACAAGGTTAAAGGAAAGATTTGTATGGTTGTTCAAATAGAGAGTGGTTCTTGCTGCCTCGGTCATGAGCTGGCTGTATATGTGATTTAAGTTGCCCTGTGCACATTTTCCTATCTGGAACAGCGATATTTAGTCTAGTTTCCTTGATAGACAAGAAGATCTGAGTCTCGGGTATCAACTTTTTCAGCTCCTGTTTGATCGTTAGATTTTCAAACCGTAGGGGTTTGGGGTGAGCGTTCTGTTTCTTGTGTTTCTTCTGGGCTGGATTTCATAAAGGCTCTTGCTGGATCTGTGCAGGCCAGGCTAGTCTTTGGGTGGCATGAACTTCGTTGTGCTTCTGCTGCCGCCTTTAATTTTCGGATGTTATTCCTCGTGAAGCATCAAGATGAGTTCCTGTTAGTGCTTACGTCTACACGCGTCATCTCTCGAGATCTACCTTCGCGTAGAAGCAGGTCTTTGCCAGGTATGGATGCCTGTGTTTATTTTGCTGTCTCGTAAGTGAATTTTGGGTGCTGGTTCCTCTCTTCTTGGACTCTGCTGGAGCAGAAGTGGTGCTGGGAACAGAGGAAAGGTCTTGACTTGCAGGGAGCCGAGATGCCTGGTTTGGAGGATTTTAATTGGCAGGGTCGTGGGTTTGCTCTTTTATTAGAGGCCATTTGCTGTTTTCCCAGAAGATGAAAGGATTTTTCTGTCAGTTAAAAAACCCATAACAAACCAAACCCAAGTGGGACTGCAATTCTGCCATGAGCATCTACTGGGGCTTGTTTCTATGAAGCCACCGCTATAAAAATCCCTCGATTCTTTCCACTACGAAAGCCTGCAAAATGGGCTGGCAAAGCGGAGGACAATACAGAAGTATTAACAGCCAGGTAATGGGGTCATGCATTTTCAGAACCGGTATCTCTGCTTACATGGATCATTTAACCTGTTTAAGTGCCTGGCAAAATTCCCACCTCCCCCCCCCCCCCCTTTTTTTTCCTGACCAAAGGAGCAAAATACCATTACTTCTGTTTTTTCTCCTAAGAACAAAACTTAGCACCAAGAAATCACTTTGATAAAGGTTCTTAAAAATGTTTCCATGTAATGGCTTGGGAACGTTCGGAGAGGATCCAAGTCATTAGCGTGGTTGCGGTGATGGGAGCTTTGCTCCGAGCTCAAATAGTGGAGGGCTTTGTTTTTGGAGTCCGCCTAGATCTGGGCAACCTTTTTCAGGATGAATAGTTTATTTGCCGAGAAATGCAATTTTGGGGTTGACTGAAACTATTTACTGAACTGGCACTAGTAGCTGATCTTTTTGTAAAGGGCAGCTATGTTTTGTTTCACCATTTTGGGAACTAAATATTCATGTACTTCCATTTCGGAGTAACATTTCATTTTATAACTTGCCTGCATTGTAATCCTTTTTCCAAAAGGGAAAAATTATCCAGACTACCAAACCAAAACGAAGGGATTGGTCATGCGTTTTGGTTGACCTGAACTTAAAGGATTATTTTTGGTTTTCCTTCGCTGAAGGGGGAAAACAAATCAAAAGCTTTGCACTCCTAATGGAAGCATAACCTTCTTCCACCCCGTGAATAAGCCAGCGAATCTCATGGTATTATTTGCCTGACTGTGAGCTGCAGTGCCAGTCTCCATCCACATCCTGGGTGCTTTCTCAGACATAGTTTCTCATCGCGAGAACAAATTACTATTTAATTAACACTTTGATCTTGGGAAGTGGCACTTCCCGGATGCTCGTTCCCTTGAGCTTGTTCTCAGGAGCAGTTGCCCCAGGAGAAGACCCCATCCTTTGCTGATCGAGGTCCATGGTCACTTTGCTCTTGACTTGAATGTACACGGCTTAGATGCTCTTAAAATGCAAGAAGGGCAGATTCGGATCTCGATTAACTGCGGTGCAAGCCAGCAGCGAGCATATTAAGGTCAAGATGTGCTTTTATAAACGCTACAACTCGCTGTGCTTTAGGACAACAGTTTAAGCTGTTTGAGTGCGTCCACAAGGTTTCCTTGTTTTCCAAGATGAAGTAGTTCTTGTGGTTGAAGAGGATCCCTGCTGTGGTTTGGGCAGCGTGGTTAGGACGCAAGGGCTCTTGCTCCACGACACTGATCCTGATTGTATGTGCTGGGCTGGAATTAAAAGCATAAGGCTCAGCTGTGGTCTCACCAGCGCTAGGGAAAACTGTTAAATGAAGGTTTCGTGATTTTGGTGGGTTGCTGCCTTGTTGATTAATGCTGCTATCCAAGACTTGAGAGAATCTGTGGAAAAAGAGTACAGCCAAGTAAATGGCCCTGTAGCTAACGAGCATCCGAGTTGCACTGCAGTTCGCAGCACCCACCGTGCGCGCCTGCCTCGGCGCACGCTATCCCACAGCCTGGGCAGCTCCAGGCACCGCCTGTCATTCCGTCTGCCCACGGTAAACAGAATGGCACGTCGGGTTTGGCTTTTAAATATAGTTTCTTTTGACACGGAGCTCTTGAAATACCGGTGACGTTGCTCTGTGTGATACTGCGCTTGTTTTCCTTGTCTCGAGCAGCGGGGCAGAAAAATCAGAGCCAGGCACTGGGGTGTCTCGGGGGCGATGTTAAAGCATAGAACTGAGGATAAAAGAAGTTAAATGCAAGTCTCGGTTGCGCTGTCTACTTAATAAAGTAAAAAGAGAATGACGTTAAAACTAACGTTCAGCCCTGTGGAGGGTGCCCCGCTAATGACTCTGAGGTGCACCTACCCCTTGCAATATCACATCCCAGGACCTTGGAGCTTAAGCAGGATTACTCCTGCAACCCCAGGGCTATTCTTGCAACTCCCCCACCATCCCAGTGCAAGGGAAACTGTGGGACAGGGAAAGATGGGGTGGCCCGTGGGTTGACTTAGAAGCAGAGGTCGACAGCTCTGGAGGAAGAGCAGAGCTGCACGCTTGGCTTTGTGTCTTGGTTTCGTCTGTTTGCTCCTGTTGCTTGAAGAAGTTTCTGCAGGGAGGAGGGAATGACGTGGCCCAAGCGGGTGCCAGTAATGGACTGAACTGCGATGCTAGCTTTACCCCGGTGCAGAGAGAACGCGGGCAAACCCATCCTCCCCGGCGCGTGCGGACGCAAGGTGCGGCGGGGCACACAAAGCTCTGTCATTTCTGCTTGTCGGTGAGCGCTTGCGCAGCTCATGTCACTTGAGAAGCTACTAAAGGTCCCTCCGGTGCCTGTCACCCAAGGACTTGGTGTTCTTGGGTGGAACAGCGCTCTGACAACGAAGAATAATGAGTGGTTGCTTAATTTCTGTCAACGCCTCCCAACCCAGCCAGCGCGCTGCCTTCTGGCACACAGCGCGCAGGAATGCACATCCTTGGCCACGGTTGGGGATGAGCTGGGATCTGAGCCGCAGAGCCGTGTTGTTTGTGTTACAGCTTGGGAGTTGCATCAGGGCTGTGCTGTGAAGTGACGACTGGGTTGAAGGTGCTGACAGACTCCGAGGGTGCTCCTGGTGCCAGGTTCTGTCCCTGGATGTATGGAAAGCCAGAACACTCATATCTTCTCCATCTTCCAGCTCTTTCCCTGCCACCATTCATTTTATTACCCGGTGCTTGTCGTTCAGAAACTCCCTTCGGGGGGCTGTATCTCCCTGTGCTTCCTTCTGCTCATCCTCGTGCTGTTGACCCCAACTTGCTTCTCCAGCCTTTGCCACCTTGGAGCAGTTTGTCCATGATTTTCCATCTTTATTAACGGCACATCTGCTGTCCTGTTCTGCTGCCTCTTTCTTGCCATGTACCTCCAAAACTCTTGTATCTCCTAGCTGTGCACGTTGTTTTAGGCAGGTTGGGAGCAGCGGGAGGCTGGGTCGCTGCGTCACGGCAGGGTTAATGCGTAGAAGCGATGCCACCAGCCTCTGTGGCAAACCTGGAGCCATCCCGTGTTCTGCCTCTTGTCAAGTCCGTACAAAGCAAGATGAACGGCCCCTGTCCTGCCGTAAATGTGAGGACTGGGGACGTGCAAACCTCACTTAAACAAAAAGAAAGGACCTTTCCTGTGTACGCACGTGCCGACTCAAGTCTCGCCCACGTGCAGAAACCAAATGCCAAAAACGTACCTGAGCGCAAATTCCTCGTGCAACACCACCAAAGACTTTAAGGTAACTCGTTGGTGTCTTTTTACGTAACTGCATTTATTTCTATATTTCTGAAAAAATACTCCTCAAACCCCCTGCGGGTAACCTCCCTGTTCCTGGGGACTGCGGAGATCGATGGCTGTCTCTGAACCACATGCGCTGTAGGTTTGTAGTCACCAATCTGCCTTTGTGGATGCGCTTTTTTACTTGAAGCCCCCAACGTCCAGATACGTCTGTAGAAGGGAGACCATGCAAACATTAAATGCGCGTTCATATTCCCCTTGCAGGCGCGCTTTGACTTTCCTTGAATGTAGTGAAAACAAACAGATGTTCTCAGAAAGCCAGGGTGACCTGGAAACTATTAATTAGGTAGTGAGTGAAAGAGGAGATTGCAGTGTTTGGATTTCCTTTAAGGATAATTATTTTTAGCCTTCGCTGATGTAGCCCAGGACAAGCTAACAGCAACCTGCTCCTGGGCCAGTGGAGGAAAGCTAGAAAAAAGGGTTGCTGCGCTTTCCGAGAGCGATGGTAGCTGAAATGCTGTGATTACCTGGGATTAGTTTAATCAAAGTCTAGATATATTAATTTGGGGTCAAAAATGCGTATGTGTGTCCCTAGTCATCTTCTAACTGGAAGAGAACCCAGAAAAAAACTCTCTTTCTGGGTCATTTAATTTTTCTGTCTCTACCTTCTGCTTTTTCGTGCTCCTGCACCGGAGATGTTCGGATCTTCCACAAAGCTCTCCGTGGCTCTCACGGTGCCTTTAATTTTGGTATATTTATCTGTGATGACAAACGTGCCACGGTTTAGGATGCCTGAGAGGTGTTTGTCCCTCGAATCTCTTCACCCAGTCGATTTTCTGGTGCCCGTTAAAGGAATAGAAATAGCTAGGCTGACTTGTGTTTGGGGAAGCTCCGTCCCTGACTACCGCCTAACCGCAGAGGGCAGCGGGGCTCCTGGAGGAGTTTCTCCTGCTGGACCGAGGGGAAAAGGACTCCAAAAGTCCGTGTGACGGAGCTGCCAGGGATGTACTGCAGCAGGGATCGTTCGCCTGTGGTTTTACGAGTCGTTTTAGTTCCAACGATATTTTGCCCTTTTCTCCTCAGGTGTTTGCATGGGAATGGATTTATTGATGTAGGCAAAGACACCGTTGAGGAACGTGGGTATTTTCTGCGTGTGCGAGTGAGCTCTGGGCTCTGAAATGGTGGAAGGTGTCACCCGGCTTGGGGGCAGGAGCCACGGCAGGTACCCGTGTTTGGTCAGTTATAGTCCAGGGAAAGCAGAAAGCTCCCGATGTAGCTAGCTTAGATAATGCTGTGCTCTCTGTTTGAGACCTGATGCTTAAAACTGCTGTCAAGGCAGGTCACGAGTATGTGGTTTGGAGCTCATCTCCACCTCGCTCTGGTGTAATGTGCTCTTGCTTGACTCGACGCCCTGTCCTTCCTTTCTCTTTTTCTCTGCAAACATCTCTCCAGAAGCCTTTGCTGCAGCCTCCATTTAGTGTCCCGACAGCCAAAGCTACAAATACGACTAGGTTTCGAGTTTGCAATTTAATACCAGATGAATCTCTTTCCCCAGAGAATAACATGCTGCCAGGACAGGCAGCTCAATTTGCTGAGCCATTGAGAACAGCAGGGAAAACCTCGTGTACACAACAAGGAGGCTGTGGCTGGGCTCCAAACATCAGGAAAGCCTCAGATTGGACACACTGTATTAATGACAGCAGAGACCGATTACAGACCAAAAACAATACCCAGAGCCGGCTATATACGCGCCTACCCTCAGCCCTACCCCGGGTCGGACTTGTGTTTCTTCTTGCCAACTCATGAGCCAAGCTAATAACTTGTTCCCTGCATGCATGCGGTATCTTTCATCTCCGTTATCTCTGTTCCTCAGATGAGACAGAGCACTTTGTTGACTAAGGATGCACAGCAGATCCTCGGCCACGTAGAAAACAGGACCTTAGTTGGCAACTTCGTCCCTGGCTCTAACCTCTGGCCGCCGGAGCTGGCTTTCGAAGCCCACGCCACCGGGCTTTTTCCACGTTTATATCTCCCTTCCCAGAGCTTCCTTGCAGAGCAGGGAAAGGGCGTTTACTCCCGTGTTGCTTCCCTGCAGCTGCGTTCCCCAAGCTCCGCTGAAGTGGGAGGCTCATGGGCTTGATGTTCAATGACCCTAGCTTGGTTTCTCCTGTCCTCCTCGGCCCTTCCAGGCTAAAGGCCACACGAGCTGTTTTAGCTGCATCCCGAGCTTCCAAGCATCTGGGGCCAGTTCTTAGAAACCTTAGACTCGTGGAAGCGGTGCATGGAAGTGGCCGGGCTGGAAGGGCCGGGCTCGGCTGGCCTCCGGAGAGCGCGTGGGAGTCCTGGTGTCATGTTCAGTTATGGAACTTCACCAGCTTCATCCTCGGAGAGGGATTTGTGCTTTCGGCACTGCTGGCGGGGAGAACCAGCCAAGAAGGAGTGAGATAAGAACAACACGTAGCACGGGACGCAGAGCAAGCTGTGTGCCGCGGCACTGGGAACGGCAGGGATCGCGATGTCCCAACACCCCCTTCTTGGGCATAACTTGGCACTCCGGTCTTGATGGTATCTTTGCTGTCTGTGGAGCTTTTCCAGTCATCTCTGCCTGAGGATGCAGGCATGATGCACGGTGTATTTTTGCCCGCATTTTTTTTTTATTGCTCCGCTTTTTGGAGATGTACAAAGTGCCGGGGCTCATCTGTCGTGTTGCCCTGACGTGTACTTAGCTGTGAGCGGTGCAAGTCAGGACCTACCTATTACCTTACCACTGCGGAGCCCTTGTTCAGTAGCTCATGGTCACCACAGTTATCGCACCAAACCAGAGCCATATATGTTGCAGTTTCCTGGTAAGGAGGAAGACCTAAATACCTGTATTTTACTTCTATTAAGCAAGCATCGCATTCCTAACTCTACTGGTAATCAATCATCCCCCTGTCAGAAATTATCCCCTCCCCAGACAAGGCTTTCAGGTTTGTAGTGTCTAATGGAATTTAATAATATTTATTATGTTTCCAGCATGTTTCTGGGGAGCAAGTCTTGACTTGCTGCTTTGGGCTTTCTCTGGAAGAAAACGATGGACGGGGCTTGCTTTTTTGCCGTCATGGAACCACTGTAGGTTCACACAGATTTCAACATTGCATGGACAAAGAATTTCTTTCTGTAGCTTAAGCTGTGATTCGTCTTAAATTTCAGCCTTGGCAGGAGGAGAGGGACTCTCCCCTCCGTCGTAGGTAAGAAGTTGGAAGTAGTGCTTTCCCTTGGAAAGGCTCCTGCTTATAGGTGTGTATTGCACTTAGAAGGTGTTTAATCTTCTAAACTTCCTGCTGCCATTCCCACGTAACACTGCCGTAATCCTGGCCCCAGATCATCATCGCTAACGCGATGGTTGTTTCGGAATTCTAACTTTACAGGTGAGCGCCTGCGGCGGTGCGGCAAGGTGCTCTCATGCGCCCGTTCTTCGTCATAACCTTGTGCAGCCAAAAAAACCATCGGGGGACGATCGGTTCGCATGGCTGAGGGGGAAGGGGGAACCCTTCAGACCCCAATCCAGTCATACGACTGTTTGGTAGGATTGTAGCTTCCGAGCAGCTAGGACAAACTTAGTTTGGGGCTCTGGGTTGCTTCTATTTCTTGGCAACAAACTGGCAGATATCCAGAAGCGAGACACCCCTCTCCAGGTGGAAGAGTCGCCGCGGCAGGTCACATCTTGTGTCCAGGTTGCTTGTAATTATTTCTGTGGCATGGATTTGTTGGGAGAGGCTTGCGATTTTCTGTGTCGTCCCTTGCGAGTGAGGAAAGCTCACGGCATAGTCGCATGTTCTGAGCATGAATTATGTTATTCTGCTATAGGTTCTCTTTTTTTTTTTTAATAAAAAATGGGTTGGCTGAATAATGCATTGAGCATTTGCTATAGGACTAACGGCAAATTGAAGCGATGTTTACTTAACCTACAGTGACAGACCCAAACTTTATGGGTTTTAATTTTAATACATATTTTACATAGGTGAGATGACAATGTTATTAAAAATGAAGAGATTTGTTGATGTAAAGTATAAACAGACATCATCGGTAAAGCCTCTGAAGTGGCTTTTTCTTCCCCTGGTCTAAGGCACCCGACGGGATGAGCCGAAGCAGAACCCACCGCTCCTGCACTGTGCGCAGGAGCTGAAAAGCCAATGTGGGAAATTATCCTTGGGG
>JANZLQ010000092.1:41686318-41701605 GCA_026212715.1 Elanus axillaris
CTGGTGTGTTATCAACACCTTTCCAGCTACCAATGCAGAACACAGCACTATGAGGGCTGCTACGGGGAGAATTAATTTCATCTCAGCCAGACCCAATACAGATGCAAATCTGGCAATTCCCTGCTGCTGGATCGTGTGGGCTGCAGGGCGACGTTTGAGGCCGTGGCAAGCTATTGCACCTAAAAGCAATTGTATCTTCATGTGAATCTCTTCTTTCCATGCACCCGTGTAAAGCCGTGCTTCTTGGGCAGTCGGTGGCTGTAAGTGGGCTCTTGCTGTTTATCAAATCTGCGCTTAAACTAGGAAATGTCTCTGTTATCGCTCGTAGCTGCAGGCCATGCTTCTGTGAGCTTCGGTGAGGGATGGTGGAGTTGAATCAGAAAGGCTTGTTGCAGGTATCAAGCGAGAAAAGTGGAACAAGGAGTGGAAAAAAAATGGGAATTTTTGGGGGGAGCAACTCCGACCTGTTCACAGCCAGGCAAAAGGAGTTTGTGCTTTGAAAGACTCCTCTCAAGACCTGGATTTCTGTGGGAGGGACGGAGTGAAACTGTATGCAAGAAGGAAAGGCAGGAGCAGTCCGCCTGGCCCCGGAGCAGGCAGGGAGAGCTGGAGTCCTGCGGGCAACGCGGGCTGTGCGAGGGCAGCGTCCCGCTCCCTGGGGAGCACGCCAGGACGGGAGGGCTGGGGAGGGAGGTGTTCCCTCCAGCCGGTCTTCTGGAAGCGACACTGTGCTTACAAAGCTTTTGGAAACATGCTGGTGCCCGTGGCTTTGTCAAAAAGCTGGATTTGAGTGCATGGCTGAAAGGTGAATCGCACAGGACGTGCGGCATCACTAGGGTAATTCAGCATTTTGCAATGTTGAGGGGATCTATCGGGATCTCTCTTTCCTTGGGGCAGTAATCCAAAGTGTCCACGGTGCTGGTCCTGCTCCTCTCGGCTGTCTGCCTGCGTCCACGAAAAGAAAGAAATCCTGGCGTTTGCAACCCGCTGCACTCTTCCTTGCTGTTTTTACTTTGGATTAGGATTGTTTGCTTCAGTGGGAAGAGGTTTTGCGTAAGGAACTCGGAATGTTCCCAGTCATCTTCTGGCTTTGGAGCTCTTCTCTTACCCCATAGCCGCGAGGAGAGCAGTACCGTGAGGACAGGACAGGAAAGGACTGAGGACCATCTCTGATTTGCGGTGTAGGCAAGTGGTGGGGCTGTGTTAGGTACTTCAGCGTTCAAAACCTCTGCTAGGAGGTTTGATACCGTCTTTTATTACCAGGAGATTTTTTCTTACGGTCTAACATAGCTTCCCCAACAGAGCAGCCGGCATTCTCCTCCTCCAGCCGCTGAAAACGGTCTTTGATACTTCACTGTGAACATGCCTGCCCTTGCAAGAATTAACAAGAAGGCAGTCTTTTCTATCTCAAAGTCCTTTGTTGCCTTTATCCTCCTCTTTAATGTCATTTAATCCGGTGATGGGAGCCTGCGGACAGTGGGAGGTGGGTCCATACGGCCCCTAAGCCTGATCCCACCATCCTGCTCCAAACCCCGCTGCTGAGGGCTGGGGGGGCAGCTGAAGGCAACAGCCTATTTCAGCTCTAAGTTCTTCTCCACCTCCCCTGTTTGTCTCTGAATTAAGGAGGAAAATGAGTGTTCGGCTCTACCTTAGGATTTTGGTGCGGTCCCCTTTCTAGAGGGAAAATCTGGGCAGCGTGTCATTCTGCGGTCCGAAGTCGGGGAGGACCTCTCTGGCGTGCATGACCAGTGGGGTCTGGAATGCTGGCATGCTCCTCCTGTTAACGTAAGCCCCTGCTCTTACATATATGCGAGAGACGTAAATAACAATCTGTCTCTCTTCGCTACATCTAGCGCAACAGCCAACGAAAAGAAAACTGAAAAGAAAACAGCACTCAGCAGCGTGGGCTGGAGCCCAGTCGGTTGTCAGACATTCCCCCTGCCAGAAAGATTTGGAGATCTCCGTACAAGAAAATAGTCTTTTAATTTTACACCAATATCTGCAGAGTACAGGATGTGGAATTACGATTTCTGGTTCGGATGGTGTTACTAAAATAACAGCAATGTGGAAAGTGGGCTAACAAACTTCAAAAAGAGCATGAATGAATGCTGGTATTTGCATATCAGCAGAGGAGCAGTAGCCATAAGGACGGATGAAATTTGTCTCTGTGGCATACTTTGCTCCTAGAGCCGGGGAATAAATAGGCACGAATAGCCAGAGAAATGCATGCTTTCCTCTCGTGTGATTTTTAAAGCATATGCTACTGGAAGATGTGTAAAAAGGCTTACTCTAGCTGGAACTTCTCACGTGGCTGTTTAGGGCCCTAAAATATTCTTGTCTGGAAATGGAAAAGTTTTGGGGGTTTTTTGCCTTTTATTTTGTGGAAGGTTTAATTAAAAGTCAGAGGGTTTTTTTCCCCCCCCCCCTCCCTCCTTCAGTCCTGTTGCAGCTGGCTTCTCTGATGCTTTGCCGTATGACATCCCCCTCCGACTTTTCCTGACTGATTCCTGGTACTCCGGGTCTCTGACTCTGCCTACGTTTTCTGCATGTTTCAGAACCATAAACATGATTGATCACTTTTTTTAGCAAGCTGTTGAATTATTTATGGATCTGCTGGGATGCTTGAACTGCCAGCTACAGGCACGCAGCCAGCAGGGAAAGGGGCCAAATTGTGAAAGGGAAAGCCTTCGCGCACACTGAAATGAACTCTCAGAACGTAGGATGTGTGGTACTTGGGTTAACATCCTCCAAAATGTCTCCAGCATCCCTCAAGAGCGGTGACATCCCTCCTTCCCGCTCGGAAGCGATCCCGTAATGCCATGGAAACGCCAGCGGTGGAAGGGTCTGGCCTTGCGTCGTGGCAAAACGCCGTGCAATAAGATGGATTTAGCTCCTGACCTTTTAAATTCTAGAAAACAGTTTGTTGTCTGGGCTGAAGTGTTTTACAGCTGTTCTTTGTCCGCTGGGTACCACGGGCCAAGGCTGAGATGTCCGCTCGGGAGCCGAAACGTCACCGTGTCAGGGTGACACGTGGAGGAGCTCGCGTTGGGCCGGAGGACGGCTGGGTCGGACCTTGGCTGGATGGGACAATCCAGGATGGGCCCCTGGATGCGGGGCCGGAGGAAAACCACACGTGGCCGGGTGGCTGGACGTGGGAGGTCTGAGCTTTGCTGAGAATCGGGCAACGTGGACGGGAGGCTCCGGGCTGGAGAAGCGCAAGGATGAGGATGGATCTGGAGACGTTCAGAGCAGCTGGTCCTCCTCAGCCCCCCTCTCCCTTGCCCGGTCAGCTCTTTGCTTTCAGTACGCCAGCTTCACGTGCAGGGAAAGGAAAGGAGAGGAGCAGTAATGAAAGCTGTGAGCGATTAGCATAGTCGGTGGCCTGGCTTTTGGAGCTGTTAAAAAGCCTTTAATTGTCCCTTTTTTACTTCTGTTCCTCTTAGGACTCTCTAGCCTGGGGTGAAATTGCATTAAAAAATAAAAGCCGTTCATAAAATGAGAGGGAAATGGCTGTATAATCTCAGCCTTGCATGTGCAAGAGGAGGAGGACGGCTAAGGGGAAATGCCGGTGTGCTTTAGGAGGAGCAGAGGGGTTGCTGGGGAGGCTTTTTGCCTGGACTCCCTCCCTCTGAATGAAAGGTGCTCGGGTGAGTTTGAAGCTTCTGGATCTCCTACCCTAATGAAAATTTATTAGAGCAATTACAAAGGAGATTAGGGCTGTCACTGGCCAGGGTGTTCGAATAAAACAGAAAACGTTTTGCTTGAAAATTGTTTCTGGTTTTCAAAAAAACCCACTTTTGAAGCACATAAAAAATGTCTTGTTACTGGAGCTGAGTGTGGGGTTTGGGGGATTTTTTGGTTTGGTTTTTTGCCTGGACTGAAGCACTGTCCCCAGGGTAGGCACCTCAACAAAAAAGGAAAAATCTCTCAGCAGCAATCCCTGCCTGGGTGGGAGCGGTGGGCAATCACCGTTACTTACGTGGTTTTGCATCATCGCCCTGAATCAGGACGTGGCGTCTGCGCTTTCCTTTAGTTTCACCGGCTGTCTTGGATTTCCCAGGCTTAACCTTTCAGCTGAGACTGGACATGTCTGTAGTTTATGGGGAGAGTTCTTTGGAACATGCGTCTATATTTTCATCGTGACAGTGGGACAAGTTGGCCGGCGTGAATCAACCACTGCCCTCTGCTGCCGTCAGCCAGCTCTGCCTCCGCCGGCTCCGAAAGCTCGGGGCTGCCACAGCCTAAAAGGGTTTCTGGAGCAGAACAGTATTGCTTCCTAATTTAAGAGCAGAGCAAATCCACAGTGCCCTTGGCATGCAGCGAAATGACGGCAGGGAGAGGCGAGGTGTCCACGACTTAGCGTGGCTCTGCCCACGAAAGTCAGTGCTGTTGCCTTCCGAATGGGTCATGCATTTCATAAGTGATGGTATCCATCGTGCCGGACCACGGATGGACGGATTCCCACCGTGGTGGAATTTGAAAACGTGCGGCACCATTGTCAGGCTGCTCATATGGTCTCTTTAATGTGACAGCCGACGGAGAGCGTGGCAATGCACAGTTCTTGCGTGCTTCACCATGTAACTGCAGCAGTAAATGGTCTGCTCTTACGTGATTAAACGTACGATGGAGGTGTTAGGGGAATTATCCCGTTTTTCCCCGCACAGTTATACCTTTAGTCATTCTGCTGCCATTATCCACTTTGGAGTAGCTGTGTAGTTGTTAATGCTTGATTTTATTGCAGGTACGCCCAAGAGTTCTGGTTGAGCATCATCGGTATGTTTGATACTGAACCAGAGGAAAGGGAGGTTGATGGAGCCTCGAGAACAGAATGTGTTCAGGAGCATGTTGCCCAGCCGGGAGTAAGTGTCAGGCTCCGATAGCCGCAACCTTTCCCACTGTGGTTTGGAGGCCCCTCTGCCTCCTTGGCGCCGTCTCCTACGCGCGGACTTTTGCCACCCTTTAGGAAGGGACCCAGCTGTGCTGGTGGCACCTTGGAGCTTCTGCTCTTGCTCCACGGTGTGGAGAGGGACCTCCATCTCCTTGCAAGGGAGAGCACAAAGCGTGGGTGGGTGGGCACGCGATGTTGTCCCTTCTCCGATGCGATGATGTCCCTTCTCCGATGCGATGATGTCCCTTCTCCGATGCGATGTTGTCCCTTCTCCGATGCGATGATGTCCCTTCTCCGATGCGATGTTGTCCCTTCTCTGCCTGTGACCCCTCGGAAAGGCAGCAATTCCAGGCTCTTTCCCATGTCCTTCCCCACTTTTTTCTGTCGGAATTACTTCCCTTTGGGAAGCAAGGGTTGCGCTCTGTCTGCAGTAGATGTTTCTTGCAAGGGTGGGAGTTTGTGACAGGGTCCTCGGGCTGCCACTGTGGAGGTGGGTGGTTAATGCTCGACCTGTTCTATGGGGCTTCGGTCAAATAGGTGCAGGTACAGGAAAAGAAGATAAAGGCTTATGGCACACGAACAAGTTACAGCATGACAAGTTCAGGAATATGATGCAGTTTGTTCCTCAAGACAAAGAAAGCTGGAAGATTTCGTAAGACAGAAAGCAGAGATAACTTATTTGGCTTATTTACATTTTGTAACTTGCACGTATCTAATAAATGGAGGCCAGTTTTTCAAAAGCCTAACAGCAGATGTGTTTTCTAATCCTGAACCTCTGGGACTTGTCTATTCTGCTTATAGGTGTGTAAGTTTGGTATTACAGGACTAATAAATATTATGTGCATTTCTGAAAGAGTTGCAGCAGCAGGTTTGGATTTTGAGAGCTTTGCGCACGGTTAGAATGATGTATTGTGCTGTCGCGAGGAATCTGACGGAAAAAGGATCATTATCTTTGGAAAAAAAAAACCCTTAAGCGTTGGGGCATGGTCCTACAAACGCTAAGCAGATGTTTAATGAGGCCTAACCTGACTAATACTAAACTCATCAGGCCACTTTTGCGAGCGTGGTTGTGCTGTGCCTCGAAGCTACGCGCGGTTATGGGATTTGGAAGCCCAGCAGAGAACTTGCCCCATAGGGACCTTGGCAGGAGCACGAGCCAAGGGCTAATAACTACAAAGACAGAGTATCTGGCACGGGACGTCTCGGTGATGCAAAAAAGCTGGAGGCTGATAGAGTATAATGGGGGAGTACCACTTTATGCTTCTGGGTTTTTTATACTCTTCCCATGGTTCGCAGCCACTGTTGAAAACAAATCCTGCGTTGGATGGGTCTTGGGTCCTGGTATGGCCACTCTGGTGCTCAGTCCGCAGGGTTGCATCGCCCTTCTGCCTGTCTGCGGGGCTGCGGGAGAGCATTTCAGTGCCCAGCGTCCCTCTTAGAAGGGAGGAGAGGCTTCTGATGCTGAAAAAGACTTTTTTCCCCATTCTCCTCTCTTGTTTAAGGCAGCCTGACTGCCTTTGAGGGGGCTGAGGTTCCAGCTCTCTGCGTGTCCCTGGCTAGCGGAGCCCTGCTTTGGTAGGACTGGTTGAAGCGGTTTGAGACTTGGCCCACCGTTTTCCCTGGGAATTCTGCCTGAGCAGTTTGTGAGTAAGGATGTAGGCATTTGTCCACAGGATGGCTGTAACCAACCAAGCAAACATCTTTTAAAAGTTAAAGGAAAATTCAGAGGTGACGTGCAAGGAGCGAATATTCTTGCTCCCCCCCCCTCGTTTTATGATGTAGGAAGGGTGGAAGCAGTTATTTTAGGTCTTTTCTTTTGGGGTTGTTTTTTTTTTTTTTTAATAGCAGAAATACCACTATTGGTGGTTGTTTTTGTTGGAGTTCTCCTTGAAAAGCTAGTCGTTTTTAGGGCGAGCAGCTTTTTTCAGCTCAGGTGGAAGTCAGTAGACGTTTTGGAGTGCGCTCCCAGATAGGCGCTAAGGAATGGTGCTGAATGGGTGTTGAGAGAGTTATAAAATTCCCGGCTGCGCTGACCGAGTCCGTAGTCATCCGCGGAGTTTTGGGTTAGACCAAACCTGGGTAAAATGAGAATATGCAGAGGTGCGGTTAGGCTCTAATATAGCGCAAAGGCACAAAGGGTGGGCGCAAGTGTGCTTTGCAAGGGTAATTTTCAAGCAAAGCTTGGAGCCGGGAGTAAATGGACTCTGAGAAGAGCCTTAAAAAATGAGTCTGAGAATGAAGTCTTTAGGTATGGCTGCATTCCGGATATATTACAACGATAAAAGTGCATTTTTTAGCTAAGCACGGAAGCTGCCAACTGACACGATGCCAGTTCTAGATGCCTGCCATTAACCTTAAAACAGTCTCACATTGTTGGATTAATGAGTCACCCTTGTATCAACATAGAGACAAGCCAAGCATATTATTTCTTCTGAGGGAAATTACTGGAAAAGACAATTCCTTCTTTTTTAAATTCCCACTTTACCTCCAGGTTTGGCATCCAGTAGCCAGCTTTGACTTTCCTCTGCAGCAAGTTGTGGGGTTGGGCTGGGGTTGTGCGAGGGAAAGGGAATGAGACCAAACCTGGGTTGGGGACAAATTTGCCTTCCTAAAATATCCTCTGATGTCACAGCTCCTGGGTGTGGAGCACGATCATTTTTTTGGAAGAGGAAGAGGACAGACTGGGACTTCTGCTGGGAGGAAAACAAACAGAGAAGAGAAGCCTTCCATTGATTGGGTCTCCCGAGGAATTAGAAAGGAATTTGCTTCATGTCCCTGCATATTTTTCTCCTTACCTCTAATAAGGTTGAGTTAGGAATTTTAAGCCTCTGGTTGCTTACCAAAAATCGGCCCTTTTTTGAGAAGCACAAGGAGGGTGGGAGTCCTAATGGGCAATTGCCTGTTGGAAACTCTGGGCAGCTTTATAGTCTGAGGATGGCTTTGGAAAATAAATAAATGAATGAATGAATGAATAAATAAATGAATGAATAAAACCCGGTGCTCGTTGGGGGTTGCCGGTGGTAGCAGCGTAGGAGAACATTGCATGTGGCCTGATTCACCTCTGCAGCAGGACCAACTGCGGGTCCCGAGAGCCGTAACACCTTCCTCTCGCCCAAGGAAGCATCTAAGGGATGTCTTTTTGCTGGGGAAGGACGAAGTTTGCTCGCTGGGAGCATGGTGCAAAGGGAGGGTTGTGGGATATTTGGACAAATCTCCTCTTTCTCCTTTCTTTCCGCCACGTTAAGTTTGTTTGTGTTCAACCCGGTCTCTGCAACTCCAAGCATCTCGTTCCTAGAGGGTTTAATTGCCTCCGTGCGATTCCAGGCGGTCCCACCGGTGCCTCCGGGTCTGCCTGCTCCCGGATGCTTTAGGGGAACACGGAAACCCTCCACAACACACCGACTTGTACAGCTGTATCCTACGGGACGCATTTCTTCCTGCCCGCAGCTGGTGCATCTGTAGGCTGTGCGCAAACGTCATCTTGATCTAATATTTCTTTGGAAGAAGTGTGTGTTTCTCTGTACTTCCAATAATGAACTCAGAGCGACTTCCCTCATGCATTCACCTTCGAAATATGTTCTCATCTTGAGTGCACACTTCCCACCCATGTCTCTCCTGCAAAGCAAACGTGACGCTTTGCCTGTGAAACAAATGGAAACCCCTTCCCACGTGTCCGGAGGCGCCTGTGAAGACTCCAGCGTCGAGGCACGTGTTGCGTGCAGCGAGGATTCCGGCTTCCTCCCTCTCATTCTGCACGGGAAGATCACGGCGCATCCAAAGGGTTGCAGAGGTTTCTGCGGTGGGATGGGTGCAGACGGGATGCAGGTTATTCCCCCCTCCCCGGGGGTCGGGGGGCAGATTTTGAGGCTGTCAGTGCTTGGTGCCACCTTCCCCATTCAAACCCCCACGTCGCTGCTCCGGGTCCAGAAACGCCCCGGCCGAGCACGCCGTCTCCTCGGGGTGCTCGCCGTGCTCTGGAGCACGCGGCGATCTTGGCTCCCACTCCCATACGGGGGCATCCACGTAGCAAAACCCACCCGTCCTACTGGGAAACATCATCAGACGGTGCCAAAAGGGCTGACGACTCATTTCTCGGCCAAGGGTGGCCCCGCAAAACCAGGATGAGGAGGTGCTGGCAGGGTGCCCTCCGCTTTGGCAGCATCCCTGCCCAAGGAGCATCTGTCCTGCGGGTTAGGAGAACGTCCTCTGCAGGGATGTGAGCTGAGGGCTCGAACACAAGCGTCCCGTCCGGGAAAGAAAACGGAGGAGGTGGTTTCAGGGAAGCTGCCCGCTTGCTGGAACCGAGCTGGCTTGCCTGGTGTTTCAGGCTGGTGGGTGCCTGAGCTAGGAGGGAAGCCGGGCTCAGCTGCTAATCTGCGTGCCAAGGGCGGGCGGGGAGCTGTGCCGTATGTTAAAGATATGTTAGTATTAGGAAGTTCCCTAACAAATCGTATTTTCTCTTGACCTTTCAGTTTCTGGAAACGTAGACACAATAAACAAACGTGGAAGGGATGAGCTTATGCTGAAATATGAGGATATAGTAGAATGGAAAGAATAAAGCAAACAAGGAAGCAATTAAGTGCACAATGAAAGGAATTAACCAATATGCAATCCCTTACATCTTTATTTATACTTTGAGGCATAACTAATAATAAACATAGGATTTCCACGAAGAAAATAGTCTCTGTTCTCTATTTTAAACAACCTTATGGTGTTGTGATGGTTATAGATGGAGGAATTCCTTCTGTCACATTCTCCATTTCCCGGTTCTTCCCTGCAGCACGGTTTTTATAGCTTTTGTCTGGGTTTACAGAGCACCTGGGAAGTCTCTGATGCAGCTTCTGTAGCATCTCGGAGCAGAGGCAGTTGCTGCCTTCAAAGAGTTTCATTTGCGCAGAGCGTAGCAGGATGGAGTCCTGCTCCACGCTGGAGCTTCTGGGTACCACCGTACTATAAATATTAAATAATCATCCTTGTGATCGTTGGCTTTGAGACAGGCAGACGGGGGCATTGATCTGGCTTTGGCCAAACCTCGTGGATGAGGTTTCAGTTTAGCAAAGAGCAGCTCACGGTTTGTTTTGGACCCTGTGGACCTGACTTGGTGGAGGGAGGCTGGGGAGAAGACAGAGTTTTTCTCCGGGTTATCTGCAAGTGGCTGATGTGAAACAGAGCACCCGAGTCAGAGCCACCTCCGTGGATCTGCTGAAGCGCTTTGGTGCTTGTCACGTGTTTGCTGAGTTGGCCCTTTGGATAGGTAAGTGATTTTTGGTGGCAGTGAGTACCCGCAATGACTTTACCAAAAATTTTGGCCGTTCGGCAACTCTGAAAATAAAGGCACTTTTGAATCCCATGAAAATGCACGCGGAGATCCAGGTGGGCTTACCTACTTGTAGAACCTATCATCGGAGATAAGATAACGTAGACCCTTGCAAGCGTGTGAACCCTTCGCACGGGTGCTGCTGACACGAGCCGCAGTCCCTCTGCGCAAGCTCTGAAAGCCGAACGTGCCTGCGGGACCGGCGTCCGTATCCCTGTAAAGGTTGCTGCGGGTGTGCCTCGGCTTGGAAACCTTTCCAAGTCCTTATTTTCCTACCTCTGGGGTCACGTAAAGTTGGTTCGAGACGCTTTTCCTCCCATTCGTTGCTGCCGGTTTGGCTGGTGTAGGGCTGTTTGTGGGCACAGCCTGTATCCGAGCTGTGAGGGTGACGGTCGCCCGGTGGGATGCTCCCCATCGGAGCGGTGCCGGAGCAGGCAGCGGGTCGGGGTTTCTGCACGGAGCACGGCATCTGCACATCCGAGCGCTACGGCCAGAGCCGAGCGCTGCCGGCCCTGCGTGGGATGCTAACGCAGAGAGAATTTCCCCCTTACAGTTGGGTCTGGATATTATTATACAAAGCAAAATAAATTGCGATCCCTAATCTCGGTTTATTTATGGATCCGGCTTTAGCTGTTAAAACCTCTATTTCAGATGCGATTAGAGTTCCCTTTTGTCATGGAGGGGCATTGGCACCGGTCTGTCTCTTTGGATGATTCTCTTACAGCCCTGCTGCTCCCGGCTGCTTTGATAGACACGGGATATACACAGAGCTTTGGGTCCCCTCCCTGGTGGGCTGCCATCTTCTCCAGGGAAAAGTGGACAGACTGGGGTGACAAATGGTTTGCAAGGTTATTCCTTATGCTTCAGGATTGCCCGCGATCCTTTTGGAGTCGTGCATCATGCGACATTTCTGTTGCTTGTGGGAATAATTAATTTGCATAAAACTTGGGAGATGTAAAATGTTATGGAAGTGCTCATTAGTGCTAGATGCTGTTATTAATTCTTTAGTATGTAAATTGTCGTTATTTTGTCTTCTTTCTCAGTCTAAGGGCAGGATGGCGATTGCCAGCTATGCACAGCGATCTTGCAAGGAACGCAGTTCACGCAGCGCTGTGGTTGGGACCATAAACACTTGATAGACTCATGAACATATGGGGGAAAGTATGGTGGAGTTTTTTTCAACTCATCTGCCAATTAGTAAAATGGCTCAGTAGATTTTGCTGGAATGTTTATGGGTTTTGTTTTTTTTCCTCTGAGTTTTGACGAAGTATGGGAAACATCACGGTCCAGTTGCTTTTGAGCCATTATAAGGAAATGAAAATGAAGGGGGATAAAATGATCAAGTACGCGGAGTGCTACTTGTTCTAACGTCTTCAGCTCTTCACACGATGAGCTGCGGCTGCTGCAGTGCACGAGTATCCAGGCGCTTCAGCCTCTTTTATCTATTTATTTACTTTTGCGACACTCAGGCTGGGAAATGCTGCCATTTTACGGACAGAGAGCGGAGATGTGGCAAAAAAAAAAAAAAAAAGCGTTGCTTAGCAAGTTGGTAACAGAGGAGGGATTCCAAGTCCCAGGTCAAACCGAACCTCTCCGGACCTCCTCAGCCCCTGGTGAGCTCCTCCTGGGGTTGCCCTTGGCCGTGGAGACACACAGCGTGTGTCTCGTGTCTCTGTCCTACACGAAGATTTTGGCGCGTGGCTCACGGGGTGAGGTCCCCTGCTTGCTCCGGGCACACGTGATGCTTCCTAGAGGTGGACCAGAAGCTGCTTTGATCCACCCATCTCTGAACTTGAGAGCAATTGGAGGCCAGACTTCCCTGCTGAACCAAAAAATCTGGATCCTTGTAGCCCTAGACTTTGGGAAAGTTTGGATTTGGAGCTGAATGTTGTGGTTTGGGCCTATCTTGAATATTTACCTTCTGAGCCCCTGAAAACAAAAACAGCATTTGACTTTCAAAGCCGTGGAGAACTCCAATTAATTTTCTAGTTCTCTTCTTTCCTGTGTATAAAGCCCCACAGCTTTCCCCATGGTCAGCGGAGGTTATGTCTGCAGCAAAGGGAGCAGAAACTCCTACCTCTAAATTGTGCATTGCCAGCAGGATGTTGGGATGCTTTGATTGCAAATGTTGAATCGGTAACGAGAACACGTAGCCAAGCTTTTGGTCGGTAAAGGCGCATAACTTACCCTGTGTGCACTTTGCTCCCCGCTGCGGAGCACCAGAGAGCGCATTAATAAATCTCCCTGTGACTGAACGCACGCCGTATTCTGCACCCGGATCGTGTCCGCCTTCTGCGTTTTTATTTCCTAAATTTAGAATCAGAGCGTGTAATTTGTCCCGAGACCAACGAGGACTGCGCGGTATCGCAGAGGCGACGCGGGCAGGGGCTCGGGGCCGGGGGGGAGACGCTCTTCTCTGCGTCCCTCCGTGCTCTCTGGAGCTGCCTCCGAAAAGTCATCGCTTTATCTGCTCCCCCTTTGTTTGATCACATATGGGGCTGTTACAGCTCAGCTGGGCTCCTCTGAGGGTACCACAAACCACAAAATGATGTAGAGGAGAGGAGTTAATACCCGGGTTTGGGGAGCGTGGAGCAGCTCGGGAGGTTAGGAATGCGCTCTAGGGACTCTCTGGTGGTCAGCATCCAGCCCCTGAGCCGATTGCCCTGATGGCCGAGGAGGGTTTGGTAACTCACGGAAACCGGGGTGGTTGGATCTCAGTCGCCGACACGGCAGAAAAGATGCCCACGCAGCAAAACCTGCTGTCCTGAGTGGTGTAACCGCTGCACGTGGTGGTAACCTCAACAGAAAGGCTGAAGCCCAAGCCGCGTTTCTGAGGGGGTTTCTCCAGGGAAAAGGGTTGGGGAGGAAGCACGTAATGCCAGTGTGGATCTGGAGCTTAGTCCAGATTTGCTTCAGTTATTAAACGACTCTACTGCTGGATTTTCAACATGCTTTCTTTCAAAACTTTAAGAAGAAAGCCGTCGTCTCCGCCCAATCTCATTCAACCAGATGACGAGCATGCTTCGACGAGAGGTCACGGCTTGCGTTCCTCGATGCATTGGCGTCGAAGATTTTCCTTGAGAAGCTGCCTCAAGCTCTTACCTGGCAAGAGAAAACTAGGAGAACGTGCGATACAAACAGAGCAGAAGTCGGAGCGACTATTTAGCAGCTGGAAACGAAGAGGAGCCAATAGCAGGTGTTTTGCACAGACAACTCCAGACGTTTTGGAGAAAGTGCTCCTCTCTTGGAGAAAGTGCTGCTCTTAAGCACGTGCTGATGGTGGACGTTGGTGGTGCTTCCCCATGGTGATTCAACCAGGAGTAGGTCTCGGTGAAGTGTTGCCGTCACCGCAGGGTGGGGAACGGCGCTGCGGAGAGGCACCCTTTGTAGGTGCAAGGGCTGCCAGCGTGGCTGTCGCTGGGGTCTGTCTCTTTTCAGTGGCGGAGGCAAAGCGTGTGTCGAATTTGCACCTTTGGGCTTCGCCTGTCAGCAGCTGCTCTGCGTTGCTTTCCCCCGCCATCGGTTATTGTCTTCCTGATTTAAAGCAGACCGTATTAAACATCTAGCTTGTCCTCTGTAGGCGTATGAGGTAAAAGTATCGCCCGTTTGTTTTTGTGGCAATTATACTTTTTCTTTCTTTTTTTTTTTTTTTTTACGTAATTATTTTTGATTGTCATTTTTTGACAGTTTCTTGGCTGGGGTGTGCTGCAGCTGCCCTCATTAGGGGCTGTGCCAAACGCAATCTTTTTGATATTGAATATTACTCAGTGGCTGCAGCCCCAGATGGCATGTGTAGTAGCAATTGAATCCAATTACATCTGTATAATGCTTTTTAAATTGAAAGCCCGGTATGAGAGAGATGCTGAGCTCCTCGCCATTTCAGTGACTCAACCAGGCTTTCTCCTAGGACTCGACATGTCAGGAATTAGAAAGAAGGGGCTGTCCTCCGTGTGGGTTAAACTGAAAACAGAGTAACACCGCATGGGTTTTATGTCATATTTCTCCACGCCTAACACCCACGTCCCTGTGCGTTGCATAGGTGAGCAGTAGCATTGTGCCCATTTTGCAGATGAGGAGAGGTGTGGCAAAGAGCGGTGAATAACCTTGACCGAGATCGGCACCTAACAGGCTGATGGCTCAATGTCCCATCGAGTGGCAGCTCGCTGGCACCAGGCTGACTCCGGCACATACCCCTCGTTGGACTCAATCAGTTTATTCATCAACACCAAATGCTCTCCAGCTAGCAAATAAAACTATTACAGCTAAAAAGCCCCCGAGGGTGCTGAGAAGCTTTGGTGAGACGTGTTGGCCCTGGGTCATGGGGAAATGAGCATGCTTCGCTTGGGTTTGCTTTGTTGTTGTCCAAACCGTGCGTTTATTGAGACTTTTCAGGAATATGACGTTGTCTGCAAAGCATGATTCATTGTTTAGGCTGTGGCGGTGCATATCTTCAAGCATGTCTTGTCTTCTGCATAGTGGATGTGGAGCATATTTTATTCCTTTCCTCTTTGCCGCAGATCCAAAGACTGCTATTGCATCTTTCTCCAGCTGTCATCTTTTCCTTCTGGCAAAAGCAACCTTAGTCCTTCCAGTCTTCCTTTGTCGGCCACATCCTTGCCCTCTGCTTCACATATTTTAAGGTTAGAAAAGTCTAAGAGGTGATTTATTGTCTTGTACAGACAGAATCGCATCTCATTACCTCCCGCTTGGAAGCGTGATTTTTCCACTTGTTGTCCTCGGGCTATTGCACAACCACCGTAAGCCGATGCTGCTGACAAACCCACGGCGCTGGGGCAGGAGCAGGGCGCGCTGGGGCGGGAACGCGGGATGCGCTGGGAACCGCTGCTATGGGCAGCCTTTGGACAGCCCACGTGGGCGCCTGCCAAGGACTGGTGGTGGGTATCGGGGAAAACCAGAGGAAAATGGGGCTGAAGGATTAGCGTGGATTATTTCTGTACCGTGGGGATTTTGGAGAGGAGCTGGGGCTTTGCTGACACCGTGTGCCCCTGGAATGGCAAGTGTCCTTTGGGAGCAGAGGAGTGGGAAACCAGGGGAAAGGA
Source organism: Elanus axillaris (assembly GCA_026212715.1). Classification (NCBI taxonomy): domain Eukaryota; kingdom Metazoa; phylum Chordata; class Aves; order Accipitriformes; family Accipitridae; genus Elanus; species Elanus axillaris. The sequence goes on from JANZLQ010000092.1 coordinate 41,701,584, forward strand.
GGCACCAGGCTATTTACGGGGG
>JANZLQ010000092.1:41701705-41739716 GCA_026212715.1 Elanus axillaris
GGGCGGGAGGGGGGGGCATTGCTATTCCGGTCAAGCTAAGCCTTATCCTAGCAGCAGTGATGCCTTTTTCCAAAGTCCCCTCCATGGGCTGGCGTCACAGTTACCGACTGGGACTGTCAGAGATGATTTATGAACTCAACCCAAACACTTGCAGGAACAAAAAAAATGCAAAGGGAGCCGGTACAGCTGCAGGCGAAAGGCAGGGAAGATGCTATGCGTCTGGCAAGCCCTGCTGCTCGTTTGCTCCTGCTTTGCATTAAGCTATTTGCTGTGACTTAAAAAAACCAAACAAACAACTCTTCCTGCTGAGGCAAACAGAAGAGAGGTCGTTGGAAGGGGGTTTGTGTCTCGGAGCCAGTCCCTGCCCTCGGGGAGCTGAGCGTCTTGGGGTCCGCGGTGCTGGGCACGGGGCAGCTCTTGGGCTCAGTTCTGGGGTCACCAGCTCCACCACGGCAAAGCTGAGTTGCTGCAATGTGGTTTGTGTTAAATGTTCTTTTCATCCTGCACAGAGGACATGGATGTGTAGGAAGTTGATTGCGTGTACATGCTGGGTTTGTTTCTTTTTTTTTGTTTATGTCACATTTTTTAGATGCTAAGGTTTGGGGGGGGTTGTAAGGGAGGCATTCTTCTGGGGGTTGAAACCGCTTCTTCATTGGAAATTCTCCTAAGTCTTACTCAAAAATGTATATGAGAGAATCTGATAGTTGAAAGCAAAGCAAACCATTTTTAGCAATCCAAGATGCAATTATAACATTTTTTAATTAGCTGAAAATTTCAGGGGAAATGATTTCCAGTCGCTGGACATTTTTGAGTGTATGATTTCAAGAGGTTGTCAACAAATAGCAGCTCTTCTCTTGGTACTGCAGTTGCATCGGGGATTTCCAGTCCCAAAGGTTTCAGATGCAATTCAGTCAAAGCTCTGAATTTCTGATGCTTTTTCTGAAGTGTTTAATGTGAGGAGTTTCTGAAGCTCCACCACAATTGTTCTCCTATGAGCTATGAAAGCCAACGTGCTTTCTAGAACAACCAAAATAGAGGACACGGAATCGTCCTCGGTGGATGGTGGTGCTGGATGTCGGCGGCGAGGAGCGGTGCGAGCCCAGGTCGAACTGAGTTTGTCGCACCTCGCGTGACACCCTCCTGGCACTGCCAGGGACATCAGGCAGAGTCGGGAGGCAGAATTGAAGCAAAACCAGTTTGTGGATCACCCAAACGTGGCTTCAGGGAGGAGAATGAAGACCTGGGGGCGACCTCTCTATCTCCAGCTGTGGTGTCGGCACCCCAACACCCATACCTAGCAGCAAAAACGTGCTCTTCCGAGTGCAGGGGCAAGATTTCATCCTTGCTTGTTGCTCAACGCCGGCAAAGGGATGTCCAGTGATAGCCAGCAGTTCCTGCCCATGGAGCAGCCATTTGGTAAGGCAGGTCATGGCTGCCAAGAGGTCTGCAAGCCAAGGACTGAGTCAGAAGAGGTTTCGCGTGAGCAGTTAACCCCGTTTTGCTGGATGTTGCAGGGCAAACTACCCCGTCCAAAGCTCTTTGGAATGGTTGAACTCTGGCGCTTGCAAGGAGAACCTTCATCCCTGCTGCTGTCCCCCGAGACGCACGGGGGGAAGACCCAGACGGGTGAGTCTTGGGGCGGTAAGCTGTGCCCTGTGGGGTGATGCTGCTCCCCAGAACCTCTCCGGTTGGTTTGGTGATGTCCCACCAGCGGGCGGGTGGGAGCTGTGTTCCGAGAAAGCGGGAGTGTTTGCAGCCATCAGCTCCCTTCCCAGTGCTGCTCTCCAGGACAAGCTCAAGCTCATAAATCTCCTACTCAGCAGGGAGCATTTGCGCTATAAACTAATTAGGCAAGTGGTCAAATACCACAAACACCTTTGCCCTCATTAGAGACCAATAATGATCCTGAGTAGGTGCTGAAATGCCTCATTAACAATGAGCAGGGCCTCCTCTCTGGGATATGGGCTACAAAAACAAGCCAGCAGCCCAAGGGTGGAGGAGGCCCTGACCCTAATTTGGTGCGCCGCTAATGATTTCAATGTCAATTAGCTAGTCCGACGCTGTGTGGAAGTCCTGGGCTTATGGGCCACAAAGCCCAGGCACGGAGGTGGCAGGTTGTATTTGTATTTGCCATGGAAATGAGGAATTTGGCAGGCTTGTGGGGTGAAGAGCTTCTTTCTCTCTTTTATCTTCGTCGGCCCTGCCGCGGTGTTGACTCAGTGCCGCTCTCCTCCCTTTTCCGGGATCCTCTTCCCGTCGCTCTTTTCGGTTACACGCTCTTCCACGCACGCCACGATGTCCTCAAAGGCCTCGGTGCTGCAGCCTTGGGTTGTTTTAAAGGATTTGGGTGGAAACCAGGGTCAGGGCAGACACTCTCCTCCAGTCGCTTCTTGCTGCTGTCGTTTGGGGGGAAAAAGGGAGTTTTTCATGGCCGGTGGCATTGTTGCGGAATCTGGAGCTGCCCCGTGAATGTGGGTCTGCAGAGAAGTAAATGGGAAATATCTCCCAAACAAACTACCCTTTTCCATATTGCTAGAGCAGAGCTGAAACTGGTAAAATTTTTTCTGCCCTTGCGGTGTGACAAGTGACTTCAGGCTTGCTCAGGTGAGACTGGCCGGGAGATCAGAAACGCCAGTTCTGGACCCGCTTGCAGCTCCTGCGTTGCCTGTGTTCAGTCTTCAGGAATAATTCGGACAGACATCCCTCAGATATGCCATGATACACAGTTCACCGTAGCTTTTGAGGTGGGGGACCAGATCTGTCTTTCTCAAACTTTTTATTTGAAGGACTGTTACACCGTTAAAAAAAAACCCTAAGAATTCTGTACTTGTCTAGTAGCAGTTGCCAGAAGGCCGTGCCCATGCGAGTGGTTGCTTTTTAGCATCACCAAAACTGAAGGTAAATTTTGAATGTTCATTTGGTATTTGATTTTTTTTTTCCTCTGCTGTGTTTGCTCTGTTGGCAGGAGCAGGACTGCGACTGTACATGTATTTCTCTTTCAGCTGTTTTCCGTGATACTGGTGGTACATGAACCACCAGCCAGGAGCTGCTAGGCCGTGTAATTTTTTTTCCTGATTCTTTCATGTTCAATTTTTATACAATATCAAAAAAAACCAACAAAAAAAAAAATCAGTGGGTACTGAAGTGAGTTGGATGCGCGTCCCACGATAGCGTCTGTTTCCCACCACAGATTAGAGTCTTGTATTTGGGATACACAATGAAGATGTTGCAACTAGCCTGGAGTTTAGATTTCTGGTATGTTAGTATGTGGCCAAGATGTGCAAGAAAGATAACACAAAGCAGTGTCAAGTCAGTGAAAGGGAGACATAGTAAGAAAAAAAAAAAAACTCAGAGTGATGAATTTTCTGTAATGATTCCCAAGACTGGCAAAGAAAATTAACTTTGCTTAAGCCAGGCAGAAATTCCTGATTCAGAAATAAGACTAAGGCAGGTCCTCTAGGCCAATTCTTCTGCCCAGACATGTCCTGCTGAATACACTCACCAATTTCTCCAGCGGAGCAGAAAACTGGAGCAGCATTCCTTGGATGCCATCCAGGGAGGGATGTGCGAAAGGGTCATTACTTTGTGCATGAGATTCCGTGTTTGCCCAGGTTGCCTGTCACTGGGAACAATGCAGAGCAAATGGCAAATTCCTTGTAAAAGTGCTTTTGTGGAGGGGCAAAATGTACAGCTGCAGCCATTTCCAGATGTATGATGAGGAAGGACTTGCCTCCTCCGCCGTCCCTCCCAGTTGAATGCCTTTAAATACCGTTCTCCAGCTCCAAGGTTCACCCCAAAAGGCCCGTTAACACTTCCACACAGATGTGTTTGGGTGCTGATGGGTCCCCGATTCATTTGCTTTAAAAGCAAAAACTCGCTTGCAGCTGGTTGAAAAATCAAGGGAGACATTTTGTAGAAGTAATAATAATGTTCAATGAAGAAATCCCTTGTGGATTTTCTCAACTTTTGCTGCTTAATGAACCAACTGATTCAGCCTGTAGCGTTGAAATAATCCTTCCAAGGACGTTAGAGCAGTCCCGTTAAGTCAGGGGAAGGACTTTACTGCAAAAGTTTTGTTAATGAATCAGGATTTTGTTGTCCAAGGAAGAAATGGGGCTTTCTCTGACATGGCTTTTAGGTGCAGGTGAATTCATTTAGATTTCTTTCCCTGCGTTTTAGGCTGACACCTAATCATAAATAGAGTTTGCAATGTTTCTTTCTCCCCTTTTGTTATTAACCGAGGGACAACGGAGAGGTCTGTAGAAGGGAAGTCCCCAGAGTCCTGTTTAATAAAAAGACAACACCTCCTTCAGCTCAGGAAATCCCTGAGCTGCACTTTTTTTGAGGCTGGGAGAATATTCTAGGGAAAAAAAACAATCACAGCATGTTTATTGTATTCTTAAACCCTTCCCTAGGCATCTGCTCTTGGCCACTTTCAGTGACAAAATACTGTGCTAGATGGAGCTTGGAAAGCCATTATTACGCTCGGTGTCATCGGGTTGTTTCTATGTCTTTTAATTAGTGTTATAGAAGTGCTGAGGGTTAGTTGCACAGAGGTTTTTTTGTCATCTTCATCATCCCGCTTTTCTTCTCACCCTCCCTCGGACGACCTCTTTGCTTTCAACTGACTTTTTCTCTGACTGTGGTACCACTGGCCTCTCTGAAGAGGTCGGTCTTGGATGGGCTAAAGCTGTGCACAGCTGCTTTCGTGGGGTTTTATCTCCCACCCTCCAGAGCGCTCCTGAGGATGCTCAAGCCTCCAGTGTTTGAGTGCTTTCCTCTTGGGTACCGCCACTGCCCGAGCAGTGGCAGCTCCATCGCGGAGCGCTGCGAATCATCTTCTCCGCATTTCCAGATGAAGGGTTTCCTATCTGCGTGCCCTTTGATGTTGATGCTCCTCTCCTAAATCCAAGAAAAGGGACTTCAGTGAATAACAATTTTGTGCGGAAGGAACTGACTCGTATCAGGAACCGCGTTGGTTTGAATGGCAAAGCTGAGATCTGAATGGGGGCGAAGCGCTGGTGGTATGTGTGTTGATGACCTTCACTGCAAATTCAAAAGCTCTGGGTCCGCATAGGACCCTCAGAATACAGGCAGATTTAGTTCACTATTCACCAGAGATCCCCTCTCAAAATACAAATAGGGATCCTCGTTGAAAATCCTTCTCTTGTTGAAGCCAAAGCCAACGTTCCCCTTCCCTTAGGTAGGACCAGGATTTCCAGCCCTGCAAACCAAAACTCTTTGACCTCTTCCTACCTTAGAGCGGCCAGGAGGTGAAGAAAGCTGGTCCATAGTGAACCAGAGAAGCTGTAGGTGAAGCCTGTTAGCAGGGAGGCACTCAGAAGGAGACGGCGTTATCCTCTTTCCCACCAAAGCCATCTGGCTCTCCGTTGCCAAACCAGTGCCAAGCCCCAGTGACCTTTCAGACTCATCACTGTGCTTAGAAGATTTACAGTGGAAAAAAGCTACTTCTTGCGAGGAAAGTCTTGCTCCTTCCTCCCAGGAGAGCATCTAGCCGCAATGACTCATACGTTCATCATCCTGGCTTCCCGTAACTGTCCGACAGTGGCTACAACGCACAGGCCTGGGGAGATTCCGTGCTTGCTTGCCTCGGAGATGGGGTGATGTAAGCTCCTGCTCTGGCTTCTCCCGGCTTTCCAGACTGTTCAAAGTTCAAAGCTGTAGTCTCATCACTCCGTCACCCAGCAGGCCAGCCCTGGCTCGAGCACCGACTTGCCTCTCCTGAAGCGATGATGTTTTAAAAGGGCTTTGGAATGACGAAGGTCCCGGAGTCCCGGAGGAAATGGAGGTGAAGCTCACTGAGAGTCAGGACCCAAGTTTCCAGAAGATCTGCCTAAGTCCCTGTCTGCCTGTTTTCAGGCAGAGCTGCAAACCACATTTAGCATTTGCACTGGAGCTGCCATGGAGATTTTCATTTCAAGTTGGCAAGAAGTTCTCTACAAGGTACTGGTACCCCGCAGGGTAACCCTTGGAGGAGCAATTCTGTTTTTCTGGGATAAATGGAAAAATAAGTATGCTGATGTCGGGAGGGAGGCTACTGCTTCACAAGTAAGAGAAGAGCTGAAAAATGAGCTGGAGAGATGCGTCCAAGCCCCGAAGTAGCACTCAGTTCAGATTTCAAACACCTCAAAAATCCATAAGTGGATTTGTGCGTGAGCCCCATTAAAAAGTTCAAGGTCTCTCAGAAAACTGGGGGCTGGGTTTGGATTTTGAAGTTTCCTGCCTCCACCAGATTTAGACATTCTCTGATCTGGGGCTTTGTTCGGGCCTGTCTCCCATTATAGAGTTGTGAACGAATAGGTCTGTTGAGAGAGCCGCGTTGGCTGGTCTGCGTGAGCCACTGCCTTCCTTCAAATAGATCAAGAGTCTCGACGAGGGTCGTGTGCTGGGGAACATGAGAGCAGCATCGAGGCATTTGACATGAGGTTGTTTGAATGTTAGTGGTTTTTGTCTGGAGGGCTCTTTGTGTCCTCCTCTTTCAAAATTCTCGACTGTTCCTCTGAATCCAAACCACATAGGTTTTTTCCGGATGTCAGGTAGATGCAGTCAAATTCCTCCAGCTGCCAAGTGCGAGGTGAGATCCCATCAAGTATGCGGCCAGCTTTTTTGGAAGAGGGCTCCATCACCTCCAGAGCTCCCAAGGAAAAATTAGTTGCCCGTAAATTCCCACAGCAGGCAAAGCAGACTCAAACCAAAAGCCTTCATGTAAATCTAAACCATGATGTTCACTGGGGTAAAAACTGTCCTTTTATGCGAAGCAGCCTGGATCTGAGAAGTGTATGAAAGCCAAATCTGAAGTCAGTCTTAATGAAAACTTGCTGTGCTCTTGGATTGCTTCTTGGCCTTTCCCTCTCCCTTGAACCTCTGCTGGGATGCTCGCAAGCTGTAATCCTCCCTGTGATATTTCCAGGAGACCTGGGGCTACGAGGAGAAGACAATTCTCTGTCTTGGGTCAGTTCTTCATCTCTTAGTCCTCAGCGGATGCCAGCAGCGTCAGGAGGCTGCGAGCATTTGTAGGTTGAGGAATGTTGTCCATAAAGTGCCGGAATTCATCTTCTTGCTCCTTCACGGGGTGAGCACACAGCACAGGCTACCTAGAAAGGATGAATGGAAAATAAACAGACATTTTGGAATACTTCTTTTCCCTGTGGGATGGGTGGCTGCCAGGCAGAGCTCCATTCTGCAGGACTGAGGACTGATCTATGCCCTTTTTGTTCCCACTGTTTTCAAAGGATTTCCATTTAGGCTTTCAAGTGAATGGATGTGCTCCCGGGAGCGCGGCTCCCACGCCGAGCCAGCTTCACAAGGAGCACTTCTCTGGGGCGAGGACGCTGCAGTTTCAGGCTGGGTTGCGAGCGGTGCAGCCCTGTTTATTTGTCTGTCTCCTGCCAGGCAAGAGGTCAGGCAGGCAAAAAGAGACCCCAAAAGGAGGGAAAAAAAAAAAAAGCAGGGGGGAAGCAAAATCTCCCTTGCCCCCATACCAGGTTTAAGATGCCGAGCAATGGAAAAGGGAAAGCCGAGCACAGCTTTCCAAACCAGCCGACTGATGCTGGGGGGATTTCAGGGGCTGAGTTTACTTGGGGAGAATTGATTTTTGCATCCCTGCCGATGGCTGCCACAGATTTCCAGCTGCCCATCGCAGGGTCGTTCTGCTGCCTTTGCCATCCGTAGGAGCCCGAGGGCTCCAGCTGGGGACCGGGGCATTGGGAGTCAGGGAGGTGTTGGCAGGAGTTGGCGATTCTCTCCGGTTATTCCATCCCAGCAGAAGTTCTGGGGCCTTTGGGATGGAAAGCTGTACCACCAGGGCACGTGGGAACAGAACAGGGCTTTTCTTTCCCACCAAATCTCTTCTTGATTTATTATGCGCCTGCTCAGCAAGGAGGAATGCGAGGATTGCGTTATCTGGGTTGTGCTGTTAATGAGGCCATCATGTTGATTAAGCGTCAGCCTGGAACGTTATCTCGGAGAGGTCCCTCTCTCCCTCTGTAATGACTGACACTTCTCCCTGAATAGGCAGACCAGAGAAAGTCCCCGAGACTCTTTGTTTGGGATGAAACTAAATAGCAGTCGAGGTGGAGCAGGACTGGTGGCAGATGTGTGTGAAAGATTGCACAACTCCTCACCGCTGAGGAGGGAGCTGCCCGATTAAAACCAGCTACAGATGAGGAGAGGGGTGGATGCATGATGAGCGTTCATTAGGGATAATAAATAATTAAGTGCGAAATGCCTGGGAATGGCTCAGGTCAAGGGGATGCAGAGGGAGGAGGGGGATGAACGGGGGAGTGGAGGAGGGAATCCCGTTTAGCACAAGTTAAATCTGCAGGCTGGACTTTTCGGTATGAAGCTGGCAGCGGTGGCATTAAGAAAACAGGTGACTTGGGAAATCGTTTGATTTCCTTTCCTTCCCCTCCAGCTTTTTCCCCAGCGGCAATGATCTGCCAATTCAGCGCTGAGTAAAAGTGACACATCTGGCAGTTTTACCCAGGAACTCCAGCCCAAATCTCTTTGCTTTGCTAACAACTCAATATTTTGTCATATTCTGGGCCACCCGTGAACCTCAGAGAAGTTAGAAATGCCAGCAAATCTGCCTATCTAGCTGTGCCGGCGGGATCTGGCAGCAGCGAAGGTGGTCACGAGCTGCAGCTTGTGATGGTCCCCACCACTTCCAGCTGACGGGCACGTGCTAAGTTGGATCCTTGCAGGGAGTCGTAACCTCCACGACGTGTAAGGTCACGATGTTGAAGGTGGCTTCTGGGAAGGGTAGAGGCAGGTTTGTCAGGGAGGAGGGTTGCGTGGCTTTTAGCTGCTCTTGGGAGGCCGTGGTGGGGCGGACGAAGGGTGCAGCCTGTCTTAGCATCTCTGCAGGTGCCCGTCACAGCTGCCTGGGAATTGTCCCTTCAGTTCCTTCTGCTCTGACTTTCCTGGCAGGGAAAGTCCCTCTCCCTGCAGGTGGCACCAAGCGTGGTTTCATCTGCCAAGGGGACAGGGCAGGGTCTCTTCTAATGGGGAGGTTTAGAGCCGACATGTCAACCTCTGGATCCCAGCTGTGGACCCTCTCTGGCTGTCCCGGAGAGGAATTTCATCTGACTCACTACGTGCTACTAGTGTTGGTGATAATTGCGGTGTACAAACTGTCCCGAAATGTATCTCTGAGTCACATGGGTGTGTATGGGCATGTATTTTAGAAGGGAAATCGGCATGTTGGTCCTATAATGTGGCTTGCAGAAATAAGTCTTCTAAGCTGTCCGTATTGCGTTCAAAGGATTTCCACTTGGTTGGTGGATGGTGGGGTGGGCTGCTCTGTGGGACCAGCTTCAGGGGATGGGGAAGTCGGGAAGGGAATTTTTTTCCTTTCTTCCTTTTCCACATTTGCTGCCCAGGTTTTGTGCTGGGTAGGGGTGGGCATGAAGAAGCCAAGCTGAGGGTGCCTGTTTGGGGCTCGGGATGGGTCACCGACTTGTGCCGAAGTTGACAGCGAGTCACTTGCTCTGCCTGAACCCAACAGCTTGGAAACCCTCCCCAAACCTTATCTCCTTGAAAGTACCAGATGTTGAACTCAGGCTGAGATTCCCAGGGCAGAAGAAACACGCTATACGCAAAGATTTGCTAAACACCAGCACCATGAAATGTAGGAATACCAGGAGAGAAAGCAAACCTGCACTTCATGGAGTGGTAATGCTCATGAGGCACAGGAGAGAGATGCGAAGACCACTCCGTTTTCAGACTGCTGCTTCTTAAATCAGCCGGAGCAAATGCCTTCAGCGTCCAGGAAGGGATGCTGCTGCTTCGTGTGGCTTCTTCCATCTGAGCCTCTGTCAGCTGCAAGTTAAAGGGGGAAAACCGAGTGGAAGAGGTTCAGGTGCTGGCAGCGTGTCCCGTGCTTGCAGATGTACAGCTGACATCTTCAGCTAGCTCTCCGATCCTCCTAAAAATCACCACCACCACCACCCCCAAACAGAACAAACCCCTGAAATATCTCCTCATTTGAAACGTTCCCAATCCCCAAACTATTTTCCTTGCCTGCCCTCACCAGTGGACAGCTACAGGAATCAAAGAGGTGTTATGTTTTGTTGTTGGTTTTGAGTTTGGGTTGTTTTGGTTTTTTCTAAAACCTATGAAGTCCCAAGGCAGCTTGTGTGTTAGGAATTGCTGAACGAGGTAATTGCTTAGTGCGGTTCCTTGGAGGGACTCTTTTTTAAGTGGAAAGAGAAGTGTGTTGATTTGGTCACGTGCCAACCAGGAAATACCAAAAAGCTGAAGATGGACCCGTTACAAACAGGCTAACCAGCCTCAGATGTCTCTTCAGTATTAGAATATGGAAGGTAATAGAGAGCACATGGGTCCTGTAAATAATGAGATTATTAATAAATACACAGAAATAAAGCCATTTGGCTGCCTCTGTGAAACACTGAAGCCACTGGTTTCAGCTGAAATCTCTTAATTGCCCCTGATTGCCCTGTAATGGGTGTTTTTCACTGCAGCCTGTCAAGATCTGAGGTTCCGCGCTGGGTTTTGCATCTCGTGTGCACCACGGTTTAATCCTACGCTTTCCTCCCGCGGAAAGGCCGGAGGAGCGGCTGGGGCAGAACAGAGATGCTGATGCTCTGGGGCATGAGATGTTGGCAGGAGAAGGGATGCTGTGGGGAAAAAGCACAAAGTGGGAGAGATAAGTGCCTGTCCAAGGAAGCGGGGCAGAGGTGTGAGCTGCACTGGCTTCTTCTCGCCTGCCTGACCTCTGTCCTGCTGCTGCCACTTCATTGCTCCAGCCTAAAAGCCTGGGGAGGAAGGAAGGAAGGGAGTCGGAGTTGGAAAGACCCTTGGGAAAACTCACAGCCCTCGACGCAGGGAGCCCGGAGTCGGGTTTTCAATCCCTCCTTTGGCATCCCTGCAAGCACCGACCCCGATGAAGGAGGCGGCTGCCCGGAGCTGCCGGTGGGTTGTAAGGCAATCAGGTTGGTTGTGCCGAAAGATGGATCAAGGCACCCCACGCTGGGCATCTAGCCTTGAAAATACCAGCCCATGTATTTCTTCTTAGGTCTGGGCTCCCTTTCCTGGGGCTGGGACGAGGGCGTAGGCAGACGTCAGTGCGGAATGCGCGCGTGCCTACGTTTTCGCTTTAGGGGAAGGAGGAGGAAGAACCGCGTCCAAAGCAAGGTGCCTTCACAGCGGTGAGGATGGAGAAGGCTCTGTTACCACCTTGCATGGGACAGAGGCAATGTGAGCAGCGGCTCAGTGGTGGGATGGGAAGGATGATGCCGACGTGGCATTTTGGAGATGTCAGGGATGAGGGAGGCCGGTTGGACTTCATGTCCCCTGTCCCATAGCTTGGTGCTGAGAGGGGGGGTTGGCATTAACTGGGAGCTAGAGGGGAGTCCTACAGCCTCCCGCACTTTCGGGAGGTCCACCCTCAAGCCGGAGTCGCAGGCAGTGCTCCCGGGCTCCGAGCGTGGAGCGGGAGCGCTGCGGCCCCTGAGCCTGGAAGGGAGCAGCGGGCTGTGCGGTAGATGGTTTTCAAACCCTTCGTTCTGGTGCTTCAGCATCACTGTTTGACCTCGAGCATTTGAGCTGGGAAGTTTTAAGCCATTTTTAGCTGCCTGGCTGCAAAGGGGAAGGGAGGGAGGAGGGAGAGAGAAATACCACGCGGTTAGTATTACATCCCCGACACAATAGGAACTTTTATTAGCAATTTTCCATTGTGTTGCAAATGGCAAAGATCATGGTTATATTTGCATGTTTCAGACTGTCCTGGAGAATTAACTTTCCTCTGCGATTGGGTAATAGTTTTCACACTGCATTAGCTTCAGCGTTTGGAGCGAGATACAAAAGCTGCAGCTGAAGAGTCCTGATTCTCCTGCTGTTACAGACCTTCATTCTTACCTGGTAGTTCAACCTAGGAAAAAACATGTTGTAAGAAGCTTGATCTCTTTGTGGGATCGAGAAAGAGAAGGTGGTAGGTGGGCAGTACCTTTGCTCTGAGGGTATTGATTGCACTTCTCGGGCCAATAAAAATGCATGCATTCCTGGCTGGAATAACAATAAGGACATTTCTTTGCTCTAGGATAAGTCAAGATTTGACTAGATTTATGCTTGGCTCTGTGGAGGACATGCAGCTATTGACAGCCTGAAAGAAATTAGGCCAAGAAAACAAAACAGAAACAACTGGGAATCGTTGCAGCTTTCAGTCTGCAGTATTGCTTCCAGGACTGTAGGACCCAGGCGCTTTGACTCTGGGCCATGGCCCTGTTGGTTTTGGGGTTGGTTTTTTTTGTCTTTGAGATTTCGCACAGTGTTTTCCACGGGAGAGTTCTGCTTTGCGGTCTGGATGAAGCTGCGATGTGCGTCTTCCTCGTTGTGGGACCTGGAGCGGGGTCACCAAACCCCTGGCTGATGGCAGGATGGAGGCTCAGAGAGCTCTGCCTCTCCTTGTCTTCTCCTGCATGGCCAGGTAAGCCTTAAGTATGACTGTGGTGCCAAAGGTAGATGGTAAAAGTCACCGCAGCACTGTTCCCTAGATCACTGATCCTCCTCTTGCAGCTTTTCACAAGCTCTCTAGTCTTTGGGCCACACCACTATAACAGAAACGCCCAGTTAAAGCGTCTTGCTAAAGGGTGGGAAGCTGTTGCTGCTGAAGGCAACCTGCTCCACTGAGCCTTGGTGCTTCTTCCCAAGAGAGACAAGTGGATGAGAATTCTGTGCGTGTGCTTTTTAGAAACCAGCAAGTTAAGCCCGTTGTCCTGAGAAATACCATTAAACTGATGTCGATCCCAGCCTTTAGTCTATTTTCTCTTCTTCCCCCAACAGACCTTCTCCTCTTTTTAGAGACTACTCTTGAGTCGCTTTAGGGTTGTGCCAAACATCGGAAATGAAACCCTGTGTGCTGCAGGCAGGGTTTTCATCCCAAGGTTGAACTTTGCACCAGGACTTTATGAAGGTGCGTGAGCTATAGGTTGAGCTTTACTGATCTTGGTGCAATACAAGACCAGGTGCCTTACGAACAAGGTACCCTCCCCACGCTCTGCTTTGCTAGTCCCAAATTCCACCACTGATGCATAAACCCAAGAGAAAAAGCGTATGTGTACTGTACCTGAAGGTCAGAATGACGTTAGGGCTGCAGAGCGTCTGTTTGTCCATTCTGCTCACAGAAAAGGCCTTCATATTTTGTTACCATCTGGACAGCAAATGTGCCCTCCTACGGGAACTTAGTTTTGACCTTTGCTCATTTTGTTTAAAAATGAATATAAGGCAAACGTGTAACATTTGCACTAGGGATCTCCTGTCAGCACCGCAAATAGGTCAGGACAGCTGACTTGGCTGCCTTGCTTGTGTCATGTATTTATGACACGTGTATATAAATGCATGTATTTGAGTTTGTTCTTTGGATTTGGCTGAAGCTGGGGAAGACAGAACCTCTATTTGAAGCAAGGGTACTCCTGATGTTATCATTTTAGATCTGTGATTATTAGTTTTAATGTGAACACCAAGTCCCACCATATGCCGAGAGCTCCGCACAATGTGCTCCTTCATGGTCGTCATCGGGAGGCGAGCGTATCTGCCGCGGGTCCTTTGATTCACGGCACCTATTGCATGGATCACGACCATCGGTTAATCTGATCTCCTGCAGACCATGAAGACACTGTTGCTTGTTTGATCAGTCATTAGCACGGACCAGTTGTGTTGTTCGGTGATCTCTGATATTTGGGCTGTTCGGCCGGTGGGCTGGTGACTGTCGCTCTTGCGTAGCTCAAGCCTGATGGAGCAAGCTAGGATGAGTCCCTCTCCATAGCCATCGGCTGGATTTGGCTAACTGGAGCTGGAGCATGCCCGAGACCTCTGCCTGCAGGCCTTTCTTCTGCTTTCCTTTTCGAAAGTCCTAACATCCAGCAAAACCCCAGCATAACCTATAAGCAAAGACTTCGAGCTCTTTTTCGGAGGGGAAGGAAAGGTCAGCCTTCCATTTATCAAGTGACCTGGAAGCTTGCCACCAAAACAGATTGGGGAAGCAGAGTTGAGTGCCCTAACTCAACATGAAGATGTTTAGTTGGTTAAACATCTGTTGAAGATGGGAGCTGGTGCTGTCGGTGCTGGGGCGTCCCCGCTGCGTTCACCCAGCTTTGTACGAGCTCACGGCAGCCCTGGCTCCGGCCAGCGCCCTTCAGCTCCCTGCGACATCCCCACGAGATGCTGCTACTCTCTTTATAGTGTTTAAATGGGTCTTGTCAATCTTAAATTGGAAAATAAACCCCCATGGCTCAGGCTTGAGTTGTTGAGATTATGAGGACTGATCAAATAGCACAATTAAATGTATTTATTGAATAAATGGGTCGTTTATCTTTCTGTCGCCTTGCACCCGCAGGGCTGATGCTGAGCTGCCTCTTGCTGGCTTTAAATGAGTCCCACTGCGCGAACGCTAGCACAGGCGAGGACTCAATCGAGCCTTTGCTTCGGACTATTGAGCTAGACCAGCCAGTTTCGCTTTTTTGGGTTGGTACATGGTTTCGTTTGCCCGTTTTCTTGTGCCGGCTGAAAAGCTGCCCAGCACGGGTTCTTCCAGACAGGCCTGCGGGTGTTTCCATTTGTGCCGAGAAAATTGGGCTTTGACAGTCAAAACAAAACAAAACAACTTTGTCCTTCCATCTCATGTCCCTCCCAGTAAGTTAAAAAGCATGTCTCCTTTTTTTTTTTTTTTTTTTTTTTGGTAACATGACTTTGTTTTAAAATGCAAAGCCGGGTCTGCATCCCGCCCGCTCTAGCACTGTCCCTTTAAAATCCGATTTTGGCAGCAGGTCCGGTAGCTGCGGCTCCTGTCCCGAGCAGATGGCTTTAGTTAGGCCAGATTTGGTGGCAGGTCCCTGGGATGCCGAATCTCTGCCTCGTTTGCTCCCTTTTCTGTCATCAATAAAACCATTGAGAGAATCTTTAATAAATAAACAAAAAAGCATTTTTCAACAGACAGTGGGATGGAAAATGACTCATAGGAAAACAGGGTATAAAGTACACTCTAGTATTAGGTATTACATGTGTCGAGTTTCTGTTTGGGGTCCAGGAATGCTGTGGTTTTTCTCTAAGGATTATGCCATTGTGGAATAATGTCATTGTGGAGTATTTGGTCAAGTTGAGCTGATTGAGTCTGGTGGTTACTTACAAATACATATCTCTATTTTTCAGCGTTTGGAAAATCTGTGACAAGCAGTTTTCGGGAGGCTACGGGCAATTATTGCCATCACTGTTTCCAGCCCTGCCGAATGCCATGAAAACTGCTGGAGTCATGCTTTCTCTCCTCCTTGCCTTTTCTTCATTCATGTAGGACCTACTTTTTTTTTTTTTTCCTGGGATTGGGTGCAAACAAACTGAGCAGGATCCTTTGCGCTGGCTTAGACCGACCAAAGGACTGATCCAGTCCTAGAGAGAGGCTGGGAGGAGCATGCATGATATTAACGGGAACGAA
Organism: Elanus axillaris; assembly: GCA_026212715.1. Taxonomy (NCBI): domain Eukaryota; kingdom Metazoa; phylum Chordata; class Aves; order Accipitriformes; family Accipitridae; genus Elanus; species Elanus axillaris. The sequence continues at coordinate 41,717,172 of JANZLQ010000092.1, forward strand.
GAGCAAAGTCCTTAAGGGATGGAGGAAAAGGGGTGAGAAATATTCCGCGCAGAAACCAGCGTGTTAAAGTTGGGAACACCCAGCAGTGCCAGTGGGACTTGGGTGGTGGCCACCAAAACGGCTTCTGGAGGGGAAACTTTAATCCGCTAACCCTTGCTCCTTCTCTGTGAACGTTAACGGGAGCTTTGGGAAAATGGACATTTCAAGTGGCACTTGCACTTGTTCCAGCAAGTCATCTGCAGAGTTAAGGAGGTGTCTGAGGAGGGCTGATGCCCAGTTTCTCTTTCCTTGTGTCCCGCGATCCTCATTTTCAACACAGTAGTCCCCAGAAACGCTGCCGCGTCTGGTTTTGGTAGGGGCTGCTAGGATATCATGCTTTCTTCCCATTATTCGAGTGAGCTGATGATTAGAAAAGGAGGAAAAAAACCTCTTTTACAGTTTGGTTTCCAGCCTCTCTGCGGAAAAAAACGTGCGTCGTGATGATCCTAACTCCAGAAATGACAACTACCTGATCCCGTTGGCTGTTGTCATCACTTCTACCTCCCCGCTCCGCGCTGCGCGGAGGTTTGGCCGCTCGGGGTCAGCCCCAGGCAGCTTCTACTTGAGCATCATTGAAGACCTTAAAGGAGGCGTCGAAGGATGAACTCGAAGGAAAGGGCTCACGCTGTGGGCTCAATGAAATATTTATAGAGCACTATATACACAACTGCAGACGGGCTTTAAACATGGGAAGCACTTGAAGCAAAATGAGGCCATTTGGATACAGAAGACCTCATTTTCTAGCGTTTCCTAGCCAACAACAAACAAAAAAAAGCATATATACAAAGAGCCGTTTCTAGTTTTGCCCATCTGTCGCAATCCCTCTGGTTCACGTGCGCTCCTTCTTTTTTGGTTTGTTTTTGGTGGTTTTTGTTAGTAAGGAACGGGGGGTGTCGTGGGAGGGTGTACGTGTGTGTGTACCGTGGTGGAGAACGCTGTCCAGTGGCCAAAAGGGAAGCGGAGGTGGCCTAGCAGGAGAGGGTTTTGTCCGGCAGCTCGTTTTTGGGAGGGCTTGGTGTACGTTTGTGCCGAAAATTGCCCCTGAAGCATGTAGGAGCCTGCCTGGAGCCAAGTATGTGTGGATGCTGAAAAAGTGCGTAATGATTAGTTTTGTTTTTCTTACCATTGCAATCTCTACCTACCTACTACATAGTTGAGACACCTGCATTAATACTAGCCTGATGCAAAACATAAATAAAGATAAATACATAGAGTGTGTTTATAAACATTATAATGTATACTACGTTAATGCATAAATGCGGATTGGTGGAAGGAGGAGTGAAGGGTCACCAGTTGAGCACATCTCTGGGGGCTTCTAGTGCCTGGATGAGGTCCTGGCATTTCCAGGATGGAGCAGCATCCAGGTGGTTCAGGAAGAATGTGGCCCAGGAGCCAGCATCAGCTGGAGAAAGCCCTTCTAGCCGCATCACATCACGGCAATGGCATGTGCCATTCCTTCGATGCAATTATTCTTCATAGGCTCGTTGACCTGAAACTAAACTCTTGGGAAAGGCGAGATTCGAGGCAGCCTTTGTCTGCCCGACTCCGAACAGGGAGAGATGGGGCTCCGGGGGAAGGGGCAGACATGCGGGGGAAGCCAGCTTGCCGTTCCCGTGGATGTTTTTAGGGGATTAAGAAGGCAACGACTGCTCTGCAGGCCTGTTTCAAGGTTTAAGAATTACCTGGAGGGCCCGCTGGATGACTTTTTGGATGACTGGAGATTTTTTCCTATCCGCAGTGACAGAAAGCGAGTCCAGCGGTCTGGAAACCCCCCCCGAGCTGTCAGAAGAATGATGGTTGCTCTCTGCGGCTCGGTGGAAAGCTGACCCACGGCAGGGCTGCAGCGGGAGCCGGGAAGGGGGGGAGCAGCTCGGCCCCTCTGCCCATCGTCGCGGGCAGCTCGGCCACGGGGGGGGTTGGGGATGCGCTGCCACGGACAGGGCATCAAGCTGGTCTCTGGTTGCTCCACCACTTGGGTTTGGAGGGGAGGAAGGAGGGGAGCAGCCCGGTCTTGCCCTGAGGTTTATTGTTGCCTGATCTCATGGGAATGCCCAAATTTAGCAGCAGGAAGATGGTGTTGGAGAGGAGCGGTTTGGGTGTCCACTGCTTCATCTCCCCAAGCCTGCAGGAACCGCTTCTCCCAAGGGGCTGGCTGGTAACTAGAAAGACTGGAAGGTGTGTGGGGGAAGAACTAAAGTTTTGGGGGCTACAAGGGCCCCTGACTCCCTCCACAGCGTCGCCCCAGCTGGAGGAAGATGCGTAGCTTGATGGAAAGTCCTTCCCAACCCCGTTCCTGGAGGACAGACGTCAGCACCGCTATCGCAAGCGACGTTTGCTCTGCCTTTCAGCTTTTTCTTCTAAAATTTCTTAGGTGCTTTGCCTAGTTGCTGGTTTTACTGCTGACAGCCCCGGATAAAGCGATTGGTGAGAAAACAGAGGAGCAGTAACACAGACTTTTCTGTTTGCTAACGAAGTCTCTTAATGGTTTTGTTGCTTTTTGTCTTCCCAGAGGTGTCTGGCAGCAGGTGAGGGGCTGGGACTGGAGCGGGAGCACGGCTTAATACCGAGGCTGTCCTAGACAGTGCTGCTGCCCGCTGGAGTGCGGACCCGCTCAAGCAACGGTAAGGAAATAGCCTCTTATTTCTCCTTAATTGGTAAATCACCGAACACGGTGCAGAGGATGTTTTCTCTGCTGTGCAGTCGTGCTCAGGGACTAGGGGCAGGGCTTTTCTTATGAGGTTTGGTTTGCTTGAAGACATCCCAGACGCCTCTGGCTGCTCCCTGATTCCTGCAGCCATAAAGGTTGCGCCATCCCTTCCCTATTTACGTACTTGTATGTTCTTACGATGTGCTGCTACTTACAGGGTGAGTCACAATTATACCGCACCTTCCAAATAATTCCTCTGTACAAACCCAAATGTTCAGCCTATGAAAGCTAGCACTTGAATCCCACGTTTGGGAAGTGGGGAATACCGCGGGCAGCATGGAGGTCTTGGCCGTCGAGGTTGTGCGTGTATGACACTGTGCTTTGTTTCCACGTTTTCCTGGATGCTCCAGGAGAGCACAGAGCTCCAGGTCCCCCGTGCGTGGGACAGGCTCTCTGCCCTCTCTCCCTTTGCCTTCGGTGGTGGTAAGATGCTGTTGTAGCCCAAAATCTGACCTCATTTTTTCTTACGGTGTATCTTTGCAAAACCAGCACCGCAGGCTGGAATGGCCTGGTTTCCAAATTCAGGACTTTACAGCAGTTCTCTCCTGCAGGAAAAAAAAAAAAAAAAAAAAAAAAAAAGAGGGGGGGGGTCCCTCTAGAAGCTCAACAACACTGAGCAGCCTTGCGGTAAGGGGTGCTCCTAAACAACCTTAGAATAACAAATGGAAGAGAGATGCCCCCAGCCTGTTAACGGAGGACCAGCATGCACTGAGCAAAGGTTCTCACTGACTCTCTTGTATATGAGCAGGTCTTGTGGGCAACCCCCCCTAAAAAACCCGTAAAATCGGTCTGCAGTTGGGAACAGGGTAAAAAGAATGTCGTAGAAGAGAAACGTATTTCACTTTTCGGCTTCTAGGGAGTTGAAAATAATGTGGAAAAAGATGTTGTTAGTTAATCCTGATGAATGATCCTGTGGCAGCGCCATTAATCAAAGTTAGTCATCGAAATGTTTTTAGGAGCGGAAATTTGTATGCACTGGTTTTGATTCCTGTATAGAATAAATGGCTTTATCGCTTTCTTCTATGGAGTTTGACAAGCATCCAGTGGCCTGCTGTTTTCTTGACCGTCTAATGACTCGGGCAAATCTAGAGGGCCCAGCAGAGGTTTTGCTGGCACTAAGGGCTCAAGTTAATACTTCTAAAAGCAGCTACAGGAGTCAGATGCGCATCCCTCTTGACTCTTGGGGTGACTTTACCTGTGATTTTTAGCTCTGATTTTTATTTATTTACTTTTGCTGAGTGTGTGCGTTTGCAGACCAGGTATCTCTTTGGCATAGACTTGCAATTCAGGGAGGATGATTTATTCCCTTGCATTTCCAAGCGATCGCTCCGCAAACGATCCTGCACCCACCCCCCCGCCCCAACAAGCACCGTGTTTGGATGTGCAAAAGGCCCTTGCTTATTCCTATCAGGAAAATTACTCTTCTGCTTACCCGCTTTGCAGAGATGTTTCTGTAGTGCAGGTGTGACAGCAAAGATCGGCTCAAGTGCTTTATTCAGCACGTGTCCTATTAAAACCAGTGAAACTCCCCATCCAGGAGACTGAAGAGTGATTCAAGGTCAAAAGCTCCAGATGACTCACCGGCCAATTCCGATTTTATGGGTCCCACAAGTTTCTCGGACACCTTTGCACGCAGAGGACTGCCAGGTGAGTGCTGCAAATAACAGCCGCCACCGTCAAGCCTGGCGTGAGGATCCCTCTGTGCAAATGCTCGCAGCTGGTTTCCAGGACATCGGATTTATGCGAAAGCTGAAAAGTTGTGTGCGCTTTTTGTATGGATTTTCTTGCAATGGCAAAACGAACGTGAAATTCATTAGCGAGAACTGAACCCTGGATCATCTGTTTAAAAAATGCGGACTCTTGCCAAGCTGATAGAAAGGAAAACCGGAGGAGTAGTATAAAAATTTATATCCCGTTTTATACCGCAGAGTTGCAAACGGTTGACAAGGACACCCGTGCGCCCAAGCCACCGCGTTTTGCAATTAGGGAACCTAATTGCAATAATGGGAGATGAAACGCAAGGGTCAGCCAGCAGCCGAGGAGCAGCCCATGGCCATCAATAGTTACACCAACCACAGTCGACATTAAAATTTTTTACGGTGGTGTTGGGACTACGGCACAGAAGAATAAGAAATCAGAGAAGGGAAATGCATATAAAGTGCCTTGGAAATCCCCCTGCCATTGCTGCGTTACCTTCCTAACCGGCTCCTAACCCCTGCCCACATCCTTCTGAAAGAGCCATTATGTACGTTACGTGTCAGCAAAGACTCGTATTTGGTTTTTTCTCTTTGTCTCAGTGCTTCAGATAACTTTTTGCCTCGTGATTCCCAGTGTTTATTTTTTGTCCCTAAGAGCTGATAGCTAAGTATATTCCCCATCTCAACACTTTGACTTTTGCTGTTTATTTAATGACCTTCACTCACTTCAGTATGATTAAGTTCATCTGTGCCTGGGTGTTTTGGTTAGCATTAAATTCCCTTTATTTTGGGAAGTTCATTTCCACACCATGCTTTCTCCCAGTTGCCTTCCTGTAAGTGAGGAGGCTGGTTTCTGATCCAGGTCTCCCCTCCTCCCCACTCCTGTTTTGCAATTTTTCCTTCCTGGCTTGCGACTGGCTTTCCAGTTCTGTCTCTCAGAGCATGAAAATCCACCCTGGAACAAAACGCTTTCTCCAGCAAAACTGAAACTTCCCGCTGCCGGGGGGGAGCCAACGGTGCCGCGGGGAAGGTGCTCGAGACCTGCATCGCTTTGGCACATCACCTGCCTGGGACATCCCCCAAAATCCAGTCCTTTGCAGAGCATCCCTGCTGCCACCATCAAGAGATGGTGGTGGTGGGTCTCGTTGCACGTACACCAAGGCAGGGCTTGGTCCCTTGCACCAAGGCGAGGGACCGCTTGGCCGATGTCCGTCTGTCTCAGCACACGGTGACTCGAAGCGTGCGGTGGCATTTGGGATCTCTACGTGGGTGGGTTGGGGGGTTTCCTTCCCCTTTTTGCAGCGTGGTGTCCAGTTGAGGTCCCACGACGACCGGCTGCGGAGCTGGGAGGGAGAGCGGGGCTCAGCCCTGCAACAGCAACCGAAACACTCCACCTGGAGGTGAAAGCAAACCATAGATCATTCAGCAGCTGAACCAAAATAAAAAAGCAAAGGGGGCAGAGATTTACCTTGTGTCAACCTGAAACCCAGGTTATACTGAGGAAAAGAATCCATAATTTCAAAAAAAAGCGACGTGGAAGCGTGCAAAGCCCCTCTGCGTGACGGAAAGGCAGGACACGGGCGGAGATGCTCCTGCGCCCGGCTGCGTCTCGCCCAGCATCTCTCTCTGTCGTGGGGAGACCGCTGGGCTTTTGGGAGCCGGGAGCAAGGATTTGAATTAAGGGATCTCCCCTCCCGGGGCACAGGTTTCTTTTGAGCCCGGCAGCTGAAGCTTTTTTGCTCCTGCCTCTGCATCTCCGGGCAAGCCTCTTCTTTCCTGGGCACGGAGCATCTGCCTCCTCGTCAAATTTTACTCATTTCGAGCATATATCTTCAATATCCCACCCAGCTCCTAATATTCACCATTCAACCTGCTCACCAATAGCTTGCGGTTTACAGAAACAGCATTTTTTGGTTATGAGCAATTTACTGAAATGAAGTCACCCAGACTAATTAGAATTACAATTCTGAGAGCTCAGGACCTTGGGGAAAGTTGGGACTGTGTTTGAGGCAGTGTCTATGCGTTTTGGAATAACAGCTCCCTGCTAGCTCTGATGAACGCTGAACTGGACGAGCCAGTGATCTGATCCACCGGGCATTTCCACTGTTCCTGCAAACAAAAAACCCTCCCCTGTCTCTGGGGATATTTTGCACATAAATATTGCTCCAAGGGAAATGAGTGCTGAATATTTGTGGAAAATAACCAAAAAATATAGTCATATATCTTGCAAGACTTACAGGAAATTAGCGCAAGTGAATTACCCTAAACAAAATTACGCTGCCACAGAGCACATGTGTTCCAAGGAAGAATTTGAAAATCATTTGAGAAGGCTTTTCTTCTTTGCAAAGCTAATGGATCTCATAAGTTTGCACAGCCCTATTGGAAATAGGAAAGAACCTGCCTTGTCCAATTAAGAATTAGAAGTAGAGCAGCAACAGGGAGAAAGACTTCTCTTAAAAAAAAAAAAAAAGAAATTTTGTTCTCAAGCTCCGTGAAATCCTGCAGAATTGGGAATTCTCTCCAACACAGCGATATTTGCTGGTACCGGCAAAATGCTGGTAGCTTGTTGCCAAGACTTCACTTAAAAACACACCGTGCCGGGGAGAGGACCGAGGGCGGGCTGGGAGAGGCGCTGCGGGCGATGGATGGGCAACGCGGGGCGGCTCTTGCAGAAACCAAGGACCCGTCCTCCAAAATAGGAGCAAAGGAACAGCGGCTCGTTTAGCGTATTTAAGTATTTACTGCTGTCTCAGGAAGCAGGAAATTCCTACCGCTGTGGGGGAAGCCCAAAGTTCAGTCGGACAAATGGGGAGGATAAAAGATGTTGGGAAAACGCGCTTGATGATGACGGGATTCGGCAGCCTCTAGTTAGATGATTATTTGTCATCGCAAGGGCACGGCATGTTTCTGGAGCACAGACATCTGATGGCTCGAAGCAAAACTGCTCCGGCTGGAGGGTTGGGAGGTGTAAAAGGCACTTCTGGCCAGCGCCGTCGGAAGAAGCTCAGGGCTTCTGCCCCCGGCCCCGGCTGGCGAGAGGCTGCGCTTTTCTCAAACGACGCTTTGGGTTATCGTAAAAATCGAGGATCTGGCTTCAGATAGGCTCAGGCTTTCAAGTTTATTAGCTGTGTTTTCAAGCTGGGCTCCAATTCCTTCTGCTGGAGCGCGCGCGCCGCTGTCGGGCTTTATTCTCCTTGCCGTCTCCTGCTGACCGTAATGAGCTGTCGGAGGGGAGGGAAGGAAAGGTCAAACTCCTTCGGCATCAGGTGCGAACGGGGACGCGTGGAAAACAGATCCCTCTTATCGTAGCAACTGAAGCGCTGCCCTTGGCGGGCTGGAGAACAGCCCCGAAACGGCAGCGCGGGCGATGCAAACAGGTTGCTCTGGCAATGGCAGGGCTGGGGGGGCCGGGGAGCGTTGGAGCATCTCGCCCCCGACGCACGGGGCTAAGAATTTCCAACAGCTCGCATCTTGCTCTCCGGTGCGGGGCAGCCTTTCGGCGCTGAAATCGTTTGCTTTGTGCTTTTTACCGTAATAGAGCTGCCGCTTTTTTGATGTTTCTTGAGATCCAGGTCCGTCCATCTGCGGAGCCAGATCGGGCAGCTCTGACCTCGTTATTTTAGTCATCCTAGGGCTTGTTCTAGCACGAGGATATGCCGCCACGAGAGGCAATCAGTAGGGAATACTGCATAATAATGACCCCAGGTTTTATGGTCTGGAAGGGAAAAGATGCTCTTTCTTTTAAGGGCAGCTGACTTGCCCTGCCTGGAGCTCAGCTGCTGCTCGGCGAAGTAAAGGACCCACACGTCCCCTTTTGTGGCATTGGGCTTCCCAAAGGCTGGGGCAATAGAATCCCTCGCAAAGCCCCTTTTTGCATCCAAAGGCTGCAAAACACACACTGTTGACATCCCAGAGCGTTTCTGCTGGCGTGTTAGCCCTTCTCCTGCTACCATTTGTCGGCGAGGCTTGCTGTGGGTATCTTGGGACTCAAGCAGGGGTCCCTGAGCCAGCACTGAGGTGCTTCAGAAAGGACTTTTGCAAAAGCTGAAGCGCCGGTTCGCGTGCTGCAAGTAAGCTCGAGCTCTGCGCTTCACCACTGTACCGTGGCATTTTCTGTCCTAGAAACAGGGCGGCGGGAGACCGTAAGGGCGAGCTGGGAAATGTACTTGGGCTTTGTCAGAATCTGGACACAAAACTGCTGATAAAGGAGGGAGATGTTAAAAATTCAAATAACTATTAAGCGAGAGCCACCTCTGCTCCATACGGGCTTTTTCCTTTCCCTGGGCCCGGTTCCCAGCACGCTCCGTGTTGTTCTCTGTTTCTGGATGGGAAACAGCATAAAAAAAATGTCGATGTTTGTCATTTTCTGCCTGGGATTTGCTGTTGGACGTTTGTTCTCAAGACCTGCTGTTGCAAAGCCTCATGCCACAATGATGGGGCGAGCAGCGGTGGTCTCCAAGCTCCCCACCCAAGGAGGGAGGAGATGCAGGTCCTAGGAGGGTCCTTGCTGCAAGGCTGGGCTGTCAGCTGCAGGCTCAGATCTCGGGGAATACGCTTTACCCAAGTGGCAGACAGTAATCGACAGGCCACCTCAATTAAGATTTTTTTTTTAAGCCTACAAGGTGTCTTGTCCGTGAATTCCGCGCATCAGCACAATGGCAGCGATGGCCTCGGTGTTAAATAGCATCACGGTGGAGACTTGTCTTGGCTGCCGGCAAATTTTGGCTGGAAAATAGGGAGCTCGTGAACTGCACCCAAACGCATACTAGCGTTCGTGGCTGTTGCTTTGCAGAATCCCTTCTCCTTTTTGGCGTAGCTCTCCTCCACCTGGGAGCCCCCATCCCAGGGGATCCGGTGCCGATGGTGGTAACTGCTCCCTTCAAACCCAGCCCGGCCGGGCAGAGGGAAGCGCTTCATTCCCCGGGACGGCTCTGTGCCCGCTGTCAGGTGGGATCTGTCAGCTCCGCCGTCGCAGGTAGCGGTGATGACGGGTGAGATAGCAGCTACTCCGAACTGACGGGTTGTTTTTTTCTCCCCAGTGCAGTTCACTGGGAGGTCAATGCACTCGAGGGGCTTTTTTCTTTTTTGCTGTCATAGCGGGGAGTTTTCTGGCTCAGCCTGTCTTTGCTCCCGAGCGGTAAGTCCTTAGCAAACGAAGCATGGATTCACCTGCCTCACCTTAGGCATCTAAAGCTCAGACACCTAAGCCTGTTCTAATTACCCCCTTAATAGCCACAGAAAGGCACGTGGCAGCTCCTAAAACAGGTGTCTCTGGGGCGTTGCATCCCCAGCCTGCTGAGGATGAGCTTTTATGACTCCAAGTCCTCAACCTCCGCTTCAAATTACCCGGAGCACGTCTTGAGCTTTGCTGTGGCTGCCACGCTGGTGCTCGGCTGAGGATTCATCAGAACCTGAATCCCAGGCCAGGGGATGGCCGGTGCTCACCTGGGAGCCCCTGCGGCCGCTTTCTGTCCTCGCTGGCCAGGGCCAAGGCGTTTCGGCTCCGTGGGGCTGGAGGGGAAGGTCGGAGCTCGCGGCAGACAGGCAGGCCGAGCCCAGGCAATCTCCCGGCGTGGGAGATCCGAAAGGTCCCCGTGGGGAAGCTACATACTCAGGTTTTCATGTTTGCTTTTATAGGTGTATCACCTCCCTTGGAAGCACAGGCCAAAGGTTTGCATATACTCCAGCACCTTTTAAAAAGAGACCTTTGCGTAACCTGAAGCCTTCTAAGCGGTAACGGGTGTTTTCTTGATGTGCAACAGCCGTCCAGAAAGCACACATTGCTGCTTTAAAACACCCAGATGTCTGCGCCGCTTTATGGAAGCCCTGCTGCAACACCGTCAGGCTCCCGGTGAAGCTCCCAGTCACTCCGAATCGGCTGCCGAAAGCCAGCAGAGGCTTCCGTGTCGCTGCCGGTCGGGATCTCTGAGTCCCCGGGGGGATGATTGACTGCAGCGACGTCCCTGCGGTGACACCCGCGTGCAGCCGCTGCACGGTTCGGCTCTAATTTCTCAGACGTGAGGTGAGGTGAGATCTCATCCCGCTTTCCTGCTCCTCTCCAGGACACCTTGCCTTTTCCCCAACGCCGGTCCTCTCTTGGAATGCAAACGCTCAGCTTCCAGCTGATCCTCTGCGCCCATCCCAGTCCCCATCGGACCCGAACGGGGCCGTCGTGCATGCGAGCTGCGTGTGCGCGATGAACCCGGCACAGCCCTGCTGCCAGCTCTGCTATACATCCCCTGAACCAAAGGCTGGTGGGGGTTATATAAAATAAGGAAAACTGGCTAGACCAACCCAGGACATGTCCCTTCTCGGGGACCTTATCCAGGCGGGGAGTTCTCTGGCATCAAAATGAGATGGTTGGATATGAAAAATTTTTGGCGTCAGTAGACTGTTGGATTGGGTGTGAGATGGACTGTTATTCCCCCCACTCCTGCTCCAGTCTTCTCCCCTCTTCCCTAAAGAAAACCCTCTCCCAAACAATGAGCTTTGTTATGTCTCATCGTCTTCTCTGGCACTTGGAAATGCAAGTTTTTCCCATCTATCTTTTTGGCATCTGTTCACGCTCTCTGCGACTTTGTTGGTTTTGCACTGATTCTTGCTCTGAGACTTGACTTCAGGACCATGGGAAAGACTTTATGGCTGCGATGGGGCAGCGATAGGTCTCAACAGAGACACCGCTCACCCGGCAGACCCTGGGCTACGCGAGGACCACGTGGGTGGTGAAGCCCGTGTTGTCACCTGTGGTGGGCTGCACCACGCAAGGGGCTGATCCAGGCGGCCGGGAGCCTAGGGAGGAGTGGGGAGGGAAGCCAAGGCATTTTATTTCTCTTCCTATCCTTCAGACACACCAATCCCTGCTTTGGCATAGTACGTGGCCACGAGTCCCGCATGTCCTTCTCGTGGGAGTAGTCGGGGCAAAACCCCGAGTGGTTCTGGGCTGGAACTTGGTTGTCTCCGTGCAAAGGACTATCTGACATAGTTTTGGGCATTAGCAGAAGATGCAGGAGGCCCCTGTCAATCGTACACGAAGCATCTCCAGTCTAGGAACTGCAGTGGGTCAAAAATGTCCCGAAGCGGAGCCCCACTTGTGAACGAGTTGCACGGGTGACGTTTTACGTGGCTGCAAGGAGACAACACGGCATCTCCCTCAGGAGAGGCAAATTGGGCAAAATGCCCCGCTCTTTGCAGCCAGAAATCCTTTCCTTAAGCTAAAGAGACGGTAAGAGTTCCCACGAAGAGAGCAATATCCACGCACAGAGCGCAGAGCGATGCTCGGTGCCTGTCCTGCCTTGCCCCGCTCCTGCTCGATGGCATCTGCAGGGCTACAAAGCGGCAGCGTTCGTTGCCACGCAAACCTTGACAAAACGAGTGTTTCTACTTGACTCTGCCAGTTCACTGTTGAGATTATTGCCAATCCGGTACATTTTTTAAAGCAAATGAGGTTTCAAAACGCCTGTTGATAAGATCTTTCTTGCCCTCAGTGGAGTCATTAATTCAATATGCCGAAATACCATTTTAATTAGTTTGCACGACGGTCCCAAGAGCAATGAAATAATGCTCTTTATTGTGTGAGTATGTAGTGTGCTGTGCGTAATCCTGTTCTTTATCTCTTGTCTTCTGTTCTGTCTCACTGGCAAATATTAGTGCATCCTGTCTCCCAGTCATATCCTTGTGCGAGCATGCCAGCAATCTCAAGTCAAATACTCGACGTTACATTAAAACAACATTGTAGTTATTACTTGACTGCCAGGAAAATCAGAGTTAAAGGCTGCCTTTGATTGCTTATGTTGTAGCCAGGTATTACGATGATCCCCAAATTGTGCATAGCATCACTTAACCCCCGTCTTCCTCCTCGTAGCTCTGCTAGTTGCTGCTGTGCTGTAGTAGGACCAAGAGTTGCCCAAGGAGAGCAGAGCCATGGCTACGAGCGTCTGGTCCGTGGCAGACTCAGCTCCAAGAATGGGAATGGAGATGGATTAGGGGATTCACCCAAGGTCACTTGGATGCTCTGCAGCGAGCACAGAGTCTGTACAGTGCGATGGGAGCACATACTGTCCCAGTGCCAGCTTTGCCTTGGAGGAGACCAGCCATTCCAAAGAAACCCTGGCATTTTATTTTAGCTAAACCAAGATACACATAGGTTTAGACAAAATAATAAATGCCCAAGTCTGTTCTCCTGCTTCTTTTTCTTTAATGCTTCCTGAAAGGCCTTTGAACACAAGTCCAAGCCCTCTAAATAATCCCATATCCTCCCTCCTCCTGCTTTGATGCACCTGAGCTCTCCTCCAGCATACAGAGCCCTTCTTGCTTTTGCGGCTGGTTTCCAAAAAAACGACCGCTGAGAGATCTTCTCTTTCATAATCTTCCCATCCTTTTCCAGATGATTCTTGCTCAGCCCCAGCATACGATCCAAGCATCTCACCAGGTCTGTTGCTTCGTTATTTCAGCCCTGGAACTCAGATTTAAAAAACGGTTTGCCTAAACGGTACCTGTGTTTCTGGCTGCTGAGCTTCCAGAGGCTCATCGGTGGAAAAAGGCAAGGGGAAAAAGAGATAAGCCACACATTCAAGAAATTTTCGGTCATAAAACGTCCTCAGTGACCAAACAGAATTCGCAGGCAGTACATAGGCTCCCAAAACCATCACCAGGTCATCACATTTCTTGTAAGCTAGTCACATTTTTCATGGAGTACTGTAATAAGCTTGACAATCTGTTGTACAAAAGCAAAGACGGCAGAAAATCTTTAGTCTTAAAAATTGGTGGAGGGTTGAAAACCAATCTCCTCTGTGCTCCGCTTGCGGTTGTCTTCTATTTGTAGCTGAGAGACCTTTCCTAGTATCCCATTGCTCCCATGTGCTGGCTTCCCATTGCAGATGGAAAGATCCTGGCAGAGGTGGGAGACTCGCCTTCAAACCTTGTAGACTTGTGTACTCTCCTTACACGTTGTAGAAAAGCCTTGAAAGTTATATTGCCTCTGAAATACCTCCAAACTGGGGAGGAGCTGCGAAAGCCGGTCCGGTTTTCTGTCTGTTGAAACAAATAATTTCAGAAGAGAACAAACCCTTAATGGCTGGTTGAACACGCCAGCTTCTTTCTCGTAGAGTGTAATTTGCAAACCATAAGGAGGTTGGTTGTGACTGAAGAAATGCAGTCCATCGGATCATGTCCCGTAAGTTCAAAAAAATGGAAACCTCTGAGTCCATTGCAGGGAAGAAGTGGAGGAAGAGCACAATGGCCTGAAGGACGCGTACAATAGTGTACGAGCAGGTCCCTAGCTCACAAGGAGCAGGATACCTCAGCTGTTGAAGTAGCGAGCCCTGGAGACATCCCGTTGTTCCAGTAATTCCCCGGGCAAGCTCGCACAACGTGCCGTGGATGCTGAACCAGTGGGTGAGCTCTGCGGCTTCCGTGCCTCGCATGGCGCAGGCTTGTCCCGGTGGGATGACAGGATTTATCTGCAGGCAAGCCCTCGCCCTAATACCAGTAACGTGCCTTACATTAAGAATGAAATGTATATTAGTTGTTTTCATCCTCCCTCAAACCAATACAGATGGTTTTGCTTTCTGTTCCGATCGTCTGGAAAGGGCGGGCGCGCCCGTCACCGGAGCACGCGGAGGACGCAGATGCCGAGCAGCCGGGCTCCGCGGGACCGCGGGACGCAAGGCAGGTCGGAAGAGAAATGCACCCCGGCGTTTGCTCCGCTCCATTTGGAGTGACCGCAGGGAAGGATCTCCTCCTCCCTGCCATCTCCTCCCCAGAAGAGTTTATCGGAGCAGGTTTTGTCTCAGCGTCCCTATGGGTAACGTCGCTCACCCCTTTGCAGATTACCCTGGGGTTTTGGGGGTTTTTTTTTCCTTTTTTTTCCTCCGGCATACAGGATGTTCATGGCTTTAATTCCTAAATTGTGTCGGAAGAGCCACAGACTCAGGACATCCTTTTTTAATAATACCCGATATCTTTTAAGGCATTACCTGCAAGCTTGGGCAGACAGGCATTTTATTAGCTACTTGCAAAATGATTACAGTTATTAGCTTTACGGTGTATTGTAAAAAATGAATAGTGGAATTTAACCCAATTGTGATAATACGGAGCAGGAAAGCAAGCCAGTTATGTAACGTGGCCTGTTCCTAACCACAAAGAGGGAACCCTCTGAAATGTTATTTTTCCAATAGGATGGCTGCTTCCTAATGAAGTTTATTAAGTAATATCAAAAGCATATGGAAGTGGAAATGCCATTGGTTCATCATGAAGCGATTAAGTTTGTTAGAAAGTGAAGAGCACAGACAGACATTTCTCATAGCTAGTGCTGAAAAGATAATATCTACCCCAGCTTATCTGCACATCTATCTAGTGCGTGGCTTCAGCCAGCCCATTTGCTTGGCTTATACCTTCAAAGCCTTTCTGCCGTTATCCTAGGGATTATTTTTCTGCCAGAACGAGAAGTAATCCCAATATTCCCTTGACTGAATCTGGGAAGTTATTAGGAATTTGCCTGCGTGTGTTACATTTTTACACTCTATTATCCTATGCAGATCTTTCCTTTAAGGATTTCGCTGCTTGAACAGTTTTGTTCATCTTGAACCTAATCCATCTATAGTACTTGCTCCAATCTAAATAACGCTTCTTATTTTAAACCTCTTCTTCCTTTCCGCTTAATCAGCCCTTGATACCGCTTCTCGTCAGGAGCTTGAGCTCCGCTTCTCCGTAACGCACCTGAAACCGGGCTTAGCTTTAAGCGAGTGGCTGGTCCCAGCAGCATCGGCCACGGTGGGAGCCGGCAGCCCCCGGCCACGGCAATTCCTCGGGCAAGAGCCAGGTGCTGGGCACGGATGCAGCCAAGGGCTTCCTCTCGCCCCGGCTCCCCATCGGCCTCCCGCGGACCCGCCGAGTTTTTGGCTTCTCGGGTGCGCGACGGGAGCTCTCGGTGAAACACCTCGCCCTTCTGTCATACCGCAGCCCCCTGCTCTGCTGAAATATCCTCTTTTTTCCCCACTTTTTCCCAGCAACAGGGAATTCCTGAGCACATGCAGAGGGTTCCTCCGTACGTGGCGATTGCAGAGGATTTCCAGAGTCCCAGGAGATCTGGTGGTGGGGTCTGCGTCCTCAAGATGGCCAAAGCCAGAGCAACATAAACAAAACAGATAGCACCTAATTGTTTCTGGCCTAAGCAAGCTTTGCATACGCGCGCATTAACGAGCTGTTTCCACGCAGCTAATTTAAGGAGGAAGAAGTGTGTGCCAGAAGGGAAAGTGTAGGGAATTGCCTGCTGTACTGTGATTAAGGGTGTTGTACAATTAAACCAGAGCAGCTACTAATTGCAGCTGCGCTAACGAGACACTCGTACGCGCCGCCGTCCGTGCCGCTCGCGGCTCTTCCTCTCCTTCCCCACCATCAGGTTATTTGCTTTCATCATTGTCGCGGCTTCATTTATTTGCTGTCTATCTGATGACAACCTTTTAATTAAAAGGACCGCATGCCGAGGCCGTGCCGCGTCTCCCGGCGGTGGCTGCCGGGCGCAGCAGGGAAGGAGGTTTGCGAAGGGCCGGCGGCTCGCGAGGCACGAAGCCATCGCTGGCTGCGGAAAGGCTCCGGATCTCGGCGCAGAAGCGGCTCCCGTGAATATCTGTCTTTGCTATCAGGGTTTATTTATTTGTTGTAAGCAACGTCTCGCGGTCCAACCGACTCTTGTTTCGCCGTTGCCATTTGTCTTAATTGCTTCGTATTTCCACACCTCTGCGTTACTGGCAGCCAGCGTGTTTTCTCCAGAGCCTTCCTGCCTCTCAACATCTTTTGAGGGAAGCTTCTGCCTTTTCTTTCACGCGGTCCCCGCTGCCTCTCCGCAAGCTTTCGTGGGGATGGTTTCGAGCCTGTGAATCCTTCACCTTGTGCACGATCGATCGCGTATTCCTGTCCCCTCGTTTTGCACCGCCAGCTCCGGGGAGGAAAGCGGGCAAGGAAGTAAGACACGTAGCTACTTGCAGCTACCTTAAGTGATACGAGCGTGCGAACCTACTAATGCATTTATTTCTGGACGAGTTTTGCTCAAGTATCCTTCGCGCTTGGTTCGTGGCTGCTAGCAAAGGATAGGTTACGGGTTCAAGGTGCTGAGCTTTGGACCTGGGCCACGTGTGCCATGCCCAAAATCTGCTCGTGGTCACTGCTTGCCTGGTTACTGCCCAGCCGGGGAAGTTTCTGTCCCTCCCAGAAACTGCCCCGCACCTTCCCCAGCCACCACCCCCCCCGCAACTCCCCCGTGTCCGTGAAGTCAGCCCAATGACTCATGTGATGAGTTTACGTATTTAAGGATAGGAGTGAGCTTAAGCATCTGCTTAACTTCAGCTGAGCACTCAACTATTCTCCTGGGTGAGGGTTTAGGTTATGAATCCTGAGGCTGCTGAAACTAAAAGTCTATTTTCTAACCTCGGCCCTGGTGTGTGCCTGCCTTTCTTTCCTATTTCTGCATTGCTTTAGTTCCAGGGAAGCTTTCTAAGCAAAGTCTCAGCCAGCGCTGCAGAGCAATACGTGGGGTCCTTGCCGTGAGGATTTTTGCGCCCGTCTCTACTTAAAAGAAGAGGCGGCAGGGAGCGGGAAATGGGAATAAAATGCAAATCAGATGATGCAAGTCTATAACCTGACCTGGGACGTCACTGCACAGACTATTTACTTCAAAGATTCACCCTTTACCATGGCAACTCGGGGCCGAAGGCACATGCTGTACAAAAGAAAGCGCCCTGCAAAAGCCATTCACGCAGCCGGCGAGGTCTGGTTACGGCCCCTCGTTGGGCTGCTCCGTGCGCCCGGGCAGCGGGAGCCTTTCCAGCCCCTCGGCGCTATACATCTTTCCATAGGAAACTTTCCTCCAGGGCCCAGCGTTCCCTCCGAGTTTTACGCGATTGCACAATCCAGGCGCTGCTCCTCGGTTAGAAGAAAGGAAAATTTATTTTTTTTATTATTATTTTATCCCCCCCAACCCCTTGTTTAAACGAACTGCTGTAGTTCAACATCGCAGTCGTCGCCAAGCTGGCTGTGCTATGGGGCTGCCTCTCCATCCGTAGCCCACCGCGATGGTTTTTCCTCGCGAGGGAGATGCCGCTGGAAGCCAGCACGAGCATCTTGCTGGGAGGGAAGAGGTGGCGGAGGGGGGAGCATCGCTTTCGGAGCGGGGTGGCTTGTGCACGGCGCTGCCCCCGGCACCTGCAGGGAGCCAGCACCCAGGAAAGGAGCAAAAGCAGATGCGAATGCAGGTGAGGAGAGCTGGAGGGTAAAATAGGGAGGACAGGGGCAATGCCCCCCGCTGCCGTGCGCTGCCAGGCTCGTCCCTGGATCGCTTCCCTTCGGACGAGGGACGCACCCGCCGTCCCTTCCCGGGCAGCTGCGAGGGCTCAGCCTTGCCCTAGGAGAGGCAAGGCAACATTATCGCTATTATTATATTGCTTAAAGTCTGGTTTGGACCTGCTGAGCCGTGAAAAATGGGCAATTTTCACACCCTGCTCTTACCAAGGTGCCTCGCACGGAGCAGTCGGTCGGCGTGGGAAACGCGTGCGGTGCACGAGATGCCGATGTTTCATCGCTGCCTTGCGGCTGGCGAAGCGGGTGGCAAATCCCGGCGCCCAGCGGGACCACGCTGATGATTGATGGGCTTGTAACGAGGAGTTTCCCCTTCCTTTGGCACGCTCCTGCCAGAAGTGAGCTTCGGATCACGTCTCCTAGCATCCCATCTCCAAACAACGCTTCCTTCTGCGTGCGGCCGAGGGCAGCTCGGACAAGCTGTGCAGGCAGAGCCGGGAACGGCAGGACGTTTATCACGGAGCTCATCCACGCTCACGGGCACGGACGCCCAAACCACGTGGCAATAATATCCCATCAAGGCAAAACTTCTCAAGGTCAAGCCCATCGGGTCTGACTTTTGCTTCCGACACTACGTTTTGTATAAAAGAGCCAATCTTGCTCAAATCTTTTTTTGGTTTAGTTTAAAAAAAAAGGCACTTGGCGGCCGCTGAATCGCTGTTACTCATTTAGCTAAACAAAGCATGTGGCTGTTTGTGTAGATATTTCTCTGGAAACACTGGTTTTAGTTAATCACCCTGTGACTTCTATTGGATTCTGTGTTTATATATTCGCCAAAGCCTCTTTCTGGGCCTTTATGACATAATTTTGAAGTGTTGAAAAATCAGCTTATTCTCTGCCTGCACGGGCTGATAGTTTGGAGGATTTTTTTTTCCGCCTGTGAAGAAAATCCTCGTAAACCACCTCATTCTTCAAGTGAAAGAACAGCTGAAAACAAAAGAGAAAGAAAGGGAGCTTTTCTTGGCTGGGGAACCAAGTGGCAACATCCACCTCGTTTGATAAGCCAGAGGGAGAAGCGAATAAACCGGTGCCTGGTTTCCATTAGAGCCGTTTAGAAACGATGTGCCCCAAAACGCCGCTACGCGTTTCTTGGTGATTCAAGCTCCTTGGGATGGGCAGGGTCGATAACCTTGACTTCTTGCTGGCACTATCGTAGTCTGCATCAATAAAACGTTCCCTGAAATGCTGTCGCCCGCACCCAAAGCGAACGCCTGCTCGCCGAGGCTCGCAGGACCCGGCTGCGGTGGGTACCTGGATTTTTTTCTGCCAGCCCGAAGCATCGTGCTCGGGGCAGCCCTGCAGACCAACAGCAAACGGAATTAAAGAGATGCGTCTGTCGGCAGGGCTTAAGCCTGAAGTTTAGATTTTTGTAGTTAAAAGGCTTTAGGAAAGCTAATAGGAAATCAAAATGTTTCCATTACTGCTTCATTTCCATTAAAATAGGTTTTGAAAGTCCACAGGCAGCTTTAGGGACATGCACGCAGCGGCTTCGGGCTGGCGTGCCAGAAAAAGAGAGTGAAAATGATGATTAGAAGAGGTCAGCTATGAGAAAAACGTAGAGGAAAGCTTTTCACCATTTTGGAGTGTTTTCTGCTTTGTAGGATTTCAAATGCTTTTCCTTCTGTTGGGTGAAATTTGCTTTTAAGGGGGATGTTTGACATTTCCCCCCGCCTCTTTTGCCCTTTTTTGCAGTAGCAGGGGGGCTGGCAAGAGCATTCGAGGAACCTCCTTGCTTCCACAAGGTTTTCATATTTTGTTTTTCCACTATGTAACCTTTTAAAAATTCTTCTAACATTAGAAATATTACGCTGTTTCATATTTCCTTGGCCAATCTGGACCCTTTCTGGTGTTCAAGCTGTTTCTTTGAAGCCACAGAAGGCTAAAATGAAACATAAAGAATTTGCTACCAGAAAGGGTGGAAAACTCCCCCTCCTCCAGGATGTTCACCGTCAGATTCAGTGGCAAAAAAAGAGGAGGAAAATAAAAAGGGTGAGGAAAATAAAAATGGAGAATAACTCTATATTCGGGTCCCAATAAAACCAGAGAACATTAAGGCAAAAGGAAAAATTAGAAAAGGTTTACGAGTGTTTTAAGAAAGGTCAGTCTTTACTGGGTTTCCTCCCAAGAAGGTCTGAATTTTAAAGGGTTGACCAAGAAGAAGCAGGCGGAGAAAATGGTTTCTCTCTGGTTCTGCTGAGCAAAAAGCAAAAGGTGAAAGCGGTGGCCTAGAAGTGGTGACAAATACTATGCATCTTTAATTTCCTGCAATTTTATTATTTTTGTCTGTTATTGTCTGGAGAGGCGAGCTGAAGCGAACGCTTTGCTCAGATACACAGTGGAGACGTTGGGACGTGGCTACGGCTGAGTCTCTTTACGCCATGATAGGGACCATCGCAAGACATCAATAAATAATTTGAATTAGTAATAAACTACGCGGCCAGGCAAAGTTCAGCCCACTTGGGGTTTAATTTATTTCTTGGAGAGAAAGAGCGGGGCATTTCTGTTTCCTATCACCCCACCGTGTATCTTGCCTGTGTTTTTATACAGAAGCTGAATATTTGTAGAGACTTGGAAAACGGAAAGAGAGCATGAGCAGCTCCAGCTCCAAGAAACATTTCTTATGTGGGTCTGGGGCAGTTTTGGGGTGTCAAACCGCCTCAGAAAGACGGGATGGCAAAATCTTAGAGGACGTCTAAAGGGGCCTTTTGGAAGTATCCTCTCTGCAATGCTTCCTCTTCCCTAGGAGCGCGGCGTGCGGTGCCCCTGGGAATTGGTATCCCCATCCATTATTGTCTGTATGGGTATCGATAATTACCTCCGTACGCGGCCCCGCTCTTTCTGCCACCTCTTCTTCCTCTTCTGTTCCTCTGATTTACACATCCCGGCCAAGCAGCGCTTTCACTGCTATTTCGTTACTCCTCTTTGCAGCCCTACGGTTGCCCGTTGGCCCGGACGGGTTTTCGGGGTACCGCTCCGTCCGTCTCCGCCGGGATGCTGCCAGGATGCTGCTGGGATGCAGTCACCAGCAGGACAGATTCGGTCCCGCCTGCGGCCACGGCAACCTCTGCGGGGACCTGCTATCTGAGCAGGCTGGTACATCCCGCGGACGGGCTGCCAAAGGGCTCAGAACCACCGGAAAAACCCGTGCCGGGGAAGGAAGGAGCTAAGAAGCCGTTTCCTCATTATAAATCAGGGAAAACGAGCTGCTGACTGACCGGGGCTGCTTGGAGGGATGCGGATGAGACGAGGACGGTGGCTGGAGGCAGCTCGCCCTTTCTGGAGGTCTTGTGCCAGTGCATAGGAGAGATGTTTTCCATGCATTTGTTATGCAGCGCGGCATAAATATATATGGTCTTCCATCCAGGTGTCTTGGGTTTTGGAAAACCCCGCCTCGGGAGCCCTCAAAAAGCACCAGCGTGGGGCTGTGCTTTCTCTCCCCATCCTTCTGGGTCAGCGGCTCCTCGTTTTCTGCCCCTCGATGGTGCTTTCCCCGACCCCCATCCTGCAGCTTCAATTTTTGCTGCCTCCCGTTTGAGGGCAGCTTTGCTAAGCTTTTCAGGAAAGGAACGTTTTTCTGTTTCCATCGCTTAAACAAAAACACGAAGAAACGTGAGGGTCACCAAAAAGCCCGTAGTGCCCCAGAGCGGTCCCGAGGTTGCTCCGGCTCGCAGCCCATTCCTGCAGAAGAGGTTTCTGCCTCCCGTCCCTCTTCCAATAGATCAGGATATTTTGTAGTTTGAGAAGCGCTGGCATCTGTAAGAGGTATAAAACTATGGTCCAGCAGCTCTGTCCCAGAGCCTGGCCGCAGCGTTGCTTTCTCCCCGATAGCAGTGCACTGGTGTGACTTGTTCCTCCCAATCCAGCCCAGCTCCGCGCCAGCAGAAAGCCAGGTTTCCCTTCAGCTGGAGCTCGGTTAAAAACACACAGTGCGGTTCCGGCAGGGGAAAAACGAATGATCCTTTGCGAGTGACATCCCCTCCTCTCTCTGACACCTCGTAAATCCAGCGCCTGCCTCTGAAGGCTGGTTGCGAGATGTTGGGTTGTCAGATGCGGCAGCTCCATGACGCCCGGTTGGGAGTTATTGATAATTTCCCCGTCCTCAGGCAGAGGCGCTCGCCAGTACATTCGTGGCATTCTGGACGCGTAATGATATTGCCTTGGACGGTGGTTTAATTAGTTCCCAAAATGTTTTGTATACAAAAAGTGCTAAGGGCCAAATCTGCTCTTAATTACCTTGTTTTGATTTTCCTGGAGCTCGCTTAGGCTGTGACTTGTGGAGCTGAAGGAAGCTGGCACTCCGCGTTGCTGAGTTTATTGCACATATCTAAGAGCGTACGGATGTTTTGACACGCACGCAAATACACGCAACCTTCCCGGGGACGTCGGGACCCACAAGGCTGATGGGCCCAGGCCATGTCGTGGTGTGCCCAGGCCACCCTTTGCTTTTATTCCTCTCTCAGGTCCCGAGGTGGGTCCTGAAAGCAATTTCTTTGCTTTTTTCTTTGGCTTCCCAGGTCTTCTCCAGTACCAGCTCCTCAGGTTCAGTGGCGATGTGATGGATGGAAAAAAAAGAAGCGTCAGTTTAGGAACAGGATCTGCGTCGCTGCTTTGCCCAAAACAGTCCTGATGGGGTTTCGTTCCTGCTTTTATCTGAATTTTCAGCCAGCCTTGTCCATTCTGTTCCTCCCCTGACACCAGGCAGATGCTTTCAGGAGATAAGCCGGCATTTGGGGCGAGCGGTGGGTGGGTGGG
>JANZLQ010000092.1:41743580-41768930 GCA_026212715.1 Elanus axillaris
TCCCCCTCCTTTGGTTTCTATTGCTTTGGAGGGCTACAATAGGCGAAGGCTTTTAAATGAAATTATACCACCAGCGGGAGAAGATCCAAGCGGATTGTGCCAAGCTCTGTACAAACAGCCCAGCAGACTTGAACTACTCCAGGCTGCATAATGGAAATCACCCATGTTGGCCGATAATCTGTGCATGATTCACGCTCTGGCAAAACGTGTTGTAACTGTAGGTGTCAGTTAAAGTCAGGCCCTTAAAGCTATTTTAACACGCTCCTTTTTAATATAATTTCCTTTGTTTTTAACAGGAGTATTCATTAAAAAGCTGCCAGAAAAAGAGGAAGGGGAGGGCTAGCGCAGCTCTTGGGTTTTGGAAATGCACAGAGGTGGCTTTTCGCCAAGGCCTGAGCCCATCCAGGGTCTATCAGACGGCGATGCCGTGCGGGAATGATGCCTTGGCCAGAGCCAGCTCCCACAGCACCTGCACGGACAGCGGCATTTTCCACCTGGCGAGGACAGCTTATTTCCCAGGGCATCATGGTTATAAAGAGTTGCGACGGTTGTTAATGCTGTGCAGGTCTTCGCTGGGATGTAGGAGCCAGCAGAGGTGGCTTTTCCCAAAGCATCGATGCCGGAGCCTTGCTCCGGCACCTGCGGTGCTCCAAGCCCATCGCTGGTTCTGGTGACTCCGGGAGGCAGTTTGCACCCGTTTAGTGTTACGGCTGGACTTAAGAGCTTTGCAAAGCTGGGTCTGTGTGGCATCAGGGTCCTTTTTTGCTTCAAAGAAAATGGATCTTAGAGGCCAAGGATGAAAATCAAAGTGCTCTCTATGTTATTTTTTTAAGATCACGTCTCTCCGGCTGCCTGGAGTGCATTATTGTACCCAAACACCAGGAGCTACGACCGGGGAGAGAGCCGATGGAGAAATCCCTGGGAAACAAAACAAAGGGAAAGACGAGAGTCCTGAGAAATCCAGCCTGCCCCTTAACAAAGCAGTGCAAATGGAAGGGAAATTTTGAGCAAAACGGTTTCTGTGAAAGGGGAAAGGAAGGACACAGCCGTGGTCCGGCCCCGCTTCCCTGTGCCACTTACCTCGGGGACCAAAGGGAAACGCATCCTAAAATACCTGGAACATTTCAAAACCTTTCGAATTCCTATCTGGGAATGGGAGCGCCCTCGTTTTCCTTTGAAAAGGCCTCAATAGCGGAGACGGATTTGGTCTGGATGAGGTATTGTGCTCACCCTGAACCCGGTTTTTCCCACGGCTTTTCAGCTCGTCAAGCCTCGAGTTTTTTTCTCTGAGCTAGCCTCAGGGTGCTTCCCCCCTCCAGGTTCACTGGAATTTGCAATGAACCAAAAAAAATCAGTTATTTTTCCAGCCCCTACCTGAGACTGAGATGATTTACTGGGGGTTGGGGTTAGTGAAGTGCCGAGTGGCGGTTCTTGTGCTGGAAAAGTCACCTTGCTCCATGGGAATGGGGCTTCTCAGCAGGTATTGGTGTGAGCAGCAAATCTCAGTGGGTTTATTAGTCTCTGCTGGTTTTGCCTGGGGATTGGCATCTCCCCGGCTGCCTCTGGGGCTTGTCCTGGGTCCCAGAGCTGCTCTTGCCGTGCCAGGCTCCCGCATCACCCCTCAGAGCTGGTATTTTCTTGATAAAGGCATTCATAAGCGTGATACAGGTTTGGGTAAGCAGGACAGGAGAGGGGATCGTGTCTGCTTTGCTGGGTGAGAAATAATCTGGCTGCAGGTGTTTGCAAACTCTCTTTATTCCTGTCCGAGACCGCAAAAATAATAGCTGCTGTATTGCTGCTCACTGCCCCGCTGCAAATCATCAGAAATATCATGCCAACAAGCCAAAAAATGCAACACACACACCCCCAAACCCAAATACATAACTATATTGTGCAAAACAAAATACAGAACTTTTCCAAGCGTTCCCCCATCACAGACTGGTGAACTTCCAGCCAGCCTTCAGCAGCAGCCCTACAGCAACGCGCTGCTCTTAGGTGATGGAGGGAAACAAACCCTGGCAGGGGAAGGGGGAAAAAGAAAAAGGGTTTTCCAGCTTCCAAAGGGTGATGAATATCTGAAGAATATAGTTCTGTGACTGCTGAAATACGTGCATATCGCGGGGGCTGGGGAAGGTGACTCAATCCGGCTGGTTCTCGGTTCGGCACTTTCCTTTCTCGGCCCCCAGTGAGGCGTTTGGAGATGCTCGAGGCAGCGGCAGCGTTATGAGAAGGGGCTGGATCTGTCTCTTCGTGAGGCTTGTTTACTTTTCGTCTCGAGCGAAACGCTGCCTCTTCGCTTCTGAAGCAGTTTGGAAGCGTTTCCCATCGCGTCCTTTGCTTGCGCGGCTGCTGTTTATGGCATCTGCATTTTTCCTGGTGACCCTCTGTACTGTCTCGGTGGCCTCAGCTCGCTCACTTGTCCCTCTCCCTTGGCAGGAATGGTGTCAACAAAACTTTGCTCCCAAGAATGCAGCTTGACAGTTTTCTGCCCAATTTTGGGGGCCGTTTCTTCCCCCCCTGCTGTCCTGAGTTGCTGGATGTATGGATCTAGTCTTTGATGTTGACGGTTTTTCTGGCTCGTGCCTGCGTTATCGCTGGAGACACATGCTGGCTATCCAGCGTTTCACAGGGAAGCTTGTTTTGGAAGCGCAGTGGGGCTGCCTGGGAGACCTGGGATCACGCTGATGTGAAGCTGGGGTCAGCGACTGGGGCTGCACCCCCTTATCAGGGCTCTGTCACGTATGGTGGGAAGGGAAACGTTCCTCAAGAAGGTCTCGAGAGAGAGACGGGGAGGAGGAGGCTGGACGGGAGGACTCCGCATCCGAGGTCAGCTCTGGCCTCCGGAGCTCCTGTCTTTGGGACGGAGATGCTGGGGTACGTGGGAGCGCGCGGTGTGACGTTCCGACCCGCTCTTCTCCAGCCGCACCACGGTGCTGGAGGAGCACGTCCCTGCTCAGCTGAGCGTTTGAAGTCTCGGTGCGTTTCAGCAGGGCGTTTTCTTGCAGAAGCAAAGCTCAGCGTCTCAGTAATGGGCTTCCTATCCGTGCTGAAGCCTCTGGCTCCGTCTGCACCGATCGCTGCGGCTGCCGTAGCCACGCTCTTGAAGGCAGCTCTGTGTTGCAACAGCTCGCCATGGCATCGCGTAGGAGGATCGTGCCCTTGCTCAAAGCGTAGGAAGAACAGACGAGGGGTGGAGGCAGCAGAGCCAGACTCTTTTCTGCTCTGGAATGACAGCATCGCTTGGTGGGGTTGAGAGGATGAGAACTGGGATGAACTTTCTACAAGAGGGTGGAGGAAAAGCTCTGGGGACGGTGGCAAGGATGGCTTTCTCCAAGCAGCTGGGAGTCAGCGAGCTCTTCCACATGCCGTCTTATCCCTGCTGGGCAAGCTCCAACTTTTTGTTCCGATTTAATTTCTGGCCTCAGAGCATTATTGTCAAAATGCTTTTGTCTGACTCGGGCCGCTTCAGTACCATCCCAAAGCATCTCCCCACAGCACAGAGGCCACTCAGTGCCTCCTCCGCGCTACAGAAGCCACGTGCACAGTGGCTGTCCGGTTTCTAGGAAGCCCGTTGCTTCCACATCCCTTCTCCTTCGGCTTTTCGTCACCGTTTGGTGCAGGCTGGAGCCCGTCCGTGGGATCTTGCTAGTCTGTTGTTCGGCAGCTTCATAAGCAGGTTTCAAAGGAGTCGCCTGGTGCTTTTGGGGCTGGCTGGGAGAGGGCTCATCTCTCGGTGAGCACCGAGGAGGCATCGGAGAATCCCAAGAAATCAGCACAGCGTGGCTGTTGAAAGCGTTAGAGCCCATTAACGATGCCAGGCGTGCCGTTTCTGCTCCTCTTGCCGTTGTGTACCTCCATCTCCCTTGCCATTTGACTCACTCTGGGGCTTTTTTTTTTCTTTTTTCCATGAATGCTCAAGACTTTAAATAGCAAAGCCTGAGTCGACGCAGTGCCAGCCAGCAGCTGGCGAGGAGCTTACCACCGATAACCGAGCCCGTCTCGTGGCTGCACGCTCTGTGGGTGTCCCTGGCACATTGCCACCAGCTGCACTTTAGGAAGGGCAGAGCTGCTGGAGAGCCAACAAGGAGCCACACGATGCCTGTCCAGCCTTCCAGTTACATGTTTTATAGCTGGTAAAGACCTGGTGGGGTGGGGAAGGCTTGGTAGTCACTAAGCATCCACACTTGACCTTTGAAGAGGCCGTAGGAGAAGCAGATCGACTATTAGTGGGTTCTTCTAGAGAAGGAGTAGGAGGATATTTTGGTCGTGCATGACGCTAAGCAAGGCAACTGGGGAAGCCTGACACCAAAACTCTCCCCAGAAGCTTGCGGCAGCATGAGTAATGCCGCAGAAAAGAAAGCTGCAGGAATGACTAGACCATAAAGTCATTACAAGTGGCGAGTGGCTGCAGAGGAATTTGTTTGCTTCTGCTCGCCCGTGCCTGCCCCTCTCCATCCGGTTGCTTTGGAGGTTGGGCACTGGTCTTCCTGGGGCGGAGGTTGTGTCCAGGAGGGACCCAGGAGCCTTCGTGTCCCAGGTTTGGGCCGGGAACTTTGGGAGCTTTGGCCCAGGCTCATAACTCCTCTGCAGCCAACTGTTTCGAACCCATGGTCTTCAGGATCCGAAAGGAGACAGAAGGAAACCAAGCTGTGCAATGTCTCCTGCAACCGGGCAGGATTTATTCCGTAATTTTTTATGTGGCACGACCCTCTCTTAATTGCTGGTGCTGGCGCTATTGCAGAGCTCCGGGGCAGACGGGGCTATGCAGAAGCCGAGACCGAGCAGACCCCTCTGCAAGGTGGGCTCACCTCCTGGGGGGACCCAGGAGGACGGTTGTCCTTAAAACAACGCAGCATCCCTGCGGAAGGGCAAACGAGGTTTGTCGCTGGAAGGGATGGACACGCACCAAGACCCTGGTAGCGATGAAAAGGATTTCAGCCCCTGCTGGCTTCGCCCGCTTGAGCTCACGCGTCTGCGAGGGGACAACCAGACGCTACAGAAGCCCTTCGCCCTCCTAGGTGTCTACTTGCTGGTTTGTGGAGCTATTTGCCCCAAATTGCAAGAGCTGGTTTTTCACCCGTGCCCTCTTCGGAAGGGTGATGCTCCCAGGTGGGAGGCCCCAAAGCTTTTTGCTTCCCCGCTGCGGTTTGCGAGCACAACTGGAAGGTTGTGGACACACAAAATCAGAGGCCAGTATCAGACATCTGGGTCTCATATCTCTGTTTGCCGCAGACTTATTTAGAGCGACGTTCATGGCGTGTTAAGTCATTTGGCATCCTCCATTAGCGCAGAAGATGCTTTCCTGCCGAAGATGGTGTCTCGCTTTGATTTGCAGTGCTTGCATAGTGTGTGCCCCGCATCTCACTTGGTCTTTGCATCTCCTTGGCTGCAAGGAGACAGTAAAAAAAGCAAGCTGTGTTGATTTCAGCATTGTGTGAAAGTATTTTCCCATCGTTCTCTGTTGAAAAGCATGATTTAATTAACATTTTTATATGTTTATTATTTAAGAAAGCATGTGCTGCTGCTGCTGCCTTTTTTTTTTTTCCCCTTGGTTTTACCCAACTTGTGTTTGTTATGAAATAGTTGAGTCGTATTCCATGGTATAGCCGGGAGGGAAAGGGAGGGATGGACGGAGAGCACCCAACCGTCCCAACCTGCCTGATCTGGGGACCTGGTGGGGCATCAGATCTGTGTGACTGGTGTCCGTGCGTGGAGCAAGGCAGGAATAGCTGCTGGGCTTTAAATTCACTCTCTGCTAATCCACGTTAGCTCCCGAAGAAATGCCAAACCTGCAAATTTTTTTGTGGTTACACTACTGGTGCACACTGGGTGCGTGCATGGGCTTTCTCCCCCCCGGTTATGATCTGCCACTGCTGGTTTAAGCAGCATCGCTTGGGGTTTTTGGCTTTTAAATCGCTGTTTCTTGACGTTAGGAAAAGGAATTGTTGGGAGCTATGGGCCTTCAAAGGAAGGCCACCCAAACCCATGAGAGAAATCAAGGTTACGGTGAAGGTCTATCTGACGTGGTGATCTCAGCAGAGCCCTCGCTGCTGCGAGAGGGGAATATTTATGGGTTTGCAAGCTGGAAGGGAGACTGCCAGCATAGTCCCTGATGGGATGGTCCCACCTGCAGCAAAAGCTGGTGAACAAATGCCCTCCCGTCCGCCCCGGTGGGATGAAATAAGGTGTCACCAGTGGCCGTTTGCTGCTTGGCAGTAGAGGAGGATCTCGGAATGCCGGGAGATCTGTCCTAGCTCCTTAATCTCTTCTGAGCACAGCCTGATGTGATTTTCAGGATCCGGCAAACCCTGTTCAGGTTCCTGACTCGGTTCTCCTGGAGACCTCTTGGTCTCTGAGAAGGTCAGTGTACTTAGACGGGCAATTTGTGCCGGTGCCTGGCCAAAAAGGCACAAAGCTGGGCGCTGATTCTAGACACCGAGTAATGTCTTCAGGTGACAGGTTACAGGTCTGAATCGGGGCCATTTAGGGCCAGCTATAAAGCCCATTTCTCTCTCCGAGGCTCTGCCCAAGGAGGGTGGTGGTGGTGGTTGCGAGGAGCGACCTTCTTGTTTGTGCGCATTGCTTTTTTCTAACAGTCCCAGGGATGGGTTTCTTGCTGCGTTGTGGCCTTGCTTAATTAAAAAAAAAAAAAAAAAAAAAAGCCATTTTTAGTCCAAGCCCTTTAAGCACATGCTTAACCTCACACCAGCGCTGGAGGCTCCCCCGCAGCAGTGCTGGAGACTTTACTCATCGCAAAAGTAAACATGTGCTTTAGGGCTCTGAAAACAGATTAAAAAAAATCCTGCCCTGAAGGAGAAGGATAAACATTGCCAAAATGTTATCGTTTGTGCAACTGCGCTCGGGGTGCTGGGTACGGCCACGGCCGCAAGAGTTTCTTCCACGGCACGGGAAAGTGCCTGGGAGTTTTGCTGGGACCAGCTGGAGCAGGGAACAGATTTGTTTAGCATCCTCTGCCCTTATCAGCATAACCAGAGCCCCCACTTTTTTTTTTTTCTGGGGGGGGGGGGGTGGCCCAAAGACCAGCCCCCATGTCGGGGACGATTGCAAGATGGGTGCTGGTGGCTCCTTGCTCCCATCGACCCACGTATCACCATCGGTGGGATGGTTTTGGGAAAAAAAAACCCTCCCAATGCCCTGACCCTCTGCAGCTGGACCCATTTCCAGCGGGTCCCAACATGGGTCGCAACGGGCTCCGGCTGGGTGGGCACCCAGTGGGTGCATCCCGGGGAGACCCTCGGGCTCCTAGAGCCCGTGCGGGACTTCTTCTGGTTAGCGCGTCAAAACCCGCGCTTGGAGCTTGTCCCGCTCTCCTCCAAGAGACGCCGTAGAAAGCAGGGGAAGGTATATATATATAATCATAAAAAAATCATAGCCCTCTGAAGCCTGGACCTTACGACTTTTGCAGAGGGGCCCTCGGCCTTTCCGCGTCTCTCTCTGGGGCTAAAGATAGCCGTGTCTGCAGCTGAGCTGTGAATCAGGAGTAAAAAATGTGGGTCACCTCCTGTGCGAAGAAATGAATGTTCGGAGACTCATCTGCTCCTGACCTCATTTTGCTGGGTATGAATCAGGCCTCCAGCCCAACAGACCCCACAGCTGCTTCTGCTACGGCAGCTTCGGACGCGGTTCCCAAACCCCACAGCAGGCCCTTATTAAAGGCTTTTTGGGGCCAGTTTTCTCGGTTATAAGGCAAGGATGTTCATTGGGCAAGAGGGCAGGCACGGCTTTTTTCCTGGAAATAGTGCCGGTGCTCAAAGCAGGGACCCAAACAGTTAAAGCCGCTGTTCCCACCCGGCGTGCGTGCACACGCGTGTGCACAACCGCCTGCCGCCCGCTCGCACCAGCACCGCACCCCCGGGGGGAGATGGGCACGCGTGTGTGCAAACGCTGATGGGCACACGCGTGGGCACCGAAACGCCGCTGCCCGTGGGCACGACGCACGGGGACGTGCAACCCGGTACCGGCGCACGCACCCAGGGAAAACAGGACATATGCTTAATGCAGTCTTGCTTTTTTAATTTTTTTTTTTTTTTTCCTATCCCACTGTTGCAAAATCCACTCCTGTTTTTGCTTTGTTAAAGTAAAACCTGACATGGACTCCAAACCAGCTAGAAAGCCTAAGGAGAAAGCAGGAGGCTGGCACCTGGGAGCCTGCAGCAGAGTCCTCCTCCCTGCCACGCGCTCCAGGTGTGCTCTCAGCGGAGTTGCTTTATTTTTCTGTGCCTTGCTTTCCCCTTTTCGAACCCGGGGGTTATGCAGCTTTTCTTCCCTTCTGAAAGCCAGCTCTGCTCCCGAAGCACGTGAGCGAGAAGGCGAAGGCGGCAGCGGCATTTCTGGAGGGTGGCATCGCCTGGGACCCAACTGGGTCCACCACCCCGTCTTGAAGGGATGCTCGACCGGGTGTCGTAGGTTAATAAGTGCACAAACTGCTTCACCCTCTGCCTGTGCGGTCTTTAAATAAAATTATTACCGGGGAGGGGGGCGGAAATCTCATCCCCAAAGGTGGAAGGGAGCTTTCCTCCTTGCGTCCGCCTGCACTAAAAGGTCCGGCACAGCAGAGGAGCATTTCGTCCTCGTTAAGTGGATAAAACTGGAACGCGCTCGGAGTCGTGACCCGCAAACCCCAACAGCAGGAATCGCTCGTGGATGGAGGCTGGGGCCGCTGCACGCCGGGGCTGGCGTTTCTGCTCCCGTTTGGGTTTTGTTGCCCCGCGGAGCTTCGTCTTTCCAAAGCCCGGAGTCAGGAAATAGTTAAATGCTACAGTATTTTGATTAGCAGAGCCTTAAAGTCAGTAAAAAGACGGTCAGAGAGAACTATCAGGAGCATGCTAATGAAGTGAAGTCATCAGCAGACACCAGAGAAGTATTCATGCCTGCTCCATGCCGGACGGGGTATCGCTGGATCCCAACAAGGCGCGTGCAGGTGGAGCGGAGCTCGCAGGGACCCGGGGCTCGGCCGATCCCGCTGGCTTCACTCCCCTCCCTTTGGATATTGCAACGCTTTCCCTGGGATTTTTTTTTTTTTTTTGCTTCACTGGAGCTTAATGATATTTCCAGCTCCGCGGGAGCTGCGGGAAGACTGGAGATAGTGCAGTGAGAGACTAGAAAGACAGCAAAGGGCAGCTCCCGGCTCTGCGGGAAAGGTGAGGGCATTCTCTTGGAAAAATCCCGTGGGTTTCTCTGTATTGCCGGCGGTTGGGTTGTGGAAATGCTGGGGGTGGGGTAAGGGGGATGTTTCTGGAAACACGGCGGGTGTTTCGCGCTCGCTCGGCAGCTGGAAAGTTCGCGGAGCGGTGGCTCGGGAGAGCGATGCCCGGCGAGCCCAGGTACGGACCTCCCGGGAGAGCAGGGCAGGAAAGCTGCGCTCGGGAACGGCGAGTGAAGCGGAACCCGGCTGCTTTTGGTCCTCAGCCTCTAGTGCCCCTTTGAAAAATACGTGGGCAGTTTTAATAGCATTAAAAAATACTGTTCTCTTCTGGGGCTTTGCAAAGAAACTGTGCCGAGGTTTTGTCATCCTTGCCCTTAGAGCCTCTGCGCGTCCGCATCGGTGGCTCGTAGGCTCAGGTCCTACCTTTTCTGTAAAAAATGGCTTTTGGGGGATAATTTAGAAAGTTGGGACAGAGCAAAGTTTTAGTTAAGCAGTTGCCTTAAGGCTAAACCCAGTAACTCTTATGCAGACAAATCCACTCTGGAGCTGATGACTCGGCAGTGCTGTTTAATTTACAAAAAGTCACACCATGAAAACATGCATTTTTGTTTATCGTAAATGAAAGACAAATATGCAGAAGAGGTTTTGCTCCTAACCAGATGCAATTAAGCCGTTCAAGATGATGAGTTCCTGGGACTGTTGCTGGGATAAGATGAGCGTATATCACTTTACAGCGGTTAGAAACGAGCTGACAACTCAACTACTGCATCGAGCTTAGCGCTCGTACAGATCCGCAGCCCGTCTGCAGGTCCGTCCCCAAATTTTGCATTTTCTGCCTCACGGTAGTTTTAATTTTCCTGTCGCAGAAGCGTCCAAGCTTGTGACACCGAGAGTGTATTTCGAGGGAGACAGACACCCAGCTTCTGGGTTTATGTGAACTGTAATACCCTGCTCCTCACTGCAAATAATACGTCCTTAAAAAAAAATAAATCCCTTGATTTTATCCATATGGAAGTTAACATTATAGCAACATGAACTGAATTTTGGGGGCCTAGGGACTCCCAGCGAGATTGGCTACACAATTACCTTTTTAATCCTGCATCAGAAGCATCTTCTTTCCTCGTATCCCATTATAGCTAGAAAATCTTAATGAGAGTTACCCTAAAAGCAGCATCGCTCTCCTCCGCTGCATCCCAGCCCAAAGCAGACCCCCGCAAACCCCCATCCCTGGGCACAGGTAGATTCCCCCCCCACCCCGTGCCCATGGGACCGCCGTCCCGGGAGGTTTTTTCCCATTGCAGCAGCTCTCTGCGCGTGGGAAATGCACCTTCGCCCACGGGCATTGCACCCCGGGGTGGCATCTCGGTGAGCTCCTCGCGATGGACCCAGCTCTGCAGCACCCGGGGACATGGCGCCGGCTTCTTCTTCTCCGGCGCGAGCGCGGCTTTAATCAAATAAGAGAGAATTCAAGGAGGATGGTCTCCTTCCTTAACTCCCTTGCCCAGCTCCTCGGCCCCAGCGTCTGGCGTCCTGCCCGCAGAGGACCCGCAGAAGGACCTTGGCTGCGGGCAGAGGTGGACAAGCCCAGCTGACCCCTTGGCAAGGTCTCCTGGGTGCTGCGACCTGCTTCTGCGCAGCCTCCCCAGCCGCTCCGAGCTCTCGGGGTGACTTTTCCTTAATACACCCCAAAAAATTTAAATCGGGGAGATGGACGTTCACCTTGTGCGCCCTCCCAGCCGGCTGCCGGTTCAGCTGCGGCTGAACCGAGCCGCCCAAGAAAAAAAAGCTAAAATTGCCAATTCTTTTTTTTTTTTTTGTGGGTAGGATTTGAGCTCCGCGCTCAGTACCAGGTCCAGATGCAGCCATGCCCGCTGCGGGTGGCAAAGCCTGGCCGTCAGGCTGGCTCCGGCTGCCTTCAAAGGGAGACGGGAGTGTGTTTCTGAACCGGGAACGCACCTCGTCCCAGCGAGGACGTGGGTTTTGTCAGTCTCCCGAGCCCCGATTCAGCTCGAGTTGCACCGTAACCAGCCGGTTGTGCATCCGATGCAAATGTACTAGTAATTAATTGTGCCGTTCTGATTTTTGCTGCAGATTTTGGGGGCGGACCGTAGCGCTCGGGGAACCAAAAGTCAGCTAGCGGGAGCTGCCCACAGGTCCCGCGGGCTTTAAACACCCTTGGATCCTCCACCATCCACTTTGGCTGGCTGTCCTTGGAGGAGAAAGGTGTTAAAGGGCCAGTGGCCCACTACTAAGCAACAGTTACCAACAACCTTAAGCAAATAAAATATGTGAGATTATGAAAACAGGGGAACTGCAGCTGATTCCCAGCATCTCTGCTGTGTGAGTCAGTAGTGCATGTCTGCTGCTCCCCGCTTGTTCCTAGATGACAGCATCCACACATCAAATCTGCCGGCCCTTGGAGATTAGACATCCCCGAATATTTATGACCGTTTCAAATAAAGTGTATTTCTCTGCCTGCTAGATAGCCTGAGCGAGAAGCTGGGATTTATGGGTTTCTGCCCTTAAGTCTTGTTGGTTTTGGTTTTTTTTCATGCTTAGTTACGGGATGTTTCTAATGTCGTGTGCTATTTCTTTGCACATTTTGGGCCACAGCTTTCACCCCAGTGCAGTTCATTGCAGGTCAGGTCCTCAAGCCTTGACCACGTGCCAGCTAAGCAAGACGGAAATTCAGCTGATGAAGGGAGGGTGTTGTCCCCAGCGGTGTTTGAGATTGGGTTTTTATGCAGATCCTCAAGATCTGGATTGCACAGGGAATATTTCAGGGAAATATTCAGCAGGGGCTGCCTGAGTGGTCCCGGGGAGATGCCCAGGCTCCATCCGAAGGTGGGAGACCAGGAATGACTTTCGGAGGTGCCCGTCCCACCACTAACGTTCAAGGGAGCACAAAGCTAACATTTACTCTGCAAACCTCTGAAAAAAAAAAAGTGGGTTTATCTAGTGCACTGTTTCCAAGGCAGCTTTCCCGGGATGGCCGCGCTGCTGGCAGAAAGGCTGGAAACCATTGCTCCAGCAAAAGCATTTTACACGTGCAGGTAGATTTGTTTCAGCTCTCATCTGTCCCTGTCTGGCACTATATAAATAACTGTATAGGCAGCCAGTCTCCATGGGCAGACGTCCGTCTGTCCGAGCTCGTCTGCAGAGGCGTTCCCCAGCTCTCTTGGCAAGTTGTGCTCCCGTAATCTGTCCGGGTTTGGGGACGGTAAGTCCTGCTGCAAGGAAAAGCGCATGCGTTTGAGCCCGGCAGGCATTGCTAGGGCTGGTTTGCCATCCCACGGGCTGTGTTGCAGACTCTGACTTTTCAGCGATGCTGGTCGCTGTGGAAAGGTGAGGGTGGGATTTGGGGTCGGGAGAGGGGACCTGTCTCCTGAGCTCTGCAGCGGTTTGGCTGTGACCTTAGATGACTCCTCTCCCCTCCGCAAGATTGGGTCTTTTGGGCTGCGCGTTGTGGGCTAGCCAGCAAAATACAGCTCCTTGCAAGACAGGCACTGAAGAGAGGCAGAAAGTCAGGGCAAAGATAATCCTTCTAAGAAGACAAATGCAGCTGCTTTTCCCAACCTGCTTTTAAACACACCCGACAGCACAGAGCCCACCTCGCCTCGCCCTGGGAATCGCTTTCTTCGCCTGCAAATGACCATTGTTTTTCATCTTGCCGCTCTTCACCGTCCCTGTGGATGCTCCCACACGTTTCCAGCCTCCACCGCCCCAAGACCTGCCGAGGATCCCCTTGGATCTGTGGCCGTCACCTCCATAGCGCAGCCCTTGTTAAGAGGATGGAGGTCTTCATCCTGGTACCATCTGGAACCCTTCTACCCTTGTTTTCTGACGTCGCCGGTGACACACACGCCCGGCGAGCTGCAGTGCCGAGAGCCGCGAGGGCTTTGCTAAGAAAAGGCATCGGTTGGGAACGTGGCACGGCTCTGCGACTTGCTCGCCATGTCCTTGTGCGGGCATCTCCTGCCCAGCGGCGTGGGGAGGGCGAGGCTCGGAGGAGCTTTTCCCTGAGCTTCCACCTTTCCTTTCGAAGGATGAGGAGCGTAAGAGGCTCCAGCACGGGGACAGGGGCTCTGTTCAGAGAAGGACTCCAGCGACTTCAAATTTGCTTCTCTGGAAGAGCGGGATGCAGCGATGCAAAGCCCTTGGCAGCTTCTGCTTTCGTGGAGGTGTTAGGCGGCATCGCTCCAGGTGCTCCGGAGGGCACGCGGCCGGGGGAATGGGGCAAGCGGTGGCCACGGGCTGCTGTGCCCAGCATCTGCCCCGGCACTGCCACCTCCACTCCCACGGCCCTGCTCCCCTCTGTGCTCCCGGTCCTTGCGCTGCATCCCGCGGGGACACGCACGAAGCAATCCCTGCGGGACCGCGTCCAGCACGCCACAGGCGCTTGGTTCCCTCCGGGATGAGGAATTGCTCCGGCGAGGCACCCCAGGCCGCTGGTTCCGCTCCGGAGGGCTGCAAACAGCAGGTACAAGCAGGATAACCCCACGCTCCGGTTATCTTCCCCGCTGCTCCAGCGCCTTGGGTGCACACAGGTCCCTGCAGACATCGTGCTCCAACCCAGGCAGTGCAGGTACCTGCTGTGGATGGAAGTCATCTTACAGGGCGGATCTCTGCTTTGCTGCAGGAATTTTTCCTTCTGCTTGAGACGTACCCTTGCGATGCTGCCGGTCCGTGCATCGTAACCGCGGCT
Organism: Elanus axillaris; assembly: GCA_026212715.1. Taxonomy (NCBI): domain Eukaryota; kingdom Metazoa; phylum Chordata; class Aves; order Accipitriformes; family Accipitridae; genus Elanus; species Elanus axillaris. Next base: position 41,757,452 of record JANZLQ010000092.1, read on the forward strand.
CCTGTGCCTGCAACCACGGGATGATGCACCTTCCCCAACGCGTCCTCTCCGCTCCCCTTCCAAGTCGAACTTTCTTCTTCGCTTCAAAAATCAAGGGGAAATTGTGCTTGCAAAGGACGGACTTTTTATCCCGTGCCTTGATTCAAAAGGAATGGAAAGAGAGGATTTGGCTTGCATTTATATTAATTAAAGTGAAGGAGAAAACTTGGGTTCATCAGGACACCTCTTCTTGCCTCCCGGAGGGGACTTTCTGACAGCAGCCGGCTTTTTGGGGCTGGAAGCTGAAGTCCTGGAGTACAACATCGCCACCTGTTTGCCACAGGCGAACATACAGCAGGATAAATCCCGGCAGGATAAATCCCACCAGGATGCACCCCAGCAGGATCGCACCCCATTGGGATGCACCCCAGCAGGATACGTCCCCTCGGGATACAACCCATTAGGATGCACCTCCGTAGGGCAGCCACCCACCAGGATACACCCCACCGGGATATACCCCACCGGGATACACCCCACCGGGATACACCCCACCAGGATGCACCCCACCGGCATACATCCCACCGGGATGCACCCCACCGGGATGCATCCCACCGGGATACACCCCACTGGGATGCACCCCACCAGGATACACCCCACCGGGATACACCCCACCGGGATGCATCCCACCGGGATACACCCAATCGGGCAGCCCTGCAGCGGTGCTCCCGGCTGCAGCATGCCGAGGCTGCGCAGCCAAAGCCAGGGCGAGGAGGGGATGGAGAGAGAGGAGTAAGTGCTGGGTTTCTGCTGGAGCAGAGGAGCTTCCCAGCCCATGGGACAGTGCGGAATGTGCTGCTGCGACGGTCCCACCTTTGGTGCTCCGGATCGTTGGACCTCCTGCTTTTAACGTGCACCCATGCGTGCTTCCCTGGAGCCCTCCCCTGCCAGGCTTTTCATGTGTTTGTTTTTTTTTTTCCCCCATCCACATCAAGAGGTTTAAATAGGACTCTGGAGCCTGACACGGGCAAAGGTGAAGTCAGCGAGACCGGGACATCGCAGAGCTGCGTGTGACTGGGATGGCCCGCAAGCCGTCAGGAGCTGAGCGTATCCCTGCATCGCCTTGCAGCCGGTGTAGCTGCTGCATCCCCCCGGGAGGTCGCTGGGAGATCTGCTCTGCGATGGCAGCTAGAAAATGCAAAGAGCTGGAGCAAGCGGGGCTGAGCTGCTGTTGAGGGGTTCCCTCTGCTCCTCGCTCTCAGCTGAGCAAAAACCCTTTGAGGGCTTCATCTTTCCAAAATCCCCACCAGGGACTGGCTGGGCAGGCAGTTGAATTAAGCCGAGGTGTACTCTGCATCGCGTCGGAGTCGGTCTGCTGTGAGATGCAGGGTCTGTTCCCCAAAACCGGTTGGTTCTGCTGGAAAAGTCTCTATTCGGGAAGACGCCTTGGAGAAGAGCAGGCTGAGGGGTTGGGGCCGGCTGGGGCACGAGCTGGGGCTGAGCATCGGGGCGCTGGGCTCACACATCTCACTGCATTGGCTTTGGAGGGTTCCATTGATTTTCGGTGGATATTTAGGATGTCTGGCAATAGATTGAGGATTCGGCACATGTTGGGTTTATCCTCCTTCACCCCGATGCTAAAAGCTTTGTCGTGCCTGTAGAGTCCATAGGGGCTAGTCATCTGCTTTGGACAAATGCTCCTGTGCTCCCCCCGTTTCCATGAATAGCGTGTGCATGGATTAAGCGTCAGGCTTTTGTTTGAAAGAAGCCTTCTAGGAAATGACTCAACAAGACATTTGTATGTTTAAATTTGTCAGGATTTGAAATATTTAGATTGCGCTTATGAATATTGGCGTTTAATGGGAAGATGTTGGATCGAAAGCCCTGGCTGCTGTCACAGGAGGGAGATGGGTGCACACACGCACACTCATGTGCACGCACACAAACCTCTTCATATTTGGAAAGTGCTAACGGGAACAAGCCAACGTAGATTGTTCCATTAATGGGGATTTATAGCACAAATCTGCTACTGTTTTGTCAAGACAAACAGAAATAAGTGGGCTTTTAGTGCTGGGAAAGCTGGCCCTGGGGCTGTGGGCTGTTTACTAGGAAAGGGCAGCTGCTCAGAAAGGGCCGCAGGGGAGCAGAGGGAATAAATGGCAAAAGATGGAGACAAGAAGAACCAGGATTTGGCGAGGGAAGAAATGAGATCGGGGACATGGACTCCAGTCCCTTACCTATGCTCCGTCGAGCACATTTTCTCCCTGCAAGTTTTGGTTGGTGAACTCGCCGCTTGTTTTCCCCTTTGCTGTGTATTTCGAAAGCTGCCTTCTGCTCCAAAAGATGTGTCAGTATTTATCAAAATGTAAATAATGCTCCGTGCCTTGGCTGCCCTCAGCGGAGACCTAACATTGCCGGGGGTCCAGCTGCTGAGTGATGGAGGTCCGTCTCCTCGAGGAGGTGGGGAGGTGCTGGACTATCTGCTTCTCTTCAGAAATGCGTGTAAAAAGGGTCTCAGCCTCTGGGGCTGGTCCAGGACAACCCAGGCTGGGTGCCAGGATGGTGGAGGACATGAGCAGGTTGGGCTCGTGCAAGGGCATGGACGCGGTGAGACGCGTTTGGGGAGAGATGCCCAAATCTGGGGTCTGGTGCGTTGTGGGGCTGCAGGGCTCCAGCCTCCACCTTCAGCTTCCCGAGTGGTTTTTGCGTGGCTGACCCAACCTTGTCTTCCCTTCGTTTGACCTGACTTAGATGTGTTCTCTGTGGTTTTGAAACCTCTCAGGAGCGTTGGCCAAAGCCCTGCTCCGGGTGGCTCTCCCTGCATTCCTGCTGGGCTTCGTCTGCGTGCCAGCAGAAATCGGGCATTTCTGGGCAAAGCTGCCGTACTCCCGCCATGCCCCTTCCTTTTCCCACCACGAAGACGGGAGCCCTTTCTCCTCTTCCCGGAGGATATCTCCTTTCTTTCCCCAGCCCCCATGCAGCATTACAACACGTATTTATAATTATTATATACAATAATTATATCTATATATTTCTACATCCTGCATCTCCCAGCCTCGTGAAGCATCTCGGGGGGGCATCTGCAGCCAAACGTGGACACAACACAACACCGTCACCCTTCTGCCCTCCATGGGACATCGGGAGCGTGCGCCGGCCCTGCGGCACCGCGGGTGACGGCTGGGGACAAGCCGGTGTCTGACCCGTGGCTGGGCTGGAGTCAGAGGTGGGAGGTTATTGGAAGGTGCTTGTTTGTGTTGAGCATGAATACGGAATTGTTCTCCCCCCACCGGTCATTATTATGCAAAGCCAAGTCCTAAAAAAATATTGAATTTCCTCTCCCATAATTTTGAGGAAAAACACTTAGCCGGCGTTGAGCAGCAATTGTGAGGTGTCCTTTCATCTCGGCATGCAGGGGAGCTGCCGGCACGCCTCGGGCTGAGACTGCGGGGCAGGGGGAAAGCCTAAAAGGCGTTAGGAGAAATTTGGGAAAACTTGTGGCTGTGGTGACATTAGGGGATGCAGCGGGACTGGACGCGGTGCCCCGATGCCCCGATCGGTCCCCAGGTCCCCAGTGCATCGCCGGTGCCGGCTCTGCACCGGCCGTGGAGACACGTGTCTCCATCCAGACACAGCACAGAAACTCGGGGGTGATGCCTGCGGGGCTGGGGGATGTCCAGGTCAAAAACGGGTAGAAGGAGATGGTGGCGTTCCCTCCTTCGTTATTCTTGTTCCATTTGAAATGAAAAGAAGACAAGAAAAAGGCTCCGGCACGCCCCGCGGCTGTGCCCCGAGGAGGGTGCTGCCTGCCTCCTGGATCAATCCCAGTTCTTCTTTTCAGAGGACGCCCTAAACCCGAGGTCCACCCCAGGAATCCCATTGCACAGATGGGAATGCCGCGGCAGGGACAGCTCTCCCGTGGCCACCATCAATGCTAAAACCCCCAGGAAAAGTGGATCCTCCTCCTGCTGATGCCAGCAGCCCTCCCTGCAGCCCCCTCCGGGCTCTCACAGCCCTTCAACCCAAGGGCATGGTTTATAGCTCTGCTTTCTTGCACCGCTCACCTTGCCCAGAGCCACAGCCCTCTGCCTCCCTGCTCTTTGCCGGAGCGATGCCGGCAGCAGCGGTGCTCCTACCGCGGTGCTGGAGGCAGATAGCCCACGTCCTACCTCTGGCACGGGATCCCGCATCCCAGCAGCCTCTCGTGATGTACGCAAGGGCTGATGCTGGTGGGACGGGGAAGGGAGCGGGGAGCCTGGGTCTGGCTGAGCTCCATCCCAGCTGGATGCTCTGCAGCCTCTCTCCAACCCAAAAGGTACAGGAAAGGGTTTAGCAACACGCAGCCGCCTCTTAAGATGCCTATTTTGGCATAATCACAATCTTTCTGCATCTAAATAGCCAGAAAATTGAGCCCTTGAGTTTCACATCTGCGAGGTCAAAACAGTGCTGGAGCCTGGGATAAGCGCTGTGTTTATGCAGGGAAGGGGGTGGCAGCCCTGGAGCTGGGAACCGGAGGACGCGGCCGGCCGCCTCGGCTGCTCCCCAGGCACCGTGCTGGCACTTGCCTCCCGGATTGCATCGTAGAGGGAACATCGCGCTTCTAGCAGGCATCGCACGTCTTTCCAAATCAAATAGGAGCCTGCCCGCGGCTCCGTGCTGGGGGGGAGCGGGGGGCAGCCCTGGGACAGAGCTCCAAAGCTGGCAGCAGGGAGGCAAGGCTGCGGGACCTGTGCCAGCCTGGTGCCAACCGGCAGCGGTCCCCTCCGGCTCAGCCAGGGCCACCAGTTCCTCGGGGTGACGTTTCACTCCTGTCCATTCCTGGGTTTTGCTCGGTTTCTCGCCCCTGGGCACAAGGTTGCGGTTTTTTGGCTCGGCGGGAGAAGAGGCAAGGCGAGCTTTGGTTGTTTTTCTTAGAGTTTAAAAGGAAGCTTTAAAGCAGACGTTCCTACGCGGCCCGAGCCGAGTCCGCACGTCGCAGCCGTGCCAGCACAGCCAAGCGGCAAAATCCTCACGTTGGCCCATCGGCTCCCAGCTGCAGAGAGCCGGCGTCACCCCGCGGCCAAATCCCAGCCCCGTGCCAAAGCCGGTGGGGCATCGGCAGCGCCGGGTCTTCTGCGGCTCTAAGGGCATCTCCCCCCGGCCGAGCCAAAGGCACCGGGGCAGCTCTGGGTGCAAATACCCTTTTGTTAGCAGAAATAAAAGAAATAAAGGTCCAAGGCTGACCTTGCGTTGTTCCTGTAGGGTGAAGAGCAGTGTGTGCTCTGAGCCAAGACCCCGTGTAAGGCTTTTAGGTTGAGCCTGCGACACTTCAGGCTGATCTGACCTTGGGGTTCCCCCTTTGCCTTCTCCAGCTTTTGGGGGGACGTCACCCGCCTGGGCTACAAAACTCTCCTTCTGGCCCCGGGACTCTCCTGGGTTGGAGCCTTCAGTCACCGCGAGCTGCTCCAAATGTCCAGCGACTTGGAAGGAGCAGCAGGAATAAGCTCCTATTTAATCTGGCTCTTGCTTTTGGAAGCGACACCCCCCCTATACCTTCCTCATCCCGCGCTTCCACGCGCCGGGCTGTGCTTACGCTCGTGGCCATCGGAGCAGAGCTGGTTCCTGTACCCCAACCCTGCACCCAGGCAGGGTGATATCAGCCCCATCCCAAGCGCAGGGAAGATTTTGATGGACGTTGTTGGTCGACAGCGGTATTCTGGATCCGGCTTTCAAAAATCCGGCGCTTTTTTGCTGTGCAAATGTGCCTGTTTGCAGGGAAAGAGGAGGACGCGAAGCCCGGCGGGGGGACGGCGCGTGCCTCCTGTCCACATCTGGCCCCTGGAAGCAATAACGCGCCGCCGAGATGAGTGTCTTGTATGTGGGAGCTGCAGATGTTGAGCAGGGAGAAATGTCTGAGAGGCTTTGAGATAAGAAGCCAGAAACGCATGTGACGGGGTGACGGGGTGGGGAGGGTGCCCAGCGCGGCCGGGAGAGCTGCCGTGGGGCAAAGCCACATCCCCGCAGCCCCTCTCCTCCCTGGAAAAACCCCCTCGTGTTCCTCGTGAGCCTCCTTTGCCGTTCAAAAGCTGCCGAAGCCGAGGGGTGGGTTTGCACAAAGCCTCCTGAAAGCCATGCCAGCGAGGGGACCCGGCCCGACGGCCACAGCCTGCGGGGAAGCATGGGAGAAGCTCTGCGGTTTGTCACGCAGGGTGGCAGGACGTTGGCCACTAGCCCCAGCTCCTCGCTGGCCATGGACCCGCTCGCCTTTCCTTTCCCTGCCTCAGTTTCCCCGCTCCCACCCCGCTTTGTTGATACCTGATCGCCCGCCACAGCAATGGTGCAAAAAACAAAACAAAACAAAAAAAACCCAAAGAGTTAAGCAATAAAACTGGGGTGTTTCTGCTCATCTCCTGCAGCCCGGCGGTGGGCTTGAGGTGGAAGACGCAGGCTCGGTTTGGGATTCCTCGCCCTATTCCTGCAACCGCTCCATCACCAGCCCACTGTGCCGGTGCCTGCGGTTTTGCTGACCTCCTGGGGAGCACGGGGACGGACGGACAGAGCGAAGCTGCAGCACAAACACGGGTCGTTAATCCAAATTCATTTATCCAGAGCTGGCCCACGGGTCCAGGGCATCGGTGCTGGTACCGGCGCAGCATCCCTTCTCCCTCCTGCAGCCAAGCGCGCGTGGCTCTTGGGAGACTCGTGGCTCTTGGGAGACTCGTGCCTCAGTTTCCCCATCTGTAAAGCAGGGCGGGGGGGGGATGCTGGCATGTCCCCGGCCGCGCTGCTCAACCCAGGGCTGACAGTGACCTATTTACCTACGGCAGAACTTTCTGCTCCACTTATTTGACCCCGCACCTTTCTGTTTGCTTAAAGCCGGGAAGGTTTCCCTTCGGCCAAGCCGGGTACGCACGCAGGTATGTTTGCCCGAGAGACAAACCGCTGCTCTGTGCATCCCTGCCTCTCCGCCTCGGAGGAATTGGGACCCTTTCACTGCAGTACCGTTGCAAAACTCACCCTGAAAAGCTTCCACATTTTTCTTTGCCCCCTTCTCCCCATCCCTCTCAAGCTGCACGGTCGTCATCCCAGGGACAGGCAGCGCCGGGGAGTAGAAAGGTGACATTGTTCTGCCCTGGAAGGCCGTCAGCATCCCAGCTCCCCGGCTCTGTAGCTGCCTCAGTCATGCATGTTTGCATATGTTAAAAATATTTAGTCCACTGCTAAAAAAAATATTATGCCCGAGATCTGGGGCCAGCTAAATATAATGCCATCTATGTGTCCGTGGCGCTGCGTGCCGGAGGCACAGAGGGGTACTATTTGCCTTCGAGCGGTCCTCGGCTGCGAGCAGGGATGCTGGGAGCGATCCCGATGCTGATGTCTGCCAGAAATGCTTTTCTCCCCTTTGGAGAGGGATTTGGGGCAAGGAAAGCTCTTTGCTGGGGTGCGGGTTGTTGCGGTGCAGCGTTGCCGCTCGTGCCGCGCTGCTTCCCCGTGCCCGGGCGGCCTCGGCGGCTGCGGGCAGGGATGCGCAGGGCAGGAGGAAAACCAAAAAGGTCAAAAAAAGATGTTGGCTCTAAGAAAAAGTCATCAAAATGAAAGAGCGGACTGGGCCAATTCCTGGATCCACGGACGGCGGGATGGGCGCTGTGCGAGGGTGAGCCAGGGACGGCCCCGCTGCCCAAACCCTCCGGTGCCCGGGACGGTTCCACGGCGTGGATACGGGCTACGCTGGAGAGGACTGAGACCTCCCCAACTCGTGTCATGTGTGCCACAGGTCATACCGAGAGCAGGTTACAGCTACTACCCCCCTCGCCCAGGCTTTCGCCCATGGCCCGGAGGTAGCCAGCACCGCTCGGGCTGGAGGGAAGCTTCCAGATAAGCCTCATATAAATAATTTCAAGCCAGCGGAGAGTTTTGAGAGGGAGAACGTTTCCCCCACCGTAATCTCCCCTGACGAGGGGCAGGAGAAAAGAGTTTGTTCTGGCCGCAGGAGGAAGACAACAGGGAGCGAGGCCGCAGGATTTTTGTGCAGAAGCATTAAGAAATCATTTCCTCTGCTCTTTTTCCTTATATATTTATTTTTGGAGCGGGAAAAAGGGGCTGGAGGAGGGCAGGGAGGTGAAATAATCCCAGGCAGAGCGTGTGAAGGAATCTTTATACCCCGTCCTTTTTCTTTTTTGGCTTTTTTTTCCCCCTCTGCAAGTGTTTAGAGAGGCAGGGGAGCAAGCGGCTCTGTACACTGTGGCCATTCATGGCTCAGCTGGGGGCGAGCGGGCGCGTGGCTGGGTGGGAGCGCACCACGCCGGAGAGGAGAATAATTTGTTCACAATATAGAGCAGGGTAAAATAGGCTGGTTGTCTGAGCGTGGATGTAGCATAATGTATAGAAGTGCAAGCATCAATAAGTCTATTTATTAGCGGAGCCTTTTGCTGAGCAGGGCTGTGAATAAACTATACAGCTCGTACAAAAATGTAAATGTTAGTGATCCCTTAGAGACATAATTACAGGAAAAAATAAGGACAGCTTTTCAGCGTTTGGGAAGCCGGCCTCCTTCGTCCCCTTTCTAACTGCTGATACACAGATTATTTTCCCCCCGTGGGGTGACTGCGTCCAGCACGGCACGTCCCCCCTCTTGCAGCTCCTCCGTCGTCCTCCCGGCCCGCTAATTTAAAGGGAAGCTGTGTCTCCACGTCCCACGAAACATCTTCGCCGCCTGCTTTGGTGTGTGCAGAGCTCTTGAATTCCTCAAGCCTGTGTGCCACTGGCTCCTCTGGACCACAGTGAAAGGTTTCATTCATCCCTCCTCTGCTGCCTTCTAGAGTTACCACACCCTGGGCCTCTGCTCCGCAGCTCCTCTCTGTTTTCCTTTCATTAGCAGGATTCCCAGATTGACTGGCTGCGAAGGGCTGGGAAGAGATGCTACAACCCCATTAGCGTAAGGGCTGTGCAAATACCTGCCCCGCGCGCGCTCCTGCCGTTTGCCGTGAGGTCTGCAGAGCAAGAAAGCCAAAAATCTTTGGGGTTTGGGGTTTTTTTTCCTAAAGGGCTACTATAAAAGCAACTCGTAAGTGCGGCCCCGACTCCCCCGTGCCTCAGTTTCCCTGAGCAGACCCCGATTCCACCCAGCGCAGCGATGAGTTTGCAGCACTTTCTGCAAGCTGGCAGCAGAGCCGCAGGCAGGACAGGCACTGCCCGCCCTGGGAACGCCTCGGAAGATGCTTTGGGATCTTCTGGTGCTTTATTTGGCTGCATCCAAGCCCTGGCAGCGCTCCGGCGGTGCACATCAGGACTGCAGCGTAGCATCCGTGTGTGTCTCAAGTACCTTAGTTGAAGCCATATGGGCTTGGCTGTCCTTGCCCTCCGTGCCCGGGTGAGCGTGCGATGAGCAGGAGATGTTGACCCCAGTCTCGGCAGCCAGTTCAAGTCTTTTATAAAAGGGAGACGGACAGAAGAACCCCATCGCAGACGTGGGATGGACAGGAGCGGGTCCGCCTAGGCAGAAAGCAGTTTTGGTTATGTCAGCTTTTCTTTTGGGAGTCAAGCTATTCAGCGAGCCTTTACCAGAGCAAGATTAGAGTTGAGCGAGAAAATGAGTTTCTAGGAAATCCGTGCTGGGACGCGGAGGGTCACAGAAGGGTTACGATGAGGGAATTTGCTTTGGGAAGGAAGAGCAAGGCACCGCGGAGCAGCCGCGGCTTTCGCCGCCCCTTCTGCCACCCTCCAGATGAGATCAGCCCACAGCCCTGGCCCGGCTCTCTTACTGAGCTGCCACTTTTATGGATGAGCTGGTGAAGGAAATTAACTTTCGGCAAGTTTCTCAATGGGAGAGCGATGGGCTTTTCAACAGAAATTTATAGCAAAGTGTCAGCTTCGCGTTGGCCTTCTGCTGTCCGCAGCGATGTTGAGCCTTATTTGGGTTTTGGCCCTTGTCGATTATTCTGTTAGTAGCGGAGACTCATCCGCGGTGAATTTAAATTTCGCTGATTTAGTTGCCATTCTCGGAGGCTTCACAAGTAGCTCAGGGTCCTGGGCGATGCCTCGTGTTTGATGGAAGCCCTTTGAGGCCAGCCAGGCTCTTCGGGAGTGCCGTCCCCACGTCTCACGGCGCTGCTGCCGTCGCATCGCTCTTTCCCTTCATCTAATGCTGGTGGTTGTCCTCGCTCCGTGGAAGGGTGCAAATTTGAAGGGCTGCGGTGGATGATGAGCACCCAGGTAGAAAAGGGGCTTGGAGAGCCGTCTCTTCGCCAGCGGTGGTGACCCCTTCTGGTGCCCGGCACCCCATAGATGTTCCCCATGGCTTGGCTTGTCTCCTGCAAACCCAGATGTGGTGGGAAGGGCGTTGGGTCCTCCTGTCCTATAGACAGTGCGTCCCCACAAATAGGCTTTTAACAACGACGGTAACGGCTGTGGGTTTGACATCTGCCTTGCCATTGGACTCGAAATCAAGAGCATGCTCGGCTACTCAACCTCCTCTAACCCTTGAGCAGCCCATGCGCTTCGTGGCTACCTGGCTGGGTTGCCCAGACCATCTCCCTTACCTTGGTATCTGATTTTTCGCCTGTAGTCGCTTGGATTGGGGTTTTGAGGAGCCTGAAATAAAGAACGAGCAGACGGCAAAGATGAGCGATGCTGCCTGCAGCGTTCCTGGCCGTGAATCGGCTTTCGACTTGTCTCCGAGGTTGGGTCCTCAGCACCTTCCTTGGCACCGTCTCACGCAAGTGCTTGGGCCGGTCTGCCCACTCCAAAGCTCTGCGGATTGGAGTTGTGGATTCAGATCAGGATCAGACACCCTTGATGCGTGCTCCGGTCAGACCGAAGTCTGTTTTCACCCCATCCCTCGTGCAAATCCGGGGTACGTCCTTGCAAGGAGGCTGGCGTGGTAAGGAATGCCCTGATGGAGCGGAGGAGCTGCGGGGCCGGATCCTGACCCGGCTCATTGCAGCAGGTCAGGGCAGCGGTCCTGCAAATTGCCTGGCCTGCATCAGGAGGATGCTGAGAGCCTTCGGCTAAAAGGGAGCAAAGCGAGGGAAAAATCTTCTGTATCAACTAACCCTGCAGTATATTAATAATGTATAATTAATACATACTTATAATCTGGTACCATTAAAAATAAGCATGAGGCCAGCTGTACTTGGATGAAAAGATCGTTTTCTTGCATCTAAGTTGGGATCAGTTTTGAGCCCACCTGATTTCTTGGAAATTGGGTGGATGTCAGGGAAGAAATCCAGTCTGAGGAAGAACAGGGCACTTTGATCCTGATGTCTAATGCATCAAATGCTGACGGGGTCGTCACCACCTGGGGGAAAAACCACTACTCCTGGGTCCAAAAGGGAATTCTGAGGCCTCCAAATGATGGGCTGGGTTTTATTTTAATGCAGTCTTATATGTATTTTAAGCAGCGTTTCATGCAGAAAGATGCACCTGGGTTTGATTTATGTTACATGAGAAATGTCTTGGCCGAAGCAAAAAGCAGAGAACTAAGGGGGGGGGGGGGGCGAAATGAAGTTTTTATTTTAATGTGCATAAT
>JANZLQ010000092.1:41772223-41800771 GCA_026212715.1 Elanus axillaris
TCCGCCGCCGCAGAAAAGCGCTGCTGTCGCTTTAAGGCAGAAGTCCCTTTAAGTGACTTTCCATTTGCTGTTTGGAGAGCTGAGAATTTGGTTTCCCAGCTTTCCTTTGAATTGTGTGCAGTAGTCAGAGGGAGTTAAAAAAAAATAAAAAATAAAAAAATAACGTGCGCTCGGGAAGGCTTCAGCAGCAGCAAGACAAGGGGAAAAGGGAGGAAAAAACATCCTGAGGTTTAGGGGGGGGAAATGAGATTTAGGGAAAAAACTAAGATTTGGGGGGAAAAAACTAAAATTTAGGGAAAAACCTAAGATTTAGGGAAAAACCCCTAAGATTTAGGGGGGGAAAAGTCATCTGCTACCGCTTCCCTTTGCCTTCCCGCTCCCGTTGCCTTCTCCCTGCGTGGGGAGCGGAGGAACGGGGCAGTGGCCGGTGGGGAAACCTCCCCACGGGACACGGGGGGGGGGACCGGAGGATGCTGCACCCCCCGGGGGTACCAGGGTGTCTGCACCCACCCGCACCAGGCCCCGATGGGGTTACTGGCCCTCCTCAGCTGGGGAGCATCCTAAATTGCAACCCTGCCCCACCAAATTAATTTGCACTTTCTTTTCCTAATGTTTGCTCTGGGAAGAACAGGGAAAAAAACCAAAAAAAGAGGAAAAAGAGGAGGGGAAAAAAAAAAAAAAAGCCCCTAAATAAATAAGCAGCCTGGAAGGGGGCTGGGGGAAGGCTGTTTCCTCAATTAGCTGGGACTTGCCTTCTCTTGACGAAGGGAAGGTTTAGCCTCTGGATTTGTGGAGCTTTCTCAAAGTGCCAAGTCTGGTTATACGGGGACTTTGGAGGGTTTAGGTGGAGGAATCTGAGTCGGGCTCTGCTCCGTTAACTCCTTCGGGGCTGAGCGGCTTTGGGAACCCCGGCCTGGCGTCGCAAAACGAACCGGCAACCCCATAAGGAGGGAGATTTTGGACACCCGAGCGCTTGGGAGAGGCGATTCCTCCACCGGGACCTGGCCAGGGAGGGGGTTCACCTTGCGCCGCTGGAGAGATGCCGTGGGGACGGACGGACCTCGGGATGGGTCGAGCGTATTTGTCATGGTTGGTAGCGGGTGACTCGCGGGAACCGCGGTCCAAGAGCGGTTTTGGGGGGCTGCGCTGAAGGTCGGGGTGTCTCGGCGGTCCTCGTGCCCGGTTAGCGAGGAGCCGGCATCGCAGCGCGTCACACCTGGGCTGTACCGTCCCGTACCCTACCGCACCGCTGCTGCGGGCAGCAAACGTTGTAATGGCAGGAATCGCTTTTGGCACCATCAAAATACAGCTCTATTTGGGGATAAATGCAAGAACTGGCTGCGCATCACCGCCAGCCAACAGCTTTGGAGAGAGACATCCTAACCAGGCTGGTGCAGGGAAGATGCTCTCTGGCAGAATAGAGTTGCCTGCGTTGCAAGCCGGCCGGGGCGGGCGGGGAAACACCTTCACCTACACGGAGTAAAAATTCGGGAATCGAAAATACACATCCCGGTCTGTCCCATCCTTGGAAAAGAGGCCTTGGCCACGCATGGACGTGGGATGTCTTGAGGTGGTTCCTGCTGACTTGCCGTGCCTTTGCCCAGGGACCCGGGAAGTCGGCCCATATCCCACTCCGTGCCGGCACGGCTGGAGCCGGCACCCCGTAAAGCCGCCGAGCCGGCTTTAGGGGCAAGTGCAGGCAGCGCAGGAGGGGCTCTCACCTGCCTGCGCCTGGCAGGGACGCCTGCCCGCCTCGCAGTCACACTACGGCTCCTTTGCCCCTCATTGGAAGCATAAAGGGGCCTTAAAAAGGAAGCAAAAGGAACTTAAATTTAATTTACACTCACTCAGAGACCTCTTTACGTGGCTAGCGGAGCATAAAGGGGCCTTAATGTAGCTGGGAATCAACCCCTGAAGGTATCTGCGCCTGACTGCTGGGCATTCATTTTGCAGAAGCTCGCCTCAGGCTGCGATCCAGCTTTTAATTCCTCCGTCCAGATCTGCCAGTGTATGGGGAGCAACAGCATCGGCCCTGGTGGGGTTAGGTCTCATTTACACGTGCGTAAGCGAAATCAGAGTTGGGCTTCCACGGAATAACTTGGAGGGAGCACGGCCTTGGCTTGCCAACACATTTGTGCCAGCCTCGGGTCTCTCCATCGTCCACCTGGGATCAAGTGAAAGGATTTCCCAGTTTAAATTCCCGCTCCGGCATGGGAAGGGACTCTCCTCTCCCTCCCGCCGGAGGGCAGAGGGCCGGGGAAGAGAAGCTGGATGACTCACGGAGGGGATGGCCGATGGTGTTCCTCATCGCTTAACACCCACTCAAGTGGATGTGGCTTCCCGGGAAGTCGGAGCCTGCCCTCGCCTCTCCGTTATTGCAAACAAAGCGGAGATTGACGGCTCTGTGCGCTGCGCAGAGGAAACCGCACTGCGGCCGTGCGCCCCGGGAGACACCGCCGAGTTGTCTGGGGTTTGCCCGGTTCCCTACAAATCCCAACTCCTGGCTGGCTGGAGCCCCTACGGAAATCGTTGCCAAGGTGCTGCTTGTCTTAAAACATCCACACCGCAGCCCAGCAAAGGGCAAGGGTCCGCAAGCCGTTTAGCAGCATCCCCCCGCGACACCAGGAATCCCTGTGCCACCCCTGCCACGGGCTCACCGCATTCCGGAGGAGCTGGAAGAAGCGATGTCCAGCCCCAGGTTTGATGAACTTGAGCCAGGATTCAGGGAAAGCCGGCCCATGTGGGATGGGAAGACAGCTGGGAGGAAAGATTTGGGTCTCGTGCGGACTGTCCCTCTGCACCGCGGCCGGCCGGGGCACTCCAGCCTGCCTGCACGTGTGGCCTGAGTTTTCCAGGATAACACCCATCAGGCGTGCGAGAGCCGGGGTCTCCCTTTGGAGCATCGCCGGAGCGTGCTGGGATCCAGCGTCTCTGCTTATTTATAGACCTCGGAGCAAAGAGCCTGTGGACGAGGCCACTGGTGGAAGAGGCTGAAACCAAGAACTTGACGTATCTCAGGAAAGGACCATGTGTTTATATCTAAGAAAACCATCCAGATTTATCCCAACTCCGGTTCAGAAGCGAATATTCAACCTGGAGCTTTGGAGCTGCAGTTTGTGATGCCCCAGGGCCAGCATTCCCATGGGCAGAGTCCTGCTTGGGGCTGCCGCCCCATCCCTCACTATGGGATGCTCTCAGAGACACGGGGACAGGGAAAACGGGCCGGGATCTCACCCTTTCTTGCCGTTCCCATGCTCGCAGGGTCACCGGCATCAGCCCTCTCCACTGTCCAGCAGGACGCAGGACGGCATTTTGCTCTGCGAGGACGCTCATCCCTCCTTCCTCCGGGGTCCTGAAAACACAGGAATGAAATCCAGCAGGGAAGGACCAATGCTTGCGCTGTCCCCTGTGTTTTCTTTTGGGTTTTAATCTGCGGTTTTTTTAAATCTTTGGTTTTAAACATGATCACCTGTTCCTGACCGGACGGGCAGCGGGATCGGGAGGGTGGCACACGAGTGCCAGGCAGGTATTTGCACTGTGTTTTGGCCTCCTTGCAAGCTTCTCCCGTGCCAACCCTTGCTGCCTGCCCACCCGCCTTCCAGGCAGCGCTCTGAAATCCGCCTGGCACCGAATCCTTCCCCTCTTGTGCCTTTGCCCGCCGGCAAGGTCTTCTCCATCCCTGCATTACCCACCAGCTCTGCCCCGGTGCTCCCGGTGCATGGGACGGGCTGCCGGAGCCCACGGGACGGAGCTGGGCACGACCGTGTCCCCGGGTGCGATGCACGGTGAACCGCAGGACCCAAACCAAGCTCGTGCATCGATAGAGATCTCCTCCAGAAGGCATGTGAGAAATGCAAGCCCCGGGCGACCATCAGTGTCCCCTTCAAAAACAGAACCTGATCTATTTTTGGTTTGAATCTGCTGCTTTTTAATTAAGGGGAACCGCCTGCCTCCTCCCCATGGCCGCACAGAGCTGCCCGGACAAACGGGGTGGCAGGAATTATTTAACGCCCCTTCCTGTCAAGCTGTCATGTTTAATTAGCACCCACCCGCCCCAGCCCAGGTTAAAACCAGGCTGCAATAACACCGGGTGCTGGCCTGGGGCTTCCCACTCAGCAACACACCTCCAAAATACCTCCCTGGGAGGGACGTGTAAGGGGACCCCCACGTTTCTCCGGGCGTTGTACCGTGCGTTAATGTTTCTTCTTAGCTGGACCGTGCCCCTGCGGTCGGGATTCTCCGGATGAAGGACTGGCTGCGGACTCAGGGCTGGAGACCCCCAGTAGTCCTGCAAGGGGAAAGGCTGCTCTGCAGCCCCGTACAGCCGGGGGGGATGATGATAAGGAAAAAGCAGCTTCGTGGCTCTGCCTGCCCCATCTGAAACTGCGCAGCCGAGAGATGCAAACTGCTCCCGTAGACGTCTCCTGCCAGCCCGGAGGCGTTCGGGCGATGCTACCGGGTTCTTTCGGCACCGGCTGGCTGGTACTGCCTCTCCGGGCAGGTCTAGGATCTCCCTGGATTGGGCATCACCTGCCCCCCAAAAGCACGGACCCTGCAAAGCCTGGGCTCTTTGGAGGAAGAGGAGGAGGAGGAGGCAAGCTGGGAGCAGGGATGCACATGAGGGGTTCAGAGCAACCTCCCCTGCCCGGCTGGGGGAATGATCATACACCAGCGCTGGGCTGCAGAAGATGGGAAGGAACCCTGTGCTCTCCTGGTACTTAGCGGCGGCCAGGGAACAAATTTTTCTAATTGACAGCAACCCACAGCATTTTACAGAGGTGAGAGAAGGCCGACGGTCTATATCGGGCGTGCTGTGAAACCGGAGCGGGACAACATCCAGCCCCGATGGATAGAGCGGAGCTGACCTGCCTTGGCCGGCTCCGGTCCAATAACTCGCTTGTGTTTGCATTTAATTACAAATGTAAAAAAGCCCTTTCTTTTCACAACAACAAAGCCTTGAACCTCACTTCAAAGTTGGGTTTCTGGGACAGTTGCATACCTTTTAAAAATAGCCCTCTGAGCAGTGCCAAGTGCTAAATGGATTGCAGAGGGCAGGTCCCCCACGTGGGGCTTCAAACAGCCCAGGCAGCATCGCTGCCTGCGACTGCTGCCGCTCCCCCGAGACCCCCCCGAAGAGGGTCCGTGTGTTGCACGAAGCTGCAGCTCTGCTTTTCCTTCTCTTGGGCTTTACCTCGCGGGCGTTGCAAATCCCAATTTGGGATGGCAAGGCTGAAGCTGCCAGGCAAAGCCCTTGGAGGGCGTTTGGGAATGGCGTGGGAGTGCCCACCTGAGCTGACGTCCTCCGGGTCTTAAGTGCCGTTCGGGAGGCAGCGGTTTGTCGTCTGGGAGGTTATAACTGGAATATCCATGGCAGGGAAAAGGCTGGAGGGGAAACTGAGGCAGCGCTGGTTCAGATCCAGGTGTCCTCCCACCCCATCCCAGTCTCTGCTGGGATTCTTCTGGCTTCTGAGGAGTCTCCTGGCCCTTCAGCCCCACCTTGGTCCTGCTTGTGGTCAAGTGTTCCCAGAGCTGATGGTTTGGGGTCTTTTGACTCTAAAACAAGGAGGTTTGCTCCCCCGAGTGTTTTTCTAAGCGTCGACTGAGTTTATTTTCTCCCTTGCCTGTTGGCGACACAGAAATCATAATAGACGGAGTGGGAAAGAGGAGGTCTGTAGCAAAGAGAGCCCAGTTCTCACGGCGATTAACTGAGATAAACACAAATCTACCCAGCAGCACTGACGTGCCCTGGCTCGGAGCATCCTCGTCCCTGCCCCGACCTCCCGCAGCAGCGGCACGGGCAGGACCCTTCCCGTGGGACCGCTGCTGCCAGGGATTTAGGCAGGGGCTGCCCCCCCGGAGCCAGCCCAGAGAGAGCAGGTTGTCCAAAGTCAAGATGGAAGTTTTAAAGAGGGGGTTTCTTACTGCAAGGAAGCAGAAACGGTCTCTCTGAGGAGGCAGGACCTGGGACTGGGAGATGAGGATTTGCTTCAAGCAAATTGGTTGCATTTTTCTGGGGTAGCACCTCTTCGCCTGCAACGCCTGATGGGCACGTGGGAGCCTGAAAGCTGTTGATGAAGATGAGGGAGTTTGACCTGTGCCATGAAACAAGGCATCGGATCTCTTCCCTGTTCGGCTTTCCCAGAAGCCAAGTCAGGGAGGATGAGATCTGGTGAGACGTCAGCATCCCACAGCGTCCTCCGGTGCTTTGGGATCGGTCTGGCCGATGTCCCCAAGACCCACAGGACCATGTTCAGATGCTCCCACCCCGAGCTGTGTCCCACAGCGTCGCCGTTCCCATCACCGCGGAGGGTGCTGCTCCTTTCCTCCGTGGAGAAATGCTGCCTGGGCTGGGGCTGCTCCGTAAAGCCCTGCAAACCCAGCAGAAGGAAATTGCTACCTACTGGAGATGAAACCCGGCTCCCAGGGCAAAGGAGACCGCGTGTAACTCCGGGAAAAGCTCTTCGTGTCGGAAGCGTGCTTTTCTTGGACCGCTCTGCTGTATTTATGCAGGCTGGTATGTGGGGAGTAATTAGAACCTCATCCCAAGTACTTGACGAGCGTGTTTTCCATTCTAGATGTTGACAGGTCAGGCTTTCCGGCCATCCCCCTGTGCCTAAAAATGTTGACATTTTATCTTTGCTGAAACCAAAACAAGGTCCCAGGAAGTTCTTGGACCGGAGAGAGCGATGCTGCTTATTGACAGGCGGGGGGGCTTCACACGCGTGGGAAAACGCCGGGCTCCCTGTGCCCACACCTAACCCTGCCGGGATGATGGGAATGGGGCGGTGGGAATGGGAGAAGCTGGTGCAGGCGTCCGTGCAGAGGGGCTGGGGCTGTCACGGCTGCCGAGGGGCATGGGAAGAGGACGCTGAAGGGAGCGGAGCGAGCAGGGCTGGGAGGCGTTTGCCTGGATGAGGCTGGATGGGTGCAAGGGCAAGCTGCTCCCACCCAGAGCAGGGATTTGGGCACCTCGGAGCAGCCGCTGGCAAGTCCGTGCTGCTCCAAGAGTGGAAACGGGGAGAGGTGGGTGCTTCAAACCGCCAGACCGTGGGTTTCACTAAAAACCTGCTGTCTAACCTGGCAGGAGAGAGCCGTGAGGATGCCGAGGATGCACTCGCTCTTATCTCTCTAAAAGACCTTGTAAAACCTGCAGGAAATACCCAGGAGGCAGCTTGGGCTGGCAAAGCTGCCGAAGCTGTTGGAGGAGGTTTCGGGGAGTTCAGGCAGCCCTGAGCGGCCGCATTAAAACAACCTCATTTCAGGGGATTCAGGAGATGAAAGGGGAGCCCGTCGGAACCGTCCCCTCTGCCCTTGTCTTCCACAGTCCCACTCTCCCAGTCCACGCCGCGGGTCTCCCTTTCCGCCCCTCCGAAGCTGGAAAAACCCCTGGAGGACACGCCAGAAGGGCCGGGTTGATTGCCTGGTGTGGGATGCCCTGTTCTTCAGCAGATGGATTAATAACGGGGAGGGGAAGGAGCCCACTGGGGTGGGAGCACCCTCAAACCCTGCCTGTGCATCCCAGCAACTGGGGAGACGGGATGCTGGAGGGAGGGAATGGGCTGGAAGGAGCTGGACTGGCCGCAGGCGAGACCGACGGCCGTGGCATCGCTCCCATCCCGCTGATCCCCACGTTTCGCAGCAGCCCTGCTCCCGTTTTGGGTCATGGCTCGCTGCCGGAGCATCGTGTTAGGAAAGGAGGATTATTTTCCTTCTCCACATTTGCCTTCCATGCAAACCAGCCCTACCGTGTAATGTTTCTCATTTCCTCTATACATTAATGAAGGCTCGAAGTGAAAAGCTGCACACTTAGGCTGACCTAACCCCGAGCTAAGCCGGCAGCCGGAGGGACACAATGAGCCGGCTGTTTGGACCTGGCTGGCACCGGCTCCTTGTCTGCTCCCAACACAATGGTGTTTTCCTTGGCCGGCGTTCCGAGGCGCGGGAGGCAGCTGGTGACAGGGAGGATTCCCACAGTCCCCCCGGCAAAACTGCCCAACACCGTGGCGTCGTGCCGCCGGGATGTGCCACGGAGCCGAGCCCATCCTTGGTGGTGCGACCCTGCGGTGCCGGCTCTCTCCAAAGGGTGCAGGGACCGGAGGGAGATGGGCAGCGCAGCCGAGCACGGCATGAGCTGCTGCCGGTGGAGGAACCAGCACCAGTATCTGTGTGTGCAGGGTCTCTGTTTCATCCATCCCATTGGCATCCTCTTGGAAATTTAAAAAAAAAAAAAAACACCTAAATTTAGTGGTGGAGCATCAGTTGCGAAATGGAAAATTTGGGCTTTTTTTGTCCATCTTCTCCGCTGACGCTAATCATAGACTAGCTCTGGCGGCTCACACCTGCGAAAAAAAGGGTAATAAACCGTTTTTCCATAATATTCTCCCCCCCCCACCTTTAGCAAGTGGTGTGCTTCCCGACAGCATTTCCACTAAGACCAGCGTTCTATTTCACATCAAGTCCTTCTGGACCTGTTTCGGTGGCCTCTTCTCCCTCCGGACCAGGGAAGCGTTTCATTGCCATTTATTGCGCCGCAGCGGAGGGGACCGGCCGGCGGCGGGGCAGCGCAGCGGGTGCATGTACGGCGCCTGGCAGATCTCGTACGCGTTGTTTTTCCATCAGCTCGGCACACGATGGGGGCACAGGCATAACGAGAGGCAGCAACCCATCCCGGCCTCGCGGGGCTCGCACCGCGTTGTGCATCTGCTCTATTATTTATAGAAATTCAAGCCCTGTTTCACCTGCACGCGCCGCAGCTGGCGAATCTCCTCCCGAGGAGGGAAAGTTTTTAATGAAAACCTGCTCTAGCTGTCACTGTGAGCGTTGGGGTTAAGCAGTGGCTTTTCGTTGCCTTGAAATCGGCTCAGGGCGAGAGCAGGTGAGCTCCGATCCTGACCTGGCATTCCCTGGCTGCTCCAGCAGCGACGCTGCGTGCCGGGGAGCGGTGCCGGATCCCTGCCCGCCTCTGCGCAAAGAGCACTGCTTCGTCACCCTCCGGCTGGAGGTCCGAAGCCCTTTTCCTGCCAGCCTCCACCTGCCTCCGCCTCAATTGCAAGCAAGGAATTGCAAGGAAGGCAAATTATGAGCAAGGAATTGCGAGCAAGGAATCGTGAGCAAGGAATTGCCACCAAGGCAACTGCAAGCAAGGAATTGCGAGCAAGGTGGGTGTTTCCCAGAGCATCCTGGCGGGATCCCTTCCTTCAGCTCGCTGCTTTTCACTCTTTGGGATTTTTTTTTTTTCATGTGGAAGCAGAGTAAAGCAGTGCTGCAGACGCCTGCGGACGCCATCCGGGTCGGCACAGCGGTAATCCACAGCAAATCTCCAGCGGTGAAGCGCCCGGGTTGCACGTGAGCCGGAGCGATGAGCCTTGGGCTTGTCACGGTGCTCCTGTGGGAGCAAGGTGCCGTGCTGCCGAGAGCTTAGGGATAAGCTTTAAGTCCAGTATTAGTGCAAAAACTATGAGAATCTGGTTCTTTATACCATCCCGGACAGAAGGTACCCGGTGGCAGAGGTTGTCCCATCGCACACGCCGCGGCATCGCTGGCTCCGCTGCCGGAGCTGCAAGCTGAGCAATTCAAGCGGGGAGGTTTTGAGTAGCGGGGATAATTAATTTTGGAAGAGATTACGAAAGCTGTGGTGAATTCTCTGTCACTTTGAGAGCCCAAAGCAGACTCTGGACGCTGGTGTAAAATATCTGCTTTCATTCAACCGCAAGCTCTCGGGGCGAGGCCAGAATCCCTCGGTGAGACTTTTCTGGCCAGCGCTGTGCTGGAAACCAGTGACTGGCTGATCAGAGGGAAGAGTAGTAATCTTAATTTATCACATACTTTTCATCCCAAAGCACTTCCACAGTCCGAGCGATCTTACGCTGCCAACTGTTTGCAGCGATCCTTTCAACTACCCGAGCTGAAATGTTTCCTGGGCTGTGACGGCAGCGAGGGCTGTCGGGAGGCAGAGGCAGGTTGCTCTGAAAAATCTTTTTCCAGTAGAGAGAAATCCTTCCTGGGAGATGCACGAGCTGGACAGACGGAGCTCCCCGGATGGGAATGTCGGCTGCGGAGAGTTTCACAACCCCGAGTTCATGACAAGGTCCTTGGGACGATTACAGGGCTCGCACGGCGTGGATCCGGTCTGCATCCCGACGGATTTTGCAATAGAACATCCCTCCCACAGCTGTCAGGGTGTTGGTGCCGGCAGCCCTGGCTTGCAGGAGGAGTGAGCCGGGAAATTTTGCGGCATCAAAGGCCATCACGCTTTGCACGAGCAGCCCCGAGACGGTGGCACCAGTCGTGCGAGGGCTTGGCTTGCAGAGAGTATTTCAATACAGCCCTGCATTCCAGCCGGGATGGCTTCTTGGTGGGGCTGGATAAACCCTCGAGGCCGGGAACGGCACATCTGACCATTACTCGGCGTCGGAAATTGAGGTCTTAGCCCTGTTCGCCCGTGACGGGTCTAAACTGGGATTTTCTCTCGGCAGCTCCGGATTTAAATGGGAGCTGCACACCCCGATCCGTGCTGCAGATGTGGGAGCCGCACACCCCGATGGAAGAGGCTGGAGATCTTCTCCCGGCCGCTTCTCCCGGCCCCAGTCCCACCTCGCCGTGGCCTCGGCCACATCCAGCACCAGCCTCCCGACTTTGCAGCTTTCCAAGCGATTCCCGGGGCAGCCACCCCCCGCTTCCTTCCAGGCCTCGCCGGGGACTTACATGAAAAGGTCATTTATAAAACCTGACGTTTTATTTCATTGCAAATGCCCCGGCGAGGGCCGGGCTTGAACTCCGCTTTTATTCCACATGGCTCCTATTTATTTCTCGGATGGATTAGTAAATCACAGCTGTCACTAAACATTAGCCCGGCTGTTTCATCAGCTCTCCCTCTGCAAACTGACAGTTCATTAGAGCGCGGTACCCGTCAGGATGCTGCCACCGCCTCGCCCTCCGAGCAAGGTTTTTCTTCCAGGCTCGGCCGTGCCCCACACCATCCCAGCCAGCTGTATAAATGCAAGCAGCGATGAGTTAAAACTTAACAAAAATAAAAGGCTTCTCAGGTAACAACTCCTTATCCAGTTATCGGTTCTGGAAAAGGCGATGGAAAGCGTCAGTAACGCAGAAGGGGATGATTATCGGCATTTTTCAGGGTCCGTGGCACGGGGCGGAGGGAGGGTCGGTACAATTTGGTGTTTGTGCGTTGGGGGGCTGCACGGTAGTCCCCTTTGAAAGGTTTCGTGCCCTCTCTCAATTCCTAAGTAAACCTCTCGTCCCCCTGTCAGCTTTGATTTGTAACCGTACTCGTGGCATCTGGTTTTCATATGAAGGGTGGAATACAGGGGATGCTGTCTGCTCGCTTCTGCCCAGAGCTATTCATCTGGGGCCGGCTCGCCAAAAAAAAAAAGAAAAAAAAAAAACAAAACACCACCAAACCCGTTCCTGAAAGGCACTAATTGTTGCGGAGGTGGAGAGCGGAGAAAGGATCTGCTGTCCCTGCGTGCTGTGGGATACGAAATGAGGGGCAGGAGGGGGGGGCAGGAGCTGTCGCCCACCCGGGTCCGGGTTCTGCGGCAGCCCCTGCCTGCGCCCGGGACGTGGGATCTGGCAAATGCATCCCAGAACGTTAGGGTAGAGGAAAGGATGGGTTTGCAGGAGGGATTCCAGCAATGATTGATGGTGTGCGTGTGCATGGCACGTGCTTTCGTGGGAGCAAACCTCCCTCCCAGATTTGTGCTCAGTACCCTTTCTCCGTGCTCTTGGGTGGCACAGGGTGGGTCTGAGCATCCCAAATACTTCCAGAATTGCCAATGGTTGCTGATGCCAGGGGATCTGCTCCATCCGGCCGGTGCAAAGCCCACCCGCCCGGCACAGGGCTCGGGGCATTTGCGGGTTTTTGCAGGGTCTTTGGGGTTTTGCTGGGGGGTGAAATGGGATTATTCCAAGGTGGCATGGTCAGAGCCGGCGTTACGAAACAGGCGGTCTGCCTTTACCCTGGATCTCAGCAATGGCGTTTGCAAAGCCAGGAGGAAAAGCTCTGCCCATAGTCAACTCAGGGCAGCAGCGCTGCCCGTGGCTTCTTCTTGTGTTGGTTGACTTTGACTTTTCATTGCACGTGGCCGTTTTGCTGCTGTTTCTTGGGGCTTTGAGATTCCCAGCGGGCCGAGACGATCACTGTCCTGCAAAATTCATTCGGAAATGCCAGGCTGGCCATGGGAGAGCCGCAGAGGAGGCAACACCGTGCCCCTCTCCCTCTCAGCAGCCGCGCAGAACCAAGTGCTTTCGGAGGAGCTGTGGGCAGAGTTCCCATGCTGCGTTGTCCTGCGGGCTCGTGCCGGGAGAGCAGGGACGAGGACATCCCGGGATGACAGCTTGTTCTCCATCCGCGTGCGGCAATGGCTTTTGGGCATCCCCCAGCCCGGAGAGCCCAGCCTCGTGCGGTGCCCCGGGTGAGAAACTCCCCGCCGGGTGAGGTTTGCTCGCTCTCACCTTATTATCGGAGCTGGAGGATGAGATGAGGCTGTTCTCCGGGGTGGCTTCCAGCAAAGTCCAGATCCCGGCGCCGGCATACCAGAGCGCTGATATCAAACCCAGCAGGGACCGGCCAACTGGGAATGCTTAAAAGCAGGGAGGATTGCAAAGCCCACGGCCGTGCCTGTAGCTGGCATGGAAGCAGCCTTAAAAAGAGGAATATCTGCCTCCAGCGAGAGGCACCGAGGGGCACGGGATGCTCCCAAACCCCAGACCTGCCAGGGACATCCCGTGCTGGGTCGTGGGTCCCGGGCCTGGCTGGGTGCCCCTCTGTCCCCAGCTGCCTGCTCCATCCCGGGCTGTGCTTGCAGCCCTCCCCTTCGCTCCTGTCCCTTTCGGGATGGGAGAAGCCGGGAGGCACATCCCCGCCTGATGTGCAAGACTGGGTTCAAACAGCACCGGAGACCCGCTGCCACCCCTTCCCTCCGCTAGCAAACCACTTGCAAACCCTGTAAAGCCATTAGAGAAGCACGCTTCAGCAGCATCTATAATTTTAACACGATGGTCTAATTTTCCTAAACCAGCAGCTGATTTTCAGCAGCAAGGAATGCTCTAGAGGAAGCGATTTTATTTTCCCTTCCCTTGCTGGACTTCCTAGGATGCAGCCTTTGATCCAGACTCCTGATGTTATCAAGTAGGAAGCTGCAGCTCTTTGAAGTGGGCTTCACATCGTGCTTTAAACTTCTGGGGATTTTAAACTTTCAGCACTGGGTGCAGCTTTGGTACGGATCACCCCGGCTTCAGATCCGAGGACTGTGGCCGCCAAGGGATGTCCGAGGGCTCAGCCGGGACCACTCGCGCCCTGGGCTGGGAGCTTGCAGCAGAGGCGAGAACATAGCTCGCGGCTGCTTGGGGAGATTTAATGCTTCAGGGAGCCCAGGAGTGTGGCCTGGGTAAGATTTGGGTGCTCTGCTGCTGTTCTGAACATCTGGCCTTGCCGCCGTGACCTGGGGCGGTGGAAACGGGTCACGTCCTGATTCCAGAGGAGCTGCATGGGTCGGTGTTTTCAGGCTTGCGCTCGTCTGGGTCGTTGTAAAACCCCTTTCTGCTTTGCTCCCACGGCTGCCTTCCCAAAATTTCCCCCCAGAAAGGCACCCTTACGTCTTGTTTCGGAGGTGCTGTGGATCCAGCTGGAAGCAACAGCACGAAGCTTTCCCAAAGCAGCAGCAAATGACTCCGGGGTGGGAGCGGCCTCGAGCAGCCGGCGCTGGGAGCTCTGCTCACTTGTAGTGGATTAACAGGGACGTGGATGGGCTCGGTTCGGTTTGCAAACGAGTCCCACGGCACTAACGAGCAGCGTCCGTGAGCCGTGGGTCACGCGGCCACCTCCCAGGATGTGGGGATGAATCAAGCTTGATTCATGCAATGCCTTAAGCTGGGCTTAAAGTGTAACCGTTACCGCTTGTTTATTTACTTATATTTTTTGACGGCCCAGGGCATGTCGTTCTGGGATGCTGCACAGGCACAGAGCAGGACGGGAGTCTGTCCCCCAGAACAACCTGAATATTAGCTGAAATGATGCAGGTTTGGAGAGATTTGAAGGCGTTTGCAGGTGTTTGCAAGCAGCTCTTCCCCCAGCATGGGGCGAGGAGGGTGCTGGGTGTTGGGCTGCGGGCAGGTATCCCGAAGCGTGGCCAGAGAGCCCGTGCCAGCCTGGTGAGCGTCCCTGGGGGAGGTGATGGGCCGGAGAGGGGGACTTGGACGTGAAGTCTGGTAGAGGCAGCGGCAGAGACAGCGGTGGCCCCCATGGATCTGTCTCGAGCTTTTTTGTCCTCATTCCTCATCGCCCAAGTAAAAAAGCAGGCTAAAACGATAGAGCTAAGAGCAGGGAGAAGGTGACCTCCATCCCTCGGCACACGGCACCTCTCGGGTTTTGGCAGCCGTAGCACCCAGCCTGGCAGGGCCGGCAGAGGGAGAGGGACGGCAGCACGCGTGGGTGCTCGCTTGCCCCTTGCCGTCCCCTCAGGGGTGCCGGATTCGGCAGGGGCAGCACCGTGGAGCTTTGGTGGGACACCCCCCCCCGAACCCTGCCGCAGCATCCCGCTCCCAGCCGGGCTGGGGGGCTCTTCCAAAACCCCTGCGCTGGCTTTCTGGACCAGTTTCCCCATCAGAGCTTCTCCCAAAAGAGCTCCTGTGCTTTGGACTCGATACCCCGGGGTGGCAGGATGATGCCCCTGCAGCGGTGGCTTGGAGCCCATCTCCAGCATCCCCATGCAGTCGTTCCCTGCTGAGCCGGGTTGCTCCCTTCTCCCGCAGATCCAGCACCCGGTAAGCTGCCTGCCGCCTTCCAGTGGCACGGGACAAGCACAAGCACAGGAGGATCCGCCTGGGACGAGCGGGAATGGCCTCTCCAGCGCTTGGGATTTGCCACGCCGGGGAGCTCCGCACGTCCAGAGCTCGAGAGGAGCCCAAGTAGGACAGAGGAGCCCTCAGGTGCCAGGTAGGTGGTGGGGACCCGGCCACCCTCTTTGGGCAGGAGACACAAAACGGGTGCCCAGGGCATGCCCATAGCTCGGCACCAGCTCCGGGTGCTGATGGAGGATGCGCGCAGCCCTGGGGCGAGGTGCGTGGGGGTCGTCATGCCATAGCAGCCGTTCGTTTGCTTCTCATCAGCCCCGTCAAGGGACACACTAATGAGGAGCTCCCGGGAGGGGCGGCCGAGCGGCGGGCTCGGCCCTAATTGACGTCCTGCTGAAGGAAGGGTCCGTGCCAAAGGATCAACCCAACACCCGCCTCCCACCGCTTTGTGCTGAGGTTGATCTCCTGTGCCAAGGGTGGGTGATCCCGGTGCCGCTGCCTCATTCCCTGGGAAAATCCCCTCTGGTTTCCTGACGGTGTAAGGATGCTGGACATGTGCATGAGCCCACACCGTTTCTTCTTGCGTCTTAGCACCAAATCTAAAGCCTTGTGTGGTTTTTCAGGCCAGAAAAAAAATCATCATTTTTCTCCCTCTCACAACCAGCATCCGCAGCTTCGCAGCGAAGTCTGGGGCTGAACTTTTGTCCTGCAGACAGAGATGGCTTTAATTGTGTCCCCATAAAGCAGCTCAAGCTCTTCCCTTGAGGAAGGTTCACAAGGAAGCTGGAAAACAGGCCCTTAATGCCCTAAGAATTTTCCTCTCTTCCCCCACCCCATCTTCCCTTCCATCAACTTTTAAGCTCTTCCAAAAACTGCAGCCCTCTGCTTCTATACATTGATGGCAGGACAGGGATGCTGCAGCTTTGCCAGCAGCGCAGGGTTT
Source organism: Elanus axillaris (assembly GCA_026212715.1). Taxonomy (NCBI): domain Eukaryota; kingdom Metazoa; phylum Chordata; class Aves; order Accipitriformes; family Accipitridae; genus Elanus; species Elanus axillaris. The sequence goes on from JANZLQ010000092.1 coordinate 41,787,978, forward strand.
CCATTGAGTTATAAGTGGAAGCAAATGGTTTAAAAGGAAATTAAATTTACAGCTCTATAAAAAAATGCATTTTATTGCTTTGCCTGTCGTTCGGTAGAGGCAGGGAGATAAAGGAATGCTTTGCATTTGTCTCTTGCCTCGGAGGCCGGAGGCAAAGAGGAGCAAACCCACCAATCACGCAATGGCCGGGCGGCCGGATTCGGCCCCGGCTCCATGCAAGTCAGCGGCAAAAGCCCGGGAGAGGGATGCTTGGAGGTGACGCTGGCGGGGGGCTGCGAAGCAGGATGCTTCGTGCTCTTAAACGTTGGCTGGACGAGGCCGCGAGTTTGGCTTGGAGGGCACGTTCTGCCCTAAGAGGTTGAGCCAGATTCTTCCTGAAATCCCAGCTAATCGCGGCACTTTGCAAACATGTGCAACGCCTCAGGGTTTATTTGTGGGGAAACCTATAGTTCCTCTCTACGGTTGATTAATTAATCTTTTCCCCGTGTTATTGCAGCGCTGAGTGGGGAGCGTAGAATAAATGGCAATAGAATAGCTGCACTGGACATCTGCTAAAGCCAGTGCAGGAAATTCTTCAACAGAAACCAAAGGGAGAGGAGGGATTGGTGCCTTCGTGTTAAAAGCAGAGTGGCACAGGGCTGGCCAAGGAGCCGGTCTCGCCGGTGGGCACACGCCGGCTCGGCCACTGGACCCGTCTGTGCCGGCGTCCTGCCGTGTCCGACCAAGCTGGGAAGATGCTGCGGGGCAGGGGAAGGCGAAGGGCAGTGGCTCGTTCATGCGGAAAGCTCGCACGGCCCCCAGTGCAAATCCCCTGGGATTACAGGAGCATCCCGGGCTTGGATGCGGACGGGTGTGGGAGGAGCGCTCGGTGGCTCGGCTGGGCTCGGTTTGCACAGCGTGGCACCGGCAGCTACGGCTTTGGGGTTTTTGGACGTCACCATCGTCCCAGGAACGATCCTTCCTGGGGCTCCCAGATATAAAGGGACCCACCAGGAGCTGCTGGGGTCACATCTTTCCCCATCGCCACCTCGCTCAGGGTCCCAGCACAGGCTGAGGGATGCACCCAACAAGCCCATGTGAGGTGGGCGAAGGAGCTTTGCCTCTTCCAGCACCTCCTGAGCTACAAAGGGAGTGTGTGGAGGATCTTGGCCCTCCGGAGGAGGAACCTCCCCCGGCTCCAGCCCTCCCAGCTGTGTCAATAGAGAAGGAAGAAACAAAAGTGCTCTTTCTTCTCCCGTTGTTTTTGCAGAGGGGGACAAGCCGATGGCCGTTGCACTGTGACACTGGCTGCTGGGGACAGGCGTGTGTTGGGCTTGGCTGAGCTCTGCACACCCTTCTGGGAAACATTCAACAGCAGGGTGCAACGAAGGGAAACCCAGACAGTCTGCTTATATATATATATATATTTCCTTTTGCCCGTGACTTTGCTGAGAGCAGATCGTTAAAGGACAGAAGGAAAGAGGTTCTGTGGCCTTTCTCCAGACCCAATTTTTTTCCCTGAGCAGCATCCTCGCTGCCACAGGGCCCGGAGTGGTTGCACATCCCTGGGCTTGGCTGGGACGTTTCTCCCTTCGTGGCCGTCCACGCAGCTCCCACCGCGTCCACGCTGCCGGCTGCGCCCAGGCTCCCCGCCGCATCTTCTCCATCCCCACCTCCGAGTAACCTCCCTGGCAGGCTGTGCGTGCAACACAGCCCAGGGAAGGGAGGACCGAGGACATCATGGGGACAAAACCAGGGTCTGGCCGGTCCTCTATTCTCCATCAGTGCCTTCCAGGGAGCGATAGTGCAGGCTGCTTCTGAAGGGCTTTGTAAGACCTCAGCGGCATTCCGTGTTGATATCTCGCTAGAGCATCACCCTAATTCTGCCGTTCCTCCCGCGCTCCCGAGCACGCAGAGCTCGGCAGGACTTCGGAGCAGCAGCTCATCCCTGGAAAGCATCCTCTGCATCCCGCTGTGCCGCAGATCCAGGAGCCTCCCCATCGGCGCGGGTCCGAGACAATCCCAGGTGCAGGCAGCGGCGGCCACAGCTGCCGGCTGACCCTCTGCCGCGTTTCCTCCCCAGCGTAGCTCCACGGCAGCCTCTCCAGACCTGACATCAGCTGTGAAAACAAAAGAAGCTGCCTTCCTGCATGGTGCAGGAGATGTGTCCGGCTCCTCCGGCAAAGCCCCTGCCACCGCCGCGGAGAGGACTGGCAGCGTTGGGTGCATTGGGCGTCTCAGCCTTTGCAACGAGAGGCTGCCCAGCCCCGTTTGCCAACTGCTAAACATTGTATGTGCTTCTAGGATTGAAATGATAAAATGTGAAGTTAAGTCACCGTGCCTGTTCATTTTAAAGAGCCTTGGCTGAGAACAGCTGGGGAGAGGCTTGGAGGAGACCCCAGCCCTGGTGGGAACACAAAGCTCCCCCCATCTTTCTCCCCAGACCTGCTCCCACTTTCAAAACGCTTTAAACCTGATATTTGAGTATTCTCATCCCTCCTTTTGGCAGTGCTGCAAACCTAGAGCCGTCCTGCAGAAGAGGCCAGGTCCTGCTCATGTTTTCCACCTCTGTCGGGGTCGCGTAGCCCCGGCCAGGCTGCCGACACCAGGTCTCCCCGCACATCCCTCCTTTTGGTGCCACGGCTGGATTAATCCATGGAAGCTTCTTGCAGCCTTGGGGCTGGTGAGCATCTCGGGGGGCTTTGCTCCAGCTTAAACCTCGGGGATGTGGCAACATCTGTGGGCAAGAGCAGGGGACCCACGTCGGCTCTGCCCCAACCGGTGTGCGCCCGCCTGTGTCAGACTGGGAACAGCTGGTTTTTTTCTCTTGGATCCTCGTTTTCATCATACGCAACGATGGAGTTGGCGGTGGCACCGCTCCTGCTGGGCATTGTGAAATCCCTGATGCAAAGCCAGTCCTTTGGCCGTGCACATCCGTCGCTTTTCCGTAGGAAGCCCAACTCAATGCTCCGAGGATGAGTCATGCAGCGAGAAGATAAAGTGAAGTCGAGCAGAGCTATTCTGATTCACGCTTTGCCTTGAAAAGCAGCAGATTTATGCACAGTGTTTGCAGGGGCAACGCGATATAAATCAGCTGCTCTCCCATGTCGTCTCCATTGCTGCTGCTGGTTCCCACGCATATATCCATTTAAATCTCCAGGCTGACAGGGAGAAATCATTCCTGGCTGCTCCTGAGGCCAGCCCATGTGCCTTGGGCAGGAGAAGGGGAGTCCCAAAGAGAGGGGAACGATGTCTGTTGCTGGAAGAAAGCATCTTTCATCAAGTAGATACGTATTTTGGTGGCTTCTTCCCCGGTTGGATGATCCGGCCAGGTCTACCTGCTGCTCTTGACCCAACGGGGCCGTACATCTGTGATGGGTCACCGTCGGGGTGCCAAACCTGTTGTCCCCAGAGCTGTCCGGCCGCCTGCGTCACCGCGGCGGTGATGCTCAGAGGATGCACGAGCCGGGAGCGCCGGGGAGCCGGCGTGCCTGGGTTTGCAATGTGGCTCCTGATGCTCAGCCGGTTGTTGGCGACTGGAGCCAGGGAGAAGAAAACAATACGCGATTGCACTGCAATTAAAGAGCCTCCTAATTGTAGCGCTACATACGGCTCTTCCGCTGCTTTCTAAGTTTGGTGGCATAATTACAGCAGCAGGGTAAAGGCAGCATCTGTGTTCCCACCACGCCAAGCCCTGCCTTCCAGGGATTTTGGATTTGACCGTATAAATCCTGGGCTGAAACCTGGCATCCGATGAAAGGGAAAAGTAACCCCCAAGCTGTGCCTGGGCTTGGCCCTGGTGAGGCACGACGGGCAAAGTCCTCGCGTCCCCTGCAGCCCCCGCCGTGCTTGCTGGCCCTATCCTGGGGCAGAGGCAGGCAGCACATTTTCCTCTTTATAATGTGTTTTTTTGCAAAGCAGCTTTAAAAAAAAAACCAAACAAAAACCAAAGCCTCGCTCTGGTCGATCATTGTAACTCAGTTTAGAAACACGCGGCGAGGAAGATTAGAGGGTGGCTGGAGGGAAGGCAGGCTGGGTGTCAGGATGCTGGGACGTACCGGGAGCAGACGCGGGCGCGAGGGAGTTGTCTTCTCGCCGTGTCTCCATTTCCCCAGCTCGGCTCTTTTTTTGGGAGGACCTGGGACAGTGAACCCGCTTCCCTTTGGCTGATCTCAGCGCCGGCTTGTTGTTGTAGGGTTGCTTGCACGGGGTGGTTTGTTTTGGGAGCATCCTCCGGCACGCGAGGGGCACCGACCGCCCCGAGGAGACGGGCAGCGTGGGCATGGAGATGGGCAGCGGGGCACAGGCAGACTCCCAGACTTATATTCAATTTTTTTATATATATTTTTTTTTATTTTATTTTTTTTTTATACTGTGGGTTTGAGGAATCCTGAGATAAATGCCACTTTCAGTGTTAAAAGGAGGACGTCTTGGAAGGCAGGGGAGGGAAGCTGAATCGCAGCCTGTGTTTTCGGCTGGAAACGTGTCTCGGGTCCCGAATGTTTTCCATCACACAGGCGGGTTTGTGTGGGTTCACCTGGGCAGGAAGCGGCGGGGTAAAGCGATACCCCGCGGGGCGCGGGCGGCCCTTCTCCAACACCCCCTTTTCCTAAACCCGATAGCAGCCGGCGGCTGTTAATGAAATAAGCAGCCACTTTACGGCAGCTCTCGCACCATGTGCGAAAATTATTAGTTGCAGCGTTTTGCTGGAGAACGGAGGAAAAAGGAGTGGGGCAAATGAGAGATGCATGAAGTTATTTGCTCCACAGCCCCCATCCCCAACGCCGGCGTGAATATCCCACCCGGCTTCTCCCTGCAAATATCTCCTGCCCGCTCCCAGCAGCATTAAATCTCCAGGTGAAGGGAAAAAAACCCTCTTGGTCTGTGAATTCACTGTGAAAATATGCGGGGTTTAGTAATGTTGCATTAGCACTGGTTTGGTCGTTGCTAAATAGCTGAGGGAAATAAATAGTTTCCGGTGTCCATAGCATTAGGTATTGTCTGGGATGCTTTCTGCAGGGAGGAAAAGTAATCCCAGGATAAGCATGGCCCGTCAGACGGAGAGTGATGCCCCGACCCCTTGCCCTCTCTTATCCCCATCCGCCTGCCACTGGGGTCTGGAGAGGAACCAGTAATGAGTGGGTTTCACCCATTTTTCAGAAGCAAGATTTTTTTTTTTTTTTTTTTCAAATTGTCACTGGAAGAATCGGGTTTTCCAGCCAGGATATAAAAATACACATTTTTTTCCAGACTCCCAGAGGGTCGAGGGCAGGGGAGGTTGTTTTTCGTCATTCCTCCTTCAGTGGCCGAAGATGAGGAAAGGGATGAGACACACAGGAGCGCACAGAGCCTGATCTGCAGCGATGCTGCCCACCCAGACCGGGGGCAATGGCCAGACCCCCAGCCCATTTCTGTGCTTTCCAGCCACTTTCTGCTTGCAGCATCTCCTCACCGCTGGGATTCAGCCCTGGGAGCAGCTGAATCTGCATTTTCCCTGTGGGAAGGGCAGCAGCATCCTTTCCTCAGACCTGGTCTCCCTGAGACAACATCTTAAAATCTTCCTGCTCTGCCTGAAAACCATAGCCTGAAGCAGAAGGGAAATTCCTAGCCCTCGCTTTGCATCTTGCAAGCACATGCTAAGGAGGGATGTTGTCCCGGACCGGTACCCAGACCGAGGCAGCAGGGATGGGCTTGGACCCGGAGTGCTTTTCCACCTCACGCGGCACCAGCAAAAGGAAAATATTTGCAGGATGCAATTCTTCAACCTTCTGAAATATCCTCTGCTAATTTTTTTGACTGATGAAAGAAAAATACACCGGCGTGAGGAAGGGGATTTTGTCGCTCGGAGTGTCTCTGGAGAAAACGTGCCTCCCAAGCAAACAGAGACTGGGCTTGTCTGGACGATGAATATTGGCATTATTCGACCGCGCTCCCTCATGGATGGTGCCTGGTGAAAAAGAAAAGAAAAAAAAAAAAGCAGAAGAAATAGCACGGAGCCTCTCGGTGGATTTTCTCCACCTTGGTATCGCCTGGCTCGTGCTTTTTCCTGCCACGGCTGGGGCACAGGGATGTGTCCCCACATCTGCCACCCAGCAGCCGGACCAGCGGGAAGGGCTGCACGTGCCTGGAAACCCATCGGCAAAATGCTTTGCATTACTCGCCCTTTGAAGTTCCAGGCATGTGCCGGACTTGTGTTCGGCACCTGCAAACAAACCTGACCCGAGCAGTCGCCCAGCTTTGATATTTCATGGTGCGGGAGGATCTCCACAGCCCGGAGAGGGGCTGGAGGGGACTGGACACCCAGGAGAGACGAGAGAAAAACGCGGGTGGATTTTGATCCAGCTCCTCCTCACCCCACCAACCAGGGATGCACCAGCAAGGCGTGCAAATCCATCCCACTTTTATATCACTGGTGTTTGACACGTCCACATCCCGTTGGCAGGCAGAGGAGGACCAAGCTGCTCCCCGGCCATGTAACCCTCCCGACCGCCACTGGCATCTTTACGAAGCGGCTGATTGAAGTTCTCCATGAATGTCCTTCTGTTCACCAGCCTTTTTATAGCTCCGTGCGTTTTTCTTGGCCCTGAGCATTTCTGCTCCTGTTGAGAACAGAGAGCATCTCTTGGCGCCGGCGTCCGCAGCCAGCCGGGACGGGAGGGGGCTGCATCAGGGCAGCTTATTTTTTGGGGTCCCACTGCCCAAAATGCGATGTTCCCACCATGCCTGTGCCACTGGGGCAGCCAGTGTGTTTTGTAGCTTCTGTAGTTTTTGTCAGACAAGACAGAGCTCAGGGACCGTCCTGGTGGAGCTGCCGGTGATGCTGGAGTCTGAGCATCGAGCCCTTTCCTAAACCCTCACGCTGCGGTTTCCCGCGTGGCACATCCCTCCTGCTTCCCACGGGCCACGAATCCCAGGGAAACACCGTGCAAGGTGCTGAAGGCGGTGGCAAGCTTGGCTTCAGGCATCAGCTCCAGCCGGAGGAAGCCAAACCAGGTCATTCTCCACCAAAAATCACAGCAGCCCCACTCCCACCTCCCGTGGGTGCAGTTGCCCGTGGTGATGCGGTACCCACGGATGCATCCCAGCCCCACAGGTGGGAGAGGGAGCCTAAAGGAGGGGAAACTCCAAAATTCCCAAGCTGCCTTCCCTGCTCTCTGGGATGTGATTCCCTCGTCACAGGTGCTCCTCTTCCCCCCGGCCCATGAGCCGTCTGCTTCCCCTTTGGCGTGGGGAGCGTGGCACACATTCCACTGGCCAAGCAATGGAAAAATGTTCTGGAGCGGACATAAACCAAGGGCTGGGCAGCAAGGACCTGCTCCCGGTTGGTTTTTCTGTGGCCAAGCAGAGGGCATTACTTACAGAAAGGAGTAAATAGAGGCAGTAAATTAAGGGCATGGTGTTAAAATCCCCTCTTCCGCAGGGGCTGGTGGGGTCCCTGCAGCTGGAGGTCCCCGTGCCCCGGGCCGGCACGTTTGGGTCGGCAGAGGGAAGGTGTGCTGGGAGATGGGCAATGCACACCGTGCTTGCAGAGGTCAGGCTGCAAGCCCCGATGATCCCATTTGATCTGGGATGTGCCCCTCACCCGGGCGTCTGGGTAGGTGATCCCAGCTTGCTGCTCTGAAGCCTTCCAAGGCATCAAATGCCTTGGCTCCCGAGGGCAGGTGGCACCCAAAGCACATCCACGTAGCCCAGAGCATCCCATCGCCGGCGGAGTTCTGTGTGCCGGGGGACACAGACAGCACCCATGGGTCCCCCCAGCCACAACTCCAGCAGGGACCCGCCGAGTCTGCCTGTCCTGGTGAGAGACGTGCCAGTACGAGGCATCTCCTAGCCAGCCTTTGCATTTAGCTCAATATCTTGTTTGCTTTCTACTAGCCAAGCCAAGCAGCGGGGCTTTTGCAGGGAGAGTCTGGGGTTAAAGCAAACCTTGCGGTGGATGCAGTCTTGGGGTCTTGTGCACTCTGCCGGGTGTTTTCCAGCAAAGTCTGGCATGGGGCTGCTCCCCCCTGTGCCCTGGGTGTAATCAGATCCGTCCCCCGCCAAGCAAGCGTTTGTATTCAGAGCATTTTCTGAATGTTTTGCATTTGGGAGACTCACGAGGAATGTCTGCTGGGGAGGGCGAACAGCCTGCGAACCGGCGAGGCGCTGGTGCCCGGCACGGGCTGCGTTTCGGGGACCTGAGCCCCTTCTCCAGGGATGTCCCTGCTTGGGTCCTGCATCAAATCCCGCAGCTTCCCTGGTGCAAAAAGGCTTTTTTTTTTTTTTTTTTTTTTGGTGAAAAGAGAAACCACCGTTTTTACCAACGCCTTCCCGCTGCATGATCCGACAGGGATTGGTGTTCCATGGAAATGTCTCCTACCACAAGCCCCGAAATGGCAGCCAAAGAGAATTTGGGAGAAGGTGGATGCTGGAACAGCATCGCCGCGTCTCACCATCGCCAGCCTTCTCCTCCCTGAACCCCCTGTCCAAAGTTGGCACCGCGCCGGACGGCTGCTTGCAGACACCTTTGCTTCCCTCTGCAGGAAATCTCCATAAATTGCAAGTTGGCCTCTGCGCATCGCCTTATCCCAAGAGCTGGACCCCACCAGGGATATTGCTGCTGGGGGGGGGATGCCAAGTCCGCGTCTGCACGGCGTGGCCTGCCAGAGCCACTGGCTACTTTTATCTCCATCACTTGACTATTATACTTAATCAGGAAGGGGGATATTATAATATTTTTTTTAAAAATCCACTTTTCTTTTATACAGAGCAAATTATAATCACTTTTAATTGAAAAAAAAAAAGCTGATAATATTCTGAACCAAATTTCTGGAAGAGAATAATTAACAGTGCAATAAATCCCCAAAGGAAATGCTCATTAATCTTGTCTTTCAGAAGGAAATTTCAGAAGAGAGCTTATTTAAAACACTGCTAATAATTATAGGAAAGTTGACAGCTTAAAAGCCCCCAAATCTAGCGGCAGTCTCCTCCTATCAGATCCTCCAGTAACTAGTTCAGGCTGGACGGGAGCATCCCTGCTCTCCGGGCTGGGGTGACCGCTGCGGCCGTCGGGTACCACCAGGATGGGTGGGATTCTCCGGGATGGTGCCGGGGCGGGGGGATTACAAGGGATGAGGGGTCTGTGTCACCGGGAATGGCCTTGGGAAGGGCCCCCGCTGTGGATCTGTCTGCTGGAGCTCAGCAAGACCAGGGTCACTGGGGATCCCTGTGGTCAGCAGGATGAGACCTGCAGGATAAACGGCATTCCCGGTCAGTGATGGGGGCTCACAGCACCCCAATGGGGGAGGGCTGGACCCGTGCGCTCGCTGACGTGCATCCAGCCGACTCCGATTGAAGCCTGTGACGGCGTTAATTGGAACGAGCCAATTAATTTCACTCGGCGATACGTGTGTGCGTGCGTGTCTGCCCGAAGGCAGAACTGGCCAAATGAACGTGGGGCAGATTCGGATCTGCCAGAACCTTCCCCCCCACTCCATCCCCGAGCAGCCGCTCCGGCAGCCGTGCCGCCGAGCGAAGGGGAGGAGAAGGATGCCAAAAGGATAACGAGCTAAATGAGGCTTGGGTGAAAATACCGGTGATGTGCTCATTGCTCTCGGGTTTCCTGTCCCCGTTTGACCAGGGCTGGGAGCGGGAGCGGAGGGGAAGGCAGCTTGGAGCAGACCCAGGCTCTGCCGGGAGGAAGGAAATGTGATATTGGCCTGGGAATGGTGTCGTTGCCTTTGCTTTTTTGCTTTTTTCTTCCTTTTTGGGGGGGTCACGGAAAGCTAGGAGGGAAACGCAGAGCAGGGCCTAATCCCAGGAAAGTGGGGTGAGGGGGATACGGTGACGTGGGACACCGGCGTGCCATGCCCCGGCGATGCCCGAGGGGGTCAGCCGGGGCTGGAGACGGTCAAGGTGTTGCCGCTGGGCTGCTCTTCCCCAAATCCATCCTTTATCTGCATTTCCAGCACCACACAGAGTCGCTTCTCCCCTTCTTCCACCAGCTTCTCTTCAGCATCCCGTGCACAGGGGTGTCAATGGACAAATTGTTGGTAAATTTAAAGCAAGAGCGAGCAAGGGAGAGGCAAATTCTCCCGTTCGGCTTATGCAAATTCACTCCGCTTTGATAATGAATCTGCCTGGGTCACGCAGACCTGGGGAGATGGGGAGATTTCATCGCAGCAAGATTTAATACCTTTCCAAGGCCCCAGTGAAAGAGAGCACTTAATCCCACGCTTAATTTCATTTCTGTGCCTTAAAATACCGAGTGATGCCCTCACCTCGAAGTGAGGGCCTGGGCCTACTCAGCCATGCCGCGCTTCTCCAAAGAAGCCGGACAGCGGCCAAATTTTGGCAAAAAACTTGAGCGCATGCTTTGGTGCATCCCAGTCTCCGGCAGGATGCGGGCTGGTTGTCAGGGCACCCACAGGGTGATGTGGGATGGGCTGGTACCCAGAACCCTTCACACCCCCCCCGGCACCCAGTGGGACACCAATCCTTCCGATCTTCTGCTTTTATCACTCCAAATGGTGTCTGAGGAGTTAATTTTGATTTTTTAAATTTTTTTGCCGTGATCCTCTGCCCATGTACCACCCTGCCCCAGGCAGGTCCTGCTGTGTCGGGGACCCCAGGGGTTCCTGCCGTCCCCTCCCGCCTGCTCTTTGTCATCCGGAGCCATCATTTTCATTAGGCAGCTGCTCTGTACCTCGCACGCCTTTTATCTGCGTTCTGTTAAATGATCTCAAATATGTGATATGATAAAGACAAACAAACACCCGTTCAATTTAGTTCACCCTAATGCCAGACTCTACTTTTACCAAAGTAATTAAGATTAATGCAGTTGATAATTTAGGAAGTATTCTTAAATGTACCCTTCTGGCAGCATCTAACATGTAATTTTACCTTAGAAGATTTATCGGAGCACTTAGGTAACAGATAGTTCCTTAGCAAACAGGAGCATTTAGAAGGAAAATGAAAGATTAATATTTCTTAAATAAATGTCAAAATAAGTCATTCTTTCTTTCAGCCATACAAAGATGTTGCTGTCAGGCCAAGCCCCTCTGCCGATTCCCAGGGGAGATTAAACCCGCCGCAGTCTCAGGGAGGAGGTCTCAGATGTCCGATGCCGCTGGTTTTTTAGGGAGGCAGATGCTTTGAAGGGCTCCGCTCGCCCATGCCAAAGCACACCAGAACCAGGCCAGCCCCTTGCTTTGGGGGTGGGGGGAGTTTGGGAGCTGACCCTGACCTCGCCAGGAGCTCCGGCACCGCAGCGGGAGCAGGAGGATGCAGGTCCTGGCTCTTGCCATCGCTCCCTCCTCCGGGATGCACGGCCCCAGCCCACATTTCCCTGGGGTCGCTCCAACCTGGCAGCTCCCGGCCCCGCTCGGCACATCCCAGCTGCCTTTCCCGCTCCGCGATGGGCGAGAAGAAGCTGAGTTAAACCTCAGCAGAGCCTCACCGCTCTCTGTCACCAGCCATCCTATTTCCTTTGGAAAAGACTCAGATGCTGTTGGCCACGGCTGGGGACGGGACCGGAGCGAGCGTCCGTAGCTGACTGACACCCAGCTCCTGCAACCGCCCAGCCAGGGAATTTACAGGATTTGGTTTGCCAGGTCACCCTGATCCCTCCGTCCCTTTTCACGCAGACATCGGACTGGGGTGACCTCTCCCGTCTTCTCCTCTCCCTCCCCACCCCAGCCCCCTCCTCTGTGCCGTGTCCCATGGGGCATCCCCTCTGCCAGATGTGCAACCTCCTCCCACAGCGCCTCCGGCTCGGGCGGCACAAAGATTTGGGAGGGACCTTGGGCACGGTGCCGAGACACCGGCTCCCAACACCCCCACATCTTGCGGGGAGCCCAGGGAGCTGCCAACCTTGGCCGTGCCCGCCCAGGAACCTGCCCTCCTCCACTATTTTGCATTATAAGCCAAGGAAGGGTTAGGACTGTTTGCAAAATCTGGATCCTGAGCAAAAGTTGGATTCTCACCAGCTTGGAAATTCAAAGCTGTTCGAATCCAGAAAATCAATTTGGACCATCGTGAGCAAGAAACAAACTTTCTGAATAACCTTCCAACTTCTCCTCGGGCCAGAAAAATCTGCTGGAAACAACCTCTTGCCCAACAGAGCCAGACCTGACCGTCCAGGACCGCGCGTGTGTGTGTGTGTGTGTGCATTGCACACCCCCAGCAGCTTTCCCAGCCCCTCTTACAAGGTTCTTTTCAAGCTGTCGGCACCAGGGCTCAGCTCCTTCCCGCTGCCGTTTCTGCCCAAGGGTTGCTCCAGCCTTTTCCCAGAAAGACCCTCTGTCCATCCCCAGACTTGCCCCTTTGGTCCTGGGCAGTGCCCGGGCATGGGGCCAGCCCCGGTCCCTGGTCCCAGCCTCCCTCCTTGGGGACAAGCGGGGACCAGGGCTGGTAAGGGGGGGTGTCACATCCCTCCTGGTGAGATATTCCCACCCGCTGCATCATGCCCAGGCAGGAACCAGACCCCTCATCCTGCTTTTCTCTTTATTTGCCTGGGAGATGGGTTAATGTCAGAACAGGGTTCAATGAGTCTGGATACAACCCACGCGCTCTTGGGGAGCAGCGAACGTGGGTTAACTCCAGGCTGGACCTGGGGCTGGCAAGGAGGTAACAGCAATCCCTTAAAATCCCTGCCTTTTCCCAAACCGGGGAAAAAGCACCTTTTTCCCAGCTCACTCCCAAGGTGTAATGTCGGCAAGCGCTGTTTCAGGAGCGTGGCCTGATCCGGTGCGGTACGGGATGGAGATGGGTGGGAGGTTGGCTGCTCCTCCACCCCTGCATTGAGGCATTGATGGTCGGGGATGGCACGGAGCTGG
>JANZLQ010000092.1:41800800-41819535 GCA_026212715.1 Elanus axillaris
GAGCTGGGGGGGGGGGGTGGTGTGGACCTGGCCTCATCGCTGGATGCAGGATCAGGCCTGGCTGGCAGCAGGTTGGCAGCTGCCCCACGGCTTCTCTCGGCACCTGCCGGCAGCTGGCCGGTGCCCTGAATGCGCCCGGTGCTGTGGTTTGGGCTTTGGCCATCCTCAGGTCTCCCCTTCCTCCTCCTCCTCCTCCTCCTTACACCGTCCCTCGGGGCCGTATCCTGACCGCGGTTACAATGAGCCCCTGCAAGGTGTCGCGTCTGCAGGAGCCCAATGGGTGGAGGCGGTGGCCGGGATGCAGGGGATGGAGCTGGGATGCAGGGGATGGAACTGGGATGCAGGAGAGGGGGAGGTGGGACCTCATCTCCATCCGTGCCTTCAGTTTCCTCACTCCCACAGCACCCTATGGCTACACGCCTGGCCAAAGCCACCCACTCGCGGGGACCCGGCTGGGAGTGGCCGTGACGGGGCATTTTGGGGTGGAAACCCCTCCTTTTGGCGGCCGAGCGCTCCCCACACGCTGCAGTGCAGGCAGCCAAGCCAAACACAGATTCCTGACATATTTTTCTCTTTCCTTTGCAGCCAAGAAATTCATATTTCATGGGAGGTGAAAGTGAGTCCCGGCAGTAGCTGAGCGGCGGAGGGTGCCAAGGTACGGGCCAGCTGACAGCACAGGGTCGATGCTATTTTTGGGAGCCAGACGCTCTCCTCATCCCGGACAGACTCTGGGGATGGCCCCGGCCTCCCCAAGTCCCGGCTGCAGGGATGCTCGGGGACATCCCCGGCTGCTTTTGTGGCCCCCCCCCAGCTGCCCGGCCGTGAGAGGCAGAAAGTTTAAAGAGGTGCTGGGCTTTGAGAAGGAGCCACTTCACAACGAGAAGGGATTTTTCCCAGCCCCAGCCAAAGCTGTGCTGGGTAGGATCGACTCCCCTGGGTAGGATTTAAATCCTTTCGGCAGTGGTTAAGTGCCCCTTTTTGCGGCCAAAACCCCAAAGCGTGTTCAGAGCCACCCCTGCGTCTCGTGGAGCTGGTAAAAACCCGTAGAGCCGGGGGGTTTCTTTGTGGGGACCCCCCCCATGCCCCCGGCCCAACCCACCCGCCCACTGCAGCGGAGGATATTTGCCTGGGTGATGCCACCCAGCCGGTATCTTGATTTTTTTTTTTTTTTTTCCCTTCCACCCACTCCCACACCCCTCCCTGAGCTGCCATTGCCGAAACCACAGTGCCTCCGGCCACGATACCCACCCAGATAACAGCAGCCCCATCCCGGGATGGTTGTTTATTCACCTTGCAGGAGCAGCCCACAAGCTCACCTGTGCCAAACCCCAACCGGAGCCGCGGCACCGGGACCCCCACCCCAACCGGAGCCCCTTTCACCCAGCCCCGCACGTCTCCCAGCCCCGTCAGGGCTTCGCCGGATCGGGCACTGTACATAGAAATAGCAAGAACAGTCCCTGCCTTGCTAATCTCAATAGACGATACAAAGAGCAGATAGGCGAGGGGAAGCATTATCGGGCCTGATTTACAGATGGAGGGCTGAGTCACCGTGATTAACTGACTTACCCAAGGTCAGGAGAGGGAGAGGCCGAGCCGAGCGCTGAACCCGGCTCTCCCGAGTCCCCCAGCGAGGCCATCCCTCCGCTCCCCGCCACGGGGAAGGAGTTTTTCCTTCTACCTGGAGCGATGCCCGGCTGAGCCGTTTCAGCCCCCTTGTCCTCCTTTGCTTCAGCAGCTGATGAGGTTTTCTTGTTGGGTGTTGGGGTTTGGGCTTGTTTTTTTGGTTTTTTGCTATTCAACAACTATTTTGTTTCTGCCGGAGCAGGGTTGAGCCCCAGGGAGATGCTTCACCTGCTGCTGCCCTGCCCGTGGTGGGGACATGGTGGTCCCCTCGGTCTTCATGGTGTGGTCCCCATACAATGTCCCAGCCAAAATGCAAAGCTTCAGCATCCTGCTGCTGGGATTCACAGCTCTTCTCTCTTGGGAAGGAGATGCTGTCAGGGCTGGGGGTGACGCAGTTCCCTGGGACGTGCATGCCGGGCCAGCCCTGAAGGAATAAGGGGATTGGGAAGTGCTAAGGGGCTTAGGGAGCACAGGCAGCCCACGGGGACCCTCGGCTCTGCCCCTGGCTCTCGGGGTGTGAAGAGTCGAGCCCCTTGGCTCCGGGTGCCGGAGAGCCGGGGCGGTGAATCACAACCTGTCTGGCGTGTCGGGGCTCCTGGCAGGATGGGACCTGCCCCACGGAGCGGCAAGCTGGGCTCTCTGCCTTGCCAGCCAGGCTCCTGCCATCACCGCTCGGCTTGTCCCTGTGTCCCCAAGCCGCTCCGGGGCCGCAGGAGGCTGTGGGTGGCCCCGTGTCGGCCCCAGCGTGGGAGGATGCTCCAGGGATGGGCGAAAGGGCTGAGCACCTGGCAGGGCACGCAATTGCAGGTGGGGATCACTCTCCCTGCAGCCAAGCAGCCTGGTAATAAATATCACATGCTTTTTTAAAAAGCATAACCTTCCTTTGCCCCTGTCCCATCCCTTTCCACCTCCTCTTCCAGGAGTAGAAACATAAAAACCCAAGAAGTAATGCCAGCGGTAACCCAAAGAGGAGCCTGGTCCCGTGGGCAGGCTAAGGAGTGGGCTGAGAGCCTGTGAAAAAAAATGAAATGTTCCATATTTTCATTTTATCCTGGGTTTCCCATCCTGCAAGGGGTGAAGTATGTTTGGGCTGGATCTGTAAACCCTCTGGTGATGGATGCAGGCAGCCACCGGGGGAATATTGCTTTAAATCAAGACGCCCAGCCCTCCTTATCGAACGCCCCATCGGGAGCAGCACTGGCTGAGCCTCACCGAGAAGCCCCAGGTCTCTGTGCCGTGCGGCTCCCAAGGCTGCCGTGCCATCGAGCCCCACCGCTGGATCTGCAGACGGTGGCCACAGCCAGCGGGAGGGACCCCCACCCAGGGACACGGGACCCCCAAGCCCCGGCACAGGGACCAGCGTCAGGGTTTTGGGGAACAAAGCCCTAATTTACGCCTTGCCCTTATCCCCGTGTGCTGGCTGTCATTTGCATGGGATAAATCTGTGCCCATCTCCTGCCCAGGCTCTGCCAGCGTTGCCGGGCAGCCCGTCACGGCACATGGATCCTCTTCGTCAGCGGGACGGTTCTGTGTGCCACCGGCTCCGCTTTCCCCATCTCCATCACTCTGCCAGCACAGGGAACACGGCGTTTGTTTCTCCCGGCGCTCAGCACTAATGCACCAGCAAACCCCAGACCTTGCCATGCAAATCCTGCAGCTTTACGGATACGCAAACGAGCCTTCCCTTCCAAAAAAAAAAATTAAAAAAAAAAAAAAGGGCTCCTTTATGTGGCTGAAAGAGCACAACTGTGATAATGTAGCGAGCGCTGGCCTTGGGTATTTTATCTTGGCAAGGAGCCTTTGCAAATTTAAACACCAGCAAACAGGCTTCACAGTTGTGGCTGGAAGCGGCATAAGTGGCGCATTGTTTTGCAAGCAAAACCCCTGCATGCCAAAGGGCCGCGTGTGAGCTTTGGCCAGCGCGTGGGGAGCGAGCACGATAGGGTCCGGCCGTATCAGCCCGGCATTCATTTCACTTAGCAGGGTGTGAAATTGTGGAGGAATTCGAGCCCAGCAGCTGGAATCAGAGCGGGGACCCCGGGGAGCCCCCCCAGGCTCACCCCACTGCATTGCCTTCCTCTCCCTGCAAGGTCTTGCCGTCTCTTTGCAGAAGGAGCGGCTTGGATGCAGCCGTGCCTCTGCTATCTCTCTATATACACGATAATATTATTAACGCATATGTGCTATAGCGGCATCGCGGAGCACTGGGTGCTCACCCTGGCTGCTGGGCGCATGCAAAGCATCAAATGCGAACTGAGAGACGCCCCGTGCGTGCTCCGGAGAACCCGAATAGATGCAGGTCGCTCCCCTTTTCTTGCAGAAATTCTCATTTTCCGCTCAGATCGCCGCTGGGCAGGGATGGCGAGGCTGTGCAGCAGGGAGTGGACCCCGAATGGGGCTGGGGAGCTGCAAGAATTACAGGAGAAGACTAATAAGCTGAATTTCATGCTTCCTTGCAGCCAGGTCACCCCCTCCCCAGCTCCCAGCAGTATCATGCCTTTGCCCCAATGCAGCAGACAGTAAAGAGCCTCCCTAGTGAGGGAGGAGAGAGAAACCCTTTCTGTTTCCAATAGGCTTTTAAAAAGACACTCTCTGAAACAGGGAATTACTCTTCTTTTTAATATATCATGTGTCTAGGGCTAAAATCCTGGTGGTACCTTTTAAAAGGCTGCGCTTGACTTGTGCTCCATGTCTAATGCCCCGAGGTCCTGTATTGTAAAATCAGCTGGTAAATTCAGGGCTTAGCTTTTATGCTTTCACCTACTTAACAGTGTCTAAAATAGAGAGGGCAATTTGCGGGTGGTGTTAAAGTTAAGGCAGAGGCAGCAGAAGCTCAAATCCTTTCGCCGGTGGTTTTAGAGCAATGGTCTGGTGGAGGGGCAGCGAGGTCGGAGGGATGCGGTGGACGGGGGGGGAATCAAGGTGCAGCAAAAGCCTTTTGCTGCACACCCCGACCTCATCGTCCCTCCAGCCGTGGGAGCCGGGACATGGGGACATGGGGACAGAAAGCCCTTCCCAGGACGCCTCTCCCAGCCTTGGCCCGACAGCCCTTCCCGCTAATCCGTAGGTGGAGCTCTTCTGTCATCTTTTTCTGCTTATGTTGCTAAGAAGTAACCCAGAAATAGCTTCCCTGGGAGGAAAAAAGTGCCTCCCTCAGCAGCTTTTGCCAAAGGTGAAATGCTCCGAGCATCCTTTGAAGAGCCAAAAGCTGGAGGGCTTCACCCTGGGGCTGCTCGGGGCAGGGGGGGGTATTGCACTGCCCCTTCCTCCATCCCCTTCCCCACCGCAGTGCCAAGAAAAGACGCCAAAACACTTCTCCTCCCAGCTGACGGCCACCTTTTCTCTCTTTTCTCCTCTTTTTCAGGTCTGAAACGATGCAGCAGAGCCCCGCCGGCGCTCGGGACCCCACGCCGCCCCGGCCCCGGGGAGCCGCTGCCCCTCTCACCACCCCGGTGCCCATCAGTGGAGGACCATGCCCATGACGGAAGGACGGCAGCTCACAGCGGGACGGGAAAACGGGGCTTTCTAGCCTTTCCCCCCTCCTCGGTATCATGACTGGAGAGACCCAGCATGTTTACACCATCGGCGATACTGAGGCCGGCCCCAAAGACCCCGACAAGGAGTTTGGCTTTGAAGGCTGCGGGGAGAAGGACGGGAAGGTGCTCGGCGGGGAGGGCACGTCCCCCTTCCCCGGCCCCAAGGACAAGGAGCCCCACAGCCAGCGGGAAGCCGTGATCCGGCCACAGCAAGCTGGGAAGATCGACTTCAAATCCCTCCACCGCAAACCCAAATTTGGCAATGAGGGCGCGTGGGGAGAGGTCAAGGGCAGCCCCCAGTCCCCGCCGGGGAAGGGTCGAGCCCGCGAGCGTAGCCGGCGCTCCGGGAAGGGCGAGCGGGGCCACCACCAGCTCTACCGGCTCAGCATCGCCGGCGCCCGGCCGAACCCCACCATCGGCATCGCCTATCCCCAACAGAAGGTTACCCCCCCGAAGAAGCCGGAGGCGAATCACGGCCCCGTGGCCGGCAGCTACCGCTTTCACGTGCCCAGCATCCCCCAGCGTGAGGCCGAGCTCCGGCAAGAAGACCTCGGCTTCGGCCGCTGCTTCCCCGATGCCGCCGCTGGCCGTACCTCCGCCAACTATACCTCACAGCCCGCTCCCCCCCACGGCCCCAAAGGGCAGCCCCCCGCCGCCGGCATCCCCCTCAAGAGCTCCGGCACCAATGGGCAGCTACATTATTTAGAGTTTCAGGCGAACAGGGCCGACTCCTGGCCTTCTCCGGAAAAGAGCTTTGCCGGTGCTAGCTATGGGATCTCGGTGCAGAAGCCCAGCTCTTTCCCCGAGGGCGGCAAAGCCAGCACCCACGGTCTGGGGGCTTTGCCGTGCCAATACCCCTTCCAGCTGCTGCACGACTCGGGGAAGGAGCCGTACCGCAGCGACGCGGGGAGCCAGGACTACCTGGACGTGGGGATCGCCACCGGCCAGCTGGCTCACGGCACCTTCGCCTTCCACTCGTCCTCCAGAGAGTGGCAAGAGGAGACGCTGAGCAGCAGCCCCTACGAGAGCGTGTCCGCCGAGGGAAGGCTGTACGGTTTGCCCGTGCCACCGCCGCCGCCACCACCGTTCCTGCACCCACCGCCACCGCCAGCCCCGCACCACGGCCCGCTGCCGTGCTGCAAGAGCAGGAGCGAGCATCCCGCCGACACCAATGGTGCTCTCTCGTCGTCTGGTGCTATCGACCAAAACCCAAGCACTTTCCAAGAAAACCAAGCTGTTTTTCCGTCTAGTTTACACTCGCCTAGTATGCCAAAGCCAGTCGGTAAGAGGCAAGCCTCAGCGAAAGACAGTGTCCCCAGCCCGCGGCTGCTGGTCCAGAGCAGCCCTCTGAGAAGGAACATGCCACCAAACTCTCTCTCCCAAGTGCACTTTCAGAGCAAAGCCTATTGCAGTTCCCCCGCGGGCAGCGCCAGCGCAGGATCCGTGCCTTTCGAGACAAGCATTCCCACTACGGCACCCACCCACCCCAGGCTTGTGCAAGCTTGGGAAGGTGCCACTAAGGCGTTTTCTCCCATGGACCAGAATTCAGCACCTTATTCAAACCCTGTTGGAAACCAGTTCTCATTCGAGTGCCAATCTGGCCCCGAGCAGAGGCAGCACAGGCAGAAAAATGCCAGGATGCCTTGGCAGCAAATACACCTCACTTCTGCAATGCCCGGTCAAAACAGGCTAGAGCTGTCGAGACAGATCACCAGCCAGAAGCTCCCCTTCCCCCTGGGCACGTCGGAGTGGCAGGGGAGCGGGAAAGCCCAGAAAGGGCCCCCTGTCAGTAACTCTCCCGGGTATCACGGCAAAAAGCTCTTGTCCGGAGAGAACCTCGGAGTCCAGAGGGGAGACCCCAACTCAGCGAGCGCTTTCTCTTTCGAAAGCGGGAAGGAGCCGGGGTCTCCTGCCTGTGATTCAAGAAGCAAAGCCCTCTTCTACAGCATGGGTCAAGCAGGTCCTCTTCCTCCTCCTCCTCCTCCCTCAAGGAGCTCGTCAGGCTCAGCGCTGGTCCTGCCGCCGTCAGCCTTGGTGGCTGCCTCCCCTTGCGAGTCCCCGCTGCCGTCCCCTGTCCCCAACCCCACCTGCGGCAGCACTTGCTCATCGCTCTCCCCCATGTCCAGCAGCCCGCTCAACCCCGGCTTCGAAGACAGCCAGATGTCCGGAGCACTGACCCCCTCTCCCTTCTTCCAGCACCCCTGCCATCCCAAGGATGGCAACAAAACCTTCCACCCCTCCGACGTCCTGAGCTCCAGCTCACTTCATTACCACGCCCCGGACTCCGTCAAGTCCTTCCACTTCCCTCCTGATGCCCTGAAAGACGACAGCCTCCTGAAATGTGCCCCGGCGAGCCCGTTCCACAAACCCAGCGTGGAGGTGGCCAAAGGATGCTCAGATGGGCTGGATGGGGAGCAGCCTCCGCCGCCGTACTCCTCCCATCACTTGCTGGCCAGCTCACTCAGCAGCGCCAGCCTGGACCAGCTGGACGTGCTCCTGACCTGCAAGCAGTGTGACCAGAACTACAGCAACCTCTCCTCCTTCCTGCAGCACCGCCAGTTCTGTGCCTCCCATCCCGCTCCCCAGGGAGAGGGCAAGGATGCTCCCCGGGCAGCCGAGGGGCGGAAAACGCTCCCCCCGGAGCTCCCCAAGCCCCCCGGCCTGGGGCTCTCTCCGGACCCCCAGGCGCATTTGTTGGCGTTAAACAAGAGTGATGACTTCTTGCTGGATGGGGAAAGCAAGAGCGAGGGCAAGGAAGATGCTCTGAAGGGCGGCCTCTTCAACGGCCTCACCACCAGCTCCCTGCCGCTCACCGCCTCGGACCTGGACATCGACGACGCCAAGCTGGACAGCCTGATCACCGAAGCCCTCAACGGTCTGGGGTACCAGTCAGATAACCCAGAGATTGACAGCAGCTTCATAGACGTGTTTGCCGATGAGGAGCTGACGGGCATGAAGGCTGCCGGCGGGGGGATGTCCCACAAGGCAAAGGAAGCCCTGGCCTCGGAAAGCAAATCAAAGCAGGCAGCAGCGGAGGAGAAGGCAGCAGGCCAGCCCAAGGCTGGCTATTTTTATGAAGATAGCCACCCGGCTGGGGAGCAGGCGAAGAGAGGAGCAGGAAAGCAGCACCTTCACAAGGGGAGGGCGGCGCGGAGGTTGGCAGCACAGGAGCCGGATCCCGGGGCAGCGGGAGTGCAGAGGACAGCGAGGCTGCGGGCGGGCAGGAAGAACAGCGTCCCACCGGCCAACACCTCCTCCAAGTCCACCTCCAGCCAAAAGCATCCCAGGAAGCTCAGCCAGGAGCCTCCAACGAAGAGTGAGTTGGGGCCGGGCATTGCCACCAAGAGCTCCAAGCCACCCCGATTCTCCATGAAGGAGGTGAAGAAGCGGAAGCCCCGAAGTGGGACGTGGAGCAAGGAGCTCATTCACAAGATCGTGCAGCAGAAGAACAAGCTCCACAAACTGCAGGTGAAGAGCAGCAAGCAGGCGCAGTTCCCCCAGGTCACCGAGAGGCTGATGCCAGCCGCCAAGGAGGGCAGGTTTCGGGAGTATGACTACGTCTCCGATTCAGATGATGATGGGGCAGAGTGCAGCAAGGTCCGGGGAAGAAAGAAACGTGGCACGGGATTCATTGGAAGGACCAAATACAGCTTTAGCAAGAAACGCCCTGAAAGAAGTGAGGGAGTCAAAGAGAAAGACCCAGCCTGGAGCTACAGCCGGAAAAGGGGTGGTCAAAAAAGGGAGACACAGGAGCACGGTGGGGTCCCGAGCCAGAAGGATGCTGAGAAAGAGGATTGTGCCGCCAGAGTCCGACGACGGAGCAGCCAGTCATCTACCAGCAGCAACCACAGCGGCAGCGTGCGCAGTGAGATGGGCACGAGCCCACCCCACGCTGATGGGGCTGGCTCGGGCAAGGAGAAGGGAAGCACGCGGAGGAGGAGGCACTCGGGCAGCCCGGCACGTGCGCCAAGGACTCCGCTCAGCCTTCCTGAGGACAGGAGCCCAAAGAAGAGCCAGAAGAGCAAAGAGAACTTTCCCAGGGGGAGAAGGCGGTTTGGCTCAGCCAAACCTTTGCTAGCAGGCTCCAGGACATGTCCGAGTACTGAACCAGACGTTGCTGCGACGGACTGTGCAAAGGAGGAGCTGTTAGCACAGCCCCAGGAAAGGCAGCTGCCCAGCACGACCGCCTCGGGCAGGAGCCCCGTCGGGCTCTCCTGTAAGGAGGGTGCAGAAGAGCCCAAAGGAGCAGCAAAGCACAGAGGTGAGGCAGGAGAATCCAGCCTGGAGGCTCAGGACTCACCTGAACTGGCCGTGGTCAACCAGAGGCATCAGTTTGCCCCTTTCACGAGCGACGGGCTGAAGTACCGTGCAGAAGAGTTAATTGCTCCATCCCACGGCGGTAACAAAGCTAGTCCTGGCAATGTGAGTGCTGCCTACTCAGAAGCGGGCATCAAATATTTGAAGGCACACGGGCTCTGTGACGGTCAGAAGGACTATCCCGCGCCGGTTGCCCCGTACGGGGGGGATGCAGTGGGGATGATGCTCGCCGCCAAGGCAGCCGATCCGTATGTCAGCAGCGACAACACGTTTTTCGATCCCAAAGGCCTTCCCAGTCACTACGATGAGAACCTCTTCTCAAAGCCCCCAGCGTTGGGCTCCTCGCACATGGATGACATGTACTTATGCCGGGACGACATCAATGCCAGGTCCTTTGAGCAGAAGCACGCCAGCATCTCCCCCTATGCCACAGAAACGCCACAGGGCAAGGTCTCCTCCCCTCTCAGCTTCGATTCCTCTTCAATATTTGGAGAGCTTCCTGTCACCGAGTTTGATCCGCCACTGTACGAGAGCGTTTCTGCGAGCAAGGATGGTTATGTGACAACGTTCACCTGTCCCAGCAATCCCCCCAGCAAGCCGCTGCAGTTCGAGCAACCGTACCCACCATTCATGCCAGAGAAAGACTGGTCCCTCATGGAGGAGGTGGCTCCCATGCTGCCAGAAGACATGACCGAGTTCCACGGCCTTTCAGTGGAGAAGCCACTAGCCAAGAAATTCCCCGAGGAAGGACCTGTCCCCACCAGCCAACTCTCCCTGCCACTGCCGGACAGGATAACGGATTATAACGTGACTTTTATGAACAACATATCAGACGATGAGCTGGAGATCAAGCGATTAGTCACAGAGCTGGAAAGTCAACTGCAAACCAGCAAACTGGGTAACGAGGCATCTGTCGCCCTTCAGAAACCTGAGCAACACGTTGCTGCCCATCTGCGAGGACAGGCGGCCGAGCAGTTCCCACCACTGCCGGTCGAGCAAGAGACACGCCATGAGAAAGGACTGTTTCTGACAGACGAGCTGGGCAGTTCAAGCCTCTGCGTTGGGGAGAGGCTGGGAGGCGAGAAGCCGGCCGTCACGAGCGCCCGTGGGAGTTACGAGAGAGCCAGGGAGCCCTGGCCCTGCCCGGTGGAGCTGGGCTCACTAGACACAGGGATGTGCACACCAGCCCCCCTCGCCGTGGACCCTTTCTGCTCCAGAGACAGTGGTGAGCAGCTCCAGGAGGCTGCGACTGCCAAGGAAAGTGACCCTGGAAAGATGGAAGATGGGTCTTCCTCCAAAAGTCTACCTGGCTCACGTGTGCCAGACCAAACAGAGGCTCCTGTCTACACAGACCCCGTGACAAAAAGCCCTCCTGTTGTCACTGACTCCATGTTGGCCAAGACCCTGGAGGCAGCTGAAGCGACCAAAGATCTCTTGCCATCCCAGCGTGGTGCCAAGAGCTTCCCTGTGCCGGGGAAAGCAGACGAAAGCCTCGCTGATTCTGCAGAGCTGGAGAAGTTTGATGCACATCTTCCAAACTGTAAACCTGAATTTGGCTTTCAGCAAGGTCCCAGCCCAGCCTTGGATCTCGCCTTTTCGCCTCACATCAAAGATGTCCCAGATACAGAAGAAAGACCCTTAAGCAAGCCTGAGTCACCCAAAATGGCGAAAAGTGCCATGGACTTCAAAGGGGATGGTGGTGGGTCTGCATTGATGGAAGAAACGGAGGAGAGGAAGAACCCCACCGCCTATCCGGCCCCCGGACCCGGTGACAAAGCCAGCAAGCAAAAAGTGCTACTGTTTGATATGCTGAGTCTGCCCAAGGAGAGCGACTGCGGCTCCCGACAGGCGCTGGCTTCCCAGGAGACGGCTGCCAACCCTCTGCAGCAGCTACAGCTCTTCGTTGCCCGAACAGTGAAGAGCAATGAGGAGGAGCTGTTGATGCCGTGCTTCCCCATGCTGCTTGCTTCCGCTCACCCCTCTGCCACCACCCGCATCCAGCTGGAACAGAAAGAGGAGAGTGGCAGTGCCTTGGAAGGGGAAAATCGGACATACTGCCCTGCCCAAGGGGAGGGGAATGTCCCTGCTGGAGGCAACGCGGAAAGTCTTGCAGCCCCAGCGAAAGAGGCTGTGCTTTTCTCCGGTGGATGCGAGCAGCTGGAGTCATTTGGTGCAATGGGCTCTTACCGTGCAAAACAATCCACATTTGTGAAGCCAGAGCTGCAAAACAATGTAACGGAGCTGCAGCACTTAGCAAATGAACACGCAGAGCCAAATGACATTAATATCCGTGCAGATGGTGTTTCCCAAGAGCGTAATGACCTCTCGCCACTCAAAAACACAGCGGTGACCCCGCTGCCAGGGCAAGAAAAGAAAGCTGATCAGCTCATGGAAGAGCAGGAGCAAGATAAAAACAAAGCGACCTTGGTATTTAAAAAACATGAGCAATCCCATTTAAGCCGTACTTTGCTCAACAAAGAAACACTGGGCAGTGCAGTAGCAGAGAGGCTGGGAAGGAATCAGGCGGGGCAGGAGGCACAGCCCCTGCACAGTGCTTCTGTGAGTCCCACCAGCCCCCCCGCTCCCTCCGAGGAGGATCTCCACCAGGATCACTGCTTGGTGCCAGAGACGAAAGCCGGTGCAGTCAGTGCAAAGGTTCCCAGAGAAGGAAATGGCAAGAAGAAGTCCCTCAATGGCTGTCATTACACAGGCGAATCTCCGGCCAGCCTGCCCTTGCCGACCAATTTTTCTCCCCCCAAATGCTTGCAAAGCGGTGGGGACGAGGGAGGAGAGGTCCCCAGCTTCGGTACTCGGCTCTCGGATGAGAAATACGGCGCATCCCCGCTTAACACATCAAGTTCCTTCGTCATGAAGAGGTGTCCTCCTGAGGCCAACAGCCATCGCATCCGTCACCCCACCATGAGCCCGGTAGAGCAAGGGACGTGGAAAAGGGCACCCACCTTTCCCCATTCGCTGCATCACTGTGGGGCCATGCCAGCGGAAGCGGTTGAGGACGGTCACCATCACCTCCCTGATGGCATTTTGGGTAACTACGGACCGCCTGAAAGAGAAGGGACGGCAATACCCTGCGCTCTGCTGCACACAGATGGTCTGGTGGGCTCTGCTTTGGAGGTGGATGGTCCCCAGAAACCACACGGGAAGGACTGCTCTCTTCCCTGCTCACCACCTTTCAACCAGAAGGGTGTGGGGAAAGAGGCACCCGAAAGCGCCAGTGCTGTGCTGTCAAGTTCCCATTTTAAAGCAAGCCAAGCATGCGCCATCACAGATACAGTCGTCAACTCCACTCCTCCAGAAACCCAAGATTACCCAACCCAGCCCACAATGGATCTTCTGCCGATCAGAGAGAGAGAGGTAAACCTGAATCAAGAGAACAAGCTTGAAAGCTGCTCTGATGATGGAAATAAGCATCAAAGTGAACCAGAGGCTTTGTCCAATGGTTTTCAGGTGCCAGCGGCTGTCAGCAGAGGTCTTGCAAGGACTGGAGATCTTGGTCCTGCCGAATTAAATAGCCACGAGTTTTCAGAGGCAGCAGAGGTGAGACTTGGTCTTTCCAAAACCACAGAGCGTGGAGGAAAGAGCTTAAAAGGGGAGAAATCCAAAAGCCATGGGGCTGGAGAAGCTGGGAGTTCTGTGTTAAACAGTGTGGGCCAAGGAGAGGGCAACACACCTAACAGTACTCCAAACCCTTCCCAAAATGAACTTTGCAAAGAAAAGAAGCCAAATGGGCTCCCGGTGACCTGTGACATTTGTTCAGCCACTTTCCGGTCCAAGCCTGGCCTGACCAGGCACAAAGCTGTCAAGCACCAGGTGAAGAACAGTGGCATACCACAGCCCAGCAAGACTCCCAGGTCCACTTTGGTTCCTGCAGACAAGACATCAGAAGCAGCCCAAAAGGTGTCCAGGAGGAGCCTGAAGACTTCAGTCAAAGACAAAACGTGCAGCTCACAGATGCCGACCACCAACGTTGAACATGTCCCCAAGAAAATATGCCCAGACCTGGAGAAAGAGCCCAGCGCGCAGATGCAAGAAGTGGTCAGCAGAGTGCTCAGTGATCTCAGCGTGATCTCCTTCGAGATGTCCCAGGAGCTGCACCGCACACGTGTTCTGCAGAGGGAGATGAAGGCAAAGGGACTGCGCTCGGAGACGAGGGGAGGGGGCGAGGCAGTGGCTGGAAAGCCGGACTCGGGACGGCAAGCCAGGAAGGGAGAGAAAGGCAGGAGGAGCCAAAGCAAAAATCCCGGAGAGGTGAACGGCAGTTCTGAAAAGAAGCTGACCAGGAAAGTGAGACGAAGGAAAGCAAAGGTATTTCCCAGCAGAAATGAGCCCAATGGTCCATGTGAGCTGGAGAATGCAGGTCCTCCCCCTGCTGTCCTCAGCTCCAGTCTGCCGAGGCTCGTGGAGAGCTTGCGTGAGCCAGGTGGTTGCATCTCCGCAGAAGAGCAAAACAGGTCCAACTCAACCCAGTACTCTCAAAAAGCTAAACAGTCCCCTTGTGCAGCTGAGCTTGCAGAGGACCTGGGCGACGGGATGGTGTCTTCAAAGGAGACGGTCAGCGAGGAGTCAGTAACGGGCACAGTAGCCTGTCCCGGGGAGGTGGAAGATCCAAATGGAGTGGAAGACACACAGGCTTGCAAAAAGTGGGTTAGCGGGTTTGTGAAGCAAGTGGAGAAAGGATTGGGGAAGGTAGGCAAAGAGCCGCATCATGGTGCTGATGGCACAGAGGAGATGGATGCTGAGACAGGAGACAGGCTGGCGGCAGGCAGCGGCACTGGGAATCAGAGTGGTGCCCCACAGGGTCCCACGGCTCCTGCCAAAGGGGGTCTGCCACTGGAGACGTGTGATTCGGAAACCACCCAAAAGGTTCCCCGGCAAGGCAGTCTGCAGACCCCGCCGGGGACCAGCCCTCTTCCTGCAGAGCCAAAGCAATGGGCGAAGGCAGACGTGCCACCGGGCAGAGAGCATTGCGTGGAGGGCACAGCCGTCTCAGACCTCCAGAGCTTGTTTGATGACGACTCCACATTCTCCCAGCTGTTCCCCCGGGACGACCAGTTTGTCCGGAGAAAATGCACACGGGTGTATGGGAAGCGCAGCAAGAAACCCAAGCCCGTCACTGAGGTGAACCTCCAGCCAGCAGGTGCCGTCGACCTCTTCACAATCCGATTAGCTTCTGACCTCAGCGAAACCAGCTCTTTCTGTGTCACCAGGGAGGACCCTTGCGAATACGAAACCATCTCTGTTGACGACGCCTTAATGCTAAACATGTGTCATGGCAGCAAGGCGAAGAGCGGAGATGCTGCTTCCAGCGGATCTAAAAGCATTGCGCCAAGGTTGGACCGTGAGAAGACTGACCAAGGGAAGGAGGACATTGACCTGGAAGACAACATGCTAACCTTCTTGTGCCAAAACAGCCAAGCGGACAGCGTCCCCAGCTTGAACCTCTGGGGGAGTCTGGAGAAGGAGGGAGAAAGCCTCTCTGCCGAGGACATGTTTGAGCCTCTGATGGACCTTGAGGATGAGCACTCGCTCAGAGAAGCAAGCTCTGAGCCCCCCGACCTGGCAGAGGAGCCCTACGATGGCAAGGCTAATGAAGATTCAGACTCTCCCGAATTTCATACCATCGACATTGAGATGCTGAACGCAAAGCTGAAAATGAGAGACATGTGCTTCTTCGGCCCTTGCGAAGATCTTCCTGGCCACGGGGAGGACAGCGCTGTGAGTTTCAAGCCGAAGCTGGGCCAGCACAGCAAGCACAGAAGTAAGCTAGAAGATGGGAAACTGGGGAAAAACCGCAGTGAGATAACCATCAAGACCAAAGACAAGCAGTACAAATGCAAAGTCTGCTTCCAGTGGTTCCTGACGTTAGGGGAGCTGGACTTCCACAAGCTCTCCCATAACCCTTCCCCTCCGCCTACCTGCTACATGTGTGTCCAGCGCAAATTCAGCTCCCGCGAGCAGCTGAGGGACCATCTGAAGGAGAAGCATGCCAAAAACAAAGCCGGTCTGTGGGCTTGCGGGATGTGCCTGAAGGAGATCTCCGACGTCTGGATGTACAACGAGCATCTCCGGGAGCACGCCACCCAGTTCGCTCGCAAGGGGCAAGCGCAGAAGTCCGTGATGGGCCTGCCAGCCTGCTTCAGTGAGGACAATGCTGCTGTCACCCACTTCCTCAACACCATCATGTATCGGAAGCCCAGCAGGTCCTCCCGGCACGCCGACCCCAGCAGCAAGCATGCACTTAGCAGAGAGAACAAGAGCCCCAAGGAGCTGCCCCTTGAGCAGGAGGCTAAGGCGATGAAAGACCCCTTGGAAAGCAACGTTAAGGTGAAGCCACCTGTACCCAGCTCCTCTAAAGCATCTGCCAGTCCATCTCCAGAGCACATGGCAAAAAGCAAAGGCACCCCAAAATCTGTCCCCATGCACCCAGACTGCAAGGATCCTTCCAGGGACTGTCATCACTGTGGCAAACAGTTTCCCAAACCCTTCAAGCTCCAGCGGCACTTAGTCGTGCACAGTTTACAGAAGATTTACTTGTGCCACAAGTGTCCGATGTTCTACCAGGAGACCAAAGAGCTTCGAAACCACCTTGGCCAGGAGCACGGCATAGTGGAGGAGCAGGAGATCAAGCACACCACCCTGTACGCCTGCGAGCTCTGCGCAGACGTCATGCATGTTATCAAGAAGTCCTTCATCTGCAGCATGTGCAACTACACCTTCTCCAAGAAAGAGCAATACGACCGGCACATGGAGAAGCACCTGGCGGGAAGCAACAAGACTTTCAAATTCAGAGGGGTGATGAGGCCTGGCATTGCCTCCAGGGAGGGCAGGGAGAAGGTGAAAGAGGACGGCTCTCTCCGGGAGGGCATGCCGCCGAGCAAGAAGAGGAAGGTTGCTCACCATGGCAGCTCACTCCCGCGTAGCTCGCCGGTCCACCTGGACCACGCTAGTGACCTTCAGCTGGTAGAGGCTGCAAGCCCCGGCCTGCAGGCTCCCACTGACTCCTTCCCTACAGCACCTGCTGAGCCGGGAGCACCCCAACCCTCTGTGAAGACAGAAGACCTGGTGGGTGACTTCTCCGACCTCCTGGCGGAAATGGAGAAATCCCAGTTTGACACCCTGCCTCCACCACCCTGCCTCTCCCCGTCTTTGCCGCAGGCTGCGGCGAGCAGCCCGGAGCTTGGCCATATCGCTGCCCTGTCTATCGAGGAGCTGGAGAAAGGAGCGTTTGATGGGAAACCACTTCCTTTCTTGGACTCGCCCGAGTTTACCATTGACCTTGCTGGGTTGGCTTGTAACCAGGCCACAGACCAGAAACTCTCTCCTCCACACCTGACTGAGAAACGTGGCTACGCCGATGCCCGTAAAAGGACAAGCATAGGCAACAAAGATGAATATATAGCGGGTGCCCTGGAAAATCCCAGTGCAGCCACTGATGCTGTGGATGGGATCCCGTTTCTCCAGCTTGCCAAGAAGGTCTCGGAGCTTCCTTCCCCGCAGGCGGAGGCTCCACCAGCCAAGGAGAGCCACAGGTGGGGCAACCCCAGTGCCAGCGACACCTCTTGGGAAGGTGCGTCTAAGGCCATGTCTCCGGAAGCTGCCCACTACCCCCTGCCCCTGAAGGACAAGACGGCATCACCCACGCTGAACAGAGCTGCCAAAGATTCGGTCCCGCAGAAGAAGACCGCGGGTAGCCAGCCCAGCAGTGAGGCTGCTCCCAGCGTGGACAGCCCCGGCGGCAGCACCGAGGAGAGTCAGCAACCCATCTCAGGGAGGGAGAAAGCCGTGCCTGAGGCTAAGGACAGTAGCACTAACACCAAAGACCAAGGCAGCAACCCAAGCAAATGCACTGGCCACCAGCCCAGAGGTGAGGCGGCCAGCAACGCCGGGAGACATGGCCACGTGGAGCCGGGCAAAGCCACCAGCAAGCTTCACCCCAAGAGGAGGAAAGAGCACAAGTCCCTGAGCCACCGGAGCAGCTCTGGCTCCCGGGAGAACATGGAGGGAGATGGGAAAAAGAAGAAAGCCAGGACCCCATGCCCGGGGAGGAGCGAGAGCACTGGGGAGCTCAAACGCGCCGACTGGAGCAATGCCGAAGCTTCCGCCCTCTCCCCTGGGAGGAGGGAGACGCACTGCAACAAACTGGTACCCAAGCCCAAAACGGGCACCCAACTGAAGAAGATGGTCCTGGACACTTACAACCAGAAGAAGGGCGAGCTCCGTCACGCCAATGGGGATGTGAAACGCAGGAAGGCCATTCTGGGGAAGAGCCTCCATCAAGTGTTGGCCAAGGGGCCGGCGCCGTCCCCGCGTGGTTCCTTGCACAGCCCGCGTGCCGCCCGGGGTGCCAAGCCGGCCGGCTCGGCCAGCTACCGCACCGCCGAGTCCCAGAACAACCTGCTAAGCCAACTCTTTGGGCAAAAATTAACTAGCTTTAAAATTCCTTTAAGAAGAGATACTTCAGAGTAATTTATGGAAGTGACTTATGGTGATCCTCAGCTGCTTTCATGGGGTTTGCAAGGGAAAAATTATCAAAGCATTAAATTCGTTTGTGTAGCATGATTTCTCTGTCTAGCTTAAATGAACTTGCACTGCAGCCTCTGTGAAATAGTTTGCTTTGTGTCTACTAATCTACTTTAATTCACCTGATTTATCATGCAAATGCTAGAACTTTGATGTTGCTGATGATTTTCATGAACTGAAATTGTAATCGCTTTGGGCAGACTGAATCGTCGAGAGCAATTGCTTTATTGCAGAAGTGCTGAGGTTATAAGGATACTTGCAAATCTCAGACCCTTTTGAGTCTGTGTCTGTGTTATCTTTGTACAAAGTACTTGAAGAGATGAACTTCATTCCGTAGACGTCTTATTCATAAGGTGCAGTACACTGTAGAAAGCAAATTTTTTTTGAAGATTTTGCACAAATAATCCCGTACAATTCATTTAATTGGGAGCTGGCCTAAGAGATGATACAATTAAAAAAAAATTAAATTAAGAATCGTGTGTCCTATATTTTGACAGCCATCCCTATGAATTTGTTTCTACATCGTCAAGAGAATAATGAACCAGCTCTGGGGCTGCCCGGGCTGTCGGAGCCCTTCAGAGGATGCTGCCACTCTTTGACCACTGTAGACGATGTAACCGGAGGAGAGCCGCCACCGCGAGCAAACTGCACCTTGACACTTGTGACAAACTCTGATTTTTTAGGGGTTTTGTGTGTGTGTTTGTGTGTTTTCTTTTTGTTG
>JANZLQ010000092.1:41839971-41850615 GCA_026212715.1 Elanus axillaris
CTTTATTCCCCTTCTTGAAACATTAGGCCTCAATACTTTATAAATTTAATAATAAATTATTATAAATACCCCCCATAAGTAATCGCAGCATCCCCCACTATCCTTCATTCCCCTCCTGGATAAATCAGGTCTAAATACTTTATAAATTGAATTATAAATTATGATAACCCCCCCCCAAGCAATCACAGCATCTTCTCCCGCAAGCAGTTGCAGTGTCCCACCAGCCATCGTAGCGTCCCCCACCACCTTCATTCCCCACTGTCATTCATTCCCCTCCTGGATAAATTAGGCATAATTTAATAATAAATGATTACAAATACATTATAAATCCCTTCCTCCACCTACCAGCTCCCCCAAACATATATATTTTTTTTCCCTTGCCCTCTTAACAAAGGGCACCACGGGAAGGGTCAAGGGTGAGTTTTATCGGGGGGGGATGGAGAAGGGCCCCGAATTAGAGATAGGTACCGCTGGGGCTGGGGCTGGCCCCAGCTGCTATCAGCTCCACGCGCGGGACTGATATTTAATGTGCTAATATCCGCGGGGGGAGCCTGGCCCTGGGATGCTGCAGCCAGGCTGATAGGGGAGAGGGTTGATTTGTGCTCAAAAAGGTCTGTTTTACTCCAAAATAGGGGTCCGAGGGGGGGGTGTCTCGCCCGCCTCGGACCCCCGTTTTTGGAGAGCATTGCGATTTAATGCTGGATCCCAGCAGCATCAACCAAGGGGAGGGAAAAAATAACCCACTGGTTAACGTGACCTCTGAGGACCAGCATCATTTCCCGGCTGCCGAAACCTCATCTGGCCTCGGCCGTGGCGCTTGGCATCCCCAATCCCCAGGGAATGGGCTCGAGGGCATCCGAGGTCGTCAGTAAAAACAAACATTAATACATACTGGGGGAAAATTGGGTGAGAAGAAGCAGGCTGGTGTCCCATCAGATACCGGCGGTTTTTGGATTTGCAGCCCAGGTTGCTCTCTGGGTGTTGCTTGCTGCAGGGCACAACCCCGCTACGAGACCCTGGGGAATCCCCAGGCTGTGCCGGTCCCCACTGAATCACCGGAGATGGTTTTGCAACTGGTGCAAGGATGATGGATCAGGAGTGGCTGCAACCCTCACCGAGGGCATCTTTCCCTGGGGAATACCAGCCCCCGTGCCCGCTCCTGCAGCCCTTTGCTCGTGGCTGCAAAATTTGGGGGAAAATAAGGCGGTTTAGGGGCAGCAGCGCTGCCCCAAGGAGGCGATGCCTGAGCTGGATTCCCTGATTCTCGCCTGCGACGCGATGGGTGAGCATCATGGCAGTGCCGGTGGGGACCCTCACCCGGCTGCTTTGGGGCTTACCGGTTTATCGCTATTATTTTTCTGGTTTATTTTTAATTGGAAGATGGATTCAGGGCCAGCGCAGGGATGAGGAGGAGCTGGAAGG
This sequence comes from Elanus axillaris, assembly GCA_026212715.1. Classification (NCBI taxonomy): domain Eukaryota; kingdom Metazoa; phylum Chordata; class Aves; order Accipitriformes; family Accipitridae; genus Elanus; species Elanus axillaris. The sequence continues at coordinate 41,841,394 of JANZLQ010000092.1, forward strand.
ATGAAGGAAGGAATCTCCGTCGTGCTGGCTCCGTCCCCGCAGCCGAGCATCCCGGAGGAGTCTGTAGACGAGGTTTGGGGGATGAAGCTCCCACCCTCGCTCTCCGGCTCCCGGAATCTCCCCTTGGCTCACCCCCTGCCCGGTCTCTTTATTTTTAAAAATAATAAGTTTTTTGGAGTTAGATGGGTGCTGATGAATGCCAGACAGCGAGGGCAGGTTGCCCCCAGCCTGCACGTGTTTTCCATCCGGGACCCGCTTTCCACCATGGGGACTCCTCCTCCTCCACCTCCTCCTCCTCCTCCTCCTCCTCCTTCTTCTCCTCCTCCTCCTCCTCCTCCTCCTCCTCCCTGCTCCACAGCTGGTGGGAAAGTCTGGGGCTGTTGCTATTTTCTATCTGTTATCGAGGCCTCTTATCGCTTTGCTCTTGTCTGTGTGCCGGCTTTCGGAACGTCCAGGGTCTCGCTCTTGGCAACCCGGAGAAGTCCCTGCTCCTTTTTTATTTTGTATATTATTTTTTCCTTTTATTTAATTTATCGGCTAAGCGCAAAGAATCGAGAAAAGGTTTATTGTTCCTGTGCTGGGAGAACCTTAATTTGAGGGGAATGATCAAATCATTACCTGGGTAACAATGGGTTTTCCTACCGCTGGCAAAGCCCCGGGAATACCGACCCTCGTGCCCGCCCAGACCCGCGTCCCCAGCCTGCTCACGGGTGACACAGGCACATCGCCTTCGCTTCCTGCAAGTTTTTACAATCGCTGTAATTTTTTTTTTTAAAAAGAGAGGCGGGGAGGGAGGAAAAAAAGGAATCCTTCCTTGTTATCAAAAAAAAAAAAAAAGTGGGAGAAGTAGGGAGGGAGCAGAGTTAATCGTCGAAGCGGAGTATCTTGGAAGGGAGCATTTTTTGGCTCTTCCCCTCTCTGTAAAGCCAGCCTCAGTAATTCAGTTTTAAAGCATGAAAAAAGGGAGTTGATGAAATTCCACTATCAGCACTGAACCAATATGCAAAATATCTCGCCGAAAATCAAATAGCTATTATGTTTTCATTTCCATTTCAGCGTATTTGCTTAATGAAGAATAGACAGATCAGGCAAGCCGAGGGAGGCTGTGTGCGGTGATAACTGTGCAGGGCTTCCAGCAATCCCGGAGAAGTGACGCTCCGCTCCCTGCTCCACGCTCCCTCTCCCTCGCTTTTTTTTCTTTTTTTTTCCTTTATTTTTTTTTTTTTTTTAAGCTATCCAGTGGTTCATTTCACCCACACAGCCAGGGCAGCACCGGGGCCAGAGCATCCATCCCCTGGGGACGGGCGGGCGCGCCGGGATGGGGATGCTGCAATGGGACGGGCTGGGTCCGGGGATGCATCCAGGGACCGCGGTGACATGGCGCTGGGATGCTGCCGGCCACCCATTTCCCCGTAGGCATCCGGTGACGCCGCGGTAACCAAAAGCCAGCTTTTATACAATTTTATACAATTTTTATACGTTTATGCGGGGCATCCCCATCTTCCTCCTGGCCAGGGCTTGGTGTTTTGGGGTAGGATGCGGGTGGTCTGGGCACCCCTGGGTGGGTGCCACATGCCGTCCCAGCCCCGTCCATCCCTCTCCGGCTCTGTCCATCCCTCTCCGGCTCTGTCCATCCCTCTCCGGCTCTGTCCATCCCTCCCCGGCTCTGTCCATCCCTCCCCGGCCAGGCTGGAGGTGCCAAGCCACGGAGCAGGCGAGAGTCGGGTTAACTTTATCAGAAGCCCAAGAGCCGTGAAGGCGTGAAAGAAGAAATTAGCCTAACAATGTTTCATTTACAGCGAGAGAAACGATTTGTTAGCTGGCGATTGTTTCTGAATATTATCAGAGCCTTTTTAATTGTGCTGGAACTGAAATTAGCAGAATTAGAATAAATTGCCTTCCCTTCTCCCGCAGCCTCTTTATTCACGCTCATTGTTGTCTGCTTTGTATAGATTATGGGCTCTTTGTTCTCCTGCTGTAAATATACATGCCTGGAGTCACAGAGAGCAGCTGAGGTCTGCAGACGGTTTGTCACCGCGCCGTTCCCCCTGCCCGCGTGCCGGCCTCGGCCAGCCGATGCCGGATGGGACACCGGGCAGCCCCCGGCACGGCTTCGTCCGGCACAACCCGCGTGCACCGCTCTTCCCTTCTTCCTTCATTTTTGGCGCGGATGAGGATGCTGCGTTGCTGTGGAAATGGCAACGTGGGCTGGTTTTGGGGGGCTGCTGGGGTGTCCCCCACGTGCACCCTGCTTGCAGCCGGTGTTCCCACCGGAGCATCCCGCCGGGGGGGCTGTGTCATGGGTCCCCCGTCAGACAAGGGGTGCTGGGAACTGGAGGGGGGAATGACACGATCCCTGGGGTCCCTCGCCCCATTCCGGGCAGGTGCTGGGGTCGGGGTGGGAGGTTTGGGTGGGAAAAGCGGGTGGGCACCTCGCTGTGCCGCAGCCGTGTGCCCCCCCCCCCGATACGTGCAGACCCCACTCGCTTCCCAGGCAGGTGTGGGGCTCATTCCCCACCATGTCTGGGAACGGGGCATCCCTCGGGAGACACCCCGGAGCAAGGCGGGGGGCTCTCTAAACCCCCCCACCCGGCTCTGTGAGGGGACGAGGGACCCCAGGGAGACGCTGACCCCCCCACTGGGGGGGGGGGAGGGTTCCCTCCGGTTCACCTCCGCTAACCACCCGCTCTGTGTTTCGGCAGGTTCCCTGGCAGCGATGGAGGAAGGCGAGGATGGTCCGACGGGGGAGAAGAGCCCCTCGGAGAGGGAAGGGGCCACCTCGGACTGCGAGGGCTCTGCTGAGCGCGACAGCTCCAGCCCCCCCGGCAGCGAAGGTGAGCCTCGCCGCGATGGTGGGGGGCTGCCCGGGGCGTCCCCTCGCCTTGGGGACAGGCTCTGCCACCGGAGCGACCTGCCGGCCACGCCGGCATCCTCAGCATCACCTCTGCTGTTTGGTGCCTGGCGTTAATTAGCAAACGGAAACATCCCGTGCACCCATCGAGGGTTGGGGTGTTGGTTAAGTGAGACCCCCCCCCGACCCCCACAGTCTCCCTGGGGTGCTCCATCCCTCCGGGCATCCTCCGGCCAGCGGTGGGAGCCGGCCGGGAGCGAGGATGCTCCCCGGCACAGAGGGGATCCCCACGGCTGGAGCAGGGAGGAGCAAATCTCGGCTTGGCTGGGGGCAATGGCATGCCAAGGGAAGGGGGGGGATTGGGGGGGTCACAAGCCAGGCTGCTGGAAACCAGAGGCGGGTTGCACACCACGAGGGCTGCTAATGAACATCGTCACCCCGTATCCGTTTCACCGCCTTTCACCCGCCCCGGCGCTGAGCCGCCGGTGGCAGCGGAGGGATGTGGGGGTGGAAAGTGACCCCCTCCCTGGGATGCAAAGTGACCCCTTGGGGTGCAAAGTGACTCCCCAGGGTGCAAAGCAGCCACCGAGGTCACAAGCGCTGGCACCGGCAATGCCACGGATGGGAATAAGGGATGGGAATAAGGGGATGGGGCCGTTGCTGCCCACCGCCTGCCTGCCGCCGTGCCGTGCCGTGCCGTGCCGTGCCCCACCCCAGAGGCGGCTGCGTTTCAGGGCTGGGCTGAAACAGTCCCCAGATATCCTTTAAGTTCCTTCCTGTGGAGGTGGGGGCAAATCCTAATCAGTTAATGTTTGCAGTGCCCTTCGAGATAACCGCGGTGGGGCAAGGCTGTGCCGGCTAATGGAGCCGGCCAGTCCCCGGCAAACGCCCGCTGCCTTCATTCACCGGCAACCGGGAAGCAAAGCGTCCCCCAAAACCACGGGAGCCGACCCGTGATGCACCAGGAAAGCTGGGGGATCCACCTCAGCACCCCGATAGCCGGGGCAGGGCGGGCTCGCCGGCAAACTTTGCTCGGCAGCGGGGAGAAGCGAGCGGCTCTTATCTGATGGGGGATCCGGGCTGGGGGCGAGGGAGCCGGGAGCCCGGGCGCGGAGCTGCACCTGGCACTAGCCTGCCTCGATAAAAAGGTGATAGCAGAGATAACGCCGAGCAGCAATAACGGCCACTAAAGCTTTCAGCACGATGGATAAAAATCGATATGCCAGGCACTTTGATTTATAGCCAAAAATAATAGGACTTTTATACCCGGTGATTGATTTATTTGATGTTAATCATTCTGCTTATCACCTGTATTAATAATCTCCAATGCCGGTGACGTCACCCCTGGGTGTTCGCTCTGGCGCCGATCGATTGGGCTCCGCGCTGGTTATCCGCCCGGGACGCCAAGGCAAACATGTACTTTGGGCGCTAATCTTCCACACTGTCATATGCAGATAGGCTTTATCAGCTGCATCTCCAGCAGCAGTTAATGGAGAAAATAATTGTTATCAAGTTGCTATGAATACGCCACAAATAGAGCGGGGCTGAACCGGGTGACGTGGGGGCCCATGGTGCGATGGGAGGGATGCGGGGGGTGGGTTGGGGGTGGGAGAGGGGTGCCCACCCGGGAATGGCTCGGGAAGTCCCTGGGGAGGAGGCGTGGGTGGGCTTGGCTGTCCTTACGGGTCATCCCGTGGGGCGCAGGGGACCCCACGGCTGGGCAGTGGGATTTTGAGGGATGCAGGGATTTTCCGGGGAACCCTCCCCCCGCCCTGCACATCCTCAAAAGTGAATCCCATCCCTGCGCACATCCTGGCCCCAGGATCTCACCGGTCCGGTGGTCCTGGCCCCCGTGGGATGCTGCCTCTGAAATTCCCTGCACGTGACCTGCTGCCTTCCCTCTCCTGCTGCAGAGTCCAGAGATGCCCCGGAGAGTCCGAAGGAGCCGGAGAAGCCGGATCCCGGAGAAAACCCGCAGGAGCTGGACGCCTGGAACGGGCCAGGTGAGTCCCCGGTGTGCGGCTGGTCATCCCACTCCATCCTGGCTGGACCGCGGGCTGGAGCAGCCGGAGCCGTCCCCGGGCATTCACCACCTCTTGTAAAAACCAGTATCAGGAGGACCGGGAGCTGGGCAGGCTGCAAATACTGGTACTTCTGCTGAGAGAGGAGATACGAGATGATGCTTGTGGTCTCCCGCGGCCCCGAGCTGCTGTTGGGGTGGTAAAAACCGAGCCGGGAGCGGCGGGGGATGCCGGCACCGTGGCTGGCATCGCCCTCCCCGGCGCAGGGCAGGTTTGGACCCCATCCTGCATCACCCCGTTCTCGCGAGGGCACTTTGCAAACATCCTGGCAACCACAAGAGCGACGCTTGAGCGGTTTGGCGATGGTTATCAAAACCCCAAGGAGCAAATACAGCCGTCTATCTCCCCCTCGGCATCTCCGCGCCGGGGCCGCCAGCGCCCTGGCAGCCCGGCGAGGCCGGGTGTGCCGTGTGGGTACCCCGCGCCCTATCGCCCTGCTATCTCCAAACCGACCCGCCGATGGGGTTACGGTCGGGGTTCCGCCATATGGATTGGGTTTGCGGGTGCCTGTCCACTGGGGACGGCACCCGGTGAGTGGACGGGGACGGGTCCGGGGAACCGAGACCCCCGAGGGTGGATGTGCCATTTTTCGGACCCCCTTGGTGCTGGCAGCCCCTGCCTGCACCCGGCTGTTCCCAGGGGAACGGCCGGCCAGGCGATGCTGGTGGATCTGGTTTCGGAGCAGCAGCGCGTGATGGGAAGGGGTGAGACCCTGATGCAGGACAGCGATGGATCTTCTGTGACGGATGCAAGAGGGAGTGGGGGGGGGGGGGAGATCCCTGCGTGTCCCCAAGGCCACCAGCCTCCCACGTGGACTGGGCGATGGAGAAGCCCTGGGAAATGCCGGCCGCCAGCACACGTGCTCCCGCAGCTGCCAAAATCCCCACGGCCCCGCTTTCCCCCCTTCCCGCCCCATCCGAGGGGAAGCTCTCGCCAGCCCCACTGATATCCCAGCCCGTCCTGCGTGCCGGGCAGGAAGGAGCTGCGAGGCCACCCCCGGCTCCTCCTTATCTGCTCCCGGGCCCTTTGCCCCCGGCACCACCGGGCTCCCGGCTCCTGCGCTGGCATCCCGGTGCAGGGCGGGAGGGGGCTGCGGTGCCAAACCCACGGGTGTCCCCAAATCCCGGGGGCCACGGCACCGTGCAGCCCCGTATCCCAGCCGGACCATCAACCACAGGCTCCCCAAAAGGGACCACTAAGCCTCGGCTCTGGCCATGCCTCCCCTTCCCCCCTTTCCCTCGCCGGAGCAGGTTATTTGCATTCTTTATGTAAAAGAGATTTTATTATCGCCTTCTCCCAGCCCATCTCTATTCTGGTAATTGGAGTGGTATTAATTTCTGTGTGGCTGGGAGTTGATGGCGGTCCGGCGATGCTGCAGCGATAGGGTGTTCCTTTCGCACCAACCGCCGCGATAGCCCGTCTATCAGGCGCTCTGCAGGCTCTGCACTTATCAGGGATGGAGCTGGCGAAAAGGGAAACTCTGAGCAGCCTGAATTTTCTTTTTTATCTGGCAGGATCCGCCGTATGTCAGCAATGGCAGCCGCGAAGATGCGGCGCGGGGTTGGGGGGGTGGGGGGGGGCAAGCGGACAGCTCCGGGCGCCTTTGTTCATGCCCTGTGGGGTTCTCGCCTTCCCCTGGCCCTTTTTGGGGGGCTGCGGGGCTAACTCCCCCCCTCTATGGCTTTGCCCTCTGGGTCTCCAAAATTGCTGCCCGCTGGGCGCACCGCCATGCCGGAGGCTTGGCAGCGTGGGGACGCGGCATGCCAGGACCTCGCCATGGCCCGGCGTGGGAGAAGGAGTATTTTGGTTTATCTTTGAAATGACCTTGTTTGCTGGAGGGGGCTGCCGCTCGCCCAGCTGATGTGCAAATCCCCGGGAGCTGGAGGCTGTAATCCTTGACTTGGGAGCCTTTACAAGATGTGCTGCCACTTCAGCCGGGGTGCTGGGACACCCCGACTCGGCTCTGCTTCCTGACGGGATCCTGGGATGGAGCGTGGCCATGCTTCATGCCCACTCGTGCCAACCACTTCATCCTCGGGTGGGTCCAGAGAGGGGATGCGTATCTACCCCAATTCCCCCAAACCCCCCCAAATTTCCCCAAACCCTTCCCCACAGCCCTGCCAGCAGCTCTCTGCCATGCCCCAGGTTTCCATCTTTCCTATTCATTTTTGTTTGCTCTGGAGCGGGGCCAGTAGCGGAGACTTTTGGCAGCACCCACAGCCTCCAGCTCCCCTCCGGGGGCTGTCCCCTCCCACCCCGTTGCTGCCTGGCCAACCTCACCAAGTCTGACCGATTTTCCCAGAGGGGTAAGGTGAAAAGCTCCAACAAATTTCACAAACGTGGTGTTGGGACAGGGGAATGGAGGAAAGCAGAGCCCCGCTGAGGGACAAGCTGCTCAACCGCATTACGAGACACTAGAGAATCCCCGTGGGGAGGCTGCAGCCCCCGGGAAGCCCGGCCGGCGCTTGCCTTTCTGCAAGGTAGGGTGAAGCTTTTTGCTTTTGCCCCTGTGGGGACACTGCCAGGCCACCGATAGGGAAGGGATGGAGCCAAACCCAGGGTGGCTTCGCCTTGTCCCCTGCAGCCGTGTCCCCCCACCCTCCCCAAAAAAGTAGCAGTCACTCCCGGGGGGGTTCCTCACCCCCCTTTCCTACTTCGGCTTCGCTATTTAGGTCCCCACCAAGATTTCCACCTTGCTGAGCCCCCAGCCACCAGCTCGTCTGTTCAGGGTTTATTTAATTGCTCCCGGGAGGTAACGATGGCTGTGGGTTAATTACAGAGCATGGCGCAGGTCCACCTCTCCCAAGAGCAGCCACGAACCCCAAATCCATCCTCACCGTCAGTGCTGCATGCGGGGTATCAGGGTGGGACACAGCAACTTCTTATATTTTTGGTGCATCTAATTAAAACTGCAAACTTTCTTTATTTTGCCTTTCCCCCGGCCGCCTCCCCCTTCCCCTTCACCTCCCGCTCGCCTTCAGTTGTGTTTATCTGCGCCGTGACTCCTGCCTGAATAATCTCCGGCTGCCCGGAGTTTGTCTGCAAACCTCAAGGTTTATTATCGGGGCGAGCAGGACACGATGAGGAGGGACGGCTCGTCCGGGTGGCCGGCCCCTCGCCGCATCAGCCCCATCGCTCCCCCTTCCCCTCCGCCCTGGTATGTGTGGGTGGGAAAAATTATTCCAACTATTTCTTTTTATCGCTGGGAGCCGGGCTGAGCGGCAGATAGTTTTGTGTGTGTTAGATTGCTGGGGGATGGGGAGAAGTTGGGGTTCAGGGCAGTAGCACCCCTGCCAGTTGGGGGGTCCCCCAGGGCTCTGAAACACCCCCTGCCTGGTTTGTGTCCGGCAAAGCCGCGGGCCGGCACCGAAGGCAGCGGGATGTTTGGCATCAGGATGGGGAAGGTCCCAGCAGAGGTGGTGGCACCGGTCCTGGATTGGGGATGTCGAAGGGGGATCCCATTCCTCCCTGCGGGGGTCTGTACCCGCAGGTCCCTGGCCTCTGTCTGGGGACACTGCGGGGTGGGGGGATGCTCCGGCTGGTCTGGGGACATAATGGTGGGCTGACGGGATGCTCCGACTGGTTTGGGGACATATTGATGGGCTGACGGGATGCTCCGGCTGGTTTGGGGACATATTGATGGGCTGACGGGATGCTCCGGCTGGTCTGGGGACATATTGATGGGCTGACGGGATGCTCCGACTGGTCTGGGGACATAATGGTGGGCTGACGGGATGCTCCGGCTGGTCTGGGGACATAATGGTGGGCTGACGGGATGCTCCGGCTGGTCTGGGGACATATTGATGGGCTAAAGGGATGCTCCGACTGGTCTGGGGACATATTGATGGGCTGATGGAATGCTCCGACTGGTTTGGGGACATATTGATGGGCTGACGGGATGCTCCGACTGGTTTGGGGATGCTGCTGGAGTGGAGGGATGCTCAGGCTGGTTTGGGGACACTGCTCGGGGGGGGACGACACCCGGAGCAGCACTTCCCACAGCCTGGCAGGGACACCCCTGCCTCAGGCAGCACTGGGGGAGAGTTGAGACGTACAGGCAGCGTCCCCCGCCTCTGTCCCCATCCTCCCCTCCATTTTCCCTTGGGAAGAAGAAAAACGTCTTGCACACTTGGGGTGAGAGCCCTGAGGGCGATGCTGCCAGGCTCACGGTGACTGACAGCTGTCAATCACTGCTGCCTTACCGCTCTGCCCTGTGCTGGATCTAAGAACCGGCAGGTTTTGAGGTTTGGTGCGAAGCTGAGCTCCCCCCACCCCCCACCACCACCTCCT
>JANZLQ010000092.1:41869166-41921207 GCA_026212715.1 Elanus axillaris
GAGGGGGAGTATTGGAGTGGGGAGTTCTTAGTTTGTGGGGGGATTTGGGGTGGGCTTCCCCATTTGGTGAGGGTATTTGGAGATGCAGCCTTACTTTGGGGGGGATGTTGAGGGGGGGACAGCTACAGCTAGATGGGAGGATGCTGGGGAAGGGAAGGGGGGGAGCCTTAATTTTGGGTGGGTGTTATGGACGGGGGTAGTCTCAACTGGGGGTGCTGGGGGAGCAGGGAGCTTGCCTTCTGGAGGGCAGCACAAGAGGGTACTCAGACCCCAGGGGTGCAGGCAGCTCTGACTGTCCTTCCTCCCCCAGGCAGGTGGGAACAGGGAGAGCTCCAGCAGCCTTGGCCCGGGGGACACAGCAGAAGGACCTCAGCCTGGCAGGAGGCCCTGTGAGGTAAGAGAAGGCACAGGGGGAGCTGGGGGCTGGGGCGGGGAGAAGGGCTGGGAACCCACAGGGGCACCAGCTGCACACAGGGGTCCGTTCTGCGATGGGCGGGTGGGTACAGCACCTCTGTAACACTGGTTTGTACTGTCCGCCCAGCGCAGCAGGAGCCGTGAGGCACTCGCTGCTCAGAGCTGCTGTTGCCTTTGCAAATGCTACAACACGTAGCTGCTGCAGGTGGTTTAAATTCCCTCCATGAGTCCTCTCAGCGGGATTGTCTTTTCTCAGAGCTGTCCTTTCAGCATCCACGCTAATAATATTTTCTTTTACTGCTGTTGGTAGCTCAGCTCTTCTGAAACAAACGTTAACGATGCTGCTTTGGCTGTAGCAAGAGTAGCACCTCCAAGGCGTGACTTCTTTCTCCTGGCCTTTCTAAGGTTTGCCTAGGTTAAGGAAAAGGATCGCAGTCTAATCAAGGCAACTCTTTGCAAGACTTCTGATCCAGTGTTCTGAGCAAAGTTAGACTCTTGAGTGTGATTATTCACAAATCCTGCAGAATACAGGAACAATCATAGGTGTTTTCTGTCTTGGGAGCGAGGTGCTGATAATGCAAAATTAGCATTTGCCAGCAGAGAGCTGCAGGAAGAGCCGTGTGTGCTCCAGCAATAGGAAAAACAGTTACACTGTGAAAACAAACTCCAGCTGCCTACAGTGCCGTTTCTCTTCAAGTTTCGGTCCCAAAGTCTGCGTGACAGAAAGCGGTGGTTAACATTCTGAATCGGGGCTCTCTGAGCAATTTAAAAATCAGCCCGCTGAAAATGGCTGTCACCAAGCAGTTCTCTTTAATTAATAACGAAAGGCAGCTCGATTTTCTGTGTTAAAAGCCTTCCTGACAGCTGCTAGGTAATTGAAGTTTGCTACACATCTTCAAAGTCAGTTCTTCTCTGAGGATGGCAGATAAGTGTGTATTTTGGTTAATTAACCATGCTAATGACCATAGTTTCATTGAAAGCAAAGGACTGGGTGCTTTGCTTTTGTTCTACATGTCTTCTACATGATCCTCCTTTCCTGGATCACGAGGCATTTTATTTCCTTTTCCTCCTGTTGTTGCTGCTCTTCCATATTTTTTTCCCATTGTGGTTCCTGCCCTTCATTTCTGTTTTGCTTCTGTTTTCTAGGTCTTTGTTCCCTAAATCTTTGTGCTGTGTTTCGATTCTTACCTGTCCTGTCAGCACTATTTCCCATTCATTCTTCTCACTCGTCATTCTTCACCCATCCTCATGGTTGGACTTAGACTGTGCTCCAGAACTTTTCTGCTCTGCACTAATCCCTACTTTTCATATGTCTGATTAATGGCAACGTTTTGATTTTGCACCAAGCTGTTTGGCTGTTAGAAAATGTTTTTTCTCTTCTCTGTCACAAAGATTTCTGCCTGAAGCAAAGAGATTCCTTGCTCCTTTCCTTAGCGTCTGTCCCGTGGCCTCCCCAGGAGCTGTGAGGTCTCTGCTGGGGGGGTACAGATGTTGGGTATGTGCTTGGTTCTTGCCATCTGGCTGACAATTTGTAGGGTTTCAAGATGGAAGCTGATGGCTCTATCAAGCTCCAGTTTTCTCTAGGGTACTCGGTGCCTTCCTGCTACCGGAGGTGCTGGAACAGTCTGAGCCATTGGTTCCTGTACTATATCCAAGGTGTCTTCCTTGTTCACTTGGAAAAAGCTTTTTGTGGCACCATATAAAAGCTCAGCCTCGAAGGGAAGAATTTAATGAATGGAAATAATGCTTGCCAGGAGTACTTTTTTTTTTCTTGGTGGCTGTTTCAAATCCCGTTTTAACTCACAGCTTTATCCTATCAGCAGGTTAGAGTAAGCTGCCATCCTTGCCATACTAGTTCCAGTTCATCTGCTGCCAAGACCCTACCTGCAGCAGCAAGTCAGTTAGTTGTACACAAGGCCTAACTTTGTTGGCTTAATTGAAGATGCTGCTCAAACTTTTCATGAGTTCTAATTGAAAACAGCACAGTGTAGAGCAGTAAAAACCAGAACTTGAGCCTCCTGCCAACCATAGGCCTTGTCAAGAGCCGTGGATCCAGAATGCGTGTCAGTAAAACAGTGCACTGCCTTAAGTAGTGTCCAAGGTGCACATGTTACCACAGACTAAAACATGGTTGGCGTTTCTTCCGTCTAGTTTTGTACCTTTTGATGCTGCTCATTTAACAGAGAGTAGAAGTTGGGCTTGATCTTGAAGACAGACCTGCTGCTAAAAATTCCAGTGCTCTGACTCATCTACCTCTTGCCTTGGGCAAGTCACCTAACAAAATTGTGAGGTCAAAAATACTATTTAAAATGTATCCTGGCATTACCTGGCGATATTGAAGTTGAGTTTTAAAAAGCAACTTAAGTAGCAAAGTGCTTTCTCTTGCTGCGTTTAGTGCTATGTCAAGGCTTCTTAATCTCAATGCTGTTTTTTAAGTTAAAAAAAGTCTTGGCTGTCATTAAGCTTTGGAAAAAATATATTATAATGGTGCTGAAGCAGATGAATTTAAATTTCCCTAACACCTCAAGGTGCAGTGCCTTTTTACCTGCGTGAGAGGGGTGGGAATCTGTGTAGTTTTAAATGTTTTCCAGTAAGGCTGTGAGACTTAAGTGGGAACAAGATGGGCCCTTGCATTATTGCATCCAAGTCCTTACAGGTGAGGATGGCCACATGAGTGCCTGGCTTAGAAGGAGCATCTCTGTTCCATGGTATGCAAGCCATGAAGCACTGACAAAGTTAAGGAGTCGTTAACACTTCACTCCCTAATTTGAAAAATTCCAGAGCTCAGTCTGTGAAACTTCAGCACTGCTGCCTGTTGCACGTGTATTGTGTAATTAAAAGCTGCTCTTTTCTGCCAGACCTGATTCAGTGTGTGAACGGGCCGCCTTGGAGGCAAGTCAGGACTGCTTGCTGAACAAGTGTGCTGTCTGGGCCTCTTCCAGCAGACTGCACGTGCAGGGAGAGAGGTGAGGGGCTGCAGGGAGAGAAGGCAGACTTGTGCCAAAGCAAGCTGTAGATCGTTGCAGCCAAACGTCCCCTAGGACACCAGGCTGTTCTAGCCTTTTTCATCCTGCTCCTAGATGATGCTAGGCTTGTCTCTGAAGAGTGCTTTCTGTCCTTTCCAGATACCTGGTGACCAAATGGTGAAACTTAGGTTTGCAAAAACTGCCAGGTGTTCTCAGCTGTAGCTGAGCGCAGCGGGGTTCTGCTTGGGCTGCTGAGCATGATGCAGAGGTACTGCTACTGAAAACAAGACGATAAAGCCCTGGGCCTCTTACTTAGGGGATTTCTTCACTTTGTATTTGTGGGAGACTGTCTCTAATACTGCTGGTTCAACAGCACTGGCAGGGACATTGCAAGCTGACAGGGACTGGCTGCGGGCATGAGAATCCAGAAGGAACAACTGAAGGGAAAGTGCTGCTCGACCTGACTGATACCTGTGGGGACAGCAAGTGCCATCTGGCTCGCAGCTGGGAGGATGGCATGTGCTTACTGCAGGTGGGATGGCTGGAAAGCTTACCTGCCAAATCCTCGGTTTCTTCACGGAGAACATGTGAGCTGCTTTTAAGGGGCTTTCAACTCAAGGAGGCATGCACAAGTGATTCTAAAGACAGTAAAAGACACGCTTTTGGCTGAAAGTACACCCTACTATTGCATTTGCTCCAAAGCTTCTCGATAGAAAGGCAGTACCGTTTTCTTTAGCATGGCAAAGCGAGGGTTTTGTAAGCCTTGTCTGAAACACTTAGTGACCTGTTCTGAACTAGTCTGCTTCAGACATGCAGAAAATGAAAATTTGACACACTTTGAGCAAATGAAGTCGGTTTTGTAATAGAAGGGGTTGTGTAGATTTGACCAAAGGCAGCTTTGCTTGAACTGCCTGTAATTTTAAAGATATCTCTGAAGATAAAACACTGCTAAGCGAGAAGTATTATTATATACCTGGCTCTTGCCCCATCATCCTAAGCTACAAGTCAAACAATCTTATCTGTAGGTTAGAAGTTAATTTTTTGCTTTTATAACTGGTAAGAAACTGGCTGGGTTTTAAGGCACCAAAATTTCAAGCTCATGATGAGGGATGAAACCTGTGATTTCTGCTTTACCACTGATGTCAGCGTAGCTCAATTTCAAATACTTCCATGTAGTCATTTTTCTTAGGTTTTTCTGGTATTTATCAGTATATGTAACTAAAGGAGAGTGGAAAGCAAAAAAAAAAAAAAACCTAAATAAACAAAACCCCATACCAAGCCCCCCCAAAAAACACCTCAAAAAAACCTTGCAGGATTCCAGAGATTTGGGATAAACTGTGATTTGCAGATTATTCTGAGACAGCGCTTGGGACATGCACTTTAAACTGGAGTTAAACTTGCTACCATGCAAAGAATAAATCCACTGGAGCGCGAAAGAAAGTTTGGCTAGAGCAAGTACTGTAGCACTTCACAAAATTCTTACTATGGTACTCTTGCTCTTCATAACGTTCAGTTATTTCTTGTTTCTACAAATGAGTGACTACAAGTAATACCAACTAGCTCAGTGATAAGGCATTCTCCCATCTCGGATCACACTTCTGCAATGTTGCTCTCGCCTCTAAGGTGCTTGTTGGAATGCTGCACCATCTTCCCTCGCTGCCCTCCTGGGCTCAAAGACTTGGGGCTGCACAGAGCTAAGGAATGACTGGAGGACACTTTTTTTCATCTTGATCTTGCCTGTTGCAGGAGGAGTTGCTGTGGCAGTGAGCGAGAGAGAGGCTAGCCTAACTTTTGGATGGGTGCTAGAACAGTATCTTGCCATCATGCAGCAAAAATGCTATCTAGTCCTATTCCATCATTAGTCTGACAGCTTCCTTTTAGTTTCCATCTTCCTGGGTTTTTTCCTGCTTCTGATTTTCCCTTTGCATATCATGGCTTTGCTTTGGGGGCATTTCCATGCACATAAGATTGAAGAAAAAATCTGGTTCAGTTCGTTTTGGGGTATCTTTTCTATGCCTGCTGGTGAACTCGGAGCAGCAGCCCTTGGAGACTGGCTGAACTGTGGCTCTCGGCAAAATAATTCGGCATAAGAGCTGGTGGAGGAACTATAAGTGCCTTCTGTGCACTGCATCACTGCCTGCGCAGAGAGAGGCACCGGGGAGGATGTAAGGCCTGTTGCCAAAGGGAAACTTGCTGTTATTTGAATCCAGTGAAATACGCACCAGAAACAGGCTGCCTGGATTTTGTGAATCCTTTTCAATTGGGCAGTCATTTATTGTATTTCTTATCATTTCTGCTGATGGAAATGAATGAGAAATTACTGTAACTGATGGATGCACTGGATTTTTTATAATAGCTTTAGTACCTGCCAGTGGAGGTGAATGTTTTATACTTATCACCTTAGCTGGTGGTGAGAACGTGTTCATATTTGTTTTCCCCCATCCCTCTGAAGGTCTTGATGTCAAATGACATGATGTTCACTTTGACGCTTTTTCTTTGGTGCTGCTTATTTGCAAGAAATCGGAAGACAAATTTCCTGAATACATCTGCCCTTGACAGCTTTTATATTTCTACTGGCCTCTTAAGGCTGACCTTCCAGATGTAATACGCTATGTTGTTCTACATGCGTGCGAAGTGTAACTTCTCAGGCACTTAGGCAATTAAAATTGCTGCCATAAACTTGCTCCTAAAGCCAGTAACAATTTGTGCAAGCATTTATGAACTCAGCATCAACCTTTATATATTTAGTAAGAGTATAATTTGTTTCAGATTGCATCCTGTTTAACTGCCCAGAGCTGCTCTCACCAGGAGGCAATTGCTGTCTTTTAATTTGGCTTTTAACTTTTCAGTAAAATCAAAACTTTGGTTATGAGCAAGAGCCAACTTCAAATGTGTGGAGAAACAAAGAGTAGCCGGTAGGAAGCTCAAAATGTGATTCTTCTGCTGCTTGGGGCACTGTCAAATGTTTAGCTCGTCCTCATGTTTATCAGTTAGCTAATACCTGTGCAGGGCTTTGAATACTTGGAAGTAGAACATATTTGTTAGGTACTAACATGTAGACTTGTACTGCTTCTGGGAGTGTTTTTAATTTTACTTTTTTTTTTAGCTCGTTCTCTGCAGACCTCCCATATATAATGAGCAGCATTTTCTCAAGCGTGACTTTCGCCTTGAGAGTTTGCGGCAAATACCAGCTAATAATGTCTTCACTAGGGTGAAGGCAGGAGATGTTATCTCAGTGATGACAGTGCATCTACCCGTGTGCAAGACATAAATACAACCGCCCTGGTCTGGAAAGTTTATGAAGAAGCAGATGGGTAGCATGGGTAACAGAGTTGTCATGCCTTCCTGGTTTCCAGGCATGGGCTCATAATACACAGAAGAGCATGTTCCCTGTGCTTACCCTTCTTCAGTATTTCAGCACTGAGACTGCCAGTTCTGTCATTACCAAAATGTTTTGGGTTTCAGATGCTGCAAAGGCTTGGATTTGCTTTGGTTGTGTTTATAGCACGTGGCAGTCTATGACTTGGTGTGCCTTCTGCCTGTCTGTTCTTGCTCTTTGATGGTAAATAACAATGTTTACTACGCAGAACCAGCTGGAGGACCGTAGCAGAGAAAAGTGACGGAGTGGGTCAGGAAAAGGTTAAGTAGTGCAGAGCTGCCTAGTGTTAATAACTTTTGTTTCAGGAAGGATTGCTGGATGTATTTGAAGGAGCTACCAGAGTCTTGTTCTTGTAGCATTTCTGCTCCAAAGGTCGTAAAAAACTGGTAATTTATGCTGTCTTTCTGTTGTACCAGCAGTAAATGTGCTTGCAGGGAAGTTGTACGTAGGAGCAGCTGAAGTAGAACATGATACATATTAAGATGAAGAAGTCCTGTTGATCTGTAACCCCATGGCTTTTCTTTAGCCCTAAATATGCTTCTGTAAGCCTTGGGTTTGTCTTTAGCTTTGCTTCTGTCTGATGGCTGCCCAAGCTTGTTCCTGTACAGACTTTTGGGTTTGGAGTTGGAGGTGGCATATACCGAAATGGTGAATTTAGTCCCCTGGAGAGGTGCCACCTTGAGAGGAGCCAGTGCCTCTGTTGAACTGTTCCACTGGTACAACCAGACAACTGCAGTGGGTGCTTTTATCTCTCTGAGCGTTGGCTGCCTCGGTGCTGGAAAACCTGCCGAGACACTTTCTCAGCTTGGGCTTTTCTGAGGCAGCCAAGCACTGTTGGTCATCGCTGAGGGGGTGTTGTAGTTTAACCCCAGCCAGCAACTAAGCACCACGCAGCTGCTCACTCACTTCCCCCCGACCCAGTGGGATGGGGGGGGGGAGAATTGGGAAAAAAAAGTAAATCTCTTGGGTTGAGATAAGAACAGTTAATAGAACAGAAAGGAAGAAAATAATAATGTTAATTAAATGACAATAATAAAAGGATTGGAATATACGAAACGAGTGATGCACAATGCAGTTGCTCACCACTTGCTGACCGATGCCCAGTTAGTTCCCAAGCAGTGATCTGCCCCTCCCAGCCAACTCCCCCCCAGTTTATATACTGGGCGTGATGTCATACGGTATGGAATACCCCTTTGGCCAGTTTGGGTCAGCTGTCCTGGCTGTGTGTCCCTCCAGCCTTATTGCTGACTGGGCATCAGAAGCTGAAAAATCCTTGACTTAGTCTAAACACTACTTAGCAACAACTGAAAACATCAGTGTGTTACCAACATTATTCTCATACTAAATCCAAAACATAATGCTGTACCAGGTACTACGAAGAAAATTAACTCTATCCCAGGTGAAACCAGGGCAGGGGGGTGAGGAAGGAGTTGCCGTCGTTGTTTATAGGGCTAAGGACATGCTGCAGCAAGAGACCACAGCCAAAGGGTGAGAGTTTTTAATCACAAAGAGCTTTTGTCTAGATGTGAATCAGTAATCTTCCTAGTAAGAGACAGCTCAACCAGTTCCTTGGGTCAGACAGTTCTATAATTTGCAGGAGGGTTGTTTTCTGGAGTAAAATAAATATATGTATGGGTTGGGTTTTTTCCTGCTGTACATCTTGTCCCTTTCTGTTGCATTTATTATGTTTATTCTAAGCAGACATCTAATTTTTAACTTAATCATACCGAGCACGTGTTCATACTAAGCTTTAGCAAAAGTGCATGATGCAGACAGTTACGAAGTTGATCTGCTTCTTTGAAGGAATTTTGAATCTTTACTCTGTAAAGTGGGTAGAGATTAGATGGCAATTGATGCGCTGTCTAAATTAAACATGATTAAAAATCCAAGAGTTTTCATGAATGCATGCTGTCCTTGCTTTCATATTTATTCTGGATGCAGTGTAACAAGTACTGTTAATATATAGGCTGTGTCTCCAGAATCACTGTAACTTGTGCTCCTGTGCCTCTTCAGGAGTCCATGCAATTTGCTGTGCCATGTGCTTATAGTTATAAAATACAACTGCAAACATGGCCCTATGTTCTGAAGCTCACTCGCTTGTTTATGGAAGAAATGCTACTGCTGATTGTGCCTGGGGTGAGGCCTACCTTGGGATTTCTAATGGTGATTTGGTGGGAGTGCTTGTGCAGCCTCACCTATTAGAGCTTGTAGATGAGATTGCAACCTCGAGGTCCATTGTCGTATGTGAAGGGTAGCACACTCTTCTTATCTACTCTGGGACAATATTGGAATCAGTTCTTTGTGCGGTTTAAACTCCATATTTTCTTTTTGAAGGTACTGTGATAAACCATGTTCATGAATTCAAGCAGCCTTTTCATCTTTAGGAGGTAAAATAGAAGAGTACAAATTCTGCAAGGTGAGCCTTTCTTGATTTCCCAGCATGTTTCCCCATAACAAGTGTTGTTTTCTACCCTCTGCAGACTATTGGGTACTGATGGATGTTTCCGACAGCCCTGAGCGAAACCCCTGCTCTCCTGATGAAGAGGACCAGCATCTTTCCGATGATGAAGTCCTGAAGGAGAGTGGTTCAGACCGGGACCTTGATGGAGAGGGTGGGCAAGGCAGCGTCCTGGGAGAGGAGGAGGAGGATGCAGCCAGGGGACTGAGTCATGGTGAAGAAGAGAACCACTCAGATGAAGAGGATCGCTTAAGTGAAACCAAGTCTCAGGAGTCTGACAACAACGAGCAGAGTGGGGAGCTGAAGAGCCCTCCGCCTCGCAAAGGAGAGGAGGAAGACCGGACAAATGACCTTGGTGATGAAGCATCCTCTGTCACCCGCGAACTAGATGAGCACGAGTTGGACTATGATGAGGAAGTTCCCGAGGAACCAAGTGCTGCTGCTGCAGAGGAGGATGGTGAGAAAGCTGCTGGTGAGGATGATGAGGAAGAGGAGAAAGGAGATGATGCCCATGAAGATGAGAAAAAATCCAGCAGTAAAAGTGATGATGAAAAGGATGGCCAGGATCCCCTCAAGGAGAAGAAGAAAGAAGAAGATGATGGAGAAATTGATGATGGAGAAATTGATGTAAGTAGGAGCTGATCCAAGGTGGGCGGAGTCCTGTAGGGAGAGACCTACCCCTGTGTTTCAGAACTGTTTGGTTCTTAGACTGCCATGCCTCCCTCCTTCTTTGATGGGGTTATCTGTTAGCTGTGTCCCCAGTGTGCAAGTAACACACTTTTTTCTTTGGGGGTAAGACCATACTATGTACCAAGTCCTAAACTCGGTGGGTAAGATGTCTAGTGCCATGCGCTGTGGAAGAGCTTTGTGCCAAATATTGCCAGAGCCATCACAAATAAGCTTTTTTTTCCCATTGAATATGGAAGGGCTCCAGTGCTTTGAGAAACTATTCTGCCTCCGCTCTCAGAGGACTTTTGAATGATGCTGATAGTAAATTACTTAGCCATGGATTAGGCTGTCTGATCAGTGTAGGCTGAGAGGCTGGTGCTGTAGAGTGGCTGCCATGTGCTTGAGGTGTCAGGCTTGTGCAGGAAGCCCGTGGCCCTGAGCTGTGTGTTGGGCTTTAGCAGCATCTGGGTGCATGGAAGAGGAACAGAAGGTGCTAGGCTTTCTGGAAAGTGCCTAACCAGGCAGCCCCTGCACATGGTTTGGGTGATGTGTTCAGGGATGTGCAGTCCCAGTAGCTACTGTTTCACAGCTGAGAACAAATGCAGCTATTTAGAAAAACCGAAAACTGGTTTTAATTGCATTAGTGATTAGGGCAGATAGCACTCTTTACCCATGTTTGTCTTTAGGTAGGAAGCGCTCCAGTACAGGAGTTGTATTTAATACAGCTTAATACCAGTTTCTCTCTTGCAGGCAGAAGAAAACAGGACAAAGCAATTCTAGCAGTAGAGTAGAAACCCTCCTGTAGGTTCCTGGTCTGGTGGACACCTTACTTGAATCCAAATAGTGAGAGTGCAAAGTACTGCCAAGAGAAGTCACCAGTCCAGAGTACCTGGCTGGCTCTGCTCCTCGCTGTCCGTGACAAAAAGTGCTCCTGCACAGCTAGACTAGGTTGGGGCAGCGTTGTGAGAAATGTCCTGGTGACTAGCCAAGGAAGCAGTGGACTGTGGATGGGGTCACTGGTGGGGCTTCTCAGCCAAGGAGGGGCAGGTTCAGACTCGGGAGATGCTGTTGCCTTCCAGCACCCACTGCTGTGTAGCTGACATGGCCGCATGCTTGCGAAGCTCACGGAGCCTTGCTGAAGAGACTTCTCCTCCCTTTTTATTGAAGAGTGGTATATTGTGTGTTTTTTACTGTAGTGTTATTTTACTCTAATGGTGCTTTGACAAGTTCTATTGCTTAAAAAAGGTGATGTTATTTTTCTTCTTCATGCCCATTCTGGCAGGTGATTTTGTTAAACACGTATGTATTTTCCAAAAGTTTTGTGTATTTCTGATTCAGTTAGAAGGAATTTCAGCGTGTTGTGGGAGAGTCCAGGCAGGGGGGGAAAAAATTCCTAGAGTCCTGACTCCATGCCTGCTTCTTGATTAAAATATGAATGCTTTCCTTAAGAGTCTAAGGCATTCTTGGGAGCACTCTCCTTACAAAGCACAAGATGAATCTGTACTCTGGTTTTCATACATTAACTCATAACAGGGTTCCCAGCTGCCTGATTCCAAGGAGACCTCACAGAAATAAATACTTTCCCTTTTGTTCAAGTACAGCATTTGCAAAGACTTCACACAGTTCTTTTGAAAGAAGCAGAGTTGAGCTGGTTATACCATTCATGCGTCATTCAATGCCATCCCCAGCTTTGGGGGAAACTTTCCATTTTATTCTGCTTTCAGAGTTCTGTCTTGGAGGGGGGGGAACATTAATGCAAATTTAGTTTGAATGTATGTGTAGTCTTCAAAATCCACTCTTGTTCAGGGGAGCTGTCCTTGTATTGCCCTCAGAGGAATGCAGCAGAAGAGGCTGTTAACCCATCTCTCTGTACATCCTTTGTTTATCTACAGCTGAGTGATGGTTTTTTCTCCTTTCCAGCTGCTAAACTGATCAAAGTACATAAATTCCTTAATCTTTTCCATGTAGACAACTGCTGTCACTGCCACAGGGTTGCTGCAATTGCCACGCAAAGGGAAGGCCTCCACCAGATGCTCCCTCTTCAGATGCGTTTCATATGCTGAAAACTTCTGTGGTGGTGAAATGGAGGCAGACCGAGGGAAGGCCAGGGTGCCTTTTAGGATAAATAACTGATTTCCTTGTCAGATACCTCTGACAGCTCTCTGCTCACGTATGCCTTTGCCTTCTGCATTGCCATCTCTTTTTAGCTCCTTTTGACTTTTCAGGTGCAGCCTAATGAAGCCAGGGAAGGGGTTTTTTTCCTTGGAGAACAAAGGCAAAGGCTGGTACTTTAAAGTTTCAACAACTTTCTTCCGGAGGTGTTTCATGACTGTCATTTCACGCTCGTCCCCTGTGGTTCTTAATCTTTGAAGCAACCTCCGTCTCCCAGAATTTCTTCCTGGGACTGCTCTGCCTGGAGATGATGTAGAGTTTTGGTCAAGCTGATTCACAATTCCTCTGTGGAGCCAAGGAGTAGAAGGGAAGGTGTCAAGTTGTTTCCAGAGAGGACTGGAAGAAATACGTATGACTTTTTCCTGAAAAACTTGTGTGTGAGATTGTCGCTCAGCGTTGTCAGGAAGCATTTTATAATTATTTATTGTAATAGCGGTCGTCCTTCAGACCTTGATGTATAGGTGTGTGATGTCTGTATTGGGTTATTGCATTAACGCAGGAATACCTCTATGTTATTTTAAACCAATGAACAGAAGAAATTGGCTTGAGCTAAATAGGGATGACATGAGTGCCGGGCGGGGGACAGGCCAGTTTAAAGGCTCTGAAGGCTAGTGAGTGGAATTATCCATGCCAGCAGAGCTGTGGTAGCTGCCACTGTGCGTGCTGTTAGTCTGCGGGGTGGAAAGGTAATGTGATATAGCTCATTTGCCTCAAAAGAGCGTGAAGCTGCCTCAAACTGCCTCGCGTGTACTGCCAGCTAAAAGTGCACAGCCAGCCTCGTTCAGCTGAGGTATAAGATCTTAATCCGCTGGACTGTTGATTTTGAGCCTTTAAGCATGTATTAGGTAAAATAATGCAGCTTGAAACCTTGGTCTGTGTTGTTGGCACCAAGACGTCCATAACACCTGGAGGGTTTTGCAGTCGCCTTTGAAACACTGAAGCTGATGCATCTTCCTGTTTGTAGCAGCATGTTGCAGAGATGCTATAGGGTATTTATTGTAACTTTATATTGCTTTTCTCTTGTGTTTTGCTCCAGGGTGTGTTTTCAGTGACTGATATTTGACCATATTGTGAAATGTCAAGTCGCTGCAGAAAATGCACCACGTGAAATGTCAGCTTGTCTGTCTGTTCCAGGATGATGACTTGGAAGAAGGAGAAGTTAAAGACCCCAGCGACAGAAAAGTGAGGCCACGTCCCACCTGCCGATTTTTCATGAAAGGTAATGACATGCTGTAACAGTGGAAGAAAACCAAAGATACTGTAATTTTTCTTGTTTGGTTTTGTAACCGTTAAGCTGCTGTCTGCATGATAAACTGTGCCTCAGGCATCCTCAGTATCACCTTTCTGTTCCTTGGTGGCCAGATGCTGAATTTACATAGAGCCAGTATGCAAAAATTGCTTTGTCCTAAGTATGGTGAGCCCAATAGAAGCAAATAAAGGAAAACTTGCTAGTGTTTTTTAAAACAGCATGGAATAAAACTGCTTGGGCTGATTTAACAACGATTGCTTAGAGGTTATTCTGTGGAAAGCAAAAATGGCAAATACTTGCATACAAAACATAGTTATTTCTTGCAATCCCATATCTGTCTCGCTTCCCCAGTTATTAAAAGGCATCCGATGAAATTCTAAAATTAAAAATAGGGCTAGAAATACTGTTTCCTGGTAAGAAATATTGATGTGACATCGTGTTGACATCCACCAAGCCACTGCAGCCCCTGCAAATGCATCTGTTGACCAGGTTCCTGTGTTGCCTGTGTAGTGGCGTCAGGTGTTGGCAACTCACGTATAGCTGTTTTGACAAACAACCCAGAAACCCCAGCAAGCTCAAGGGGTGACATGCGACCTGACAGGGTGACATGTGCCAGTGGCCAGTACTTCCACTGGGCTGAGGTAGTCAGCTGGAATAAAAAATTATTCTCATGTAAATAGAAGCTTTTTCCTCAAGCCGGAAGATTGCTCCACACTCTTGTCAGATAACACATTTCTGAAATATAGTTGGGATTGTCAGCCTCAGTTGGAAGGAATGGCAGTCGGAAATTGTTAAAATGTATTTCTTACTGCGAATGAGACCTAGGACTTGAAACTTTTAAATCTAACCAGTTGTGTATTTTTTTTAATTCTCCTTTGAAGGACATTCCCCAAAGTTTGTGCAACTGCACAGTAGCTATCTTATACTATCCTGCAAATTTTTTTTTTAGTGTAGAGGGTAGGCTTTATAGAAATTTCCTTATTTAAACTGATTATAGCTCTTTTCCACTTGCTTCAGCTTCATTTCACTTAATGTTTGCTCATTTACTTGGTTTTATTTACAATCACCCTTGAAACAATTTATGAAAATCTGAAATTAAAAGAAGGGTGGAGAACCGGGTGGAGTCTCTTTATTCCTTGTGTCAGTGGTGTATGCAATGCAGGGAACTACTTAGGGGGTTTCCGGAGACGTGACCATCGGATATCACGTACTTGGCTTCCTGAATGTCTTCCGCTATCAAGTTTTCTGCCTGTGCTGAGACACGAACGTGTTGGTTATGACAGTGGAACAGGGAAGTCCCTCAGCAAAGAGAGGTGTTTGTTCCTGAATCCTTAGCGTGACGTACGCCTCTGTGCAGCATGGAACTATTTGCCCAAGTCAAAGTTCAGACTGCAGGATCTCCTGCCGCAGTTGTTTTTTCTTTGATTTGGCATGAGTTCAGATAACGTTGACATCCACTCTTGCTCGCCTCTTAAAGGTTTTATTGCCACCAGGGAGATCAGGCGCAGCTCACGTGGGACCTTGAAGACTCTCAGTTTTTTGTCCTTGTCGTGTCTGAGGAGCACTCACATGGCTGCATCTGTCCATTGGCATGAATGACTAGCTTGCAAAGCCTTCCAGTGAAGTAGCTTGATGTGTAGCCGCCTTGACACGTAGCAGGGCCCCCTACTTGTCATGGTAGTCATTTCCCTTGACACCTCAGTAGGAATAGTATTTGCGTAGGTGTCTGGCAGCCCCTACGCCCAGTGCTCAGGCGCTGAGGAAGAGCGCCTTACTCCATGAGCTGCTGTGCAAAGGGATTTGTGCTCTTACTATGTTTGACAGTACAAAAGCATCCAGTGATACCTCTAACTGTGAGCACCAGCTTGTGGTTAATCTGGGACCAATGAGAAGCATTTCCAGGGACCCAGGTGCAGTGTGAATTTCTGACCTGTTGCCCAGCCAGCCGAGATCAGGGATTTCTCCTTAGGCCACAGCATCATTAAGTGTTCCATTGCCTGTAAAGTCAAGGTGCTAATGGCTGAGCTAGCGCAGAATTAGTGATGACATTGTGATGCAGGTGTCTGCTGGGAAATCTGCAAAATGTCTATTGACTGATGTTGAGTGGAGTGCCAGAAGAAAAAAAAGGGGTTTTGTTTCTATGGCAAGCTAAATTAAAGTTGGGGGTTAGCTTTGTATCCTGTTAGAGACCCCTGAGTGTTACCATCTCTTTGGGGATGGCACCTGAAGCTAATGAGCAGCTTCAGATTTGTCTGCTGCCCTCTGTAGCGATGTCTCCTTTGCTGCTTTGTGCTGGCAAGTCTGTGGAGTCGGTTGGAGAGAAAAGCTTTGATGTACTTTGTGCCTTGCCAGAATGCACTGGGATACTTCTGTTGCTGTCAGTTTATATTCATCATTTTCTGTAAAAGGTAGAGCTCCTAACTTGAGGTGGTTGTCATTAATAAGACTTGAAGAGCTCACAGGCTTATTACTGCATTTGCTTAATGGTGTGTATGCATCCGTCCCTCCCTTCTCACCGTAATAAGGGTCTTGTCCTTTCATCCATCTGTGACTATGAATCTGTTTGTCCTCTCTGGGAAGGTGGTGAGTGTTTTTCCATGTGTACGAAAACAGGTATACTGCAACAAAGTTGGAGAGAGGAAGTCATAGGTCTCAAACAGCATTATTCCACGATGGGTTTTAAATGGTTGTGGGGCTGAACAAGTGCTTGCTTTAAGCATACAGGGGTCTAACAGAACTGTATTTCCACAGGTCACTGTACCTGGGGCATGAACTGTCGATTTATTCACCCTGGCGTGAATGACAAAGGAAACTACTCCTTGATCTCCAAGCCTGAGCCCTTCTCCCCAAACGGTGCTCCTCCTATCGGCCCCCACCCACTGATGCCGGCCAACCCTTGGGTACGGACATCTTTTCTGTGAATTTATGGCTTCTGCACATAGCTTTTGTCTCCTGCTCTAGAAGTGAAGATTTTTTTTTGAGCTAATACTTTAGCAAAATTGGATACCTCGAGTGGATGTGTGATTTTTAAAAGGTGGTCTTGAAGTTGCTAGTACAGGGGAATAATTTTCCCTGGGTGTCCCAGCCTATGTCCTGCTGATAGATCACTGGAGTATCTGGAGGTACTCTGGGGTAACTGTGTACAAGGCATGTTTGCTACTTAAAACTGACGTCAAGTGTCTGTCTCCTTCCTCTTCTCACCTTTCTAACAGGGAGGGCCAGTTGTTGATGAAATCTTACCTCCACCCCCTCCAGACCCTCCAACAGAAAGTGCCTGGGAGAGAGGCCTCCGGCATGCTAAAGAGGTAAATGCCGTCCTCGGAAAGTGTGCTGACTGTCTCCAAAATCTGCTGGCCTGTTTCACCGGGAGCAGGATGCTAGAAGAGCTCTTCTTGGAGCGTGTAGTGTCTTGCTCTTTCTAAGGGGCCTTCCTTTTGCCTTTTAACCTATTAACTGTGTCTTGTTGTATATCACAGTTATTATACAGTCAAGAGGAGCTGACATCCAGGTTTGATTTTTTTGTATCAACATGAGCTAGGGGGAGTTTGTGGCCCTGAAGTCAAGCCCTCCACAAAGCAAAGCTTTTAAAGCTGATCCAGTTTCCCTTCAGTACCTGTTTCTCTAGCATGTATAGGATCCATGTGTCTGATCATTGCAGAAAATGGGGTCAGCATGTGTGAAACTTCTGTCGCCTGTCTGCTGCTGTTCTGAGCTGATGGAATAGTGAATTACACTTTTTATGTTAAGAAAAGTCCAGTGTCCTGCATGTTCATGAGACTTGGGCAGAAGAAGGGTGCTCTAGTTGAAGGGCAGGTTTCTCCCAAGTGAGGAATTTTTAATACTGCAATTTCTCTGTGCCTCAGAAATGGTCTCTCTTTACAATGTTTTTATGTTACGGCAGGTATTAAAAAAGGCAACTATGAGAAAAGAACAGGAGCCTGACTTTGAGGAGAAGAGGTTCACTGTGACTATTGGAGAAGACGAGCGTGAATTTGACAAAGAAAATGAGTTTTTCCGCGACTGGAATTACCGCATCACCAGAGACGTCAGAGATCCAGCGTAAGATGCAGTCTTGGTTTTGCTACATGGAATAGATGGGTGGGAAATGTAGTGCTACTAGTATGGCAGTCTTCAGTTAACTTGTTCCTCCAAACTGGAGGAATGCCCACCTCAGAAAATGGAAACAGCTTCCATTAAGCAGTATGTACACCAGCTAGAAACTTGAGCTGCCTCTGCTCGCTCAAGTTCAACACTACCTTGCTTTACAGTCGTCTTTAATCCTTTCTGCCTTCAGTGTTGTTGGCATACAGGTCCCTTGAGGACACTCTTTAGTTGTCCATTGCTTATCTCGCACCTACATACTTCTGACTTTTTTTCCTCTTGTTTTTCTTATTCCAACCCATGAGATTTTTAAAATGCTAAAGCTGGGGCTGCAAAGTTGGAGTACGCTCAATGTGCAAGAGCTTCAGGGCAGCAGTTGTACTGTCTCAACCAGCTGGGTGTTTATTTGCAAGGGGTTTGGCACAGCAGCTGGTCTTAAACATCTTGACCAGTCCCAGATAAACTGTTCAGTAAGACACTGGTCAGAAAGCAAACCTCTTAGCTGCCAGGGCGTAGCCTGGGCCAAGACAAACACCCTAAACGTAAGCGTTTAGGTGATTGGTTTTTTTAAGGACTTAAAGTGTTGGAGATCTCGGACACACTCCTGTCAGGACTGAGAGCAGGCAGAAGAAGGTGCAAGGATGAATCAGTCAGCTCTGGGAAACTTGTGCAGTAGTTCTCGAGCCAAGAAACAGAACAGAAAAAAGAATTTTTAAAAGAGGAGCTTGTATTCTGCAGGAGTACAGGTGCATCTCTGTTTGTCTCTTGCTCATACATCCTCTGTTCTTCCTACATGTGCAGATTATGGATTATTTCTACTTGCTCACTGAGAAAGTGTTTGCAATGCTTGGTTCTGCCTATTTTAGAGTAAATGAGTTGCAAAAAAACCTCTGAAAAGGAGTAAGGAGTAGGTTAAGGTTTTGTTCAATAGTCTTTGGTTTCCTCTGGAGTGCAGTTTCTTTCCTCGCTTAAAAAAGAAGCTACCTACTCAGTTCTGCAGACTGTAACAAAACAGTTGCCCCATATTAATTTTTTCCTGTGTCAAAATTGGTCTGTCTCTTGGTCTTCCCTTCCTCTGAGAAGGCTTTCATTTGCCCCTGGGACGTGTTATCACCAGTGCTCTGTGGGTTGACCATATAATACCTTTATTTTATGATTGTATATGAAAACTAGCATCAGCATTCTAGTCATTTTATGCCACTGCCTCACTGATGTAAGAATTGTTGTTAGGTACAGGACTTCCTGTTTTTTCATGTAGTCAAGGAAAAAATGTATTGCATCTAGCCAGTGTTAAATCGAAGCAATCAAACAAATGGAATTCCTGAAAATTCAAACACCTTGATATATAACCAGACTGTGGCATTAAAATATCTTCATTGTGTGTGAAGGTGAAAGTTATGAAGCTGCTGCTGCTGTAAACTCTAGAAAATGGTGATTTTTCTCACTCACACACACACACTTATTGCACAGATTGACACCTTGCAGCAAACTAACCACTGGTGGTGCAGCTGTGATGTTAATAAATGCTTTCAGGACTGTCTTGTGACATATGAAGATGTCTAAATAGTTCATGAATCCCTTTTTCTTTTTTGAAAAACTATAGGGAGGTGGACATCAAAGAAAACATTAACTATGGGTAAGCAGGTCTTTGATTCCAGTACTGTTGCAACTGTAAGAAAATACTCCCTTTCCCTTCTCCATTGCACTTTTTAAAACTTCCTAGGCCACAGACTGCTGTCCCATCGAGTTTGGTGGGCAATTTGTTAACTGAATGGATGCATTTGATTTTTTGGTGATACCAATTATTCACCTAAGGATTTAAGCACTGCATTATCTAAGTGCACGGCAGTAAAATGAATAAAAAGTCCACAAATGTTATAGGAAGGGAATGGGGAGATTTGGACTTGAGGCTGGATTAAAAAGTAAAGCATTTCCTTTTTTGGTGTAGCTTGAGATTTTTTTTTGTGTCTCTTTGAACACCTGATATCATTGAATCCAGACTGTTGTCTGGTTGGCATCAGGAGTTTGTTGCTGACTTGAGCATCTGTATTCAAGATTCCCTGGTACTCTTTCCCTTGGTGTATTCTTTCAGACAAAAAGAGAAATCTTAAACCATTAAAAAAGCACTGAAAGAAATACAGGTCGCCGCTTGACTTGCAGGGCAGCACTTAAATCTTAGCCTGTTTTAGATTATATGGCACTTTTTAAAACGCAAAAGTGGGCCCTTTATTCCTCTTACATACAAGTTGGGGTCTCATTACGGATAATCTGGAATTTGGGAGCACTTGCTTTATAATCTTAGTTCCGCCACCGACTCCTCTGTGGCCCTGGAAGTTTCTCGTTTTCCTGTACCCACCTCCCCATCTTTACAATGGATCTGATATTTTCGCTTCAGGTGGCTGGCAGGGATTGGATATTGTTGAGTGTGTGAATGAAAAACAGCAAATAATGTTAATAGAAATCATCAAATGGAGGAAACATTGCAGATTTAAGGAGGGTTAGTTTTAAATCCTTTTCCTCCCCAAAACTAATTACAGTTTTGCAGTTGCACAGGGTGTGCCACGCGCTTGCCAGTTCACTTGTGTGCTGGGGGGCCAGCACCTGTTTTCCGCTGGAGAATATCAGCTGCAGATGCGGTTACCTTCATTGCATGGAGTAATTCCAGGCGTAGGGGCAGAGTGTTGCTGGCCTGCCCCTGAAGCTTAGCTTCTCCCAGCGGAAAGCTCAGCTACAGCTGGTGCTGTGCTGGCAGCACTGGTATGCACCCATCACCTCTGGTGGCAGGGCCGTAGATCACCATCCGTTCCACTTCTGATGTGAGGGTGCTTAAGATTAGCTGTGTGTGCATGGACAGAAAATGCAGCTCTAAGTCAATGAGGCAAAACATGTTCTGTTACGTTTGCGTACATTTGAAGTGACTATAAAAAGCAATTGGTGTTTCTGCATTTTTACCACATTGATTTGAAGGCTGAATTTGGTTCATAGTGTTCTTTTTTTGTGTTTATCAAGAAAGGTGTGTGCTTTTCTCTGATAAGCTTCACTTGAAAAAGACTGTTTGGGATATGTAGAAAATAAACCACTTTGTACAGTCATATGCCGTTGAACATGTTTTTTCTTGTCAGTGCAGAGTGACTAAGACCTGACCTAGAATACGTAGTGTTTCTGTATGGCGACAAGGTGATATTTCCCTTTCTAACCTTCCCTGTTTTTCATTGTAGGCTTGATCCCTATACAGATCCCTATTATGACTATGAAATAGAACGGTTCTGGCGTGGTGGGCAGTATGAGAATTTCAGGGTTCAGTATACAGACCCAGATCCATACCGTAACTACAGAGTAAGTAAGGTAATACCCCTTTCTGTGCTTTTACTTTCAACTTTCTTCCAGGTACTTCTGGTGCTTGTCATGTTTCCAGTGCAGTGGTTGAAACAGGGCTTTTCATGTATGTTCAAGATGCTTAATCTTACAAATAGTTAAATTTTGACTTAATAATTACACGGGACACACTGTAGGTGCAAGGATGGGAGGATATTCTGTTTCAGCATGATGAAGGCAAAAGCATATCTGAGATGGGAAGATGGTTCTTTTCAATGTGCACTGGCTGCTCCTCTGCATACCAGGCAGTTGTGCAGCGCTTACGGCCGCATCTGCAGCCATTCTTGGAAATGTTGGAGAGGCAGGGAGTTTCCAGGAAATAACCTGACTGAGGAACCGTTTGCGTGTTAATTAGTGGGGCAGACGGAAAGGATTAGATTTGGACAGGCGTGCTTTGTGTACAGACAGAGGCCCCAGCATGACTGTCTACCGCTGGTGGAGTTGCATGTTAGTTGAGTCAGAGGAAGAAAGCACCCAGGCAGTTACTGACATCCCAGATGCAGTTCATTGGTGTTGCACTGCTATAAGGTGTAGAGCTCAATGAAAATAAGGCTATGAACAGTTTCCCTCCGCTTCCTTTTGCCCTCATGCAAACTGTTGTGCCTGGAGAGTAGTGGCAAAAATAATAAATCCTGCTCAGTGGGGAGCTTTTCAGTGGTATTTGTCACATCCTTTAAAAAGCGGCTTTCCTTTTGCTGAAAGACTGCTGTTCTACAGCAGCAGTGCACAAACAGGAGCCTGTCCTTGCTATTGCTGTGCATGATGCACCACCAATTGTTTTCATGGTACTTGTTTGTGAAGTTAATTAGCTTGTTATAAACTTGATTAGCAATGAGAGTAAATACTTGTAAACATCAATACATTCATTTAATAAGCAGAATAAGCCAGATTAAAATTTGACAGTTGCCTTTGAAAATTGCAGCTGTGATGACTATGATGTGGTGGTTTGTTCCCTTCTACTTTCTGCATGCTCAGCAAGCAGTGATGGCCAGCAAGCTCCAGATTATTTATCTCAATACTTTGTTCTAACATGGGAGGGTGTATGCAACTGCCTGCAGTCCAAGACTTTGAAACCTTGCTGCCTGCTTTGTTAGGAGATGTTACTGCAGCGTCACGATGATTTCTCTTTTCTTTTTAAAGGAAAGAGAGCGAGAACGGGAAAGGGAAAGAGAGAACAGGCAACGAGAAAGGGAACGCGAGAGGGAGCGAGAACGCGAGCGAGAGCGGCGCCAGCGGGAACGAGAACGAGAAAGGGAACGGGAGCGTGACAAGGAGCGCCAGCGGCGGAAAGAAGAGTGGGAACGCGAGAGAGAACGAGTGAAGAGAGATGAAAAAGACAGACAGCACAGGGACCGGGACAGGGACCGGGACCGGGACAGGGACCGGGACCGTGAAAAGGAGAAAGAAAAACCAAAGCCCCGGTCCCCGCTGCTACCAAGGTAAGTGTTTGCTGGAATTCATATTTGACATTTTGGTTGATGTTCTAGCTGTGGATCACGAACCAGGCTCACAGTGATCGGACTGCAGAAGATCACTGTTGTCCACAACTCTTGAGTAAAGCGGTAGTTTCAAGAGGAAGGCGACACTTTAAATGAGCCTTGCTGACCACTAAGTGGAGCTAAAACACAGTAAGAACCGAGTGTACATAACCTGACTCTGAAAGGAGGAGAGTGTCTGGCCTGTAGGTATGGGGAGATATTCAGCTTGTCCCTGTTCCCTTGAGTCTAGAGTACGACTTGGGAGGCTGGCTGAGTCCCCGGCGCGCCGAGAGGGTCCTGCAGATGGTGGCGACTCCCTTTGTGGCCTTGACAAGTGTCCTTTGACAAGAATTGGGGCTGGTTTGGGAGTTTGTGGATAGCAAAAGTATCTGGGGATATTAAAAGAGGCTAGAAAAGGTGAAGGGATTGTATGCCTTGAAATGAGTCTCTGCTAGGTGTTAATGGTGGAATTGCAGTGTGGAGTCAGGTTTCTTGACTCTGCCCAGTTTTTCTGAAAATCCTGGTTCTGACCTTTGTGAAAGAGAAAATTGAACTAGATGGACTAAAAGTCTAGGAATTTCAAAAGTGAATCCTGTTTTGTTTCGCTGTCAATTATTTAAGTACCGTGGCCTACCAGCATGCTGTGTATGAGGCATATTTGTGAAGCACTATATAAATATCACAGCTCAATATAGAACTTGTCTTACGGCAAGTTCTAATGTCACAAGGTCTTTTGGTTGAGAATTGGAGAAAAGTATCAAATTTCCTGCTGAAGGACATGTCCAGGAAAACTGAATTAGCAGTGTCAGTGGCTTGGAAACTAGTGGCAGATGGAGTCTTCTGACAGTATGTCAAGGAACATGTGGACGCGCAAGCGTGTGTATGTGCATGTTGGGGCAAACAGTGGTGCAGGGAAGCTGTGTTTCCTGAGACGTATCGGAGCTTCTCCTTCTGGCTGATGTAAGTGTTGTTTCTCGAGCACTAGAGGAAGGGCTGAAACATCATGAGCATGAAGAAAAGTGTATTTTAATGAAGAACAGAGCTAAGAAGGCCTGGAACAAAGTGACATGTGGAATTGTGTGGTTTCAGGTGGGAGCAGGGTTTAGTCTTGAATCTGACCCAGAATTTCTTATTTGCATTACTAGAAGGAAAGCTGATTTTTGATGATGACCCCTTTTTTTCCAAGAGGAAGTCATAGTTTCAGAACAGTTTGAAGGTGTCTTGTGAGCGCCTTGGTGCCATAGCAGTGTCAGAGTGGTTATAAGAATACATTTAATTATATGCTAGATTTAATTATAATCTTCACTTACAGCCATAATTTGTGCACCTTAATTACCACATTTGCTGTTGGTTTGTGCTCTCATTGGGTTAGTGATGGAAGAGATCTTGCAGTCCAGAACCATGTGATGAAGATGATGATGATGAAAGTGACATCAGCTGATTGGCAGCTCGGGTTGTTAGTCATTAACAGTCACCATGACCAGGATCATTGCGTGCAAGGCTGAGGCTGCTCCTTCCCTTGACACTCGTGCTTGGTCATGGGGCAGGGCTTTGCAGGAAAGCTTTCGCTATTAGTGCTGCTCAAGGTTTGCTGGGTAGGAGCAGTGGCTGTGTTTGCCAATCTTAGATCCATCTTGCCTGGTGTAACCGTCTGTGTGAGCTGAGAGATGGGATTTACAGTGTTCTTGACATTATATGCTTTGTGGATACAGGTTCCCTGCTTCCCTCCCGCACCCCCTCTCTGACACAGCACCACTTAAGGGAGCTGTGGATGCCTCTTGGATCTCCAAAACAGGCTTCTTAAGGCGAGTCTTGGTAAATTAAAAGTAGTCCTTGATATGCCTCTTTGCTTTTTTTTTTTTTGGTTTAGGTCTTCTATTCTTTCTAGAAGCGGATCGCAGGGAATCTACTATTGGAAGTGTCCTCAGCCTTGTCCTGTAATGCAAGCGCTGATGACTACAGGGCCAGGCAGAGAGCTAGGAGAGAGGGACAGCAAGCAGGGCTTGCTTTTGGCTTCATTTGTGCAGGGCTTTAAAAGCTGGTGGCAAGAATCGTTTGTAATTGTTGAGTGGAAAGCTTTAAAATCTCAAAGAAAAAAAACAACTTAGGTCAGCACCTACACACAGTATCTGCTCTTAGAGGAGAGTGGAATTAATGGGACTACTTAGTAAACCCAAAAGTCCTACGTTGCTGAAGGCAGCTCTCCAAGTACTCTTCATGGGACTTCAGTTCCCGCTGTTGAAGCCCACGTTAACATGAACACTCTTACTACAGCATTTACAGGTGTATGGATGTTTGCAGAGAAAATAAAACTGCAGAAATAACTTTCAAAAAAGCTTTTTAACAAAATGAAAGCATAATTCAATTTCTTTTCCCTTGGAGAAGACATCCCTCCTCCAGCAGCTTGTGTTTCCCTGTGCTGCATTCCCCAGAAGCCTCCGTCACACTTACGGTGTGACTTGGCTCTGGGCAGTGCCATTTTGTCCCACATAACCTTTTTGACAGGCTCCAAACTTCCTTGTGGCAGTGCAGCGGTTTGAGCCGTCTCACCTTTTCTCCAAATACCTTTGTGCCGTGCTGCAGAGGGTCAGGTTTGGCACCTTGGGATTAAACAGCTCCCAAGTTTGTTTAATGTGTAAAGTGCTTGTGATTGCTTTGCGCTTCCTGGGCAACAGAATGCACAATAGTGGCATAGCGCTCACCTGCGGGTCTATTTATAGACTCTGGGCTTTCCCTAATTGCTAGATCCCAGCTTTTGGTAAGTCCGGCCTTTCCAGGCGTCATGCGGCAATGGGGGCTGGCTCGCGCCGGGCTGCAGGCAGCTGCCCGTTAACATTCCTGCACCAAAGGCAGTGCCGCTTCCAGCTGGAGCCCACGCGGCCCTGCTCTTCCCTTACTAATGAGCTGGGGAGATTGGAAAACTGCTCCACAGAGGTTGTGCAACTGGCAACGAGCTTTGCCAAAGGCAGAGCTGAGGATGTCTGTAATTACAGGTAGATGCCGGTCTGTCCATCAGCATACAAGCTCCCTCAAGCAGAGGCTGGAGGCAGGAGCGAAATGTCACACAGAATGCAGTTGAAAGGGAGGAAAGAAAACTCAAAAAGCTAATAGCAGGAACATGAAAACAAATTCCCTTTCCATTATATTGAAAGCAGGAAGGTTTAATTTAATCTCTAAACAACAGCAGAGCAGTTAAGGCTAATAACACAGAGAAGCCAGAGGACTTCCTGGCATCACTGCTTGCTACAGATGAGGAGGATTAGAATTTAACAACAAAGACTGTAAATCCTAATGGACTCAGTGGCAAATGTTTCTCCTTGAACCTTTTAAAAGAAGAGGCTGCAGTGTTTGGACTTCAAGTAGGATTGTCGCACGTGGATTGGACTTTTTTTGAAGCACTGTGCAGTTGCTGCTTTATGCTTTGGGTTGGGCTTTTTTTTTCCCAAGCTTAAGATGAGCACTCCAAGAAGTCTATAATCTGAGATTGCAGTGCTAGTAAAATTGTTCCTCCTCCTCCCTCCTCAGGCATCGAACACTTAAACAAGCCAGGACACTTTATGATCAATTAGAGGGATAACTTGGCTGTCTGTCCTTGTGCTCCCCATCTCCAGAACGAGTTCTGATGCCCCAGGCTGTGACTGATTTTGCTGAGTGCAAAACTTCTGCTTTATAGCTCTGTCTTGCCAGTGTAGATCACTGTTGTGCAAAGCATTTCAGGGATAAAGAAGTGGCATGAAATATGTTATTTGAAGAAACTTAGAGCAATGCAAGATGTTCTCACTTGGACTGCTGGCCTTTAGCTGTGAGCAAAGGCCCCATACACACTAATAGTAATTTGCTTTAATCCTTCTATTGTTGCACAGGCCTTTATCCCACCATCAACTGAGCAAATCTGATTATTTCAGGAGCACATTAGGCAATGCAGTTAGCGTTGTGGGACCTGTTAGCAGCTGTATTTCCAAAGCACTGAGGGACATTGATGAGTTGGACCCACTGGCAAGGGCAGCAGGCTCAGTATTGCTGCCCCATTGGCAGGGGTAGCACTAGGTGCTTGTCCACCAAGAGGGGAGGAAGAAGAGGAAGCAATCCCATGCTGCAGGTCTGCGAGATGGGCATTGGTTCCTTTCCCACCTGGGTTTCCTCTGCGGGGAATGTTGTGGGCCCTGCTGAGAAACAGCATGGCAAAATGAACCTTAGGATGAGAAACTTGTTGTCTCCAGTTCTCGAGGAAGTTTGTCCTGCAGTCTGACCTAAAAGCTGTTTCCATGCAGGTAAGTTTGGTCAGGACCCATGATACGGACCCCAGAATCTGTGGGGTGCCAGTGCCAAGTGGGTTGAAGAGGTGACTGTTGTCCTCAGAGATGTCCCAGAGTCCAGACAGGAGGTGACAGCAGCTCAAAAGCTGCCAGGAAGGAGCAGCGTCCTGGTGAACCATCCTGTGATAATCATGCACACACAACAATTTTTTAGAAGGAAGTTTTCTTTAGCTGGGCTAAAGACTATTGATGGAGTGCACTTATGCAGCCATTAAAAAATAAAAATAACACCTGCAAGTAGGGACACTGTAAAATTTAAAGCAATGTCAGAAAGGGCAGCTATTCTGTAGCAAATCATAAATCATCTGTAAAACCCTTCCAGCAAGGAGTGTTGTACTTCTTTCCAGCTTCTGTTGAGGTGGCAGTAGCCCTCCACTGAGAGATGCTGTATAATGCTGCAGACCGTGGGACAAGAGGTTATGTGTTCCCTCAACAGAGTTCACCCTCGCATTATTTTTTTAAGCTAGTTCAAGCTGACTTTGTAATAGGTCGTTGTTGATCTCGGATGAGCATGTTAATGCAGGGTAACCTGGAGTCTAAAATCAATTAATGCAGGTTACCCAGGGCTTGCAAGCTAGAAAGTGTTGGAATGAGGTTGATTAGATAAAGGAGTGGCAAAAGTAAGGGAATGCAAATGGAGTGATTCATGATTGTGTGTGTGTATGTGTGTGATCACAAACTAACTGAACTTGTTTTTCGGAAGAATCTGTATTTCTAAGTGTTCCTGAGTTGTCGTCATCTTTCCCGACAGCTTCTGGTGGTCTCCCTAAGCCGCCGGCTGGATCTGCTCCCTATTTTTTGAGTGTAGGGGCTCTGTACAAAAGCAGCTGCTGCTCAAATAGAGCTAGGTGTTTTGATGGGCTTAGTAAGAGCATCTCATCCTGTTGTATAAAGATGGTGTGGTAGGCTTGTTGATTTTGTCATTTAGTTTTCCCTGTGGAAAATTTGGCTGTTTCTTAAAAGAAATCCTTGATTTGTTCCTGCTTGTTCTGCCACAGGAGGAAGAGCAGGCAGGATAGACAGTTGTGTTTCGAGTCAGGCATTGGTAAGACCCTGGAGTGCTCCGAATTGTCTTACATCCATGAGAAGTTACTGAGGAGGAAAAGCAGCCTCTGTCAGGGGGCATAGATTTGTTCTCCAGGTGTCTGCACCTTCCCTGGGTGGCTTCTTGGAGTGCAGTGAGTTAAGAGAAGCAAATGGCCCCAGGCCATTGGGCTTCCCAGGCTGAAACAAGGTTTATTGGCTCCAGATGGAGCTGGACCTCTGTTCCTCCTGCACACACCAGGACTGCCATGCTGCTTCCAGTGCTACACCATGCAGCACTGCTCAGAAGAGGATTTCCCTTCTCCCCACATACAGAACATGCCCTGTGCCGCCCTGCGGTGCTTCAGACTCAGTTGGCTGCCCTGTATGGGAACACTGCAGTGATAAACATTATAATAACTTGTTTACATCCCCATTTTTATGTGGTGCCGCTTCCAGCCGGAGCAATGGAACCTGGTTAGGTGGCTTTCCTTCCGTTTATGTTCCCAGTTCATTTGGGAAGTTAGCAATAATAAAATCCGTCCGTGAACCAAATTAGCAAAGCTTTTCAAAGTTCTCCAAGAAAGCATTTCTGTTGACTGGGGTATTCGTTAGTCTTCATGGTTCTTGAGGTTCTGCCTCTGCTTCCACAGTAAAAGGCAAAGGGTTTCGTAACTGTAAATCAAGATGAAGGGCATCGAGTGACTCAGATGTGGATCTCAAGGAATGTGTTTTTCTTTGGCATTTCTGAGATGGAATTGCTGGAGAGATCTCCCACACTGAATTTTATTAAGACATTGCAAAGACTGGGGCAGAATCACTGTATGCGGGTACCTCTCATTTAGAGGAGGCTCTCAAGGCGTCAAATGCTCAGCCCTTAGGGTAGATCACATCTCAGATATGTTTATCTGCCTGCTGTGATGATTTCATACTGTAGGTTCAGATTGTATCTCCACTATTTAATTTCAAAGCCTCTCCCCATCTGGCTTTGAAGAAATCTTTTTTTTTTTTTTTTTCCCCAAGTGACTGATAACTCTGCTTTAGATTGAAATGTCTTGACAAAAGCATATCCTTTGCTAATATTTCACCAAGATCAATTAGCATTGGCTCCAAGGTTCAGCATTTCCCACCGTAGCCACACGTAGGTGGCTTTCAGGATCTGTTGTCCCTCTCCAGCCACACAAGTGACTTTATTGTGCTGAGACAGGAAAAACCTTCCAGTGTGCATGCACGCTGCTGGAGTTTATTCCGCAGCAGCTACAGGTCCCTCACAACTGCCTTGGCACATGGCTCCAGTCATTCCTCGAGTCCGCTTCCTCTGGAAAATTCCACTGACACTGAAGGAAAACTTGCGCCGGTGCTGCTGACGCAATGCTTGCTTTCCTGCAAGAAACGAAAAGGCTTTTAAATCATCGGTGGACTTTCCTCTTTCAGAAAATTGAGCTGTAACTGCCGGCCAAAACAGTAGCCCTGGAGCCAGGCTGACGTCACCGGTGACCATGGGTGATAAGGTTTGCGTTACCTGTGGGAGCCGTGTCCCATGGGGAGGGGGAAAGAAGGAAGCACTTTCCCTGGCAAGATTATTTTCCCCTCTAAGATTAGAAGTGCTTTGGCATCATTTGCATAATATGTGAGGAGGAAAACTTGAGCTGTGTCGCTCCGCTTTTCCCCCTCCAAATTCTTGTCGAATTCAGTGACGTGCTTCAAATGGGGTTTATTTGGGAGCCGGAGCGCGTGCGGTTGGGAGCTGGCTGACCTATGCTGTGGTTTGTGTTGCCAGCTGGAGCTGCCTTTGTTCCTCCTCTCATTGCCAAAGCCACGTTCAGCTTCAGTTCTCCGCTTGATTGCTGTAATTAAATTCCAGCCAAATATGCATTAATGTGTTCGTTCTGGAAAATAAAGCATTTAGTTATTTTAAGGTTAAAATGGGCTTCGGAAATAGCTAAGCTCTGCAGACCTTGCTCGTGCCCTGGTGATGCAGGATGCTGCTCCTTGGGGTTCTGGAAGGAAATTAAGCTGCTTTTGATCAGTCTGCTTGTCAGTCTCTTTTACTCCCTCTAATTTTTTAATCTTTTTAAACCTCATGGTATAGGCTTACCTAATTAGGGACTTAATTCTTAAATATTTGAGATGTTTCCTAAAAATTGGAATTGTGTGAATCCCAGTCTACTTTTTCACCAGTGTTCTTCGGTAGTGTATGACTTTTTTTGCCAGCGGATCTCAGTGCCAAAGTGCGTTACGTTTGCCTGTAGCGTTGGACTGCACCAGCCTGGGTAACTGTGCTGGGCTGAGGATAAACTCGTACAAAGTGCCGTGAGCTGATCTCATGGCTCACCACCCTAAAGCAGCCAGGCTTCTTCTCTCCTTCCCTCCGCTGCTTGCCATGGGTCAGCTCCCGTAGTTGTTCAAACCCTGCCATGGGCTGGTTGGACTTGCTGACCCAGCAGCAAACTACTACTACTTTGTTGTGTTTTTTTTTTCCCCCCCCTTTCCCTCTTGAATGAAGGAGTTGTGTTGGCACATAGAGAGCTCCAACAAGCACCAGATCCAGCACGAGACAGGAAGGGGAAAAATTACCCAGTTGTAAGAGTGAAAGTGAAGAGAAAGCCTTTCCCTTCTCAGGATCAAATACATCGCTCAACCCACCCAGCAGTGCAGTACCAGGAGCAGCTATCATGTTTAGTGTAGCTCTGGGCAGCCTTCCTGCCTGATCTGGGCTGGGAGCCACAGGCTGGTTGCCTGCTGCCTTTTCTCAGCAGGCTTTTTGCTGCGAGCTTTACAGCTTCCTCCGCTTCCATCCCAGCAACTGCACGGTATCAGTATGCAGGAGTAAATTTGATTGAAAAGCCGACTGTTCCGTGGGCTGCTAGCCTCTAATAGTCTCTTCGGTGAAATTCATGCAGGTTGCAATTGAGATGTTAGTCTAAGGCTGATGGTGAGGATCTTGGCAGTTGCTCCAGCTTACTTTCAGTTCTGAGTCCTGAATTCCACTGGGGGAGAGGAGCCAAGTGGCATCAGATACCAATCCCTTGTATTAAGTTGAACAAGTTTATTTTGTGATGCTACATGTTGGGCATGCAGGTAGCTCTTGAGGAAAGACTTTGAAAATGTCCTGACACGAGTATCATCTTTCTTTCTTGGCTATAATATGGTAACATATTTACTGCTGAGTCAAAAAGCCAAAGCATATCCAGAAATGAGGCTTTCTGTTGTGGTTTTCCTGGGGAAAAAACCTTTCCTCCAGAAAGTGACTTCATCGAGAGAGAATTGCATCTAACCAGGTAATAGATGCAAGTAATGAGATTTGCCTTCATAGTCATCTTTGCTCCAAACTCGCACCCAAGTTGTGAAGTTCAGCGTAAGTTGTTCCCACGTGGGGTTGGAGGTGAGGTCCAGCTCCCAGGATGTGCTGCTGTTGGACGTGAATGTGGGCAAGTTGTTTTTTTGAGAGAGAGAGAATAAATTCTGTAGGAGGCTTTTCTTGCTAAAAACTATTGCAGGAGAGAGTTGAGCCTAGAGAGGGGCAAGGTCATTCAGTAGTTGTTCGCTTTCACATGTGTCACCTTGGATGCTGCAGTGAAGAGCTGCTCAGCAGGCTTTATCCAGGTCTTGAGATGGATACTGCCTCTCTGCCCACCTGTGCCAGCAGAATAGTCCCCCTGCATCTCCCAAACCATGCAGATTGCGGTCAGTCGGGAAGGGACATAGAGCAGGACGTAGTCTAGCATTATTCACGAGCATCATCGCATGGTGTTCTCTTCCTTTCTGCTGCTGTTTAGCCTGCTGCTTGATGCACGGTGTGTAGGCTGTTCCCTACCTTCTTTTTCTTCCTGCTTTGTACTTAGTTGCTTTGAAGATACTCCAGAGGTCAAGACAGCTTCAAAATGACCCCAGCTACGACTATGTGTTATTGGAGTACAAATAACAGGTCCAGTCTATCTCAACCCCGTATTCAGAGTCATGGCTGTCCAGGGTTTCAGCTGGGATAGTTAATTGTCTTCCTAGTAGCTGGTGGTATAGTACTGTTTTTTGAGCTCGGTATGAGAAGAATGTTGATAATAGGCTGATGGTTTTGGTTGTTGCCAAGTAATGTTTAGTCTAAAGTCAAGGATTTTTCAGCTTCTGATACCCAGCCAGCGAGAAGGCTGGAGAGACACAAGAAGTTGGGAGGGGGGACAGCCAGGACAGCTGACCCAAACTGGCCAAAGGGGTATTCCATACCATGGGATGTCATGTCCAGTATATCAACTGGGGGGAGTGGGGGTGGCGGGATCGCCGCTCCGGGATTAACCGGGCATCAGTCAGCGGGTGGTGAGCAATTGCACTGTACATCCTTTGTATACTCCAGTCCTTTTATTATTACTGTTGTCCTTTTATTAGTGTTATCATCATTATTAGTTTCTTCTTTTCTGTTCTATTAAACCATTCTTATCTCAACCCACGAGTTCTACTTCTTTCCCGATTTTCTCCCCCATCCCACTGGGTCAGGGGGAAGTGAGTGAGCAGCTGC
Organism: Elanus axillaris; assembly: GCA_026212715.1. Lineage (NCBI taxonomy): Eukaryota > Metazoa > Chordata > Aves > Accipitriformes > Accipitridae > Elanus > Elanus axillaris. The sequence goes on from JANZLQ010000092.1 coordinate 41,901,277, forward strand.
GTGGTGCTTAGTTGCTGGCTGGGGTTAAACCACGACAATGGTCTTCCTCCATGATTAGATACTCAGATATAGTCGTGGCTTTAATATGGGAAACTAGACCAACCCACTGCAAATAACATGTGCTGTGTTAAATAGTATATGTTAGAGCAGCACTGGAAAGGGTGATGATGCTAAATGAAGATGCTGGTGAATAATGCTGAGCCATAACCCTGCTTGGGACTCTCTTACTAGGCAGTCAGCAATTTTCTGTGCTAATACGTAAGCGTCCTCTTCTGAAGCCGGAATGAGATTTGTGGGAGAGGTGAATGTGGAAGAAGAGTTTCTCCTCCCATAAAATTCTGTATATACCAAGATAGATGTGGGACAAATTGTAAAATTGCTGTAGTTATATCAGAAAAGATAGGGCAAGAGTAGGATGCTGCACTGGACTTTAAAATCAGCATATACAAGTTCTGGAGTCAGGGAGGAGGTGAGAGGGCCGTAGGAGTTTCAGCTGTGTCGAGACTGTGTTTTAATACTGCCAAGCAAGGAGGTGATGAGACTTCTTAGTGACTAGTAGAGCCTTCAAAGGGCAGAACAGGCTGCTAACGAAGAGCTTTAATTATCCTGTTGTCTGTTGAAAAAGTGTTGTGGCAAGAAACGCAGTCCATAGAATTATTAGAAAACTTGAGGTTGCTTTTTTTATCTCAAAAGGTAGAGGAAGTTGCATGGGGAGTGGTTGCTTCAGTCGTGTGACTAATGGGGTGGTACTGGCTGAACCCAGCGATGCAAGGTGCCTTTCCTCCCCCAAATTCTGAGAGCAGGAGGGTTCATTATTTTGAGAAAAGGAATAAATGCATCATTGTACTGGTAACTTGATGCGTGCAACAGACTTAATAGACCTTTAGGCAAGCACAAACTTTGCCTAAAACCCGAGGGAGAAGCTTATAAGCAGGTAATGGAACAGTCGTTTGCAGGTTAGAGTGAGGGCAAGGAAAAACCCCAAGTTAAATCGCTCATAGATAAGAGAGGTAATAAAGTCTAGGCCTGAAGAAACTAATTCTAGTGTATTTAAGGAACTCTCTGGTGCGGATACTGAAAAGTTAGCCCTGAATTATTTTCAGAGAGTCGTAGAGGAGAACAGAAGCCCAGAGAACCCAAGAAAAAGAGGAAACACAAGTAAAGCCCTTAAAAGGGAAGGGAGGAGATGGAGGCTATCTAGCCTGACTCATCACATCTTCCTGGTTATCAACAACAGGAGAGCACATGTTCGATGGTGTTTGTAAGCACCTAGAGAGTAATACGGTGATAAAACAGCCATTACAGACTGCTTTATGCTCAGCTGATGAGGTAACCGTCCCCTTTGTAAGGGTAAAAACAGATCCGTCTGTCTTGGCTGTGGTGAGGCTTGTGATGCAGTCCCACGTGATGTTCTGATAAGGAAACTGTAGCAGAGCAATGCAGGCTGAATCTCTTAGTGCCTGCTGGTTACTTCCAGCAGTTTGCTGTATTGAGACGGCATTTCAGTTGCATGCTCAAAGTCTGTCCTTAGCCTAGCTCTGTTCAGTGTTTTCATTTCACTGGGGGCTGCCTACCTGGTTTGGGTTGCTGCAGCTCTAGCTACTTGTCACAGGCATAGGAAGAACCAAGTTTCCCATTCCCTTCCCTCTTCCACTCCTTGGAGGCCAAAAGCCAAAGCTGAAATCAGAGGGCAGGTCACTGCTTGGTCAGTGCGACAAAGTAGTTCACAAAACTTGCAGGTACTGCTATTTTCAAGGGCTTGCAGTTACTGATTTACAAAATGATAGCTGTTCTCACCCTTCATCGCCCCAAAATGATGCTGAATATCCTGCAGTGGAGGTTAAGAGCTAGTACTGGCATGAAGGATGAGTTTCTGAGGTGTTTTCCTGGCCCTGTGTTTCTCTTAGCTTTACTATATAAAAAAGTCCCAGCTACTTAATTCGTCTGTTTTCCAGCCGTCAGCCTGAGCCACCAAAGAAGGAGAAGGAGGCAACCACAATTACCACCACTCAGTCGAAGAGAGCAGATGAATGGAAGGACCCCTGGCGCCGATCCAAGTCCCCCAAAAAGAAACTTGGTGTGTCTGTCTCTCCCAGCCGTGCGCGTAGGCGCCGAAAAACCTCTGCTTCTTCAGCGTCTGCTTCTGGCTCTTCAAGGTGAGTGAAGGCGAAGAGCATGTCACATCTGAGCCTCGTTAGTGTGTCAGGGAATGTGACATGACTTTCTTGTCAGTGGAAGACGTTGAGATGTTTGGGAAAGAAAGCAGTTCAAAGCTTGCTGTTCAGTAACAGCTATGGACGCTGGCTTATAGGTAGTGAGGTGGAAGCTAAAGGGCGCACATAACTGTGGGTGCTGTGATGTGATTTGCTGAAGACTAAGCAGACAGGTCCTTGGAAAAGTCGCTCTTCAGGGAAATTAGACTTGGAAGCAGTCCAGATATTAGTAGCTCACCTAGATGAAAACTGACCTTAATAGGAGCAGAAGGAGCTGGAAGCTATAAAAATTGGAGCCTCTTCACTCCAGGAGTGCTGGGGGGATGAGGCAAGCCCACTCCAGGAAGAGCATGCCGATGCTACTGGGGAAAAACTGCGGTGGTGGAGGCTTGACAGAGCCTGAGAGGGCTGCAGTGGAGCTTGGAAACCAATGGGTGCGAGAGAAACAGTTTTCAGAACGAAGCACCCTGAATCTAGGAGAGTTGAGGCATAAGCTGGATCCGTTTTCTTTAACTGCTTCAACTTTTGAAGCTCCTGAAAAGAGGGGGAGAAAGTATCAGAGAGGAATGAGGAACACACTGAATTGAAGATATGGATCTAAAAACCAAAGCCCTCCTGAAGTAGATAGCGTTTCTTGCTGGGATCACTGCACCCGAGATTTTCTGTTTTCTCATACCTGTGTGACCCAACCTGTCGGGGGGTTGTCTGGTGAAAAGGCGTAGAATTGTGTGGAAGGAGTTCTCAAAAAGGGATGGAAAGTCACTAGCTAGAGGAGGGGAGGCCTATTCAAGGGCACAAAGTGGGTAGCAACAATGGGATCCTCTAAAAGAAAAGGGGGGACCGAGGAGAGGCTGTACTCCTGCCAGACCACTGAGGAGGAGGCAGGTAATTTTTGGAGCAGTGTTTGAGAACTTGGGAAGAGTGTACAGGAAACAAGACCTTGGTCTCGGAGGACTTCTCAGGAGGCACTGAATTTTAATGTTTTTCTTTCAGGTCCTCTTCTCGTTCATCCACCTATTCCGGTTCAGGTTCCTCGCGATCTCGTTCCAGATCATCTTCTTACAGCTCTTATTCTAGTCGCTCTTCAAGACACAGCTCTTTCTCAGGCAGCAGGTCCAGGTAATGGCTCCTTGGATTTGAAAAAAATGGTGTACTTTTCCAACCATTTGCTAGCAGCTACTTTTGGTGCTTCTTAAAAGCAGATAGCCAACTCTTGAAATAAAACATTCAAACCACTTTCCTGAGTGAGGGAAATACGACAGACTGCAAGGCAGCCTGCTGGTTTGGTTGCTGAATGAAGCAGGTACGTCAGCCACCCCCTCCTCTCCCCAGTACTCCCACCCATGAGTACTGTGCTGTTGTGGCGGGGCTGTTTCCCATGCCTATGGTAGCTGAGCAGTTGTAGGAGCCTGGCTGAGGTTAATGTTGCCATCATTTGCATTTTATGATTGGAAGAAGTTACTGGCATCTCTTTTCTGTTGCACTGGAATTTCTGTTTAAAGAGGCAAATCACATTTCTTTATTAATGCAGTCCATGCAGTTGTGTCTTGTGATAGTCCTGACACTTCAAAGTAGCAATTCAGTGTCCCATGCTGATTAAACAGAGGCATGTTTATTACTCTGCCACTTCCTGGCCCCTGCAGACAGTTTCCCAAGTCTGGAATATGCATAGTAGGAAAACTGGCTCCCTAGGTAGGCATTTCTTCAGAGCTGAAATCGCACAGATGCCCAGTGTGGATTACACAGTTGATGGGAGTGCACAGTGTCATTTCTGGAGAGATGGCTTCGCTTAGGAAAGGCTCAAGTGGGAGTTGATCTCGACACAAGCACACACGTGTTTCTGGGGAGCAGGCTGACCTTCCCTTATCCACCCCATTTCAGGCTCTGTTCCTGGCAGGCCAATGCCAGGCATAGGTGACATACTTCAATTAGCATGCCTCTCTCTGAAGGTAGGAGGGTGAGGAACACCCAAGTGCCTAACTGTTCTTCAGAAAGCCAGTCACTGAGGCATCTGGCTTTCTGAAATACTAGGCTGCAACAAGGGTACTTCCAGTCTTGGCAGTGCGGTGAATCACCTGAACGCCAGCATCTGGTGTGCTGTGTAAGTGGCTTGCCTCTTTGGTCAGTCCTGATCTTAGGAAACACCTCTTGCCCTTTGATCTGTTGGCTTTGATACTCTCCACTTGATTTTTCTCATTGTGTTCCAGAAATTACAGATATCCAGTTAGATGTATTTTTCATGTCTTTCTCCCAAGAGGGGGTGGGTTCCGGCTGTTTAAAGGATAAACTACACTAGGAGTTACTGGAATATAAAGCAGGTTGAAACAAATCATGCTGAACTTGGAAGTCAAAATCCCACTTACCTTCCTGTAGACATATTCTCTGTAAGGAGAGAATACAGAGAGTATGGAGAAAGCCTCAGGTGTTGGTGTGGAATATGTGAGAGTGCCTGTCTTGCAGCCAAGCCTATTTTTTCCTTTTGTTTTCTACTTTTACCACTGGTCTGGTGACAGAAGTTAGTTTTGTTGAACAGAGTCCAAATATACAACTAGTATAAACTCAGACCCATGGGGACTAGTTCCTGGGGTGTGGTCGTTAGCCAAAGGAGGGAGTGATGGCTAAATGCACCAAAAGCCAGGAAAGCCTTCTGCAGTGCCAGAGACTGAGCTGAATATGTCCTTCCTTCCTAGATCACGGTCCTTCTCATCTTCACCCTCTCCTTCTCCAACACCGTCTCCACATAAGCCGCTTGCGAAAGCTAAAGGGGAGTTATTACCACCTGCTGGTAAAGGGTAAGGCTTCATCTCTGTTTTGATAACACCATGCAGAAGAGGCTCCAAACAGTAGCCTAATCCCTGAGCCAGACCCTTGTGACCTGGTTGACAGTTGAAGGAAGAAATGGAAGATGCAAAATATGACCCACCCACATAGGATAATGTTTAGCTTTGCATATTTAATTAAATGATGACACTTTCACTTATTAAAACCAAGTTAAACTGTACAGGTATCCTTGAGTATTATATAGAGTCATAGAATCATTTAGGTTGGAAAAGAACCTTAAAAACAAGTCCGACCATGAATCTAACACTACCAAGTCCACCACTAAACCATGTCCCTAAGCGTCACATCGAGGCCGCCGTCATGTATACATGAGTGTTTAAACACGTGCATGATTTACAGTTTAAACATTCTGTGTATGCAGATATGTTTACACAGGAGCTCTAAGAAGGTTTCATTCATTCCTCTACTGTAGCTTGAGTTAATGCACAGCCTTAGAATAATGAAATGTTCAGCCTCATCTACTTTTAACATTTAAACAGTATTATAGCTATGAAACTGGTTTTGGCAGATTATGCCAGCGCTTCTGCTCTTTTACATACTTGAAGTTGCTATTTCATAAACTCCTGTAATATGTAGTAAATTATGGATATATTGGAAGCTGACACACCACCATAGTGATGTCACCTCTTTTAAGGTGCCCTGCAAATAAATTACACAATGGGAATCCCCCTGAATTCTCCAGAATATGGGACAATCCCCTTTGCCACACTTCTTCTGCCTTATTGACCTGCTTTGTTGTTTTTTTCTCAACTCAGAGGGTTCAGCCCTTCAAGGACACGCTCTCCACCTGCAACGTTGTCTTTGCACCCTTCTAGTGCATATTGTAGTGCTGGTTTGGTAACACATGACACCAGCCAGCAGCCTTCACTAGCATGGGGATTGTTTTCGCCGCGTAACATCGCATGGATTTAATCCTGTGTTCTGCAGGGGATGAATGCAGATATTCTTAAGCACAAGAGGAGGAATTAACAGTCTCTATTTTTGTATGCAGACAGCTGCCTCCTCCCCAGTTAATAGCAGGTGTGACGACAGTGCTGGGGATGTTGAGCAGTAACCAGCTATTAGAGCAGAGGTTGGGCTGCTCTGAACCCAGAAGTGAGCAGCGCTGAAGAGCCAAAGCGATTCCCATCTCGCGTAGTGGGTGCTAGATAAAGTCACAAAAAATGTTAGATAGCGGTCGTCCACAGTGGTGTTACCTGTTAAATGTTCTGCAGGCTAACGCGAGCCAAGGGACAGGTCCAAGCAACATTTGCATACGTGGGCTGTTTTGCCCCCCTGCTGATCCGTGTGAAGGAGAAGAGTATTTTTGCATAAACCTGTGTGCCTTTGATTCTGAAGCCTGACTGGCAGATTTTAAGTAGGTGCATGCATTTTGGATAAAAATGCACCGAATCAAATGGATAAGAAACAGCGATTCCACACAGTCTACTTCATTAGTTAATTTGCAAGTTGAATGTCTCCAAAATTGGCTATTGTATAGTAACTTGTCTCTGAAAAGGTGACTTGAGTTAGAACATGGGAAACAGATCATTTTAGGGGAATCTGTATTGTTCGAGAGTGTTTTGGTGACATAGCCATGTGTCTAGCTACAGTAATCATATCTGTATAATAAGAATGGATTTCATTGCTTTTGAGAATGTCTGTATCTACTGAGTTTGACCAAGCACATGAAAATTTTAATTTTTGTAGTGAAAAATCTGTGAAGAAACTAGCTGCCCTTCCAGTCCCTCAGCCACTTACTAAAATCACAACAACTGCACCGGAGCCAGCCAAACCAGGGGATAATCGAGAGGCAAGAAGGAAGGAACGTCAGACAAGGACTCCACCCAGGAGGTAAGAGAGCTGTGGGGTGGAGTGAGGCTTGATCTCCTGGAAGATAGAGCAAATCCTGGGTTTCTCTTGGGAGTACCAACTCCAAGGGCTCTTTGGTATTGAAGGAGAAATCTGTTTCCTGGGGCAGGAAGGAAACGGGAAGAGGGAGAAGGAGTCGGGGGTGAATGCTAGTGACTTGCCACAGCAAGTGGCTTCTGTCTCTGAAGGCTGGTTGGAGGATGCAGTAGGTGGAATACGTGAAATGTGCCAAAAGGCAGGGTCTGCAGTACAAAAAAAGGCATGTTTGAGAGCTGCTGGTTGTGGAGGCTTCACAGCAAGGAAGCAAAGGTGTGTTTGGTCCAGAGAGCAGATCAGATGTGTTGGATAGTCATTTGTGGTGATGGGTTTGGGCTCTCTTCACTCTAAAACATGTGCCAGTGTGCAGGGAGTATTTCTTCTGTGTGGTCCCAGGAGCTGGTTCATCAGCATCCAGCAGTACCACTGGAGGAGGGGAGGAAAAACTCCCCGGTGCACAGCTTGCTGGCTCCCCTGCTCCACTTTCTCTTCCTGGCTTCATCCTGTGCGACCAGTCTGAAGGTTTCAAGTGTTTTCTGTCTGTCCTCTAATTGTTTCTGTTGTCTTTTTCTCTTCCTTTGCATTTGAAATGAGAGAGGCTTCTGATGGTTTTCAAACAAGGAGCATTTGTCTGTATTTAAATATGTTTATCAGTGCTTAATCCATTGTACTGTATTTAAAAATGTTACAGAATAAATGCAGGTAGCACTGCCTGTTCTTGGAGGGACACAAAGTCAGCTAAGCACAGCTGAAATTCATCATGCATCCTTCTTACATTAGAATTTTTGAAATAGTATGACACCTGTGTGTCTAGTCTATGGAAGAAATAGCTTGGTGTGTTAGAAATGTATTTAATATAAATGTATTTCTTATGAGCACTGAGAATGTTTTATCCTTGCAGTAAGTCATATACAGTTACCTTGCATCACTGGATGATGCTCTTATTAGCGTGTTTTGAAGACAGCTGTAATGTGTGTCGAAGATGGCTGTAAGTCTGTTTTCCGTTCAGGTTTTCAGAAGCATCCTGAGTCAGTTTGTAATTTTGCGTGGGATTACATCGCATGTTTCTTTCCAACAGTTGAAGAAAAGGCCTGGGCTGAGCAGTTATGTCTCCACAAGTGAAAACTGATCACGACAGTCTTTTCCCTAGAAACTCCATCAGTTCTAGTTTTCATTTCGCTTACTTTAACTATTTAATAATAATCTTGGATGTCTTTAGTCACCTTCCCTTATTCCTTATTCCAGCCCTGGGTTTTTTCATGTTTATACCCACAGAAACCTCACTGCCCTGCACTCTCCCTGCTGTGCAAATGACAAAACAGCTCTATTCATTTTCATACTGGTGTGTTAGTCACAAAAAATGTGTATGATTATTTGTATAGCCTGAAATACAAGGTAGTCCCACTGTGTTATGCAGTTAGCAATTTTTGTTTGTAGGAAGCATTTGCTCCTGGTATAAGTACAGGATTAAGGTAGTCTAGCTCATTCTTTGTCTGGTTCTCATTAACGTTATTCAGTCTTGCATAAAACATCTACTGTTCAGAAAACAGAAGCTTCCTCAGGACTCGGAACGCAAGGTTGGGAAGAACATCGGAAACAATTACGTTTGCAAAGCACCAGTCCTGTATACAATACAGGACAACAGCTTCATGCTCAAACTGTCCCTAAACAGTTTCTTCTAACCCCATTTCACAGCAGAGCACAGCAAAGTGAGGATGTCATTTGCTGTCTTGCAGGCGGACTATCAGCGGCAGCATCAGTGGCAGTGCCAGCAGCTACAGTGGTTCCAGTTCCCGATCTAGGTCCTTGTCTCGGTCTCTGTCCCGATCTCATTCCAGATCATCATCTGCCTCAGTCTCCCACTCCCCGTCTGGGTCCAGGAAATCCAGGTACAGCCTCGACCCTTCATAACGTTTGAAGTAGGAGGAGATTATAACTGTTCTTAACTGTTGTGGTTTCTTGCAGCTAAAACTCTCTAGCTTCAAGTATCAGAAGCCATAGGTAACTAGGACGCGAAACGTGATTGATTCTTTGTGTGGTGTGAAGAATCCTGAGTCCTGAATCATGACAGTAGTACAATGTCGGTAGTGCCTTTGTGGATTATTCAAGGGAGTAATCTGTCATGTGTACTGAACTGCCCATTTTTACTGAAATTATGACCAAAACATTTCCCTATGGCCAGGCTGATCCCACATCCAAATTTATTTACAAGTTAACAGTTTCGGGCTATGGAGCTTTGCTCTTCTAAAACCTCTACTACCACTGGTTAGCAAATGTCCTGAGGGAAGATGCTTGGCCTGTCAGAAGAGGTAGGTCAGAAAATACCTACAAGGCCCAGCTAATGATATTTTTACTTTGCTGGCAGAGTTGCATGGCCAGTTCCCTTTTTGTTTAGCTCCAAGTTAACAGTTATACGGCTGTTAGCCTGTGGGCTTTATAAACAGGTAACTCCCTCCAGTAAAGTCATGAAATCAGCCTCTTTCCAAGTCCTTCGTTTGGGTTTTTTGCATCTGTTCACACATAGGTATCCCTGAAACCTCACAGGCAGCCTTGAAACACAACACTTCCCTGCGATACAGATTTAAAAGCAGACAAGTAGTGTAAAACCAGTGGATTAAGTAGGACTTGGCTCTGACCAGCAGTAATTCACATATCTGAACTCTGTGAAACTCCAAGGTTCAACATCCGCATTATTTTACGGAAATACAAACTTGTTTACTACATGCTTGTCGCCTTCATCAGATCAGGCAGGGGTGATGCAAGAGGCTCAGAGCGCTTGGACACGCTGGCTCTGCGCTGCCCTGCTGTACAGGGCTTGAGAGGAGAAGATGGGGAAAACTTAATGCAGGTGTTGCTTGTGTGGCACTGGGGCTGCGCTTGCTGCTTTTACAGGTGTGTGGGAAAGGGGAAACATAGGAAATACGATGTGTGCCAAAACCAGATTTGCTGTCACAACCTTGTAGCCAGGAGCTTTCCTGGAGAAGTTTTTCCTGGCTCATCCAGTCGCCGTTGCAACAGTCCATGCAACCTCTCAAAACTCGTCTCTGTCAGGATGCCAGCGGGTAGAGACTTTGCAGCTCGTTCCAGGGCTAGTCTGTGCTGAAGCTGCTGCAGCCCGTGCAGTCATACTCACACCAGCTTCCAGCAAGTGAGCTTGGACCTTGCTGGCAGGTCAGTCATTGGAGCACAGAAGTCGGTGTGGCCTGCAGAACCTGCTGGAGAGGCTGCCTAAATATTCCTGTAGTTAGCGTACACCTGGTCCCACGTGGTGGTGGCTGCAATGCCAGCTGGCTCCCAGCTAGCTGGGATTTTTGCAGCTGCTATGCTGCACGAGGGAAGTCTGGTCCATAGCCCTGTATTTTTGTCTGGCACATTTCTAAGTAGAAAGTCTTCCTGAAATGAATATAATGATTGTCTGACATTTTCAGTGTTGTGAGTCCATTAGGAGATAGCCATCTTATGGGCATCTTCCCTGTCATTATCAGTCGTGACATTATGTGCACCCTCAAAATAGGCAGCTGGGCTCTCCTGTACCCTGGCAAGCTGGGCAGGAGCTGTGGGCTGTAGGACTCCAGGGCTTTTAAAGCCTCAGTGAATAAATGTGTGCCACCCAACAAAAACATTGCCAGGGAACCCTTGACCTGAGCCGTAACACTGACCTATACGTGATAGTGTACACCCTGCTTTCGCTTTTTGTTTACCTGGGGAAACAGTGACCTTAATCTTGTTTATAAATAAAGAGTACTTTCTAGACTTGCATCGAATATATTTGGGATTTTTCATACTGTCTGTGCCCCAGGAGACACAGCCTTTGTCTATTCCTGGTTATTGCCTGCCTTAGCGGCTTTCCGACATCCCAGCCATACAGGGGAATTGAAACAAAGGTGTCTGTCTCATCGCTGCCCGGTTCTCATTGCATTTGTAACTGTAATGGGCTGTTGGCTCTTTCCAGGTCCCTGAGCGTGAGCAGCGTTTCTTCTGTCTCTAGTGCCTCCTCTAGCAGCAGCTCTGTACGCAGCGCCGACTCCGAAGACATGTACGCAGACTTGGCCAGTCCTGTTTCCTCAGCCAGCTCCCGATCCCCAACCCCAGCGCAGCAGAAGAAAGGTAGAGGTACCTGGTTTGGCATTTTCTTCTCCAAGGGGTTCTGGGAAAAGAAGTGGGGAGCAGAGATCTGCATACAGCTTGCTTGGTGGTACTATGGGCTCCAGGAAAATCATTGAGCAGAGGCTGATGCTTGTGCCTGGCATGGACTAGGGGAGCCCAGAGGCTTCACCTGAGGAGGGTGAGACCATGGAGAAGGGAGGCTGTGGAGCAAATATACATTCTCATCCTTCCGTCCATGTGTCTCTGGCTGTAAAGATGCCTTTTCCTGCATGGGAGTTCTGCCTGTTGCCCCCTCTCTTACCTTGTTCTCTTTCACCTTTGCGAGGTGATGCTAAGTCTTCTGGACAACTCCAGTATCGCATTGCTCTTCCTCTGTTCTTTTTAGATCATAGCAGAGTTGGCAGCAAGAGCCTTTTGTTCTTTGTCTTTTATGTTAAGTGTCCTCTCTGTGGAAATTCTGGTTTCCTGAATCTTTTAACCTTGGGGCCATGTGCTGTGCTAACTGGTGTGGGCTTTTTCAGTCCCTGGAGCAGCATCCTCTTGCCCTGCCCTCCAAAGGGAGGGCAGTCAAAAGGAATCAGTTGCAAGTCACAACATTACACTCTGGTTTCAACAGGAAAGTCAAAAAAAGAAGATAGCGCTAAAGAGGAGAAGCGGAAACGGGACGTGCCTGCTCAGCTCCTGAAATCAGCCAAGCCCACCCAGGGGAGCAAATCGCAGCAGCTCCTCCAGACTCAGCAGCCCTCAGCCCCCCAGTCTCAGCAAGGGGGTTTCAGCGCTCACAAAGAGATCAAACTGACGCTTTTGAATAAGGTGAGAGGTAGGATGGGTGCAGTTCCCTCCGCACTGGGGGTCCGAGGAATGGATGAGATGGATACTGAGGCTCGGGACTGGCGGAAGGGGAGCCTCAGGCTCCGTGCTGTCGGGATGAGCTCAGCCGGGTAGGTCTGCAGCTGGGGTTGAAGGGCGGCAGACAGAACCAGTCTGGCAGCACACACCCTGTGGTGGCTTGAGTTTGGGACTGTGTTGGCGGCTCCCCTGGGGCACATTCCTGCTGCAGCTTCAAGGGCTCTTCCCCGCTTTCTCGAAGGCTGCAGCTGGAGCACCGAGGCAAAGGCTTGCGTGGCACAGACCCACATGCACTCGGGCCTTGCCCACGAAAAACGTGCTCCCCGCACGCTTCCGAGCAAGCTCTCCTCCCACTGCCCGCTCTGGAGCGAACTGCTGACGAGTCACTAACTGAGTCAGGAGGTAAAAGTGGCAATTGCCTCGCCTCTCTGGGTTGCCTGCCACCAGCCGCGCTTCCTGCAGGGAGCCTGGCTCTTTCCTCTTTATGACTGAGCCCGATGCCCCACTTTGGTGCCTTTGGCTGAGATTGCAATCCAGAGCATGTGGGAGAGTTTGGCCTTGTTGGGTTTTGTGCCGGAGCAGGGTGTTGGCCCCAGTCACATGGGTAGGTTCCCGTTTTTGAAGCGTTAATGTTTTTGTTCTGACAGTCCAAATTCCCCGTTGCAGTCTGAGGCCGCAGTTTTCTCTACTTCCCTGTGCTATGACGTGAGGCGCCTTTATCAAGTCTGTGAAGCATGCTCCATGGGGAGGAGTGTGCAATTACACATAACTACCAGCTGGCATGGCCAGATCCTGGAAGAACGCACGGCTCCACATGCCTCCTTGACATGTGCTATCCTTGGTGCTGCTGGAAAAAAAAAACTACAAAATGCTGCTATTTTTTCCATTTCTGACAATTATGAAAACGGCACAACGTTAGCCCCAGTGCCAGAGGAGGTTGCTGTTTGCTTACAGTGGTAGGGGAGTCACATGGTGGCAGCGATGGTTGGAAGTGGTATGCACAAAGAGTTTAATAGGAGACGCGCTTGCGTGAGCCAGCCAGCACATCAGGGGAACCCATCACAGGAAATATCTCTGCCTGCTTCCCTCCCCAGAGGGAAGTGGCTGCTCAGCTCTGTTGTCTGTTTTAATTCCATTTCAGGCAGCTGACAAAGGAAGCAGGAAGAGATACGAGCCAGCAGACAAAGACAGGCCGACCTCTCCTCCAGCCAAACGGGCGAACCTGTCACCTGACAGAGGTGAGATACCAGCCATCCCAGGGACTGCTGGCCTGGCTGGGTTCCTGCTCTGCCGCTCGAGGCGGTACTCCAGTGACAAATGTCCCGTGAAAGTCTCTGCTGCAAAAGTCCTCTTGCTAGAGAGGTTAATTGCAGGCATGTGTCCTTCCAAAACCTCAGACTGTGCGATTGCCACCAGATAACACAGGCGTTTTAGCTGTCCGGCTGCAAATACACGGTGGAGGTGAGACGCTCTGGTTTGTGAAGTAAGCGAGGTGAGGTCAGCCCTGGGCAGGCCAAACCCGGCCTTGCCTAGCTGTTTTGTGGCACACGTTGCGAGTACCTTGGCTCCACTATGTCTGTGTAACTCCTGGAAAGAAAAAAAAAAAACACACCAAAAACCAACCCTTGCTTTGAAGCAGCAGCGTGCTCATCTCTGCTATAGGTACATATTCATCCCACAGCAGCCTGCTGTTCTCTAGTAAAGTCATTGGATGTGGCTGTGGATGTCATAGGGTTTTCCCTTACTGTATCGTGGGGTCTCTGCCTTGTATTTCAGTGCATCACAATGGATCTTAGTCCTCCCGATAGAAAGGCTTGTGGCAGTGCTTAGAAAGGGAGCACCGGCTGCCAAGGCTCCAGGATGGATGCAATAATTGGCTAGATCACCCATCCTGCGAAATGAGATGATTTCCCCACTTGCGTGTGACACAATCTGATCTGCCCTGTATGTTTAGAAAGACACGGGCTTTCCAAGTGTTCTCCTGTGTCTGAATCCTCAGCAGCAGTACGAGCCCCTCAGAAAACTGAGCTAGCACGCTACATCAAGAGGGACCTAAATGCCACACTCCAGCCTCTGCTGTCGCTGTTGAAAAACAAAGGGGGGGGAGTCATCAGTCAGAGGTGCCTGGTTTTGACGTACAAGCCAGCATTGACACGTGATGTTGTTTTCCCTGTTGTCTCGGCTGTAGGTGTATCTTGTTGACTCTGGGTGCCGGCCAGAAAAAATTTCTGTGCTAATAGCCTGGTTGCATTCGACTCCTGCAAAGGCAGCATGGAAGGGACTGGGTGAGGTTGAAGTTCACTGGGATCTAGTTCACAACTACTGCTGAGCTGCAGACAAATGAATGGACCGACCTAGCAAACTGTGCTGATTCTATAGATACATATATGTATATGTAATTATATACTTTGTTGTCTATACGTTATAAAGTATTTTTAAGCAGTAGCAAATGGGACACAAGCCCTGAAGGCAACTCAGCCTCACCTCCCAGTGGCAAGCATACCCTTGACTGAATTGGGTCTGAGCAAGAGGCACCCTCCGGCATGCAGCCTGCGCTCCAGTGTCCCAGCACAAAGCTGGTTGGTGTTTGTGCCCTGAGTCTCGCTTCCCTGTACCTTGCCGTCATCAGATCCACAGCTATAGTTGCCCCTCTGTGTGGTGGGATAGCAGCAGCTGGGAAACCCACTGCAGCAAAGCTGGATAGTGCTGCTGCAGGACCCCAGCGGGCTTTCCACCACCTCCAAGTCCCCACACCAGCTCCATTTGGGCAGGGCACGAAAATGGGGGGTGATGCTGTCTGTGGATTGGCCCCAGCTGGCTCCAAAAGCAGCAGAGCTGCACTTGCCCAGCACTCTTTAAGACAATACACCCTGTTACCTGGCCAGCGTGGAGCCAGCTCGGATGCCGCTGTGCCCATTGCTCACAAACTGGATGGTCTGCCGGGGGATAATGGAGCACTGACTCAGTCCATGAGGGCTGGCCTTGCCCCGCAGGTTTGCAAGCAAAGCACAGCCTAAAAGCGCGGTGGAGGAGCCTTGTTCCAGCAGCCGGAGGGTGAGGAGAGGGCTGGTGCGGCTCCCCGCAGGTGATGTTTTGTACAGCTGACCGTGAGGCACAGCCTTGACTAGCTTTTCTGCTCCCCATGAAGACAAGGTGCACAACAGTAGGTTCCTTTTCTAGCTGCTGCTGAACTTGGCCTTTTGTTGGCTTGATCTGGTCCATCTCAAGAGAGCATCTCTACGCTGCTGAGACAGCATGGTAGGCAGGGTGGCGACCCGTACCTTGGCAGTGAGCGAGAACGTCTCGCCTTTTTGTCTCCCGATAGGCTCTCGTGACAGGAAGGCAACCGGGAGACTTTCTTCACCCAAGCAAGAGCGACAGAGAGGCCAGAACCCGAAACCTTCTCCTGCACAGACAGACAGGTCAGTGCCCGCTTGTTCTCCTGGGTCTCTTGTGGGCCAAGCTGGGGCTCACACTTCTCCAGCGGTTCAGTCCCTCCTCTCGGGGCAGCTCTGAGGCTCTCTGGTTGTAGTTTCCAGTTGCCATGGAGGCACAGCAAGAGGAAGGACGCGAAGCTCCCTGGTCATGAGCCAGAGGTGCTCGGGGGTTCACACAGAAGCCACCAGCTAAGCTGTTCCAGCTCAGAAATGAGCAGGAGCCTGGGGGTTTTCTTGAGGTCAGTCCCAGCAAGAGGAGCCAACTGGGTTATGTGCAAGCTCATTCATGCCAGTGCCTCTGCCTCTCGCTGGCGCTGCGTAGTGCTAACGAGAGAGAAAGTACAACGCCTTCACCCTGCTGCCGAGCTCCTCGTGGCACCTGGCTTGGGTGCCTGATGCCCTTTCTTTCATAGTCTGGCATACCCTCAGCCGCTACCTTTGCTGCTGTAAGATGGTAAAGTGCGGCCCCTGCATGAGACTGAATGGTGACTAGCCCTGGCTTTGCGCCTTTCCATCCCCTCTGGCAACAGGTGACCAGCTCACATCCCATTTCTTGGCAGTCTGCACCCGCTCCTGTGCTGGAAATATCCCATTACGGAACTGGACGTGTGGCTCCAGGGGCCTTGGGCTGTGCTCCGCTCAAAGCCCTTTGGTAAAGGACGCACCTTCTGCGGCACACCTAAAGATCCCTCGGTCCTCCTTGCCTGCAGCCAGCCGGCATTGCTTTGCATTTCTCTAGTGTCATCTCTCCGAGGATCTCTGTGAGCAGAGGCAGCCCTGTCCTGCACCCCTGCGTTCCTTGGCCAGCAGGACTCGTGTCTTCCCCTCTCCCCAGTCTGGGGCACGAGCGAGCCTCAATTTCTGTGTGTCAGAGTCTTCCCGAACCAAAACCCAGCCCCAGCTGCCGCAGCCCTGTCCTTCTTCAGGCCCTGAGGTCCTATTTTCTAGCAGCGAAGAGGAACCTCAGCCTTCTCAGCCTGGCAATGTTGACCGCTTCCTTGGTTCTCAACCCTCTTCTGCCTACTGCTTTTTGGGTTGGCAGTGTCGCATGGTGGTTTAGACGTGCCCTGTGCCCGGGCACGGGGGTAGTTAAGGACACACTGAGTTTCTCTGGGGCAGCTGAAGGGCAGTTCTGTGTCCTGTTTTGAACTCCTTGGGGTTATTTGGGTCATGCTTGCACAGCTCTGCTTCTCTTAAATGTAGTACAGAAGGGTGCAAGTGGCATTAAGAGGGGACAGTGATTCCCACCGCTGACATCCGCCAGCGGGCTGGCAGCAGCAGTGTCACAGGCTTTCCCAAATGGTCCAGGTCATTAGAAAGAGCCAGCCGAGGTTCAGACTGCACCTTCAGCGCATCACCAAGCTAGCAGCACTGCAAAACTCTGGCAGCCTCATCATGCCACTCTACTTCCAAGTCCAATCATCCTTCTCCTGCCCTAAGGGGAAGTGGTGGCCTGTGGCAGCAAGAGGCACCGGCTGCTTGCCTCCAGCCCCAGTCACGGCCCGATCCAAGAAAAGCCACTGCGGCTACCGATGGGGACCGGTGGCCTGCGGTCCTCCCCATGTGGCGCTAGCCAGGCTCCCCCGCGTGCAGGAGAGGGAGAGTTCCCCCAGCTTTGCCTTGCTCTCGCAGCAATGGCTTTGGACTGCAGCAAAGCGGCATCGGAGCAGAACTGGAGTGCGACACTGGGTGTTAGTGAGCTGCATCGCAGGGCAGGAGCTATCAGGATTTGAGACCGTGGGAGTTCTCCAGGGCTGCCCTGTGCTTACCTGTGATGCTCCCCCCTCTTTGCTGCTTTGCACATGTCCACCCCCCAGCAAGCTGCTCACAACAGCCGGCACAGCCCTTGGGGCTTGCCATCATGGTGGCTGTGGTGCCAGGTTTAAATTTCGGGATCCCCCCAGAGCAGTTGATCTACTGTTGCAGCTGGTTTTCCAGCCCCAAGCCTTGCATCTTGAACCTGTTTTCTTCCACCAGTGCTTGGAGCGATGCTTTGCGCTGGAGCAGACACTGATGGGGTTTGTTCCCAGCGCGGTGTGCTGCCGCCGAGCAGCCTCTCACCACCCTCTGCTTTCTCTCCCTGCCAGGAAACGCCAGCTCTCGCCTCAGTCCAAGAGCTCCAGCAAAGTCACGAGCGTACCGGGCAAAGCGTCCGAGCCAGGCCCCACGGGTGCCAAGGCGGGCAAGTCCAGCACCCTGTCGCGACGGGAGGAGCTCCTGAAGCAGCTTAAGGCGGTGGAAGATGCCATCGCTCGCAAGCGGGCCAAAATCCCGGGGAAAGTATAGTGGGCCGTGCGCGGAGCGCCGCTCTGCCCTTTAGTGACTGTTCATGTTTTTATAAATAGTGTAAAAGCAGCCACTTTGGGATTTTGCAGTTCTGTCTTATTTTGGCTGCGATTCTTTTTAAAAAAAAAAACCACACAAAAAAAAAATACTGAAGTTTTGTCAGCTGAGATGCCCGTGATGACTCGCTCTGGCTCCCGAAGGGCGAGCGGGGCCAGCCCCTGGCTCTGCCAGCGCCGGTTCCATGTAAATTATGCACAGAGGACTCCAGCCCTGTCGGATGCTCTCACTATTCCTCTCTTTCTCTCTGCCCTCTCCTCTTTGCTAGCCTTGAGTTGTATTCTCCTAGTTAGCCCTGCTGTGTGTTGAGTGTCTTCAGCAATGCAGTTCTATATACTGTGTAATGAGAGAGCCGAAAACTGCTGTGAACTGCTGGCAAAATGACCTTCTCCCCCTGCCCTCCCACCCCAGGAACAAAAATATATATATATTCTTGACTAAAGTCTGATTGGGAAAATGACCTGTCTTTTATTTTAAGCATCGCATTGTTTTAGTTGATTTAAAAGAAGCCCTGAAGGTGGTGTGGGGATGTCTGTTTAACAGGGAGGGTTTTTTCTTTTTTTTTCTTTTTTTTCTTTTTTTTTTCTTTTTTTTTTTTTTTGAGGGATCTCCCTGAAATAAAGTATTTTGATAACCAGTTCTTCCTTTCTCTACTCTTCTCTCCATCCCCTGTCCTCCCTCTCCCTTGCCTTAGGGGGCCTGTCCCCCCCCACTCTTTGGGGTGTGTAGTTTATTTTTCCTGTTCTGACAATCCTGTGGCCGCACCACTGCTGCCGGCACAAGCAGCCTCACGGAGCTGGAAGAAAAGCTGCTGCATCTCTTGCCGGGAGCACCGCATCCCCCCCCCTGCGGGTGCCTGGTGCCCCTAAGCACCCCTGCCACCCCTCAGGGTGGTGGGATTGGACCTGTATCCCACTGATAGTTGGTAGCGGGGGGCTTTGCAGACTGTGCTGTAGCTGGCTTCCCCTGGCATAATTTGGGGGGGACCTCTGGGCTCATCCAGACCTTTCGGAGGTCACGTATGGGGTCTCTGCACCCCAAGCTGCGTGTGGGAGGCTCTGCTTGGGGGGTGTAGCACCCCATAAAGCCATTGCCAAAATGGGATGCAAATCCCATCTCTCCAGTAAAAAAAAAAACCTGGTTGTGCCTGGTCCTGCAGCTGTGCCAAGCTGCTTTCCCATATGCTTTCCCCTTTCCCAGTGCCATGCTTCCTGCTATACGGGGACCACTGGGGTGCTGCGGTGACAGAGTTGGCTTCCTGACCCCCAAATCCTTTCCCTGCACACCAAAGGTGTTGAGCCCACGGTGCAGCGTGGCATGTACGGTGTTGCCAGTGTCCCGTGGTCCAGGCGAGCCCAAGCCGGGTTCTGCAGCGGAATTGGGGGGGCTCCTTGAAGGACCCTTATCCCTGAACCAGCTCCTCTCGTCCCCCCCCGCATCCTCCCCTCAGCTCAGCACCAGCATCTTGGCTTTGAGCCTCCACATCACCAGGACATCCCTCGCTGCTGGACTGGACAGCGGCAGAGAGGGTAGACGCAGCCCTTTCCAGAGTTGCCCAATTTGGAATTTCTGTTCTGGCAGACCCAGGAATGTGACAGTGATATCACCGGCCGGCTTACGCAACGGGGCCAGGGATGAGGCTATGGGATCCTGTCCCCATGGCTCACGGGAGGGATGGGGTGCCGGCGGACGGGTACCACGGGCATCCTGTGGCAGGGATCCATCGGCGGGCATGGGATGCCCTGGGTACCCGTCCGCCGGCACCCCATCCTTCCCACGACCTGACCCCCGATGCTCTATGCCCATCAATCACCAAAGCAGCCAAACTGGTGGACACCCCCTTTCCCTACCAGTCCATGCATGTCCCTCCCCAATTTTGGGGGTGTCGGGAGCCAATTTCCGGGCTGAACCAACGCTTGAATTAAGAAGGAAGTAACGACGGCCCGCGGGGAGGAGGAAGGCAGCCAGAGCTGGAGTTTCCAGGTGTGTGTACATCACCTGCCCAAGCCCTATATAAAGGCGGCGGCAGCAGTTGTGCTACCACTCGGATCACCCGCATCCCTGGGGCCAGCAGTTCGGAAGGAGACCCCCCCCACACACACCATCACCCACAACCCCAAATCGTGCTCCCGTACCCCGCCTGATGGTAACACCGGGGCTGTGGGTGCTGCGGGGGGGTGACGGGTGTGCGAGCGGCGTGAGCGTGGGGTGGGAATGCCGGCGGCTGGGATGGGGGTGGGAGCATATGTTGGGG